>CM063504.1:121173214-121188214 GCA_032207245.1 Pardosa pseudoannulata | reverse complement strand
GATAGAGGACCTAATATTAATTTCAAATCTATGTAAAAAAGGTACTTTGTAGGTTAATATAGTGTGCCAGGAACACTGCTGGTTAAGAGCTAATAAGGATTGGGTATGTGTGGTCTCAAATTTCAATTTTCCGTCTGTTTGTTCAGGGGCTTCCTTCTGAGTATTTGAGGTGCGGCTGTAATATTTGACATAGGAACACTGCTGGTGACTGCGAAGGGTTCCAAACATTTCCGGAGTTTCTATCGAACTCCAGTCTATTCTCCTTGGACCCCCGAAGTCTCACTGTCACAATCGTCTCCTCCGACTTCTGATCTCTCAGCTCTCCTTCAACTCCACTCTCAAACATCTCTTTTTTTAGACTTTTCTTATTTTATATTAATTTTGTCTTTGTCCCCTCTTCCTTCTTTTCGTTCAATCGGGATAGTTATAAATATCTAATTGGTCTCGTTAACCCCGCCTTGAAACCGCCAATTTTGAAAAACTTAACCCTTCAAATTGGGCACTGTCCCTTAGGGACTCATAAATAACTCCACAAAGATACATTCTTATTTAGTGTCATGTACGGAGACGTGATTCTAATCTGGGACTGGGACCAGAACCCCGCCCGAGAATACCGCACACGACGAAAAAATCCATTGAATATATTTTATGGTTATCTATCCTTTACAGAAGATGTGCTGAGGTGAAATTTAGATCCCAAGCATTTTATTTCTCGTATAATTAATCCATTATATTACTGATCTAAATCGCCTCATCACAGCTATTTAGAGACGATTTGTCATCATTTTATGTTACTTTTCCTCACTCTTTAACCTACTGCATTTTCATAATATTCCTTCAGACATTATAAAGAAGCATTGCTGAACATTATAAAGAAACATTGAAACATTGTTCTCTTACTACATCGATAATACGCTTTTACTAGTGAGAATACTTTAATTCTTACTCTTCCGTTCGAATTGGGCCTGCGTTACCATTTTTTGAATGAGGTATAAAATACTTAATAATTATAGATGGTTAGCTCTGGAGTAAAAATTGATTAATCGCGAAGCATCCACTATTAAAAATTCCTATATATTTTTTGTTGATGTGATAAATACTTAATTTGAATTTATTTACCATTAAAATAAAGCAAGTTTTAATTAAATTAGTAAGTTTTCTGAATTAGAGTTTGCGTTAAACAATTAACCACATGCCTTTTCAAGACAAAACATAACATTTATGCCCGCATAACGATTATGTCTTCATAGGAGTGCCATAAATCTTACTTATTAATTTTGCTATCAACAAGTCTTCTCCTTTGACAAGCTTCTTCCACAATTTTTCCCTACTTTATCAATTTTTTTATTGATCAGTGGAGAAATTGTTTACTCTTGAATTTATATTAACAGAAAACGTATTTTGTAACCTTGAATTTATACTAACAGAAAACATATATTTTGAGACATTTTCATTAGGATCTGTAACTTTTGCTTTTACACTGATTTCACTTTAATTATTTCTAATAAAAAGAATAATAAAAACATAAAATAAAAAAAGGTAATTAAATCCATTCTTTGCAGTTTGACATCCGAACTCCAACGTGGGGAGAAAATCCTAAGCAATTGGTTAAATTATTGCAGGTGAGTATGAATGACAATATTCCATTATTTTAAACATTTTGTACTTCCTAGAATATTAACTTTCCAATTGTGTAACCCTACTGTGATTAGAATAGATCACAGGTATGCAAACACACAGATCAGTAGTTAAAATTTCATATTCCTGTTGTGTTTATAGATAGAAATTATTAAAATGTTAATTATAATCAAATTACTTGAATCCTTTTTTTAAAGTTTGCACATTAAAAATTAAAATTAAAAATTTTACAGAGCTGGCAAATAACATATTTCTTTACGGGAGTTATCTTTCACAGATTTGTTTGGGTAGTTTAACACTTGCAAAAATCGAAAACGTTTCATAAAGGTTGGTTAGTTAGTCTTGTTCTATTGTTATGAGTTTTTAAATAAGCAATGAAAAATAAGTATTAGACTTGGGGAAGGTAATTTAGATATGAAAGTAATATTCAATATATTACGTATATAGTATATACATAATATTCGTTATAGTATATATTCATTTGGATTTACATATGTATATCTAAATGAATAACTCTGACGTCGGTTAAAATTAAGTTAATTATTAATTATTGATCTTCGAATACATCAATGTGCTATGCTGATCCTAATAGCATTAAGAAGTAAAAATGAATCTTATAAAGATAAAAAATTGAGATCAAAATAATAGAAACACAACTAAAGCCCCCCCCCAGATTACTTCGAAATATTATTTCATGGTTTGTTTTTATAAATTTTCTTTAAATGTGCTTCTTTCTGTAGGCCTTTTGGCCTTGTGAAACTTACTTTCCGAATGATAAAGAAAAAATTAATTTAATTTAAATATACAACTTATTTAACTATTAACTACCTAACTGGATCAGTTTTATCTTTTTAAGCTAACAGCACAGATTTATTCGTAGATTGGTTTTTCTGATCCGGTGGAAATCTATGGTTTGTAACACTCTTCCCTTTTAGAATTTAGCTGGAAATGTACAATACAACAGAAACAATAGAAAAAGCAAAAGTTTCAAGGAGATCGAAGCTGAACTGAAAACACCTTTAAGCTTCTTCACTAAGTAAGACCAAATTGTTATAAGTCACTGTTATTTATGTAAATTATGTTATGTAATTTGTCGATTTTATGTTGTATTTATTGGAAAACTATATTATTCGTTACATTATTGTTATAAGTCACTCTTAATTATTTAATGCATTAATTTTAATTTTGATTTGATTGGAAGTTTATATTACTCTACAGGATGGTCATCAGGTTTATCTTATTACCACTCAGCCGAAGTGCAGTTAAAGGCAGAGAGGCAAGCAAGGTAAGACGATTTATTATAAATCTAATTAAGCTTTAGTTACGAGAAGGACACATTTTTGTACCAGATTATTTCAATAACATTACTAACTAAAATTTTACTTATATATGGTGAGGAAATGGATATGTCGTCCGTGTATAAAGTTATGTGTGATGAAGCGATTTAGATCTGTTATATAATTGATTCATTCATACAACAAGTAAAATGTTCGGGATCTAAATCTGACCTCATCACATCTTTGTAAAGAGATAGAGGACCATAAATTTATATTCAACGGATATTGTTGTCGTGTACAGTGGTCTCGGGCGGGGTTCTGATCCCAGTCCCAGATTAGAATCCCGTCTCCGTACTTGACATTAAATAAGAATGTACCTTTGTGGAGTATTTATGAGTCCCTAAGGAAAAGTGCCCAATGAGAAGGGATAAGGTTTTTCAAGTTGGCGGACTCAAGGCGGGGTTTAGGCAGACCAATGAAATTCTTACAACTATCCCGATTGGACGACAAGAAGGAAGAGGGGACAAGGTTGAAATAAATAAATATGAAAAATCTAAAAATATAAGAGGATGGTTCGGAGGTCTCAGAGAAGAGATTCGGAAGTCCCCAAAGAAGGTGTTCGAAAGTCGGTAGTCCAGTCGGGTCAGACGGAAGTTGTTCGTTAGTCCAGAGGAGAAGGTGCTCGATAGTCCAGACTAGGAGAGTCCAGCCAAGTCCGACAGGAAGTATTCCTGCATCAAATAGAACGGCTGCACCCCAAAGACTCAGGAGGAAGCCCCTGACGAGACCAATGGATCATATATAGATTCCCTCTCCTGATCAGCCATAGATACCCTTCAACCAGAAGTGTTTCGGGCCGAAAAGTTTAGACCCACAAAGGTACCCCAAATATACATACATTTTTGAAATTGAGATTAGGTCCTCTCTCTGTTTACAAAATGACTTAGTATATAAAAAATTGTCAGAACTAATTTAGAAGATGTTGACAAAGATTTATTTTATGAAAAGTAGCATCAGTTTTGTATGTAAATAGATGTATATATATTATAATAAATTTTTTTTAATACTAAGCTCTTCTCGGTTGCTGTCAATTTAGATGTTAGTTTATCTTCATGTTTATGTCTGTAGTTTCTCAGAACCTGTGGTTAAATTTTAATACAAAAATACTTTACACAACGCAATTAAAATAAAATCACCGCTATACATTTGATCACAGGTTGATGCTCAAATATAAACGAGGACTACACGACACTATGTAGGTATGATGTGTGGCAGATATATTATTAATATAAATACTAAAATGAATGGGGCCAAGAGTATAATCCTGCTGGAGCAATGATGTTCTTAAGATTAGAAAATTTGTTTGGGATACCTTCCATGAACTGAAAATTGCTAAGATAGCTATGTATGAGGTGAATCCTTGTATCATTCAACTGCGGATGAATTAATTTATATATAAGTCATTTTGCATGGTACTATTAAAAGTTTTTGAAATGTTTAAAAATGTGGCACCAGTAAGTGTCTTTGTCTGCAGACCCTAAAATTCGAGGAAGCTAGTGAGTGGTGCCATGCTTCTACAGTCAAATTGCTCTGGACTAAGTATATTGTTAAATAATTGTTAAATATCACTGTCTAGTGATTTCGAAACATGTGGTATTTATTACGTATCCAAAAGCTGTTTATGACAAGGATGGACCGTCATAAACATATTGGAAACAGAACCACAGTCCTTGTCTAAAACACGTAACTGGGCTTCGAACGCAATCAACCAAGTCGGAGTCATATGCGAAGGGACTCTCCTGTTTTTCATCTCACAGAAATCTCCACCCGAGGTTCGTTCTAACCGATTTCGGTGCTCAGAGAATTGCAGCGGAAGGGATTACATAGTTGGATGCCTGAGAGATAATCTCTCATTTCTTCCCGAAATGACAGAACTATTTTAAAGACGAAAAAGGTCAAAAGAAGACTATATAGTAGTTATGGGTTTAGAAGAATCACTTTACACCTTTTTTTTTAACTCTGGTGGTATGATGTTGGTTTTGACGAGATCCTCATGAAGCCAAAAACCAACTTTAAATTGTTTGGACTTGGCAAAGGTCTTGTGGGAGTATTATAATGCGAGGCGTATTCTGCTAGTATTGAAGTGGTCCCCTGGTATTTGTTGAGAGTAAACACATATCCATGCATTACCTGGACATACTGGCATATGAAGAGCATGCTGTAGTCCTACATTATTACTTTGCAGGTAACGAATACTTCATGGGCGAGAATTATTTTATACATTTTACCAAAACCGTTCCAGATTGGCTCACAGACCATCAGTCAAATTTCTAACTTTTTTCCTGGCGGATATTTCGAGACTATAAACTTAGTTGTTGTTCACTTTAGATTTTTTATTGGCTATAAACATATTAAATACCAAGGTGCTTGAGTTGAACTAAAGTGTTGCAGATCTGACACAACAATATTTTACTAATATTAATTCACATAAAGTCATATTAGAAGTGAAAACTTCAAATTTTAATTGTGAAATATATCAAGGAAATTAATTCATTCGAAGTTTTAGATCTATTGTATGACCTAGAATAAGACAATATATGTGTGTGGGTTTAAATTTAGTAGTTTCTTACATAAACTCTCTATTCCTGCCTAAAATGAAAGCTTAGTCTGAAACATATTTTTAGCAAGCTGAAAGTTATAAAATCCCATCTACGCTCCCAATTACAACATGAATGGCTTGGGAATATGTGTCCATACTGTCCATTGAAAACAAATCGCAAACAGATTGAACTAGAATGAAATTTTCAATTATTTCGTTGACGATACTTCTAGGAAAGTCAATTTTTTCCTAGAAAATCCTTTCCTCTTTGTGCAAGATATTAGAATAAAATTGGTTGTTTTTTATGTAGTGAGTTAAGGATTCATTTTGAATGTATGCTAAAACAACTTACTTGTTTTACACTATATTTAATGGTAGGGCCGTAAAAGTTTACTGCCATGGTCTCTTAAAGACCTAGTTTTGGCCGTGATTTAAGGGTGTAGTGATAAATGTTTTATGGGAACGGGCAATTAAGTCTTAAGCAATACAGCCATCAAATTATGCATATAGATACCTTATGGTAGCGGGTTATAACTTCCATGTTATCACTTCACTATGAAACTGCAGCAGTGGGACTCCAGAATAGGTGAATAAATGTGGAAGAGATTCTTATGTGAAACCAAATTAAAAATACATATGTAAGAAATAATGGCAATTTATAATAATGTAAGACTAATTAAAATACGGAAAATGGAAAAATATAAAAATTGGATCACTTAACATTGCAAACAATAATAATTGTTTAAAAGACTGTGAAGTAAAAATGACGTATAATCAAAAGGAAAAAGAACATTCTAATGATTTATAACAACTTCTCATAGCTGTAACATAGGTTCTACCAAGTTCTATTCTTGAAGGATAGGAGAGATAGCATTTCATAAAACCACTCAATATAAAAATGCACTTAGTTATTTCCTAATTAAACGTTTTAATCTTCTATATACATATATTTACATTTAGTATTAACTTTTTTAAAACAGGTTTTCTTAAAAATGCCCTGTCCCTAACTGATGTGTAAATAAAGGGTACTTGCAAACACTCACTCATGAATACACCAGCTGTAATATCGTAATGAGAACATATTTAGCAGATTTAATGATTAATTTTGTGTATGTACCTTGTAACAATACATTTCATTAAAGCCTAAAGAATGTTAAACCAGTCGTGGCTGTTTTCATATGAGAACGTAACTAATTAAATATGTCCTTGGGTAGCGTTATATGAATTATTTTATTTTTCTTTTCAGTCACGGATGGTCTGGTCGATAAATGAATGGCGCAAAGGGTATAAAAAGCTGGCTAAATTGATGGTGTCCGAAGGTAGAATACCAGACGAAGACCTACTATTCTTTATGTCAATGCTAGAGATAAAAGAGCTATTAAGAAACAGATCGCCGAAGATAATATCCAGGTAAACAGAAAACTAATAAGTTTATTGTTCCATTATATGTGAAAGTAACATGTCCAACAAGTAATGATACTCGTTGTATAAAAATCGAAAACCATTATAATTTTGAAAATTTGCTTTTTTATACAACTAATTAATGGTTGATCAACTGTGGGTTATATAAAAATTTGATATAACTTTTATACGGCGTGCCTATAGATTTATAATATTCGTAATATTTATGACGAGCCAAAATGACATAGGAAAGAATGGGCAGAAAGCAATAAGTGGCGCTATATGCGACCTCTTGCAAGATCGGCGCGTGTGGTTTCCTCAGATTAGACGCAAACAGCGTGCGATGAACGTGAATAATTTTACGAACGCCGAGTTGGCAGATATCCATTTAATCTAAGGTCTAGCCAACGGTAATGGACGTGCTGCTGTTCGGTAGTATCAGGAAAGGTATCCAATGAGGCGCAACCGAATCATCAAATGTTCGCCCGGGTACGTCAGAACCTAGCGGAACATGGATCCTTCAGAGCCAAGATTGAACGTTCTGGACGGCCACGAACATCACGAACACCCGTATTCGAAGAGGGTGTGTTCGTGAGCATTTGGACCGGAGATTTCCAAACAGGTGGATTGGGCTTGGTGGCCCCGTCGCTTGGCCTCCCAGATCCCCTGATTTATCTGCTCTGGATTTTTTTCTCTGGGGTGCCATGAAGAGCCTTGTGTACAACACGCCCGTCAATTCTGCAATGGACCTGGTGGCACGAATATCCATCGCTGCTGCTACGATCCATGAAACGCCCGGTATTTTCAAAAATGTCTGCCAATCCATGTCGCGTCGGTGTCGTGCGTGCATTCATGCCAATGACAGCAATTTCGAACACCTCCTGTAATACTTTTTATTTATTATTGTTTTTTTGTGTATAATAAAGAGTTTTAAACTGCATTCTGTGTGTGTCCTTATTGTCTTTGTGTCTCTTTATCTCGTAAGGGTTACGTTTCTGCCTATGCTTTCCTATGTAATTATGGCTCCCCATGAAGTTCTCTACCTCCCCTCCAAGTTTGTACACGGACTTTTGGGACACCCTGTATATATGTATATATATGTATATATAAATGTATATATATATGTATATATATATGTATATATATATGTATATGTATATATATATGTATATATATATCTATATATATGTGCATATTTATATGTATATATATATATATATATATATATATATATATATATATATATATATATATATATATATATATATATATATATATATATATATATATATATATATATATATATATATATATATATATATATATATATATATTGGGTGTGTTGGATGGTATTTTACTGTTGTAAATTTTTAACATGAAGACAGGAAAAAGTGTGACGGCGTTCAAGGTATCAACCAATTAACGAAGGCGTGAGAATGTTTTGGACTAAATATTTATAGTACTAAAACACACATAAAACATATGTTATTTCATATATGTATGTATTTGTGTAATGCTAGAAAACAGCAAGCGATTACTTATGTATTATAAAACTCATTTAGCTCTGATTGGCAGTTTAAATTTATTTATAATTTAAGATAAAACGGGAACAGTTGCACGTGTTATGGATTAGCCCATTTTATCCATACCTGCAATTTTGTGAAGGTGTTATAACCACGTCATCACATTTTAAAGATCTGTATTAGGTACTAAAGCGGTAAGAAAAACTTCTTTATTACAGTGTGAACAGGGCTGCTAAAGAAGTAAAAGTCCCAAGTAAAATGATTAATCTTTAAAGTTTCCAGAAATTGAAAATTCTTTGGTCACGATTCTGTGAGCTTTATCCATTACCCTACCTTTAGAATTTTTGTTTAATTTAGTGCCTCTTGGTGTCATTAAACTTTATTTCATCTTTAGCTAAATAACATAATGTATAAGGAATAAATTACTTTTTACTTTATCATAATAAACAACATAAAGTATAAACTATTATATATATATACATTTAATATATATATAATATATATATATATATATATATATATATATATATCTATATATATATATATATATATATATATATATATATATATATATATATATATATATATATATATATATATATATATATATATATATATATATATATATATATATATATATATATATATATATATATACATATATATATATATATATATATATATATATATATATATATATATATATATATATATATATATATATATATATATATATATATATATATATATATATATATAATATATATATATAATTATATATATATATATATAATATATATATATATATATATATATATATATATATATATATAATATATATATATATATATATATATATATATATATATATATATATATATATATATATATATAAATATATATATATATATATATATATAATATATATATATATATATATATATATATATATATATATATATATATATATATATATATATATATATATATATATATATATATATATATAACTTTCAAAGTCCCTGCAATTTAGATCATCATTCGTGCCTGAGATTAAATATTAACATCTTTTTACTAGCTTTGGACATTTGATACCATATTCTAAAATGTGAGGAGGGTAATTTTATTTTATAGAGCCGTTCATCGCAGGAGACGCGATGCAATATTGGACAGTTACATATTTCCGGAAATATCCAGTGGTGTCCCCAAACCGGTAAGTCCCATGTATCTATTCGAGAAAATAAACTAAAAGTTACACATTTATATCTAACACACTACATATGAAGAACTATGATATTTAAATTTGTTTTGAATTATGTATAAATAAATAAAATCCTCTGCCCTTGTAAACAGTGTTGAACTCATGTTGAATTTAATTATGCTGTGTTTTAGATTGTAATTATCAGTGAAAACTATGGGGAAATATTATAATTTATAAAGATAAAATAAATTATTTTCGCTTATGTTTTTACAGGTTCTACCGATCATTTTTGAAACACGCTGTAAAAGTGTGGTCACTAATATCAATTATGTAAAAATAGTTTATGAATTATAGTTTTGGTTTATTTTTTATCCTTTCACCACATTAGAAGAAAGCAAAATGTTGTAGATATAAGACATATTTGCATTTTATGCTATTGTAACTTGCCACTTTACTGGCCCATGAAATAGTATGCTTGATGTGTGATATCACATAAATACGAAACCTTGTATTGGAGAGATATGACGCTAGTAATGGAGTATGAAAGTCAACAGAAAAACAGATGGCGATACCTGTTTCAGAGTGATCGAGAGCAATTTTGAATTATTGCTAACTCTCGCTATTGATATGGAAGGTGGTAATGTTTTAGAATAAGCTATAAGTGTAAGCTCTGAAGAGTGCAAAGACCTCGAGAATCAAAGTAATAACCTTATAATATTTCTTGGATAATCAGCATTTTAGACTTTATTACTATCTAATATAAAAACCTTTTCAAAATTAACTTTTATTTTTCAACGTGTCATTTTAATTTGAATATCTAAACGCCATATCTTGTGGCATATTGTAAATTTTCAAAACATCTGCAACATTTTGGTTGAAAATCTGAGAAGTCTAGCTAAGTAACATACCCAGACACTCGAAATACATTTTTAATTTATTATGGATAAATAATAAATGAGTTTATAATTTAATAGTTATGTTTAAAATGTCAAAATGATTTAATCAGTTTTAAAAATTTCAATAGTCACTAATAGCTTGTGCCTGAAAAATCCCACTAGAGTATCCTCCCGACAAGGGATTCTAGATGAAATACCCTTTTCTAGGTTACCAACATCATCCTATTTGAAGACGAAATCGAAACCAAACTCCTTGCATTAGGTTCGTGTCCCTAAGAGCTATGCAATGCTAGAGAGAGACTTTCGGCCACGAAATGTTGGTTGGGATCATTACAGTCTGCGTTTTGTTGCATGGACTAGTAAGATCGGGACCTACTGCCTAAAGCCGATTCAAAACGACTACTTAAGTGCAGTCTATCAGTGAGATTCAAACCCACGAACTCTAGTACTGAAGAGCAGCGCCCGGCCTATTCGGCTTTCATTAGGCTGCGGACACAAAAAGACGTTTCAGAGAACCATAAATTCTACGAATATAGCGCATATAATTTCTTTCTACGTAGCATGCCTTCTCCAAGAAAAATATAAGACCATACTATCTCTTCTTCCTACGTATTACAGCTGATACGGTTTCACTTCACCTTCTCTACTTAAAGTCTAAGACTCAGAACACAGGCTACAATTCCGGTAATATGCAGACACTATTTATTGAAGTACTGTACGAAATGCATGATATGTTAATATGCCTTACAACACTACCAAATGTCGAAGTACTGAATGATATAAATTTCAGTATTAAAAATTACATAACAAGTAACTGGACAGTTAAACTCATGAACTATGACGTTATTATTAAAAACGTACTAAATAGTAAAAGTTTCAATGTTACATTTTAGGTCTCATTTTAAATATTTTTTGGCTGTCGGGTAGTTTAAAGATAATCTTCTAAATTTTATATTAAACGAGATAAAATTTTTAAATTCAAAACCAATTTTTAAGATTATGTTAAACATTCGATTTATTATATAACCTCGTTATCCTTTATAGGTAAATATCGAAGATTCCGAAATTCAAATCAGTGATGCGAATACTTCTATGAAAGGTAGGTCATCTTTTAGCTTACTTCCATATTATCAAATAGAAATTATGTTCAAAAACCAATTACAGCCATTAAGTTGTAGAGATCTATTGCCGGTGATCATGGCTAATTCATTCATTGTCAATATTCCAGAATGATATTATCAATTTCTAAAAATTCTTATAGCATAACTTGATGCTATTACGATAATTCCTTATGTTTAAAGTGTGTTATTATGATGTGTAATTATGTGTGTGCTAAAATTGAAATACCAAACTTATGCCTCGTAAATCTGTAAGCAAAATAAGCCCTGTATTCAATTACTTGGTTTTTTGTAAGGCTATAAGCCAGTGGGATTAAAATTTTGTCTACTCACGTATCTTTTACATCAATCAGGATATTATTCAGAGAAATCCATCCCATCTTTAGAAAAAAATATACAAAAAAAATAATATTATTAAATTTAATAATATTATGAAAATATATATTAAATCAATATGTTATAAGTATTTTGTGCAAAATTAAATATATAAATATTGTGAATTTCATAAATAAATAATAGAATAAAATTTTTTTAATTAATGAAAAGATTAAATAACTAAGCTATTTTTGGTATAAAAACATAAAATAATTATGCCGTTTCAAAGCAAATTTTATACGTTAAACTTAATTCATATTATATGAATTAAATCACGTTAAAAACTGTAAATATTTTAACACATTATTCATAGAAAATTTTATAATATATATGATAGTTAAGCTACACGCAGAGAAAATATAAATATATATATATATATATATATATATATATATATATAATCCAATAATTATAAAACTGCTGGACAAGGAGAAAACTAGCTAGCAGTAATAAAAATGCAGTCGGCCGACATTGAAGAAACCTGCACAAGTCTAATTAAAACTTTATTTCAGAGCTGCTAAAACAGACATCTTTATTAGTCAACGACAGACAAGAGAAAAAAAAATCACTTTTCTTGAAGAGGTGCACTCAAGAGCGAAGACAGAAACAATTTTCCCACTTACTCAGTGAATTTAAGTGTAAGATCAGGAAAAACGCGGAGCCATTTGCCTGCGACAGCTGGGTAACGTGTTGAATAGGCAGAAAATTTACATCTATGGGATAGAAAGCTTTGGGAAATGAATCGAAAGAATTTTAAGTCGAGAACGCTCCTTTGATTAAGATATTTAGAGGCTGGAAACAAGATTTTAAGGAATTAGAATGGGAGACAGGAGGTTTTTAAAGAAATATTAAAGTTAAATAATTTTGATATATTACATATATATACATATATATATATATATATATATATATATATATATATATATATATATATATATATATACTTATATACATATATATATATATACATATTAATATATATATATTTATATATATATGCAAAAATTCATATATATATATATATATATATACATATATACATATATATATACACACACATATATATATACATAATATATATATATATGTATATACATATATATAAATATATATATATATATATATATATATATATATATATATATATATATATATATATATATATATATATATATATATATATATATATATATATATATATATATATATATATATATATATATATATATATATATATATATATATATATATATATATATATATATATATATATATATATATATATATATATATATATATATATATATATATATATATATATATATATATATATACAAAAAGAGAGTGAGAGAGATATTAACATTGTGTTAATGTCGTTTGCTCTTCATTAGTATTAAATCGCATTTCCATTCATCAAGTACAGTAACATCATATTATATTTTCAATTGTAATTACTGCAAAGAACAAGCGCTTTTTTATACAAAAAATTCAATTAGTCAGGCTCTCATTATTTGTAAAAATATATCTTGTTCAGCATCCAGTCTGTTTTTGTACTTTTTATTCTTTCATTACATTTTGTGGAACCCCAGGGTTTTGTATAATATAGTTTGAAATCCACAGCTGGAAACAATCATTAATACGTCAGATGAAAGTATCGATAATTTATATTTCACGGACACTATCTAAAAACTAGAAGCACGTGGCAGTACTTAACATACTTAATTTAATAGCTTTTCACACACTCAGTTATGTTCCTATGGTTTTATAAAGAAGAATCAATGTAGTTTTAATATTACTTCTAGAAACTTTTAAGTGTCTCATGGACTTTCATTTCAGGTATTCCTGTAAGTCGAGGAGTAGCTAAAGGATTTGTAAGAGTTGCGTTAACGCTAGAGGAAGCTATGCATTTGAAGGTAAAGTGAAAAAATTTATAAAAAATAGTACATTTTTAGATATATACATACATACATACATACATATATATATATATATATGTCAGGATTTAAAATATAGAGTAATTTAAGAGATTTTAATTAGGGATTATTTTAATGGGAGTAACGCGCCTCGCGTTATTAGTCACATAAATACGGCTCACGCGCAGTGATATGGGCAGAGAGAGAGAGAGCGATAAGCAATTACTATAGGCAGACGTGGCTCCTCGAAGCAGTGAAAACTGCCTTTGTTTGCAGTTGGGCGCCAATAAGAGACGCCATTGTTGAGTAGCGTGTGAAATGGATTAATAAAGAGAAGAAAAAGAATGACTTGAGTGTGGACTGATTTATATATTTACTAGTGTGTTTACTAGACCACGATATATATATATATATATATATATATGTGTGTGTGTGTGTGTGTGTGTGTGTGTGTGTGTGTGTGCGCGCGCGCGTACGTGTGCTACGGAAAAGCACGAGCGACGAACACTGACGGCATAATACGCCAGAGTTTCTAAGCAGCAATCTAAATTTACCTGAAAAGTTAAAATAAAATTAGTTGACGTGTGTTTTGACTCATCATCGTTATTACTCTTTTATGTCCAAATATCATCCGAAAACAGAGATTTCCAACACTCCATTTTAGTTTTACATTTAACATAGAAAGTAAAGTGGCATTGCTGCCTGTTCGCCTGCTATGGCAGTTGACAGAAAACAGAGACACTTCCTCAAGCAATACTAGATGCACTTTCCCAGATAAAATGAAAATTAAGGAACAATGTGGTTTGTTATGGAGTCATTTGATTATATAATACTGCAAAATCATGTGTGAAAGATCCGACTGCGTCATACAGAAAACATTGCAGTTCTATACTTTTTACATAGCGATATGGAATTAGAATTGGGAAAATACCAAGGATACGATTATGTTAAATTTTTAATGTCAGTAGGGTTAAATTTTTAATAACAGACACACACACACATATATATGTGTACTAAAAATAAATATTAAATATCTATCTATCTATCTATCTATCTATC
>CM063504.1:121153214-121168214 GCA_032207245.1 Pardosa pseudoannulata | reverse complement strand
TCTATCAAGTGGTCAAAATGACACCAGCCGTAATTCTAGGTATACAATGACCACCGTAATTCTAGTGTTAAATTTTGTAAACAAATTTTCAACCTGTGACACATTTTATAGATTGTTCGTTTATACATCATTGATTTAGTTCTCTATAAGAGTTGGTAGTACAAGATTGAAAAGATAATGTCTTATATTTGTTGACATAGTTAATTAAAAATATTTTTACTTGATTTGTGTTATTTTGTTAATAATACCTTTCTGAAATACCATTTGTAACAATTTAAAATATTTTACTTGTAACATTTATCATCTAAATACAGTATTTTGTGTACTTTTCCTTTATGTGCACGCATTTACACCTAGCCGTTCAGTTATCTTATGCGGGAATGTTACTTAATACGATTATAATGGACAGTTACTTATTTAACATAATATAGAATATATTATTATAAGTATACAAATCCACGCAGTTATTTTTTCATTTAATTTCCATGCACGTGATGGAGAGGGTTGGTTGGAAGTGAAACATTTTGAAAGGCAACCACTTGTATCTCATCTCCCCACTTGTGTTAAATGATAATTGTACTTTTAATCCATTAATTCCTGTGTCAATACTACCGAATACATGTTAATGAATATCTTAATACTATAATTACCTAGAATTACGGTGGGTGTCATTTTGACCCCTTGATAAGATATTAGCATATTTCTCTATATGATATAATATATTTGAGAAAAATAAATTAAAATAACGCAAATTATGACAACTACAGATTGTTTTTAAATATATACAGATTTACAGGTATGTAGGATCAATTAAACGATTTACTAAGTTCTCTCCTAAACTTTGATCACTTGGTCTCATTTCGTCTTTTTCTAAATATAGAGATCCGTTTAGTAAGTATTTCGTCCTAACTTCTACTTCTAGCCAAAATTTTATTCCGAATTTATCGGGCTTGTTAGGCATATACTGAAAAAAATGGCATCTTGTTTTTGTAGGGAATAACTGTTCATCAATCGTAATATTTTCATTTGGGTTGTAGCATAGCTTATATTTCTATAAAAGTATTCCATACCTCAGATATTAGTACAAATGTATCACACTGCAAACGTGAAGACCTTGTTAGTTTATTGTCAAAACGAAGAAATTTCATAACTTCCGGTAACCTATCTCTACTCATAGTTTCATGAAAAACTTTGGTCACCAAGTCTTGGACCACAAACTAAGAATTGGTAAGCCTTTGGCAGCTAAAGCCCCTTAAGTACAACAACGCTATGAATGCTTCCAGTTCTTCTAATAAAATAGTGAAAGATTCATTATGAAGTTTACACTAGTCTTCAACATTAGTATATAGCCTGCCGTATTTCTAAGTATAATCATTTGTTAGGGCTAAAATAAATATACGATTCTCTTGAAATCTTTACTATTTCGTAAATAACAATGATTTAGGAAAAGTCAAGAAAGGATTAAGATATTTGCAAAAAAATAGAAGAGCTGTCAGAGATAAAATCTCGCTAAGTGTAAAAATGACCCCTTCGTAATTCTAGTGTTAAATGCTAGTCATTATGAACTGAATAGAGTAAAGCAACTATGAAAGTTAAACAACCTTGGCTATTATAACTTACCCTCGTTAATGACGAACTGTAGTATTAAACGTCGTAGAATACAATGAATAAAATAAAGATAAATTTCATAGTAAGAAATTTATTTAGTAACATACGTAAGGGAAGCTTTGTAATAGATAAAGATATCTATCACGATTTTAGTTAATGTATCTATCGAAAAGCAATTGTTTTAATACAACCGGCAATATAAATATCTTATGTCAAACAAATCTGGGAAGCTTTTACTAATTCACCACCACTCAAGGAGTACGTATAGATTAAGGTGTAAAAAAATAGTCCCATATTTAAAGAGCGGGTGACGGAAGTTAAAAATGTGTTAATATTAATTAGAAGAATTATCATTAAATTAAATTATTAAGAATTACAGTAAATGTTGCTATGCTATTAATTAGAAGAATTATCATTAAATTTAAAAAAAATTAAATAAAAATTATACACATTGATAAGAGCACCAAACATATAGAATCGACTTAAATACCTAATTAATTTATATGGTGGATTTTTTACAGCTAAAACAGTTTAAAGACAATAAACATCAGTCATAGAACTGCAAATGCTGTTTTAGAACAATGCGTTTTGAATCTAAATTAATTTTCATGCTTTCACATATACAGCGTATTGTCGAGTGTATAAATCTAAAGTCACTTTCTAATTCTAATGATCATTATTAAACATTTATGCACTTAAAGATTTAGTCTTAAAACACCACATACATTAATATGTACTGTCAGTGATTTCAGTTCAAGGTAAAATAGAAACTGAACATTCCTTCATAAAATATCTTATGTTGAAGTTCTTATGTTTTTTATATATATTATCTAATGACATATAATAATAAAAACAAAATAATATTATCTGGGAATGATGATCATTATATGACGACGGAATGAGTACTATCACTGAAGTAAAACATAATTTGGAATTCAGCGGGGAATAGGCATCTTATCTAAAGGACTTTTTCACCAAAAATCCACAGGCACAACATCGGAAAATAATCTCGACAGTAATACACAGAAAATAGAATTGTCTCAAGGGACCCTTAAAAAAAAGAATAACTATCACTAGTAACATCGAAAATAAATAACTCTCTTCTGGAAAGAACCAAATAGAATTCTCTCTTGTGAACTTGCACCCTAGTAATATATCACTCGTCACTTTCAGCAAAATCCATTTTAACTGAAAAATCTTCTACCTATCTTGACGCTGAGGAAATATAAATTCCTGCTCCTCCAAAATATTTTTTTCCAATTTAGCATGATGTGTAGATTAATTACGTAGATTTATTGGTTAAGTCAATTCTTACGTCATTTGTCCTGTGTTTCTCTTCCTATGGATGTTCGTAACCGTTAGGAATCTATTTTAACCCTTTCAAAACAGAAATACTAATTATAGTCAATTGATCAAACTATGGATGACATCGAAAAACTGAAGCGGGTATCAGTCATCCCATCATTTAGCCGAACGCTGGCCGATTGGTTAGGAAGCTGATCGTCGGTACTGGAGTTCGTGGGTTCGAATCCCCAAATGGCATGGATGTTCGTAGCCGTTCGGAATCGGCTTTAAGCAGTAGGTCCCGGTCTCATTAGCCCTCGTGTGCAAAACAGTAGACCGTAGCGCTCCAAACCAAACCATCCCATCATTATAATAACAAGGCCAATATATTTATAATAAGTATTTTGTAAGATTATGTAGGTGGGAAGTTATCTTCCCACGGCCTTCGAAAGGGTTAAACAGTATGTTCCGGTTGCATTTAGCCCTCGTGTTGCAAAAATCTGACTGTGTTAACCCACTGAACGGACGCGTCGACGGGGGTTCGACAGCGAATTCCTCTTTGAAAACGGACCTGTCGACCCCTTCTCGTTCGCACTCGTATAACTGGTATCGCACACTTTTGAGGAAAAAAAAATATTGCAAAGCGATAATAAATGAAAGAAACTAATTTTGAGTAACGGAACTCCTTTACCTTGCAGGGAAAATAATTTAAAAGTAGCCTGACAACTTTTAAACCGGCAACTCTAGTATGGTTCGGTAAGTTACGTCTGGAATTTACGAAAAGGGTGACTGTTTTGAAATGGAAAAAAGGTAGGGAGGGTGGCCGGTGGATGGGTTAAGCCAAATCTTAACCCATTTATGCTTCGCATTTTTTTTTTCTACAGCTAAAACATAATTTGTAGAATTTTTTTTTCCATGGGAGTTTTCCTTTTTAGCGAATTTAGATGGAAATCTTATAACATTTTGCCAAATTTTCAAGTAACTGCTGTTATTTATAATATTGGATCGAAGTTTTCAAGCCTTATATTTGTTTTTTCGGCAGATACATTAAGTGAAAATACGGCAGATAGCTTTATTTTTATAACACTTTTCAGTATTGTTTTACATGTGGTACCAAAAAGATCTCCTATTACGAATTATTATTCTTATTATTACTCGTGTTATAAGCATATCTTTTTCTTATAAATAGCATCCTATGATGCCTAAAATGACATCCGATCACTAAAGAGGACAGAATTTAATATTCATAGTTGTTTAAATTTCATATTCCTTTTACTCAGCTTTATCTAATAACTTAGATTTGAGATATTTATATTTAAAGTATATATATTCTTCACAAATGACTTGCACATTAATGTGTAAAGGCCATTGAAAAAATATTTTAAACCTATTGTAAAAGTTAATTGTTTACAGTTTTTATTCACATAAGGGAATCATTTGTTTTCTTTTGTTTTATTAGAAAATATATATTATTGAAATTTAATAATGTTATTATTTGAATAGTCTTTCCTATTTTACGTCTTTTAATTTCTTTCTTTACTATACCAGGTGATTACGTGCTCCTCGATGCGAACAAAGGTATGCTGAGTAAGCTGCCGTTTCCTACCGAGTAATTTTGACAAAACAGAAATCTCACTATCTGCACTTGCTGTTGAGAAAATCTAGAGCTTGGATAGTAATTACTTACCACATTTTAAGTTATTTTCAGACTGTTTAATACGCCAAGGAAAGTTTTTTTTTTTTTGTAAAGCTATGAATTTGTTAAGAAAATGAACCTTTCTGTTGCTTTATGAAAAGGATTTGAAGTTTGAAGTAAACGGATTATTTATGTAATAATTTATTTGGGATTGTAACAATATTATGAGGCTGATATGTGACCAAGAAGAAAAGTAAGAAGAGAATGGACTTTTAGAAGTAAAATTACATTGATAATAAATGGTCGATACCAATTCAAAGTACAGGGTTATTCAAAATAAATAGTCTGATTTCAAAATACTATATTTTCTAAAATAAACGACACAATAAGAAAAGCAATACGTGAATACGAAGGAAAAATATTAAAGAGGTTTTACAAGAGTTCTTTAGTTACAGGTATAATAACAAGACTATATGTGAATTTCAATCAAACACAATGTGTAGTCTCACTGATATTTTACTGTGCAGCAGAAGAAATCCAGGGTTGACATATATGTTGGTTTACATAAATTTGTAGGTATAAGTGACACACGGACGTTTATTAAACTACAAAGGAAGAAATCCCATTGGTCATATGAGATGACCGAAGCAGCCAGGTGTGTAACATCAGCTTATCTTATGCATTGCCATAGATCACCCTGTGAGGTAACTTCGTGTAACAGGAGTGAAGAACCTCTGTAGTTCAGTTGAGTCTATCCCATCTTGTTGGAAAAACATACTGGAGACATGGTGGATGAATTTGGTACTTTTTACAAAATTCACGCTTAACACTGATTACAGATCCATATCGTGTAAAAGACATCTCTGAGAAATCTTTCGTTTCATTAACCTTCCTGTTGCGAAAAAGTAGCGTTCCTGCCAACCAATCAATCAAAAAGTTTTCTGCTTCTCAGACGCAATTATCACTTTTGCTGCTGAAATGCTTCTTTTGTAAACAGTTTATGTGAATTAGCATCACGAAATACACATGTGGGTCATCTTTTGTTGACAAAATAAAATATTTTCCTTTTGTATTTTCCTTTTGTAAGAAATAAAATATAACATGGTGTTTTGAAATGGGATGATTCACTTTGAAGAAGCCTATCATTCAATTTATAACAAACAATATTAAAGAAATAAAAGCTATCACGTTTTGTTACATATAGTGTCATGATCTCGTGACACCTTGTGATTTTTCCTTTATGTAAATAAAAAAACTGCAAAGTCCTATTTTCATTGCGATAGAATTTACTGCATATTCTTTTGGACACACTACAAATCATAATTTTATATGCTATGAAGCATTGATATTCTTTTTACTAAACAGATGAATACATTTGAAAATTTGCGGTGTTGCAATGTACAGGTGGCTTTCAACACATAATCATAACACGGAGATAACTTATAGCTCTAGCCCAGCTTCTGTATTAATTGGCCATAAATTATAACCAATATTTTGTCTTTAAATAAAATAATTTTTAAATAACCATATTTAAATTTCATTTCTACATATATTAGACATGCTATAATTTTTAATATGATAGGAAACATCCTTTGCAAAATAATTAGATTTTTTTTATCGTATAGAACTGTATTTGTGACTATAGTTTAGAGGGATGAAAATCGATGAATTAATCGAACAATACTTCTTGAAGTTCAAGCACTTACAGGATGAGTGATGGGTCTCGACGTCTAACAGCTATTAAGAAACACACGTTCAAAAAACTGCAAATTGGGCGTCTGACGCAGAATATCTCCGGAACCCCGTTCTCCAATTATAACATCCCGTTCGATGAGGAGGCTCTGAACGCCATTCTTTCCCTCATTTTTTCATAAATCCCTCTTAGTTTTATTTGTGTCTCCGTATAGATCCATTAATATATCCATGTTAATTTGTCAATAGTAACACCTTTGGGGGATGTAATCCATATTGTTATTATGTTTCCATGAGCTTTCTTGATTCTCCTCTGAATGTATCCCAGGATCATATTTTAATTCCTCATGAAAATTTCTTTAAGCTGTTCTAAATCAAGATTTGAAGATTGAAAGAGATGGATTCTTTTGTGATATTTCGTGTTATGTGATAATAACTTTCCACAGCTGATAAGTTTTCTATAAATATCCATAACAGTTTAAAAGATATTAAAGTAACAGTTACTAATGGAAAAAAATATATTCAGTTTTATATTTTCAATACATTGGTTTAAAAAATATTTGGCTTGTATGAAATATATAAACCATATTCAAACCTTCATGTAAATAAAAAGTGCAACTCATAGGGGTACAATGAGGGGAGAACATACAATAAAAGTGGTAATAAATTATATATTTAGATTACAGTCAAATTACAAATACAATAGCCCAGATATGTGAGCCGGTAACGATATTTCCATATTCAAACATCGTATTAATCTAAAAATAAAGCGAATAACAAAACGGGATTATATGATTTCATTTATATGACTGATTAAATGCTTGGAAAATAATTTGGAGCTTGAAAACTTTTTTTAATATAGAGAGTTAGAAGGGGTTTAACCCTGGTTGGTACTTAATTGATAAATGTTTTAGCCTTCTTTCTTAACTAATAAAAATTAAGTATGTATTTTTTATGATTAATAACTGCTTTATGAATAATTTAAAGCTTGTAAATGTTGTTATTTTGTTAACAATTTAAGAATTATTCTAATTTGTTAACAATTGGGGGTTGGATGAGGTTTTATTAACTGGTACGTAATGAATCTGTAAATGTAAGAAATATAATAAACTTCATCACTAGGTTCAATAATAAAAATAGTTTTTAATTTTCATATATATTAGAACCGTTGTCAAGGAATTCTGTCAGTTATAATTTAAATTTGCTAATCTTAAGGAGTGAAAGCGAGTGACTTAAAAATGGAGAACATTTGATTTTATAAATGACAAACTTTAAACAGCACCTCACAAATTCCCAATTCTTTACAAAAATTCGAATTATCATCTATAAAACTATATCAAACATATGATTACTTTACAAATAACTTTTTTTTTGTATCTTTAGGTAATATCTAACGTGAAATATTTATAATATTTATTTTACTTTTTCAACTTACACAAGTATGATAAGACCTTAGAATCAGTTTTATAGAGAATCAAGCTATGATGGTAAACTTTTTCGCTGAGCTTTCTTTACTCCTTAGCAATAAACAAGGGATAATCAAAATGTTCTCCGGAATTTCATTGCAACTCTTTCTTATACAATATAATTAAATCATTTTTTACTGTTTGAAAAACTGTTAAAGACCCCTTCAAAGAGTAAGTTTTGAAAAGACTGAGGTAGCAATCCAACGAAAACATCTAGCCAAAGGGGAAGGAGGATGCTCTTGCATCACTACAATACTCTTTACAACTTCGAATGTTGTGCAGACATGGCTCTCAGAAAAGAACATTCTAATCTTTTCCCAGGCTCTCTACTTACCGGGTTCAGTATCGGATTTCTGGCTCTTCCCCTAGATAGGCTTCAAATGTAACCGTTTGACGCAGAAGACATCTATATCAACACGAAGACTGAACTTTGGAAGATACCAAAACAGGAATTTCATCGTTGTTTGCAGTGATGGCAAAAGCGATGGAGGAAAGTATGCATGATATGAAGATTCGAACTTTTAAGACTATTAAGTAAATGTGTACCTTAATTTAGGTAACAAAGAGTTACAACCAAATTCCGATAACTTTTGGGCCATCATGTGTTTACCCATCGTATGTTTATCACGGGAACTAATGGTAACATTTCTTATGGCTGTCATTTTATTTGATATTTTTTAAAAATAAAAATATGAAATTAAAATTGACCATGATGGTATCAGAGTCAATAATACAAAAGGAATCAAGTAAAGGGATAATTACTGTTATGTAATCTCTCTTGAAATTTACAAACAAAATCAATACTCCAAATTATCATTAGCTTTTATAGAGAAATTCATATTTTCTTACTTATAAAATATCCAGTGATATCGAAGATGAATACGTCTAATTAATCAAGAGGGATCTGAATTATCTTTTCAAAAAATAACTGAAAACAAAAACAGACACTTACACAAAATATATGATAAAGTAAAAATTTCACTATTTTGAATAAATCTGGTAGATATTCAGCCATCCTACAATATTTCTCAAGTAAGATCATTGATAATACATATTATGTATAATGTGAAATCTAGTTTGATCATCATTGTAAACAAAATAGTCTTACATCGAGATCCATTTTTCTTAAATCTTCAGGTTTAAAATATTTAATGATGTACAAGGCAGGACAAAATAGTTTTATTCAGTTATATGTACAGTGTTTTTAATGCTATTTTACAAATAATATATTTAAAACTATGCTCTGGAGGGATTTTTCCTAACAGCATCAAAACCTTTTAGTCTTTTAGCCATACTAATTGTATAGGGAAGTGTTGTTCGAATTATCTAAAAAAAATGCTTCCTTCCTCGACTAAGAGAAGAAATGAGGTCGTGTAACACATGCCCAACTCTCTTTTATCAATAAATAAAACTTTAAAGGATCCCGGTAGACGGATGGATCAATAAAAGATTAAACTTTTAAGTTGGAAATCTTAAAGTACAAGGGTTTGAACTTTACTAGAGGCAACTATTTATTTACTTCAGTCTGCAGCATTGTGTATAACCCGTTTCCAGCGATGTGGAAGTCGCAGAACACCTATAGCAGCGCCTGTTATATTGATAGTTCGTATGGATCGGTCTATTGAAGCAAGAATCTCTGGAACAATTCTGAAGCCAATGCCACAAAGTGATTCCTTCATCTTAGGAATTAAGTAAGGGCTTAGAATCTACAGCACAGTCGTATGTACAAATCTTGTCTGTCGTCTAGCTTACGAATCATGTCGTCGATCACTGTCCGTTAGTGTAGCAACAGCCAGCAATTTTGCGTCCCTTACACTAGGACTTGACCGATACATGTCTACTCCATTTTGGAGTCTTTCATTGAAGGTATTTGTCCGTCTTGCTACAGTTCCGTAAGGCAATACAAATTACCCACAAACCTCTTGAAGCCCTAAATGACATTGCCGTGCTGTAAGACGTCATGTGCATTCAATTTTAAACCAAATTCGTTGTTTTTGTTTTAGAAACATCCTGACAATATTTACTTTAAACCGCAAGCTAATGCAAGGATCTGTTTTTCCAGTCACCAAACTTGCAAGGACGATTTTGTTTGCTGAGGGGTAAGGTAGATATGTAGCTTAAGTGTGGTATACGCGACATTCTTTCATTTTGTTGTGTAGAGTTTTTACAGCAGTGTTTCCACTATTAAAGTTCCAACCTCGTAAAAACTTCCAAATTCCATAGACTGGTTAAAATTTCTAACAACATTTTATCAAAGTATTTTAAGAAAGAGATCGTATAAAAAAGGTATAGAAAAGATTATTATGCAAAAAACACATAAAAGCTTTTTAAATTTTTGATCAAGAATTTTTTTCAGTCTGTACATGAATAATGTAGTAACACGAACAGTAAAAAAGTCGTTGATTATTCGGGGAACAATGCAAAGTTATCAAATAGTTAATTTGAATTTTGTATGATTTTTGAAAAATCATATAAATTTGAAGAATCCGATTTTTACGATTATTGAGTAGAAGATAGCGAAATCTGCAATTTCCCAGGGCATAAAATTCGATCGAGGACTATGATACGAAATAGGTACTGAGCAGGTAGGAAAGATTCAAAAATGCGCTTTAAAAACATCAAATCGAGTTATTTAAAACAAAACTGATATAAAGTTTTAAAAACATTATTTATACAGGATATGAAATGTAAAGTAATAGTAAAAAGGTTTTGAGTTTGTTTTCCTTCAACTATTTTGTATAATCTACAAGACAGTATCATATATAAAGGGTGAATTTCTATAGCAGATATTTAAAAATACAATATTAAATCGTGCCAAAACTACGGCAAACAGAAGGTTATATATTATTGTCGAGATTATTTAAAAAGATCAGAGGTAGAAAATAAAATATCACGTGACAAATAAAATGTTAAATATTTTTAATCTAGCATCAATGGCTTAGTTATCCACAATAACGAAACATTCTGGTATTTGTCGAGCTATTCGGTAATTTCTTTGGGAAAGTACATTCCACTGTAAAAAAATGAAAAAATGACGGACTGAAATTCAAAAATTGGTCAAAAGGTAATAAAGAAATAACTAAGCTGTTCCTAATTTAAAAGAGTCAAAACTTTTATCCTTTTAAAGCTTACTTTAAACACAATGATATATATTTCCTCAAAAATTGTAATACTTTTAGCCCGCCATTCAAAGAATGACGTCATTCAAAGGTCTCCAATGGTCACAGGGAAAGAAAATTATTTCCATCATGCCTTTACTTCTGAACAATTTGACCAATCTAGAACCTTCCCAGGTTTCACCTGAATTATTCAGCAAAATTCTATCAAGATTGATCCAAACAATTTGGACTTAAAGGACACCCCCTCCCCCATCATCATACATAGTATTTTATATGTATATTGGTTTTCAAGATACGTACACTTAAAAAAGTGTAAATTTCCCACAAGGAAACGTAGAAGTGGGATACTGAAGAATCCCATCCTGGGACTAAGCAACAGCTAAATCTGTGTTTAACTAGCATAGAGCCAGCCCGTCATATGACGGGATCAGTAAAATTTTTAATTTTCTAGAATTGTAAAATAACCTATGAGGCAGATAAAAAAATGATTTGATTTTTGGTTGAGCATTATCTGGTATACACTCAATAATTTGATTACCTTTATATTCCTCTAAAGTCTCCTGATACTATGAATGTAGTTTACAATCACGTTGAATTCACTTAGTCAAATCGTGTGGATATGCATGAAAAACAAACACACAAACGGACAAATTTCTTAATTTTCAAAGATATATAGCCTAAACGCTAGATATTTATTAGTCCGTGAAATAGGCTCCTAGACTTTTAATAAACGTATTTGTTGTTAATACCGGTGATAAAATTTTCATTGCAGTAAAAATAATCGATATTTAAATTTAAAATTAACACAAATGTACCTAATATATTATTTAATACAGATATAAAGAAAATTATTTACCTGATATCTAAATTCAGTGATAAAAATATGAAATACTGCTGACGATATTTAAATAATTTAAAATAAGAAATGATTAAATAAGATGGTTAAAGAAATGACGTCATGATGCTGGAAAAAATGTTAATTTTACCTATTTATTATGTGATAAATTGATAAATTTAATCTCCTTCTCTTAACCGGGGAAAATAGAACTCAAAATAATAACATTAAACGTTCGAAAAGGAGGGAAGGGGTAGATTTCGAACGTTTTAAAAACTACAGTATTTTCCGCTGTGATGTGAAGCATATTTATACCAATTTATTTTAGAATCGGATCGATAGTTTTGGAGAAGATAAACTTTCATTTTTGCTTACCCTAACTCATCCAGAAATCAATATGGATGCCTGCATCCATTCCAGGTCTAACCGCTTCATAAATTTGAGAAAGACGGACAGATAACTTAGGCTATTATTATATAGGGGATATGAGGATAACAAGTGGCAGCATGATAGCTAGTGAGGATAGTATGAGTCTATAAATACTGCGTGGTACATATATGAAAAACGAATGTGACCTTCCTGCCTACTTAACTGGGGGTTCTATGAGGTACTATGAGGTTCTTTATGTTGTATCTGGAATGCATAAATCCCACATATTCCAAAGTTAATGGGACAACACAAATATTTATTTACAACACATGGGTAATTAAGATGCAAGAAAATATGTACACATCTTATTTGAGTACTGCAGCCTGATTATCCGCAATCATAACTCATGGACAAGTGGCCTGCAATAAATGTGTAGCAACATTATACATTAAATTGCATCTCTTTCCTCCGTAACGCAAAAATCCTCTTGCAAGCAAAATATTTTCACTCACTGTGAAGCCGAACGATGGCCGAATGGTTAGGGTGCTGGCCTTCGGAACCGGAGTTCGTGGGTTCGAGTCCCACAATGGCATGGATGTTCGTAGCCGTTCGGAATCGGCTTTAAGCAGTAGGTCCCGGTCTCATTAGCCCTCGTGTTGCAAAAAGTAGACCGTAGCGCTCTAAACCAAACTAAACTAACTAAACACTCACTGTGAATTTTTCTTTTCTCTGCCCCGTCTACGGTGGTCCATTCCTCGTAATATGGTCCCCTAAGCAACAGGAATCGTCCACATTAGAAATCATCCCCTTGTTTTGGAGTCTCTCCAAAAACACCTGAACCCGTATTTTTTTATCACCATCTCTGAAAAATGTCACGTCCGAATACTTCATGAACCCAGTTGCTGGATGGCTCCTATTATTTAAGAACGCAGGGTGGTGGGGTGTAAGGTTCTACTTCTTCATATCGAGAGGGGTGCACGTCTGGTAGTGGGTCAGAATTCCTTACAGAGTTATTTTTTTCTTATATTTTTTCTTCGAATAATTTTTTGTAACATTTCACTTCATTATAATATATTTACAAAATATGCATATTTATCTATATATGCAAAACATAATATGAAACATTAAGACAGCCTTTTCACTGAATATTCCTATAATATTATAAGATATAATATGTACTATTCTAGTTAAAACTTGCCACTGATTATCAAGAAACCAGAGAAGAATAAATATGAATAAAAAATACAGCTCCTAATTTATTGTACATTTTAAATCTGTCCGGCTACCTTCAAAAGGTTAAGAGCCATGCTTTTAATAAACAAAATTTTGAAAGAAATGAATTACAAAAATTCTAAGGTAATCCTTTTATTCAGTTTTTTGTAATGTATAATTTTTGATAGATCTATATTTCTGAAGTAAGAGTTGGGTTAATTTCTTCAAATATAAAATGGTTCTAATAAAGTTGTTGGTTGTTTATTACAATGATTAAACAAAAATAAAATAATGCTTTAAAAATAAATTAAATCTAGCTGTCTCACTCGTTATTTTCATGTTTTGCATAATTTCACTTACAATACTTAAAAATGAAAAAAAAGTAAATATTTAACAAAGGGTATTTTAAAATCGTAATCGTTTTGCACACTGTACTGTACACACCGAATGTGAAAATAACACTGTTTTGCACATTATACTTCATACATAAAAACTTTTTAATCAGAGAGTAGTTATCTTTAACCCTCCGAGTGGAACACATCGAGGAAAAAAGTTTCCAAAAAATACGCTAAAAGTTTACTCTGTCAGTGGCCAAAGCGTTCTATGGTTTTTTCCTTCACCCTTAGTCGACTAGTATAGGAAACCCACCCTCGTTATTGTCCCTTTATTTCCGGTTATAAATAGATATATAAATGGATATTATAGATTGTTAATTTTTAATACACATAAAGCTCGTCAAGTCTCGAAGATCATCCGATAAGAAATAATGGATTCTAAAAGTACAAATAAAAATATTCTTTCAGAGTCTAATTTATATTTTTTTACGAAAATCATCCAAGATATACAAGTGGTGCAATTAGAGATCCATCTGTTACCGCAAACGAAATACTTCGAAATAGAGATTTACAAAGCCATGAAAAGCTATCAGCGTCTTTGTGGCTCTGGGGGTAGAAGTGCATCTCTCAAAAAATAATAATCAAAGAGGGGTGCAGTTCCTAAACAGTCGACCTGAACCTCCTTCTGCAGAACTCCATGGGGGAAAGCACTGGAAGAAATGTACACTACATCCATTTTCGGACTGTTTTTGGAGATCGAAAATTGTACGTTTTGAAGACATCATAGGTTTGGTGGAATTGTACGTGCCAACCGCTTAGAGGGTTAATATTATTAATAATAGCACCCAAAAGAACACTTAAAAATAAAAAGAGATTAACTGAAAAAAATGATTTTTTTTTATTTTCGGTTTTTTTTTTTGTATGCACGATAAAATTTACTTGTAGATATATTTTTACAGCTAAGTAGCTACCTGTCAGAACAATCTCAATAACCTTAAAAAGATATTGATAACATGAAAATGCATATCGCCTTTAATGTCACGTTAATGCTTAGATTTATCATTATCAATCAAAATAGAATCACAATAAAAGTACTATCATAGCTTATTACAATAACTGAGTGATAGTCTCAATGACTTTTGCGCTTTCTCTGCCTACCGTAGCCTTGATTTTACACGTGTTTAGATTAAATGATAACTTAATGATAACAGAGAAAACCACAAGAATTTTCAATACCACTTCAAAACTGCCGATGCATAAACGAAATAAAGAAGGATTTATTATTATATTTGCCCTTAACACATTGTGTTAAAAATGGTTCTTGAATTCATACTCAGTATTTTGTACCTATTTTCAGGTAAGACCGCTTATTTCGCTTTATTTAACACTAGATTGCCCGAGATTTCTTCTATACCTATATTGCCCCAAAACAGTCAAAATGACT
>CM063504.1:121130714-121148214 GCA_032207245.1 Pardosa pseudoannulata | reverse complement strand
ACCTCATGACTGGCTTTTAAGACTTCTGATTGGTTGGCTTACATAACTATAAAAATTGAGATGTACGTGTTTTTCGAACAAAAGTCCGTGAGAGGAAATGCCTCAATAAACTCTCTATTACTTTTGATTCTAAAATGTCTTTGTTTTCTGATTTAGACTACGTTGTATAGTTTATTAATGATTCACATGACGACTTTAAAACTAAGGGAAACTAAGGTAATAGAGTTGTATAAGTTTAATTGAGCTAAGCAGAAATAAAGTTGCTGTTCTCAAAGTCTCCAAAGGTTCTTCTTATTTTCTGTATATAGTACAACACTGCGTATAATTCTAAGAATCTTTGCCTTCAAACTACAAAATAAATATCGATAAATGTCCACCACTCTGAGTTTTATTTTAAAATTTTGGTTTACAACTTCAGTTTTAAAAAATAACTTTGAAATTGAGACAGCGACGACAGTATACTTTGTGGTATACATTATGTTTTTCTTCTCTAGATTTCTTATACTGGGCAAAGTTGGCGGCTTGTGTTACTGCCCTTCGATTATGGAAAAGATTCCGTTCCAACAGGTTCGATCTCTATGATTTCAGTCTTAAAAACGAACCAGAAAAATTAGGGGTATTGGTTCCAAATGAGGAGAGAATACTAGAGTCACCATTTCCGGAAGAATATCTTCAAAAGGTAAAGTTTAATAATTTTTGCTTTTTCTAAAGGCAAATGATAGAGTGAGATATTAGAGATAGTATAGTAAACGTAAAATTTTACAAAATACTCTTATTTTTAGAAGTTATTGAAATATTTACCTCTAAAAATACAATTTTATAGTAAATTAATGTATATAAGCACTTTAGATAAAATTCATAAACTATCTTGAGCATAAAAAGATTTTTAATATCAAAATAATATTAATTTTCTTAATTTATACTATTCTAATTTAGGTTGGTAATTATACACATATTTTATTTTTATTTTTATAGTTGCAAACACACACACACACATATATATATATATATATATATATATATATATATATATATATATATATATATATATATATATATATATATATATATATATATATATATATATATATATATATATATATATATATATATATATATATATATATATATATATATATATATATATATATATATATATATATATATATATATATATATATATACATATATATACATATATATATATATATATATATATATATATATATATATATATATATATATATACATATATATATATATATATATATATATATACATATATATACATATATATATATATATATATATATATATATATATATATATATATATATATATATATATATATATATATATATATATATATATATATATATATATATATATATATAACATAAAAATACTCATTTTATGCTATTCCTGCATTAAAAATTATTTATAGATAAATCTGCAAATCTTTTTGTATTTGGCTAATTGTTTTGCTTTGCAAAATATTTTACTGAGAACAAGTACTTTTTATTTTACAAATTTCCGTTAACTAATATTACACTGTCATTTCATTCCATTGTATTGTATTGTTGTTCAACTTAATAATAACGTCGTAAACACCCGAATTATTGTAAACTGTTTTCTACTAAGGATTTGCCTGCTTTTGCATTCAATATTCAGTTTACGTCATATGGACATTGTACACACTAATATGAGTTACAAATGTGTATGTGTATGTAACGTAATTACTTGTAATTTTGTACATTGGATCACACAATTTCTTTTAAGATTAGGCTGAATTTCATCATTAATGTGAAGGTTTATGGTATTATTAATTCTAATTTTTATGTAGTTCAATTTGGAAGTGTCACAATAGGTTGTTTTTTTATGAATTTCAGTAATCTACCTAGCTTAATTCTACTGTAATTATTATATAAAACAAAGCATGTCTTTGTTTGTAATTAAACATTTGAATTAAAGCAAACGTGAATAAACATTTTTGGTGAAAATTAATTCTCAATTGAAATTTGAATTACATCTTTCCGCATAGTAGATTGAAGTGTAAAAGTTTAAGGCTAACTAATTAAAGTAGTTTCGGAGAGTCTACAAATTCCCGTATCAACAATTGTGTCTGAATTCCTCCCTTTTGGTTCTAATCCATATCTCTCTAATAAATAATAATATGCTGTACGTACGCGTTAGGTATTATAATTTTAATTTGAAATTTAGATAAGTAACATAAATATTAGTTACTAAATGCGCAGCATCAGGATATAAATCCCATTTATTCAATGCTCGATAGGTACAAAGAAATGACGAACTACGAGTTCATTTAGGCCTGCCGACTTAATTGAAACTTCGTATGGATAAGTTCTGAAGAAGCTAGTTACTGCTTTGTGTATCTTGTCCACGGAGAAAAACGAAATAACACCAAAGAGTTATTACCCTCCATTATTCCTCCATTGGTATAAATGGAGGGTTATAATCACCCTCCATTTATACCAATGGGTCCGACCAGCAACAAATCCATAGCGTGTGTGCAGCTGATGTAGGAGTATATAAATCGGCTATGCTTTGTTTTTCCAAACATTAGTTACATGATGGGAAAAGCAGCTGATTTATCAGACTTCGCTAAAAGTCAAATTGCTATGGCTCGTCAACTTGGAACATCAATATCAGAAACGGGGATTTAGGTGGGCTATCCACGTGAAGTTGTTGTTAGTACATATATAAAGAGGTGTATGAATGGCGAAACGTCAAGTTATCAAGGCGTATTGATTGCAGAGGAGAGTGGATATATGTATATGAATGGATGCTTGTAACTGCTTCGAATATCAGCTTCAAAGTGTGGGTAGTGACCAAATTAGTCTTCCTACTAGAAAATGTCAATTCGGGCATCTCAATGAACCTACCTAAAGAGGATCTGATTTAGAACATCAATAAATGCATCATCTTGTCAATTTTCTACCCTGTTATAGGCTGCAGACGAGATATTCATCTACGGTGTCAACACCAAGTCCCAAAGTTTGGTGGTACGAGTATCAAGGGCTCCAAACGATGAGGCGGAAGCATGGATATACCTGAAAGTAGAAGACGGACGGTGGTACGAACTCAAGGATACAGCTGGATACCAACGTAACTATGGCGGGAAATGCACCAGCTTTACTTGTGGAGGTCTGCAAATGCATTACTTAACTCCAATGCGGCGGTGGCGAATTACCTACTGTGGAATGCTGAAGTAAGCAATAGTTAAACAATTTTTTTAAAATGTTGAAGCATGTAAAAAAGAGATTAGTCAGAAACATTATTTTTCGGAGACTTTATACATGTAGATGTGTGAGAAAATATAAATTTTCTTCAATTCTAAATAAATCTCAACACATATAAATATATAACCCCTCTTGAAAATTCATAAATAGTATTTAAATGTTCTCTGAATCAACATTATTGAAGGATTTTCTATGTATTTGTTCAAAATTACAACTAGAAACTGAAAGTCTGATTTTGGATTTTTAAAGAAAAGACGTCACTTACGGAAAAGATTTTAACGGATTATGAATTATTCCAGTATTTCTTATGCATTGTTACTTATAGTTTTATTAATATATTACTAATATATTTTACATACTATTTTACACATATTTAAGGTAATAAAGATAACTTTAAACTTGTGTTAGATAAAATATAGTACAAGTTCCCCCCTATTGAAGCAGATTTATCTGAAAATTCTATTTTAAAGGGAAAGAAAACATAGATAGAGGTATATAAATAACGAGATTTTGTTTTACATCTCAAAGCACACGCACACATATTTATGTAAAGGACGCAAAGTTTAAGGCTTTACAAAACGGAATTGAAGATACACTTAGTCACTGACAAACAAAAGTGTTTTATTTTTCTTTCTTGAAATTAAAAGCTTAAACTGACTATCAAAAATGGCTTTTAGCCATTTACAAAACATTTAAAAATTCTAGGAGTTGCCACCTTATAAATTAAAATCCAACATTTTATTTATAATGTATGACTTTGGCACAACATTTTCACTTCTAAGCTGCAATAAAGATTCAATCCACAAACCCCAAAGATTAAGTAAAATAAATATTTTTTCTCATACCCTAAACAGTTTTCAAGTGAAATAAATTAATTTAGAATTTAAGAATTTAAGAATTTTGTCAGTACACGTTCTCTCTCCATCACACACGCATATATATGTAAATATATATATATATATATAAATATATATATATATATATATATATATATATATATATATATATATATATATATATATATATATATATATACATAAAAAACCTATGAATTAACTGCCGGAATATCAGTTAGAAGACATCTTTCGATTTTTCAGAAAATTTCTTTAAAGAACTCTTTGAAATCTATAAGCTTTGAAAAACAAACATTACCGAGTTAAAAATGATACAATATGCATTTACTGGGCTATACAAAAATTGTAAAACTACAACTGAATTTAAGTATATCCAAAATATTTTTGAAAACAATCTTAGCTTCATTAAACATATCATTGAAAATGGCATAACTATCAGACTTATTTAAAAAAAATAAATATTTAATGAGTATGAATCTGTCTATTTTAATTAAAGCAGTTTTTCTGGATGTTTTTTACTCATTTTTGCTTAGTAAAATCGTTTTATTATATATTGCCAAACAATCACAGTTTATTAAAATTTATAAGATCCTTTTTGGCTTTAAGTTTTTTTCTTATTTATTTCTAGAGAAATGGTTAAAGGAAATGAAAAAAAAGAAACCAAAGAAGTATTTGTAAAATTTGCATTTTTGTGAGTATTTAAACTTAAGTCTCTTGTTATATTTGTGTTTGTTAATAACTTTTTAATGTTAATATTTCATTAATTGGACATGATACTTCAAGTGAGTTCAAAATATCAATTTTTTCTTGGTTTAAATTATTTTAATGTTTATAATATTAAAGCAAAATTTCAAATATATAAATCCATTGTTTAAAAAGTTGATTACGCCTATAATTTCATTTATACAGGGTGTCCCAAAAGGTCGTTTACAAACTTAACATACTGGTCTGTCATATCACGATGAACAAGATTTACATAGGAACTTGTGTCTGAAAATGCAAACTGAGACCGCTAGAGTGCTGTGATCACGAGTGTGGAGCAAGAGCAAAAAAATGATATCGACATCGGTGTTAATATGATTTTTACTACAGATGAGGATTACATCACAGCAAAAGCTCAAAATTGTTTCCCTTCGCCACAATGCACATTTCACGAACCCGTTCAATTTGGCCAGGAGTGTCACGGACACTTGCTGCCGCTTCCGCGATCCTGGCGATAAGATCCATGTCCTATGTTACGGGTACACCATGGACTTCATGTGTCCCCACAGGTAGAAATCCAGGGGAGTTTTGTCGGGGGATCTTTTGTCCAGGGGAGTTTTGTCGCCTCTACTGATCCAGCTATTTTAATGCAATTATTGCCCTCTAGCGGTCACAGTTTGCATTTTCGGACACAAGTTCCTATGTAAATCTTGCTTATCATGATATGGCAGACCAGAATGTTAAGTTTGTAAAAGACCTTTTGGGACACCCTGTATATCTTTTTTGAATCACTGTTAACTTTAAATAGTTTTTTCATTGTTTATTTGTAGACTCCTTGAATTTGACGGATTACTAATACTAAAGTTTCTTCTGTTACTCAAGATACTAGTATTCAATTTTTAGAACAAGTTTTCTAAAATGTAGAAAACAAAACAATCCATGACCTACGATATTTCAATCGGCCAAAAAGAGCAATCTCGTCTGGGGGGTCGAGGCTCGAGCCGGCCTACAATCCACCTTGTTCGTTAATGGCTATTGGGACACGAAACTATGGTCACAATGTCACGATACCTCTAGGGGGTGTCTTCTTGGACTCTGCTTCTAAATTATAGGCTTCACTTGAACAAAGTAGTTCTTACATGGTAGCGGTCAAGCGAAAGAAGCATCTTTTAGCCAGAATTCATGTGGTATCTGGTTCTAGAACGTATATCCTGATTAGATTTAATTTTTAGTTTCATTTAACATGGTTTCTTTTTAACGGTGTATGAATTAATAGCGTTTTAGAAGACTTGATTGAACTGTTTTACATAAAAAACAAGCAAAATCTGTGAGGAGATTTCACTAACAAAATTAGCTCATTGCAGCTGCAGTACTAAGAAAAACGTCCATAAGACCAATTAGTTTCTTAATTCGAGAAAAAAAGTACACATCAAAAATATTCTAGATATTTTGAGTGCAGAAAATTTACATGTAAAATTTACATGATTTCCATAGCGCAGTAAATAAATATGAGAATCTTATTTAATGAATAAGCTTACATTCTGCTATATTTGTTCTTACAACTTCGGGGTTTATCAACTTTAAGCAATAATAATATTTTTGGTTAATGTAAATCTTTGTTTTAAGTCTCTATTATTTTTGATTGCATTTTAAATTTCTTTTGATCTAATGCCATGTGGTTTTTTTTAAATATCCATAAAAAATAATTCAAAATTCAAAAGAAGGCTAAAAACGTGAAAGCCATAAAATCTGTTCACTTTCTCTCTGTAGAAAACTGAAAACAACCCTTAACATGAGTAGAAATATTTTCATGATCTTCTTTCACAAATTCGTGTTGATTCAAAAGTAAAGAAGCTATTTACTGAAATGGTTTAAATAAAAATGTTCTTGAAGCAGAGATCTAAAAAAATGCAAATGTTATTCCAACAGTTTTGATAGCAAGTATTCGTCAGAGACAAATTACATAAATAATAAACTGATCATAGAAATTTATAAAGAGAACCTTTTCGCAAATCATCTATATCATATTTGTTGAGCATTTTTTGTCTTCTGTCATTGATATTATAAGCAAGAAAAACTTTCAGTATTGCATTCACACTCTTCATTCAAGTCAAAAATGATCTGTCTTTTAACTGAAAGAATTCAGCAAGAAAGTTCTCATGCTTATTAATTCCCTCTTCTATGATTTGCAGGTGGTCAGCTTCTTCTGATGTGTTTGATCCTTCTTATGACTTTGACATTCGTTCTACAGCAGAGGCCATGGCGGGTGCAAAATGGAAATCTGCCGTTCCTCCAGTAAAGAAGTAAGGAGTATCCTTAACATTAGAGTGCATTTTAGTGTCATATCGTCTACAACTCATATATATTCTTTTATAACGTATACACTAAAGATACAAAACATTATGACCGTCCCTACATTTGCAATGAACTCACCTAGATGACGTGGAAGGCACGTGATGAGGTGGAAGTGGTATTTAACTGCTGCTGGAGAGTCTGAAGAATCATTCTTTCACTTCTGTGTGCGATTTTGATAGAGGTCAGATTGTAATGGCTCGAAGGCTCGGAACAAATATTTCCGAAACTGCATGACTCGTGGGTTGCAAGCGATCTACTGTTGTTAGTACTTATTCAAGGTGGATTAATGACTGTGAAACCAGCTCTAGACGACATGGTGTTGGACGTCCACACGCTACCAAAGAAAAAGTTCGTCGGAGACTGTCTCGCATGGTGATGCAAAACCGGAGCCAGACAGTAGCTCAGCTGACAACCCAATACAATGCAGGGCCAAGTAGGATAGTATCATAGCACACTGTTCAGCGGACACTGTTGGATATGGAGCTAGAGAAAACGTCCCACTCGCGCGCCTTTGCTGACCTTTGCTCTTGAGTGTAGATACATACCCATAGACACACATATAATATTAAAAATTTATCTTAATAAGTAACAAACATATTTTCCTTAATTTTAATTTTACACCGTTATGATAGGGGTTTTACAGCGTGAGAACCCCAATTAAAAGAGTACAGTTACTTTGTTTTCCCAGGGATGAAAAGATTTAAGTTTAATTTTTTTTTATTTCCTTGAGATTCTTGTGAGATATTAATAACTCACTCTGTCATTGTCAGTTATACAGACCATCTACGAATTTCTTAGCACCAAAAAAGGCTACAAATAAACAATTCCCTTCATTATTCTTTTCTGGGATTCACAAACACGTCACTTCAGTGGCAGATCTGTCGGTCTACAGACGCAAGGAGTGGCCCAAAATTGGAGTTTTCCGGATTTAAATACTATTTTAGTGAATTTTGAAGTGCATTTAAAATATTACGTTTAAGTACGCCTTGTGTACATAATGTTTAAAATATTTTGTCAAAACGTATGCGTGGAAGTGCTCTAAAAAATTACAGAGTTACTTTATCAAATGCATGTTTTAACGTAAATGTTACTTTTTGTCAACACAAAGGGTTACGCTAGTATATTTGCTTATTAACTGTTTCTTGGAGTTACTTATAAAAGGTTTTCAAATACACAATGATATCTTTGTCATCTTTAAATATTCAACGGAAATTCTTGTGTAATTAAAACTACTTTTAGACTATTGAATTATGTAAACGCAATAATATTCTTAAATGTGGAGTTAATTTTTTTAATTCTCATGTATTAACTAATATTTATAATTTTTATGCTGATTTCATGGTTTTGTCTTTATTGTAGTTCATCAAGTTTCCTGGAAATAGAATTGTATAATTTAATGCAATTCTATTATCTGAAAAGCGTGTTGCTTTATAAATTTACGAAAAAGTTATGAAAAGTTAAGAATTTACGAAAAATTTAACATCTACATAATTATACATGTATTTGTCATAGAAATCTGCACAGGTAATAAGAAGCTACTATACATTCATAGGTTGCTGCTACAAGAATTGTCAAAAATTGTCTCTATCAGATTTATATCTGGGACTTCCTCTCCTTCAGAACAAAACCTTCTCTTAAATATATATTTAATATGCTCTTTACACCCCTGAAATATGATATATAAGAAAAATTATTCGTCTAGAAATTATCTGGATATTCTAAAAAATGTCTTCAGCCGAAAGTATTAAATTAAGTTTATTCAGTTTAAAAAATAATCTTTAAAGATGATTCTACCTTTCTTGCAGAATTTCGGAACATTTGAACTTCTATTATCAGTCTGGAGTGATTACTGGTATTGTCTCAGTGGAAGATCAGCCTGATGTAGAACTGTATTTGTATGGAGAGAGAATTCGTTACTTGGGTAAGAGAAGTTTTGAATTTGGCATATGTTTATAAGCAAGTAGTAAGTATTAAATCGGAATAGTTGGCGAGAAGTAATAGGTACCATTAATATAAAAATACATAAAATCTATTATTTATAAAATTTTAGATAAAGAAATTCGTTTTGTAATAAACACTTAACTGGTACCTTTATAAAGCTACTACCTCTACCGATTCACATATTCATTGTTCGACCACCTGTTTGGTTATTTTGTTAGGCTTGAAACTCTATGATGTTTTTATCTACACTTATTAAGTTTCTGATATATCCTTGAGTTTTTGTTATATTTGAGAGTTATATCTGTTATATTTGTTGAAAAGTAAATAAAAAATAAGTGACCTTGTAATGCGCTTCTGTATGTGTGAATATGCATTTGATAGAGCTTTCCCCCTGTAATTCCTTTTTTGTTGAGATGTTATACTACTATTTGTGTCTAACTATTTGTTGTTCCTTTTTAGGTAAATTTTGTGCAGCAGTCGGATGTAAATTTAAGCACATATTAGGGGTTACTCCTAAAGTAAGTAGCTTTTTTATAAAATTTATAATAATTTATTAGTTATTTGAAATGTATTTGCCCTTAAGACTTCTCATTATTGAAAATTATCTGTATAATCTTTTTACAACTAATAAGTTATATATATATATATATATATATATATATATATATATATAATATATATATATATATATATATATATATATATATATATATATATGTATATATATATATATATATATATAATATATATATATATATAATATATATATATATATATATATATATATATATATATATATATATATATATATAATATATATATATATATATATATTATATATAATATATATAATATATATATATATATATTTGAATTAATCACTGACTATATAAAGCAGTATTCCGATTATGACTAGAGAGTGTTGAAATGATGCTATTCATAAAATATAGAAAATGCTTCTATGGAAATATATTTTTAAAGAGTATAAAATTGAATATAAATGCAAAATGTTTTATTTGTATTATTTTAACCGAGTTCTCTTCCGTTTGATTACCATCAGTTAATTTTCTCAACTATTTCTAAACTTTTTTTTTTTAATTTGCGAGTACTCGAGTAATGGTGTTTACACATAGACACACACACACATACATAATTCCAATAACAGCAATTTCTGATTCAGGGAGGTCCAAAACGTCTAGATCAATCACAACTAAAATTTCAAATTTTTGGAAGAATACAATACATTTTTACGTATACAAAAATGTAAAAATGAGAGTTCTGGACAAGAGTGAGGTAACATTTGTAAGGGATTGAAGTGGCTATTAATAGTTCTCCACAAAAAAAATCACTTCGATACTAAACTACAATAAATAGTTTTATAAATGAACATTTTGTGATTATACAAGAAAATAAAACATTTAAAAATATTAAGGCTATAAATTCAATTTTTCCTGATCAATTCTAAATCAATTTCGAAATCAATTCTAGTTATATCGTCAAATTTTGATTTACATATTTTCTATGTGGAACATTATATATGATATTCCTATTTACTGCATAAATTGCTTTTTAGCGTTGTAAAACAATGTATTTAATAGCTGCTTATGTAGTTTCCGGATTTTTTTATGGCATTTCGTTTCTCCACACAAAAACAACTTTGAATGTATCATAGTTTTTTTTTTTAATTTTGGATTAATACTTAAGTATGTTCATAATAATTTTAATATATGTATATACGTATACGTTATCATATTATTAGAAGAACTTAATTATATACTTTTTCCTTTTATAGAGTGGTTTGGTTGTGCATTTAGGGAAAGCCTCTGTTCCAAATATTTTTCACAAGTATGTACACAAATAGAATGTTATTATCATATTTTAAACTGTAATTTTTCTGGGAAAATAAATAATTATATGCTTACCCTTTGCTTGCCCTGTTCAACACATATGATATTCACATCTAATTTATATAATGCATGTTATCACATGTGATACACAATTAACTATATTTTATATACGAGCTTTTAGATATTTATATCATTGTGTACCTCATACGATAAACAAGCTTACTAATTAAAAATTAGATGTAATCATATGTTATGTATATCATATGTGATATAAAGGATAAGTAAAGAGCTAAAAATATACTATGTTTTATGAAAGATATCTTTACATAGGATCATGCGATTAGTACTCGGTAACAATATTTCCTTGTAACGAACGATAATAAAAAAGACAGAGAAACTGACATGGAGCTAAGAAAATTGAAGTTAAATTTTGTTAAAACTTTTTTTCTATCGCATACAAAATCTACGACTTCTCCATTGAGACGCCTTCTCCATGTTTAATTGAATCCTTGTTTTTGTATGCATAAAAGTTGAAGTCTGATAATGCTTTAATGGTGTAGGAAACATTTTAAACCGTGTTTATCAGTCGGTAAGAAAAACAAAAAAGGAATTCATGGGCTTTTTGGATAAATTATTTTCGATTACAAGGACTTCAAACCGCAATATTTTTCGTTCTTTTTTTGTTTCAATTTAGCTACAAATATGAACCTAATCCAATTTTCTGTTTCGCACTATGTGTCTTTTATGTTTCTGTTTGAATAATATGGGTTTAATGAATAATTTTATTCTACTTATAAAATTCAACTACCAAAAATTAAAAAAAAATATTCCATTTTTTTAATTATCAGCCTAGGTAAGTTGACAAAATTAGGTATATTTTACAAGGTTATATTAAAAATTAATATATAGGTATTTGTGGTATTAATAACTCAATATCTGAACAATTTCAAACATTAGAAACCCTGAGTTAAATCGTGAAGTTAGCTACCATTACGAAAGATTAATTTCGTTGTATCAAAAGAGTAAAATTGGTTAAGGTCACAAAATATCTGAACATCTTGTCATAAATATTCGTAGCCAGTCTGTAATACGCCGAGCGATCTCGCTGTTTCTATTCCCTATTAGTACGTCACACCCTAGTCATTTTAGATATGACTTCGCATGGGTTCCTTGCATTGAAGCAGCCATAGAAACAAAATAACCAGCCGTAGATGATTAAAACTTAACAAGGTTGATTTATTACAGCAAAAAAAAAAGATTTAAAGAAACATTAAAGTGTATGCAGATGCAACCTATCATCCAAAGAGGAGATCACCATAAATCAACCTGCTCTCAGCCGGGGAGTTCAGCCGGGAGTCCCTCTCGTTTCTCTCTTTTCCAAACAGGAAACCTCCGTTTAAAGGGAGATCTACCTCCCGCTCTTTGACCCTTGTCCTTGGGGTAACTGAAACGCCCTTGGCGCCTGGCCGACTCGGTCACACAGCAAAATTCCGTTTCTCTGTCGGTGCGTTGATAAACAACACGCTTGACACCTCCGTGCGTCAAGAAAACCATTACGGGGACAATACTGTCATTTCAATTGTTAAAATGAACAAAAGTTCACTTGACCACCGACAGACACGGACGCGATTCTTACACAATCGAAATCATATTTAAGCTGTAGGCCATGGTCTAATAATTCTGATGAGGCACAAATGTAACTGAAGCTCAACAAACTACACCCAGAATTAAGAAAATTACGGTGAATATTTTCCTACATCAGTTTCATAAGTCTACTATTTATATTCACGTTAACAGACGGTCACAAATTCCCATCATTTTATATAACAACTATTCTATAGCATATTATTGCTTTGCGATAATAAACTAACAAAGAGGATTTAAGAGCTGGAGACCAATTTCCATGACATCTGTTAATAGTTAAAAATTTCCTCTGGGTGTATGCTGTAGAAGTGAGTTTCTGATAAGAAAAGGGTAGACATCGTTCATTTGAACTCCTTTATAAAATCGCAGATTGCATAGGTCACAGAGTTACTCCATTTTATGTAAACTAAATAAGACATTGTTGCAGAGATTGTGAATTAAATCATCATCAAATGCACTCTTAAATATATAGCACCTTTTTTTAAATTTTCAACCACCAGATAAATTAATAGTCTTATATAAAGTGTACTAATAAAATGAAAAATAAAAACAGTCATTTAGAAGCTCAACAATCCCATTTATTAGTGCAGAAAGTAGATTTCAGTCTTCATTGCTCAAAACTTCAGTTTTCTCAAACTGAAGAACAAGAGTTTCAGGCTGTAACTGCAGCTTGAAAAATGTTAAAATAAAATTTTCTCTATACCTCTACGATAAAAAAGTCAAGTGAACAAAGACTATAAATTTATGTTGGCCAATGTATAGCAACAGAACAAATAAAATATATTTTAAATAATGTTTTATTTTTTATAGTCTACCTTTCGGATTTATTGTCCATCCAGACGGTATGAATCGAATGATTGAAGGCGGAACTATAATTTCTAGAATGTCTGGTAAAAGCGAATCTGGGGAAGAACTGACAGCTACGTTTAGAGCAGGTAAGAAGGCTTTCTTTTCACAGTTTCTTAATAACACGTATTAAGCATTTGATTATAAAATATTTACCCATACAACTCCCCAAATTTCGTTTCTCACTTTATTATGGAAGTAAAATATAGGTCAACTTTACGCCCTATGAAGGCACAATACAAACTGACAATCAGACTTACACAGGTATTTAAACCCATGACTTCCATCATGTTAGGCCCCTCTGTTTGGTTACCTATAACCCTCCGGTTTTCAAATTGTGCTCTACCCCACTGCGGGTTTGTTACGAAAATATGCAAGGAGTGGCGTGGCAATAATGGAAAAATGTCAGATACAAATTGATAAATTATTGTAAAGAATTAACAAAGATATTTAAATGTTGTCTTTTCCACTGCGCTATTATCGAAACGTCCGAAGAATTGTACTTGGATTTATCTCAAGGCACAACTGATGACAGAGAAAAAAAAAGTTCGAGAAAATAGATCGAACCTATTTGCTGACAGGCGACAAGCAGGTAACAAAGCTTCAAACGATTACAAACCTCTTTCAATTACTACCCATGCCAGGAGTGACGTGACAATAATGGAAAAAATGTCAAATACAAGTTGATAAATTATTGTAAAGAATTAACAAAGGTGTTTAAATGTTGTCTTTTCAACTGCGCTATTATCGAAACGTCCGAAGAATTGTACTTGGATTTACCTCAAGGCACAACTGATCCACTTCCTCCACGGTACTTAAATTGCGTATTTTGGCATCCTGGGATGTCATGAAAGTATGTCATGAATGCCAGAGAAAAAAAAAGTTCGAGAGAATAGATCGAACCAATATACTGACAGGCGACAAGTAACGAAGCTTCAAATGATTACAAGCAAACTTTCAATTACTTCCTATACAAGAATTTTATACACAATTTTGTAAAATTTAATACCATTATAAATGTATTTATTTTATGTGAATTCTTTTTTAAGCTTCATCTTGATTTAAAACACTCTGTTTTCACACAAAATGAAAAAACTACTAATATCACATTTTTTGAGTAATCTGTTCATATTACCAAAGGATCCTTATGGTCAATGCAAATTTCTCAAATCGACCATCCTATACAAATGACAAGTATCCTTTGGATTTATGTATTGTTTTGCTTTTATTCGTGTTGTTACAAATATATATATACAAGCACATGCACACACTCCTGCACAATAATGGCTATGGCAGTTTTATGGTCACTTAAAAATTTTAAAAACTTCTAACGACAGTGTATAATGGAATGGAGAGTCACGTGATCTAGAATAGAGGCACATAATACCATGAAAAAAATTATTTGGTACATTTGATTTACTGTCGATGAAATATCCGTAATAACTTTTAAGTTCATTTGCATTAGAAAAATTGTTTAAAGAAATTCTTCTTTTCCACACAGAATATATATATATATATATATATATATATATATATATATATATATATATATATATATATATATATATATATATATATATATATAAATTTGGAAAGTGTAGGGGACTGATTATATATGTGTTTGTGCAGGTTATTGTTTATGGTCATCAACTAAAGCAACTTATAATAAGTATCTATGATTCAAAAGGACAAAGCTTTTTTATATGGTGTTTAGACTACTGTTTACCTCTTTCTACACAAATTGAAGACGAGTTGCTACACTTTAGAACTAACTATAAACGGTGACAATTGTGCATATTTGATATAAAAGTATAGTTGAATCGGTTTTCCCATTATACAAGTGGAAACATTTTGAAAACCGAATTTTGTAGTTGTTAGGAGAGGCAACTTAAGTTTGATTTAAAATTAAGAAAGTAAATGAGAATATTAAAAAAACTAAAATATGTACTCGTATGTTTCCTACTCATGTTAAATTATTCAGTCCTGCTGCATTGGACTCCCATAATAAATCGTATGAACAGGTTGTGTGGAATAGCTTTATACCAAGGCACAAAATGCTAATAAATCTCCTTATTTGGGTAAATGAAATACAAGGTCAGGCTATTAATTTCCAGTACTCATGGAATAACTCAGAAAAAAAGGTTAAACACATAGCCATTTAATATGATTCGAAGTAATCCCCATCAGTCTTAATGCACATCTGCTCTCGGCTGTACAAATTTCGGGAAGAAGTTTCAAAGTCCTCTTTTGGAAACCTCTTTAATAATGACGTTACAGTTTTCTTGATGCTACATGCATCCAGTCTCAATTGATTTTGTTCGTCCTTTAAATGGTGAGGAATGAATCTGAAACAAATCTTGCGTTTGCCTAGGTCTTGCGTCAAAATTCGCCGAACCGTCTCTTTGTCCGTGTTCAATTCATTGGCTAGTAATCGAATAGTCAATCGACTATCAAATTTCGCCATATCTCGAACTTTTTCAATTGCTTCAGGAGTGCGTACGGACTGCGGCCGATCTGTGTGTGGGTCATCTTCAACGCTTTTGCGCCTGAAGCGTTTAAACCATTCAAAAGTTCTTGAGCAGGATAATGCTTCCTCTCAGTAAACTTGTTTTAACATTTCATAGATTTCCGCAGATGTCTTGCCCAATTTGAAGCAAAACTTAATGTTAATTCTTTGCACTATTTTCACTTCGACAACAGGAATTCAAGAGCTACGTTTTAATGCTACTTTCCAGGAGAACCACTTACTTCTGAATAGCACCGATTGCACTGCATATGCGCAAAAAAACCCTCTTCAATATGCAATCAATAGCACAATCTTCCGGCTTTTCATTCTCTTAGAGTTACGTCAGTTCTGGAAATTAATAGCCGGACCTTGTATTTCTTTTTTACTTTGATACACTTTATATAGGGGACATATTTTACTAATCAAACAGCTGTATTTATATTTTGTTATTTTAATTTTATAGAAAGACAGTATGAACTCCGTGGACGTTTTGTGGGAGACGGCGTACGTTTCACTAGTGAACATAGCTGGAACGGACACCTTGAAATGGTTGGAATAGAGTTTGAAGTAGATGGCATCCAAGGAAGTGGATTCATGATTTACGGGTAAAGACATTAATCATATAAATGCTCTTCCTGTTGAACGAATACGTGTGTTAGGTAAAAAGGCAAATATATTTTTGAAATTCATGAAGGAAGCGTAAAAATCTACTCTTCATGCCCCTAATTATACTGCAAAATCATATTACAAACTGGAAATGTTATCTTTTAAGGAGACATAGTACCTTCCGAGATTTAAAATTCTCATTGTAACGGATTTTTTTTCGATATATCATAAAATAAAATTTACTACTCATTTAGGATTAATTTTTTTACAAATTCTATAATGATTCTCTAGCTGTAAAATAATATTTAGTTTGATATTTTAAATAAGATTTAATTTAATAAAAAAAAAACATAAACGCCAAATGAAAATAAAGAAATTAATTTATCCGCTATATACTTTTTGAAATATGTAAAGTAGAAACTATTTTTTGTATCAAATTGTAGTAAAGTATCTGCTTTATTATATAAACTAAAATTAAAAAGTCAAAATGGCTTGAATTGAAAATTAAAAAAAAAACAGCCTGTAACGTGTTATAAAATAAATTAAATTTTTCGTAAAAAATTTTCATAAAATAAAAAAAATTCTTCTATTTTGTATAAGACAATTACTTTTTAATTTACATGTTTCAAGAGTTATTTTGCGACAAGTAGGGCCCTTAGTCTGGAAGTTGCGGTTCGGTTCGAACGTTCGTTGTGACGTCACTTTGACGTCAGCTTGCAGACATTTTGCTTGCAAACGATCAAGCTGACGTCAAAATGACGTTACAACGAACATTTGAACTTACTCGCAACGTTCAGAGTAATCCCCTAGATTTCAATTTTTTTTTTTTTTTTTTACTTAACACATTGTGTGTCGGTACATTTCGCAGCGGAAATGTAGCGGGAGCGGGCGCTTTGCGCGTAAATTTAGTTATTCAGTTAAATACCAATAAATCGAAAA
>CM063504.1:121080714-121125714 GCA_032207245.1 Pardosa pseudoannulata | reverse complement strand
GGAGAAAAAAGTAGGAGTCCACTCAAGAACTGAGGGGTCAGTATCCCGCCAAACCAACAGGCCTTTCTATTGTTAAAAGAAGTCCGATTTTTCTTCCTGGTTCAAACCGGTCCTGTTCTCTATGTCTTTGACAAAGGCTTACAAGAAGGGGTAAAACAACGTCGAAACACCGAATGTAACTTATATTTACAATTATATCTATAAATGCAGGTATATTTATTCGTTTATTAAAGACACACATATAAATAATTATTGTCCTCTTAAGTCCTTCAGAATTCTAGTTTATCTAACTTTTATCTTAACATTCCTATCCATCTGGTTTAAATAAAGAAAATGAATCATTTTTAATTCACATGAAAATTTCATTCCTTCGAAACTCTTAAAAGCTGAAGATAGAATTAATAATTACTGCGGAGGGTATTTTTTTTCTGTTTTCTAAAGAAGATGTCAATTCTCCCAGAAAAAAAATGAGGATCATTCCTATCTTTATCACGCTTAATACACATATTCCGCCAAGTTTATTTTTTGCCCCTTGACGAATTGCATTTTCAAGCTGTCTGTCATGGGAAATTAGGCACGTGATTACTACTCACTACAGCATTTTCACAAATCAGCGATGCCCGGTTGTCTCTTGCCTGTCAGACTCACCGTAGTTTTATTATCGCTTATGAAGTATCCGTCAGTGGTGAAGTTAAAATATAACATGGCAGGCTACACTATGCACTTGGTGTTGCAGGGCTGTGTGTTGAGATTATTTCCAGGCTAATACAACATACCCCACATCATCATACTTTCACCAAACTCTTGCTTAGTAAGATCAAGGTAAAATGATTTCATAGTTTGGGAGGTTCTTGCCAAAATAGACGTCTTGTATAAATGCAAAACTAAGTACAGTGAGACTCGTCTGACCACATAACTTTTTCTATTTCTCTCTTGTCCTGTTACGTCTTTGCAGACATCAGAAAGGAAAGGTTTTCTCACGGGCATCTGTGACTACGTAAGCCAATCATTTGCAAATCTCTAATCATAGGACGAAACTTGGTTGAAAGTTTTTGCAGGGGAAATAGAGTACAGTTCCGTTTCCGAAATACAGTTCATCGCATACGACGCAGACCACGGTTTTTGATTGTGTTCGAACAGGAGTCGCATCTTTTGGCCAAAGACTGGGTATTTTGCTTCTGTTAACACGAAATGGCAACTTTCCAGAAAAAATCGAGTGAGTTCCCTAACTCACTCGATTGAATGTCCCTAACTCACTAACTGTTGTCTGAGTGAGTATGAACCCTAACAATAAGGTAATTCCTCAGCTGACCCAGGTTCATGGCCCATACAGCAGCCTTCACTGAAAACCAGTCGCCACGACAGAAACCACGACAGCTATAAAGCTGCAGCTGACCTACGCAAGGCCCGTCGTGGCTCCAGAATTAATGTGGTCAACCCCAGTAAGGAACAAGCACTACAGAGGCAAGTTCGAGACTACTAGGGAAGACACTAGTAAAAGATCACTCATGTGAACCCCGGGCTTGTGACACCCGTGTATACCTAAAGGAGGTATACACCTGAGGTTGTCTCTCACTTAGCACTACCCAGACGACACGTTCGGTTTGAAACTCGTGGCCACGGACACGAGAGACGTTCTCCCCCGAACCCTAACAATAAGGTATTTTTCAAATGGTGATAGATCCCTCGTGTTTTCTATTCCATTACTTTAATCATAATAAGCAATTAGACTTGATTATATCCACGTTATAAACTGGTTTTACATACTCACGCCTTTAGCGAACATTTGTAGAAACTCTCACAAATTTTCATTTCATTGACCAGTAGGTATATTTCTACTCTTATTACTCTTATTAATATTACATATATGCATATGTTACTTTTTTACTACTAAACTCCTAGGCGCAACAGGGTGCCAGGGCCTACGGTGTCAATCTCCGTTTACGTGACCAAGGGCTCTGGGGTGCGAAGCATATATTCCAATTAGATGGTCAATCTTACGCTGAACCCCCCAGTGTTTATTTATTACTTTTTTTAGTAATACCTAAATTAAACTAAAATTAATTTTTTTAATTATAGAAACCAACTTATATTTTTATGCAAATACATGATTAATTTAAGAATAACTTTCTTTAGGAATTCGTAGTTCCTAAGGGTATCGTAGTAACGACTGCTGCTTATAAAGAATTTTTATCGGCAGATGTAATCCACAAAATTGAAAATATGAAAGACATCGCATAGTAAGTAATGCATAACTTTCATTTAATCAAGATGTTAGTTTCTTGTCTTTACAGAGAAAAAAAATATTGCAGTATGATTTACAATTCCATGTTTATATTTTCAGTGGAAATATTCCAGGAAATATCCACGAAGCCTGTAAAATGTAAGTCCAGTTTATTAATTCTTAATTCCATGAAAGTATCTTCCGAAATATATATTGGTTAGAGTCATAAAATTATCTAGCTATATTTTAGCTGATATTAGTCAAAGCTCCCTTAGTTCAACTTATCAAATTTTATTTAACCATATATAGCAGGGAGATTATTGATGACATGCGAAAAGGATTGTTTTAGTTTGGAGCACAATGGTCTGCCGTTTAACAACACGTGGGCTATTGAGAGAGGAACCTAATGCTTAAAGCCGATACCAAACGGCTACAAACACGCATACTATAGTGGGATTCGAACCCACGAAGTCTGGTTTGGAGCGCTACGGTCTACTGTTTTGCACACGAGGGCTAATGAAACCGGGAACTACTGCTTAAAGCCGATTTCGAATGGCTACGAGCATCCATGCCATAGTGGGATTCGAACCCACAAACTCCGGTACCAACGATCAGTGCCCTATCCAATCGGCCAGCGTTCGGCGCACGAACTCTGGTACTGAAGATAAACGCCCTAAACATTCGATCACCATTCTGCCATGGGAAAAGGAATCCCGAAAAAAGAAAAATTTTCTCAAATCTCTATTAAATAAAAATTCAAAGCTGTTGTAGTCCACCAAGGGCTTCAAAATTCAAGGGTAAAAAGTTAAGTAACAGGAGCTTAAAAATAATTTAATGACATTGTAATGAAATCTATTTAAAGGAGGTTTGGTAGGGAGTACTACGATCTACTTTTTGCAACACGAGGGCTAATGAAACCGGGAACTACAGTTTAAAGCCGATTCCGACCGGTTACGAACAGCCATGCCAGAGTGAGATTCGAACCCAAGAACTTCAGTACCGAAGGCCAGAACCCTAAATATTCGGCCATCTTTCGGCGAAACTAGTTAAAGATGATTAGAATATATGAAAAATAAATTGAATAACTGTTATGGAAAATACCATATGATGTATGCCTTATGACCTATTATCTACATACTAGCATATAGCCCATCATATGACAGGATCAGTAAAATTTTTAATTTTCTAGAATTGTAAAGAACCCTATGAGACTTATAAAAAATGGTTTGTTTTTTGGTTGAAAGTTATCTGGTACACGCTCAATAATTTGTTTATCTTCATAGTCCTCTAAAGTCTCCCGATTCTGTGAATGCAGTTTAGAATCACATTGAATTCATTTTGAAAGATTTTTAGCTATTTAGAAATTATCGTTAAGTTCTTCTCAAAATGAATCCTCTCAAAATTTCTCTCTTCTCCCCTGAACTGTTTTTCCACAGCAATTAATGTAAGCAACAAATTTATTTGACTGACTACTTCTACTAGATTCTTCACTTTCATCCTGAAAGAGTCTATATAAAGCAATTGTTGTTTAAAACCAGTGTGCGATATTTTTATTGTATTTCAGAGTTTTTAACACTTAACTAACAATCATTTTAGAGTTTCATCAGCAATCGAGCAGTCTTACTTACCGGATAAGATAACGAAGGAAATTGAGGAAAAACTTAAGAAAATTTGTGTCGGAAACTTCAACCAACAAAAATTTGCCGTGCGTTCTTCTGCAACAGGTAAGTACAAACTAATGTAATTAGAGTAACTTCAGTTATTTCGAAATTTCGTTATATCTTAGTTTAGTGTTCGTTAGCTTTTTAGTCAGAATCGATGATCGTCTAAGTGATATCGCTAAACTGTCCTAAAAACAAATTAATGCTTTTCAGTAAATTTTCAACCATTAAAAAAGCTGTTGGTTAGGAAAGATTTTGTTACAAGAGGCCACATCAGTTGAGAATCTATGCCTTGAATATTCATAGAAATAATGACAACGCAAAGATAAATGTTTCTGAGCACTACGATTAGCTTATTAGATCGAGTTATATGTGTTCAAAGCCTAAATGACCTTAACCCATTATGTTAACCTATTCTTAACGACCTCATAGATTTATTACAATAATTAGAATCGTACTCACGAGTTCTAGAACCGAAAGCAAGCAACCTATTTCTTCCACCCACATACTGCCCTAGTAGAAATAAAGCCATTTGGAATTTTTTACCGTAATAACTTATGTTATTCATAAAAGTGGATTATCACTGATGAAACAAATTCATAGCAATAACTTATTATGAAAAATAATTAATAATTCATTCACCCTTTTTTTCTCCCGAATAGAATATTTTTCACCCTGTTTATAAAAGCATAAAACATGAGATGTAAGAAATTTTTTCTAACCTTCTTCTAATCAAAATTTTGGATGTGCCAAGAATATGCATGTTTGGCAGGTATTATTTTTAAAATTCCAGACGCATTACCAGGGATTTAATATTAAGGTAAAATGTGTCCTCTTTTATAAACTAGAAGAACACTTATGAGTCCATTATACGTCCTTTCATTCTTATAAATACCAGTAATGCGGCAAATTACTCTATCTAAAATCTTAAAAGTTTGAGATTCAACTTTGACTGTAGTAATTACTAATAGAATAAAAAAATAATAATTTTACTATGGTATGTATTATATTATCCATTAAATACTGATAGATCACACCATTATCTTGTTTATATATCTAAATTCTACATTTTGATTTTCTGGGAAATTTCAGAAATTCAATACAATTAATACTGGTAGTCCTCCATATTACCTAGTTTATACATGTGTACCGTACATTTCGATGTCTGAGAGATATCAATAATTCCTCTTAACCCCTTCCGGTATAATTTAATAAGGAAAAACTGAGCATGAAATAACCATTTAATTTTTATTTATAAAACTTGTTTCATTTTACAATTCTTACATATTCTTAATTAAAATCCACTTTTTACATAGTGTTAAATAATATCAGAAACAGTAAAATTAAGAAAATATCAAAGCAAAACATTAATAAGGTATACAGGTAATAGTCTTCAAGCTAGTGGTACTTTTCAAAACAAAGTGCAAAGGAATTCTTAATTGTTTACACCGCCAAGTAATCTCACTTTTAATTTGATTCTTGTAACACACACGGCATTTCTTAGTAGGTTTTCTTTTATTCTGACTCATTAATTTGGCAATGACTTGTACCAAGTAAACAATATGCAATAGTGACTTGTGATTTTCACAAGTGATAAAAGTGTTGCCAAATTCAGTACACTAGAAATTTTAAACTAAATTAATTATCATATTTAACAGTAACTTTAATCGCATGACGAGTGTAGCTCGTCATTGTGCGGTATAGAATGAAAAACTAATGACGAGCTAGACTCGTCATTTTACCGGAAGGGGTTAAATGATAGCAGTCTGCCACATACGGGGTGTAGAAAGAGAAAGTTCATGGTATAAGGGATATTAAGAACTACTTGCTCTAAAGTATGATTTGTTGCATTGCAAACATCAGCAAGAAGTTATATCACTAACACGTGAAAAGATATATTTTATCAAAAACTGTACTTCTAGGTCTCTCTTCCTAATAATAAAATTCCACGTATTTATTAGTGTTTTATGCCACAATATTTTTCTTTTACTTATTTGTACAAAGTAGAAGAAGTACTGAAATGGAGGAAAAATTTCGATTCCAAATTTCAACGGAAATAATCATTTTGACTAGTTTCAGCACTATTTGTGTTCCTACGTGAAAGGATTAGTTTGTTTTGGTTTGGAGTTCTACGGTCTACATTTTGCAACAGGAGTGCTAATTAGATCGGGATCTACAGCTTAAAGTCGATTCTGAACGGCTACGAACATTTATGCCACTGTGGAATTCGAACCCACGAACTCCGGTACCGAATGCCAGGATCTTAACCAATCGGCCATCATTCGGCCGTACGTGAGAGGAAACTTTAACTATGCATTTTACCCATCGTTGAATGCATTTTGACCAGTTTCGGTTTGACGTCTATACAGACGTATGTACGTTCATTATGTATATATATATCGCATAACTGAGAAACGATTAACTGTATAATGTTAAAACTGTGTATTTAAAACTGATGAAACATCTGGGTTTGCATCTAATTATTTTCCAGCATCAAAAAAAAAAAATTTAGTTATAATACGAAACTTTTTCATAAAAATTTAAATATTACTCTTATAAAGTTCTTTAAAAAGCATTCTTTGTACATTAACTGCATTTTTTACTGATGCTTGGCATTTATATAGAAATATATCAAGAAATCAAACTTTACTCATGTGTAACTTTACTTATGTTTTTACTTATGTGTAATATAGTTTACATAAAACAATTATATAAATTTCTACAATGTTTTAATAGTTTTCTTCTTTCTCTTCTGAGTGTAACACTTTGAAAATCAATCTGTACTTGATGCCTTAAAACACATACCCAGTTTTAAGACAAATACTGTACACAAAGCTAAAAAATTTAGAAAAGAAATATCTATTCGGAAGATTTTAAAGCTCAATTAAGTTAAAAATAATGAAATTGGAAAAATATTTATTTTTAGTATGAAACAAGGACAGAAAAAAATATAAATGATTTGATGATAATATTTTATGCTTAGCTCGACTTCTACAGAGGAAAGCATTTTTGATCGAATTCCTGCAGTTTTAACAATGTCTCATCGCTTTAATTAATAAATATAAATATTCGGTAACATTCACTTTAAAAATGTTTTTAAAAATATCCATACCACATAATAGACATTAAATGGTATTTTTCTATCTGCAGGAGAGGACACTGACCAAATGTCCGCTGCTGGACAAATGGACACATTCTTAGGCGTAAAGGGACTGAAAGAGGTGAGTTTAAAATATTTTATTCGAAATTAATCTCTTTACAACATTAGAAAAAGATGCGATTTCTCTTTATTTGAATTGATTTTAAGTTTCGTCTTTATAGATATTCACAGCTGTCAAAAAGTGCTGGGCTTCTCAGTTTGGTTACATCGCAACAGAATACAAAAGGTAAATTTTCATTTGCTTGATTGTAAATACTCTCGTAATTGCTAAAGACAACTCACGTCATTCATTACGTCATTAACGTCATTCTTTCACCCTAGCGGTACTCTTTTCACACAAAAAGCTTAACTCGTCTTTAAATCTAATATCTTCCACTCACTAGTTGCGATCGTCATTATTCGCAACAATAAATCTAGCTGGAAACAAATATGTTATTGAACATTCTAACATACACACAACCTTGGGGAGAGTTAATTAGACACAGGGGTGAGACATATTTCACTCTTTAACTGGTGCGAACTGTAAACATAATGCACTACTCAAGGGTGGATTTCTCTATACTCTCCACTTACGCTAAAAGAAATCATAACCAGTAGTAGATGGTTTGTGCTGCATTTAACCAGATCTATTTTGAATGTGGTGTTCCAAGTTTCAGGGCGTTAACTCTGGGAATTCGATCCCCTGAGCCAACTTAAGATCGTCTTATTTATTGAAACCGGCTAGGACTCGTAAAAAAGTTCAGGAATTCAATAGATTCCATGTTCAATCGATACCTCTGGAGGTGGAATGCCAACTCTGAGATTTATTTTGCTTGCTCACTGCTTTCAAATTACAAGAATACTCTTTCAGACTCTTTCAGGTGAAAGTCATTCTTTCACCCTAGCGCTACTCTTTTCACACAAAAGACAACCCTTCTTTAAATCTAATATCTTCCTCTCACTAGTTACGATCGACATTAAAAGCAACAATAAATCTAGACGGAGACAAGAATGTTATTGAACATTTTAACATACACACAACCTTGGAGAGTGTTAATTAGACACAGGGTCGAGACACATTTCACTCTGAAACTACTGCGAACTGTAAGCATAATGCACTACTGAAGAGTTGACTTCTCTATAACCCCGTTAACGCTAAAAATAATCATCACCAGCAGTAGATGGTTTGTGCTGCATTTAACCAGATCTTGAAGGTGTTGTTCCAAGTAGAACAGAATTCATCAACGACCTGAATCTAAGCATTTAAGCCCTAAAATTTCCTCACAAACATGAAGAGCCCAAAAATTCGTTTCTTATACACAATATACAAATTTTCTGTGTCTACCGCACCTATCTAAACAAAGTTTGCTTGCATTGTACTAATTTTGCCACTTTTTCACACTCCATGTATTAAGTATTTTTTGGATCTGGGGACAAACTGCTGATCTGCATTAACATCAATATCTAAACTTAATCTGAACACCAGTCTAATATTACACTCTCTTTAAAACTTTAGGCAAAACGGGCAGATCTTAAACTCGCCCATGGCTGTAGTCATCCAACAAATGGTGGACTGTGAAGCAGCCGGCGTCCTTTTCACCTGTGATCCGTTGACCAATAATCCTTTGGATTTGTTCATTACAGGAAATTATGGACTCGGAGAGGTATAGTGGTATCTCTGTAAACTTTTCTAACAATTTTTCCAAAAATCTGATTCTATTTAATGCGAATTTACTCGTCATAACATTTCAGATACATAAAGCAATACTGAGTATTGGAAGCTTCCTAAGACACATATGATTTAAAGCATTTACAGAAGAGCCCCCATCCCAATATCTTCCCGATCTCGTTAACCCTTGTGGGCAAAGCAGTAAACCGTAGAGCTCCAAACCAAACGAAACCCAAATACCTTCCAGAAAATGCTCGTTAGCTACCTTCAGCCCTGAGAACATTGATGTTAGTTGCTCCTTTTCCGTCAGCCAACACAATTAAAATAAGTTCATCTTTTGTAATAACAACTGAATTTGGTGGTAATAATAAATATAACTATAATAATTATGATGGTAATAATAATTATATATAATAATAACAGGAATGGTGCACGATGATTTTACCTGTCTATTGCCTTAACTAAATGACGTGCTGCTCACACTTCACCCTAAGTCCTCACAAATGTAAATAATCTTACCGAGGATGTGTATTTGCATCCGTTTCTTCCCTTAATCTCCCCTATTTTCACTTATGTGTGTTATAATTGCCTTACCAAAATATTCTTCTCTTAATTTTTATTTGCAATCAGCATACAGTTTCTTTGGTCATAAAAAGTGAGAAAGAATTTAGGATGTTTTTAATTGCATCATAACTTAATCGCTCCTATATCAAGAGTTATTGTTTCCGAGTGTTTTAAGCTTTTATGACACGTTTAGCTTAACCAAACTAAAGTGGTTCAGAATCTTTCGAAAATTCCACGCATTCTTTATTGCGAGATGCATTATAATATAATCCAGTGCGTTTTTAAAACATACATAATGGCGTGTAATAAGACCTTTAGACTGTTTAACCAAAGTAATGAATGAATATTAAAAAAATCAAATTTACAAACTTTCACTCCAAGAATGGGAGTCAAATAGTTTCAATCCTGCAAGTGAAACCAAAACGAAAAGAACCTTTAAGGTATGTGTTACACCATAAAAATAGCCGAACGATGGCCGAATGGTCAGGGTGCTGGCCTTCGGAACCGGAGTTCGTGGGTTCGAATCCCACATTGGCATGGATGTTCGTAGCCGTTCGGAATCGGCTTTAAGCAGTAGGTCCCGGTCTCATTAGCCCTCGTGTTGCAAAAATTAGACCGTAGCACTCCAGAACCAAACCAAACACCATAAAAATATCAGATATATAAATAATCAGTAAAAGTTTTAAGCTCAATAATTTTCACAGAAAAAAAAGAAATTTTATTTTCAATTTCTTTTACATGGAACTTTGTTTAATATAAAAAATAATTTTTCTCTTCATCAGTCCGTTGTATCCGGGTCCGAAGAACCTGATACAGTAGTGTTGAAGCGACTCTCCTCAAATGAAGTTGAGATAAAATCTGTGACAATAGGGTTGAAGCAGCATAGAACAGTAATGACAGGTAACATAATATTTTTAACTGCTCTACACAATCTTATAGATATGTATGATAGATATATAATATATCAAAATTCTTATCCCTTAAATAGATATCTCAAGTTCTTCTTTCTTAACATATAATTTCTTAGCCGTAAAATGCGAGATAAAGGAGAGCTCTCCGACTTAAGGTATCCGTCTACGTTAAAAACTTAATTTTTTTGCCAAAAATCATAATTTTTTTATTTCTCTATTGTAAAATTTCAACTTTTAGGCTTCTACATCTGTTTTTATTTTGTCTCTATGGCATTTTAAAGAAAGGTTACAGCTGTTTAAACAAAACGGAAATAGCGACTTCGGAAGCCTTCTTTAAAGTCTTTTAAAAAGAATTTTTTGGACAAATTTTCATGAAAATTAGTTTAAACATTTTTGTAGTATTTTTAATAATTACCAATTTAGCAATTAGAAAGTTCTGAAGCAAGAAAGTGTGTGGAATTTTAAAAATGTATTTTAATTTTTTAATAGTTAAAGTTGCTTTCATAAACTTCAAATGCATTTTTCTCAGAACGGTATTTTTAAGAATATGTTGAAACTTGAAATGGGATTTCTCAAAAACATCTTACAATATTTTGTTGAAAATTATTATGAATGCTTTTGATAGTATTTACTAGTGAATGACTTAAAATATTTAAATATGGATCATTTTTAATGATGCTACACTCATAGTTAGATATAAAGGTAATGAAAATTCGTTAAAAATTCAATGTGTATGATTTTAAAGGACCAAAATTTTTTACCAAATGTAAATTAAGCAAAGATTTTAGAGGATTCATTAGTCCAGTGTATAAGAAATGTGTTGCATCAAAAATTATTGAAATATTTTAATTTATTAAAAAATTAGATCTTTTGAAAAAACCCAATTTTTTACTTAATTTTCTTCATTTACTAGAAATTTTATAAAAACTTCTCCAGGAATAATTTCTTAAGTGCAATTCTCTATGATAATATAAAAAATAAATCTGAAAATGTAAAAACATGAACTAGTTTCTACGTTTAAAGAAAAAAGTTCTCCGAACTTAGACGGATACCTTAAATTCTTTTTACTTGTCTTTTAAAACTAATGCTGGAATAAATGCTACTTTTCTGTCCATATGCCGCATTTTTCAGCTGTGCCAGGAAAATAGTTTCGCTTCTCCAGTTATTTATTTATTGAAATGTTTGATTTTGGAGCTAGATTAAATGATAAAGATTAGCTTCTTCCTTTCCAAAATCGCTGAACAATCTTTAGTTCCATGGGAAACAAAATCATGGAATTCTTCTCTTGGAATTGATATTTGTGAAAGATTTGTATTGATAATTGGTGAAAGGTATTTTCGCTCATTATATATTCATAAACAAATATAGTACAAACAAACAAAATGGTTTTAGATTATTTTATACTGCTTATAAAAATAAATGTAAAAACATTCGAAAGTTTTCGGTAAATCGTAGACTTTTTGCTAAACACATACTTAATTCGTCACTTTTATTTCTGGATTCATTCAAAGGCACTTTGTAAAAGAGTGATAGCCTCAGTTTCTTTCATCGTTTAACATGAAGTATAGTTTATATTATTTTCCCTACTATTTAGATACGAACAATGAGGACGAAGAAACCGTTGTCGCGGTGGATGTACCCGAAGACAAGAGAAGAGAATGCTGCATTTCAGAAGATATGGCTATAAGACTGGGAAACCTTTCTTTGAAAGTAAGAAATGTTTTAGAAAGGTTAAGCATTAGCAATCTCTTTTAGGGCAGACTAAAGCTTAGTGCTTTTTACATGTACTCTAATAAGATATATTCTTCTTTTTAACAGATTGAAAAGCATTTCAAGTCACCCAGAGACATAGAGTGGGGTATCAAAGACAATGTTATTCACATCTTACAGGTAACTTCTAATTTATATTTACCTCTTTTTTTTAACATATTGCAAATATCTGATGATAAAATAATGATATCTCATGAACAGTAAAAAAGTCATTTTTGAAGGAAATAGAATTGCAAAATAGTTATTGTTAATTCCCACCAATGTATTTCTATGAATAAAATAATATTTCTGTAAATAAACTAATAATATCAAATTTTAGATTTCATAACAGTAATGCACGTTTTAATATAACATATTTTTACAACATAAAATTTAACATCTCTAATACAGATATTTTGGTTACTTTCGTTAGTAATAAATCATCTTAAAAATTGCTGTATATACTCTAATAGACTCTTAAAATGAAAATTAATTGAAATTCGTAAAATATTGATAAGTTAAAAATAGTTTCTTTATGATCTTTTAGGTAAGTCTGCGAAATGAAAGTTTTATTCACTTTAATTATTAGTAATTTGAAAAAATTTAAGACTAAACCTAGGTTTCTGAAATAAATATTTTTGAAACGAAGATTTGAAATAAAACTAACACTCGACAATTCAAAACCTGACAAAATAAAATTTTATTGTGTATATTAAACGGCTTAAATTTTTTTACCAATATAAGTTTTTTAATTATTGAAATAGACCACGAAGGAAAATCTCCTCTAAATTGATGATAACTTTCAATTAAGACATGGTTCGCGACACATTCTGTCCCTCATTCTTAATAAGAAGATTGATATGCACGCAGAATTATCCGTATCTTCTTTATTCTATTTTGATTAGTAAATCACTTTTTTAACACTTTACACTCCGTTGTCGCCGAATTTGCGACATTAAAATGCTAACTTTAAATCCACTGTAGCGTCTACGGCGACACGTTGAGCCTACTCAATAATGATCGTTATATTCCATTTTATGTGACTATATTTTTCTTTTACATCACAGGTATGTACTTGTAATTAATATAGTACTGGAGCTATTGGTATTCTCTATGAGTTACTAGGCTGGACTGCAAAGGATTAAGCATTTTACTGACAAACAAAAGTATTGCATCGTTGAAAAACATGCTGACTGATTTTACAAAAAAATTTAAGATTTGGCTTATAATTTTTTTTTTGATAAATGTAAATGTATACAATTGCTGATAAATATAATTGAAAAAAGAATGTTTCATAACACATATTTTACACCTACAAAGTTATTTGTAACGCACCATCACATATAGAACACTATATCATCTTTGTCACTTTTCACAAAAATTACGAATGGCGATATATCGCTGTTCGGGTGTAAACGAGTAAATACATCAACAACTTTCTTTTATCGGCTTCACCATAAACGTTTCTATCTCGCCCATGGATGTTTAATAATAGTGACATATGGGCAGAATTATTCTTCCGTAAATTGCCCTGATCATTTTATCGTCAGTTTCTATCAGGGCTTCAAACCGTAATTTTTTTTGTTCCGGTTTTCGTTCCGGTTCAACTAAAAAATTAATATCGGTTCAGTTCCGGTTTTTGCTCCGCCAAAAATAACTGTTTTCGTTTCAGTTCCAAATGAATAATTTCATTTTATGTATATTCTTATTCGTACTAAAAATATAATTCTATCATAAACAAAAAATGTAATTCTATCAAAATTTAGAAGATTTTATTCTTTTTTTAATTGGTACACTATGTGAATTGATACAAACAGCAGGTACGATAAGAGCGGCGAGAATTGGCATTGTTATCCATTATCAAAATCGCATTTGACAACTAGGTTCATGATTACCCACATTCGTCGTTTGACTCTCACATCGTGCACTTGGCCTTGCAATAATTATGTAAAAAATATATTATTTATTTAACATATGAAAATTGCCTCTAATTATTAATATATCTTCTAACGTGGTTTCACTGAGATTACTTCTGTTGTCTCGGAGAATAAATTTCAAACCTGAAAAAGCTCTTTCAACAAATATCAAAATAGGAAATCGAGAAGCAGTATACATGTAATGATAATTATAAAGTTGACGTTAAATTAGAAAATATTAATAAATTGGTAACAGTAACAAAATGACTGAAAGATATATCGAACCGAAATAAACCGATATTTTTTTCGGTTCAGTTCCGGTTTTCGTTCCGACCAAAATAACGGTTTTTTCCGGTTTTCGGTTTTCGGTTCAGTTCCGGTTCGAAGCCCTGGTTTCTATTGTAGTTCGGACTTTATAAATGTAGGAATTTAGTGCAGCGCATCCTCGCAAGGTCTCGCCCCCATCACTGAGTGGGGTAAGTAATGAACGATTGTGAGACAGTCGGAAAGGAGGAGAAGGAGTGACCAGGTCGAGTGAAGGACCAGTGGCACTTGAGCTCCCTCAATTTATTAAATACCGCATAGTATGTATTTTCTATGTTAAACACAGAGTAGGGTGTCTTGCCTATATAAAACTTCGAGTCTTGTCTATACCGCGTCTTCACCGTTGTCTAACTATTTGTCTTTGTGCTTAAATGTTTTCTGTGTTGTTACGTCATTAAATGTTTGTTATTGTTCATTTAGTCTCTCATCGAATTTGTCTAACGACAATCCCAGACACCGAACCCTACATAAATAATGCTTAAATAAAATCTTGATAACTATATTATCCGATGTACTTTCCCACGATGGTCAGCACGTGCACACACAGCTGTGGACTAAATTTCTAAGAAGAATTTAGACCCAGCTGTTGACTTCGAGTTTTAATGGGGATCCCTGCGAAGGAGTTATAGATGATGGAGTGGCACAAGTGTAACGGTCAAGCCCAGGCAGGGATGCAGCCGTGAGATATGGGGTCAGGGGCTTGGCAATAATGTCAACTTTCACAAAAGGGGCCATTTTAATGAGCCCACCTGCACACCCGAAAGGAGTGCAGATGTGGGAAAATTTCACCAACAAGTGATTGGAAAAGAGGAAAAAGGGGCGTGTAACCGAGGTGTAAAGTTGGGAATAAAAAAGTGGGAAAAGAATTCGAGGTCGCAGTTGCAGAGAGAACGGGTGCATCCAAATCTCGTGAGCAAACCAGAGAGCCCGGGTCAGCAATTTTTTCCGATCCCGCATCCATACTACCGTTAGGTCATCTCCAACGTCCACCAAAGTAATGACCTTTACTCCAGCACTGACGTGCAGCCTACTTACAGCCCCGGCCTGCTTCCCTGTAATTACTGGAGGCAAACAGACTTAATATTCATGATTGTTACCTGAGTCTCATAACATTTTGATAAGGAATATCATTTCAAGAATATTGTTGAATATAAAAACCAAATAATTCCAGGTCATGTCATACATTAATCTAGTCATACATTAATTTGTAAATAATGTACATAATAAATGTTTTCGTTTGAATATACGGCATTTACCTTTAATTCCATAGCGTGTACTTTACTGTGTTACCCCTTTGAGAAAAAACACTAGTTTATGTGTTGTAAGTACATTACAAAACTATAATTACGATATCTTAAATCAAGTTTAGAATTGCGATATGCATACGTGTGAGTACGAAATTAATGTTATTCACTCTTAGAATAAGTCAGGGAATGTTCTTTCAAAATAAACTCTACTAATTCTTTTTTTTTGGGGGGGGGATGCCAGAATACTGGGTAAAAAAATCCTACAAACTGCTGAAATAAAATTAATTTTGTTTCATTTTCCAGTCTCGTCCGATTACGACTGGTGTGGCTGTTTCTGACTATGAAATCAAGCACGAATTTGATGGTCCTGTCCGGTGCGAGGGAGATTTCTTCTCGATAGCCAATGTTGGGTAATAATTTGAATTCATAAAATTTAATTCACACTAATAACAATAACAAGAATTTCTTCTTCTAAATTTTAATTTTATTAGGACATTATTAACATCTACATATACTGTATCTGGAAGAAAATTTACATAATTCATAAACAAACAGAGGAACTACTCATCTAAGTAAAAAATGTAACGCATGACCAAGTCATAACATTTCAATTACGTTTGTTATCCCCCTACATAATAATAGCCTAAGTTATCTGTCCGTCGGTCCTCGAATTTATGAAGCGGTTGGACCTGGAATGGATAGGGGGAGCCATATTGGATTCGTGGTAAGTTAGTATTAGTAAAATTCAAAGCGAGTTTTTAACCCTTTCGAAGGCCGTGGGAAGATTACTTCACTTACATGATCTAACAAAATACACATAAGGGACACACAAAACCCATTATAATACATTAGACTTGATATTATAACTACTGGAAGACTGATTCCCGCTTCAGTTTTGCGCTGTAATCTATTTTTTGATTAATTGAACATAATTAGCACTTCTTATTTGAAAGTTTAAAAACATTGTGTGGAAAATAAATGGACCACGAAAGGGTTAAAACGTTCAAAATCCACCTCTTCCACCTTTACGAGCATGTGATGCCATTATTTCAAGCTCTATTTTCCCCGGTTAAGAGCAGGTAATTAAAATTATCAATTTATCACATAATAAATAGGTAAAAATAGCATTTTTTCTAGCATTATGACGTCATTCCTTCAACCATCTCCTTTAATCATTTCTTATTTTAAATTATTTAAATAACATCTGTATTATTTTCATACGTTTTATCACTGAACTTAGATATGACGCAAATAATTTTCTTTTATATTTGGTATAAATAATAGATTAGGTAATATGTGTTAATTTTAAATTTAACCATCGATTACGTTTTGCTGCAATGGAAATATTATCACTGGTATTAACAACTAATTCTTTTCATGAAAAGTCTAGGAGTCTATTTCACGAACTAATAAATATCTAGCATTTAAGTTATATATCTTTGAAAATTAAGAAGTTCGTTCGTTTGTGTGTTTGTTTCTTATATATAACCACACGGTTTGACTAAGTGAACTCAATGTGATTCTAAACTGCCTTCACAGTATCGGGAGACTTTAAAGGAGTGTGAGGATAAAAAATTATTGAGCTTGTACCAGAAAATTCTCAGCCAAAAAACAAACCATATTTTACCTGAATCAAAGGATACTTTACAATTCTGGAAAATTAAAAATTTTACTAATCCCGTGTTATATGCTGGTATTTAATAATATGCTAGTATTTAATACTGTATGCTAGTATTTAATAATAAACGCATTTGGGATTGCTTAACGGTTTTCATGGTCACGTGAAACTAGACTTCGAAATCAGAACTTATGTGAGGGATATTCCAAGAAAGAATGTTATTCCTGCGATAAAGCTTTCTATTTACATCTTAATTTGGAAGTCTATTTTTGTAGTTCTGATAATTCCAAAGCGTAAAAGAACATTTAAAATATATTTCTTTCCGAAATTGTTTTCTTATTATTTAGAAGTAATTGTTTTTTATATTAAAAACACTGTATTGTTTAATGTATCTAATTTATATACAAAGTGTATTCATTCCTACAAAGAATTTGTTAAGAGATATATTACCTATGTTTGACTTTTAAATTACCCGAAATGATTGTAAATTTATAATTAACGTGCTATGATGCTGTTCACTTTACATTTTAGAAAATATTTAAACATTATATTATATGTTTCCTAACGTATATACTTCCTTTGAATCCTCTAAAGTAATTTTGAATAAAACCGTTTTTGAAATCACTATTATTTTTATTTCATAAATAGTATATTCTTTATGTTTGTAAATATCAAATTAGATTATTTCAAAATTTTGAACCAGTTGTTTTTCAAATATATTATTTTATACAGAAAAATAAAATTCAGATATCATACATCTAAATTTTCCAGTTATCCAGTAAATAAATAGGATATATTATTTATTTATTTTGAAAAAAATATTTAAAGATAATATATACTGAATACTTATTTTTACAATTTTTTTACGTTATTTTATTTTACAAATTTTTTATGTTATGTTATGTTGTTTTAAAGTTATTAGTTTTATTGAGATTGAAATTTTTTGCCTTTGAATTTTCTGGTAATATAGTACGAGAAAGAAAATAAGAGATTTTTTAAATTATGAAATAGTCATAAAAAATGAAAGTCTCTAAAGCAGCTGGAGACCCTTGTTGCATCTGCAAATTTTCTATTCGAAAACCAGCAACACATGACAGTGAAAGCATCAGGAAGAGTGTAGGTATGACGTCATCTGGGCCGACCCTAGGACTCCAATACTGTGTATCATTGTTGAGAACATCTAACGGATATTGGATAGTACAGAAGGGAAAGCAGGATCCACGAGATTCTACAAAACGAGAAATTTAGAGTAAATGTTAAAAATTAAGAGAGAAAGGAGAGAGGTAATGGATCACACAAATATTTTTGCTTTGGTGCTGCATTACATCTCTACGTATAGGTTTTCAATTTTGTAATGTTTTTACCTTGCAAGCATGTATTAATATTAATATTTTATTTTGTAACTATTTTTTTAAATTTAAACGCGAAGGATGACCCTGGACCGTTCCCTGATTGAGGCATCGGTTTTGTCGTAATCAAAGACATCAAGTTGTTCTGTATGGTATTATAAAATGCATTACATCTCTACATATAGGTTTTCAATTTTGTAATGTTTTTACCTTGCAAGCATGTAATAATTTAATACTTTTTTTTGTTATTATTTTTTTTAAACGCGAAGGATGACTCTGGGCTGTTCCCTGATTGAGGCATTGGTTTTGTCGTAATCGAAGACATCAAGTTGTTTTGTACGGTATTATAAAATGCATTACATATCTACATATAGGTTTTCAATTTTGTAAAGTTTTTACCTTGCAAGCATGTAATAATTTTAATGCTTTATTTGTTATTATCTTTTTTTAATTTAAACGCGAAGGATGACTCTGGACCGTTTCCTGATTGAGGCATCGGTTTTGTCGTAATCGAAGACATCAAGTTGTTTTGTATAGTATTATAAAATGCATTACATCTCTACGTATAGGTTTTCAATTTTGTAATGTTTTTACCTTGCAAGCATGTAATAATTTTAATATTTTATTTTGTAATTATTTTTTTTAAATTTAAACGCGAAGGATGACTCTAGGCCGTTTCCTGATTGAGGCATCAATTTTGTCGTAATCAAAGACATCAAGTTGTTTTGTATAGTATTATAAAAATCAGACGCTAGTTGTCTGTAAAATGATAGCCGGTACCATGAAGTTGACAATAAATATCATTCATAAAAAACCTATTTGGACTAGTACTGCCATCTAACACTCAAGTATCAATTAGAACAGTGTTTCTTAACCTTTTTGGCACAATGGACCACTTTAAAATATTTAAATATGTCACGGACCTCTCTGTAAAAACAAATTGCTTAAACATCATTTATTACAAAATATATTCTGTTTTATCACTTAAATATTTTAATATTTTTATTTCAATAATATAAAATATTAGAAGAAATTAAAATTTTTAATATGAAGGCTGTTGCTGCTTTTCCTTGATTAACAGATTGAATTGAGGGCTGGTTTTGGACAAAGTAACGCGCATATCATGTTCGATATTCAGTCGATGATTTATTTCGATGTTTTGTTTTTATTGTGACAAGTGAGGAAAATCCCGCGTCGCAAAGATATACTGTAGCAAACGGAATAATGGCTGCCATAGCTCGTTTTACAAGCAATAGGTAGGCTTCTCTTAAAGAAGATCAAAACTCTCCAAGAGTATTTGAATCGAAATGCATTGTTAACAAGGACTTTGTTTTCAAATCAGTTAGCTCATCTTTGGAAAAGTTCATGTCATTGATATAGTAAATATTACAAGGAAAAGGAATACGAATCCACAACTCATTTTTTATATTTATTCAATCCGAATTGAAATATTTTTCAAATGAAACCTGAAGTACTTACAGGTGTTCACAGATTTCATTTTTCATGTTATTCAATAACAAACTATCTTGCCAAGATCCATTTTCACAAAGCACTTCGTCCAACATTTGAAAGTTTGCATATATCCCATTTTGAATTCTAATTTTTCAAAGTGACATTTTCAATAAAAATGCCTGTAGTTTCTCAGTGGCATCCATAATTGTTCTATCAGGCCTTTGAATTGAAAGACTTATATCGTTCATGTGGTTAAAAATGTCTGCCAGGTAAGCCAATTTACATATAAAATCTTTTTTCTTGAAATATTCGAAGAGTGAGTTACCTTTCTCTTCTAAAAAAAGTGATACTTCTGTCCTCAACATGAAAATTCGTTTCAAAACCTGCCCTCATGACAGCCACCGCACTTCCGTGTGGTACAGAAGTACCTCATGTTCTGCGTTCATTTCTTGATACATTGTTTTAAAAAGACGATGATTAAGAGCTCTACTTCTTATAAAATTCACAGTTTTAATAACTATTGACAATACATCTTTTAAGCTGGTTCTAATTATTAGAACATATAGGAGGACCGTAAATAGTCATATTTGCGTTAATTTTATCGGAGTTCTTTTATAAGTCAGCGTATCTAATACTGTACCCTAAAATAAGCATAAAAGATACAAGCCATATGAGAAACGAGCATTGTACTTAAAGGGTTAAAATTGAGACAGAGTGATATTATAATTACAAAAAAATTCTACTTCATTGCAGAGAGGTTTTTCCAAATGCAACATCACCGCTCGGAATGGATGTTCTTAGCGGATCTCTTAATATAACTTTTCAGGTAATGCATCAATTTCACTTTCCTTTAAACTTTTTGTAATTTAAGCTTATGTATATATTGAAAGCATTTTATGTTTTTTTTTCTCGGTAACATAAATTATAGTCCTTTCTATCGATTCTACTGCTTAGAATTGCTTTTTAGGTAGTTATTTTTGAGAGATTTGAGAACCGTAAAAATGGAAAGCACGAGACCGTTTTCTGTGGAATATGAGGAAATTTATGCATGTAACTTATACAATGTAAGAAAAATGATAATGAATGAAAAGAATATAAAGAAACGAATGATAATTAACGCTTACTCCCAGGATGACAGCAGCTCGAAAACAAAAGAAACGAAACGAGATATTTATGTCAATTCTATCAAATTACAATCCCCAAATTTTAATGAATTTGTGAATGTTTTACAAACTATGTAAAACATTCACAATCTTCCTGATTTGACCCCCGTATAAAATATTATACATATTAACCCATTAACGCCCGGATATTTCTGATGACTATATATTAGTAAATACGTAACATAGAAGCTATTATAGACACCTGGAAGTAAAACAAAATATGAAATTTAAACACCTTTAAATATGACATCAAGTCCTCATGAGTGAGGAGGTGCCATTTTAAAACATAATAAGATGTCTTTAAAAAAAGGGAAAACTTCGTGATAAGAGATTTATTTGCTATCATATATGAGAAAAGTACTGAAAAGAGATAACTTATTACATATATGGGCTATGATTTTGACCGGTATACGTTCAGAATACCGGTCATAATACGTTCCTATTCTAAGCTTGAAAATCCTAAAATGCCAATCGAAATGACAAAGTTATAGATAAGATCATATTTGAAAACTTGGGAGATTATTCATAAGATTAATATCTATTTCCATTAAAAAGGAAGAATCGTTTCTAGAAAACAAAAACTCTACAAACCATTTTTTGACTGTCCTCAAATAAGGACCCTGGGCGTTAATGGGTTAATAAATAACTTTGTAACATATTATAAGAATTGGTGCTGGTTTCATAAGAAATCTACATGACCTAAAGCCATACATATTTGTTTATTTAAACCTGAAAAATACCCGAAACAGAAAAAGGCAGAAAAGATTCAACCCGTAGGCTATGTTTTAAGTTAGTTTCTTTCATTGTTTTTTATTTATATATTTTGTTATTTTATCTCGCAGTAAATCCGTCTAATGTATTCATTTTGATTTCAGCAAAAAGAAATGAGAGAACGGCAGAAGAGCAATTTCCATATGCACATATACTTTCCATCCGGATTTACTGTTCCCTTTTACAACCACTTGACCATGACTGTCGTAGATGTAAGAAATTTATTTAATTGATAACTAGTTTCGAACTCTGATAAACAGAACATCAGCATCGTCGGAACAATATTCTCCTTACTTTGAGTTATCTCCTGAAGTAAAAATCATGTGTTAAGAAATTCAATCTCACTTCGATATGGGACTATGAGATAGTAAATATTCTGTTTTGTTAATAATTAACCCCTTGCCTGTTTTGCGCGTACACCACACGGGCCCGGTTCCGTACCTTTGATGTTTTGCCCGTCCGGTGTACGGGCAATAAGATTTTTTATGTCTTTCTCACTATTTTGGCCGCATCTTTTGCATTTTTAAGGTCAAATTAGTCTTATAGATGCCCATAAAATGTTATTTTTCGAAGTGTATTCTATTTGGTTTAAAAGCACGGGCTTTCTGATAGGTTTTGCATTACTCCTCAAGTATTTATCTTTGAGTATTTTGGAGACTGATCCAGAGAGACTTTTTAGAGGTGATTCCACCTACAGTTAATTTTGGCCGCATCTTTTGCATTTTTAAGGTCCAATTAGTCTTATAGATGCCCATAAAATGTTATTTTTCGAAGTGTATTCTATTTGGTTTAAAAGCACGGGCTTTCTGATAGGTTTTGCATTACTCCTCAAGTATTTATCTTTGAGTATTTTGGAGACTGATCCAGAGAGACTTTTTAGAGGTGATTCCACCTACAGTTAAAAAACTAAGACCTGCAAACCAGTGCTATGTGTGTTCACTGAAGAAAACCGCGTATAGCGCCACCTATTGCTTTCCGCCCATGCTTTCCTATGTCATTTTGGCTCCTAACAATGTTTTCTACCTCCCCTCCAAGTTTGTACACGGACTTCGGGGACACCCTGTATAAGAAATCAAATAGAAATAGTAGTATAACAGTTTTAATTTTTTTCGAATTATATTATATATAAACATTTTTACAATATAAAAAAAATGAAAGACAAGAACATTCAGCTTTGTTTCCCTGTATATATCGTTATTTTTGTACCCACCTACAATTCATGTTGTTACACTCACCCGTATTAGTACCTGACCCGCGCTCACATATCAATCGTCAGAAAATGTACTAGTACGTGTCCCACATACAATGTGTTAAACTAATAGCTCATAAAAAGTAAAAATTTATGTAGCAAACCTAAATTATCTGCAACCAGAAATGAATTTAAGTTTCCTATTTAGGTTGAATCGCTGCCTACCAGCAACGTTGTATCTGCTCTCATTCATCGAGATTCTATGAAGCGTTTTCGAGATCGGTAGTTGTTAATTATTGAAGTACAAGTAATTTCAATTCCCAGCTACTTAGCATGTAAAAAGATATAGTAGAAAACCAACATTCTTTTCAATCATATATAACCGTAACTTGGGTTTTAAACTCAGTTTGATCATTTAACACCAAAGTAACTGCAATAATCAAACAGATGAGCAATCATAATAATATTCAATAACTTAATAATTTAGTTCTCACTTGATATTTAGTATATTTTATGAGATGAAAAATTAAAATTATTGTACAGCGTTCACAGTTTATTGCAATTTGCTTTGAATGTCATTCTACATTTTATATTTTTTGATATAGAGTATATATATATATATATATATATATATATATATATATATATATATATATATATATATATATATATATATATATATACATATATATATATATATATATATATATATATATATACATATATATATATATATATACATATATATACATATATATATATATATATATATAAATATATATATATATATATATATACATTATATATATCAATTATTTTTTATATATATATTTTATTTATATTTATACATTTATAAATATAAATAAATAATTAATAAATTATAAATAATATATATATATATATATATATATATATATATATATATATATATATATACATATAAATTATTTTATATATATATATATTATTTATATTTATACATTTATAAATATAAATAAATAATTAATAAATTATAAATAATATATATATATATATATATATATTATTTTTTGACTTTTATTTCTATATTTTTTCTATATTTTTCCCACATATTTATTTTCCTACCTTAGCTAATAACACGTGTTGCTGACATCGAGTCTACGGCTTCCCAGAGCATGATGGTTGCTTTCTTCGGAAGGATACTAGATGATCCAGAATTAAAGGTTATTGCAAAGTATAGAGAGGCTGAAGAAATGAAGAAAAACCTGAAGTATTACTTCATAACTATTAAGGTGTGTTTCTATTTTGTGAACTTTTTCTGTGTAAGAACGTGGATGTAACTGTTAGTATTATTTTGATTGTTAATTTTATTTGGATTTGGTTTGGTTTGGAGCACTACGGTCTACTTTTTGCAACACAAGAGTTAATGAGACCGGGACCTACAGCCTAAAGCCGATTCCGAACGGATATGAACATCCATGACACAGTGGGATTTGAACCTTCGAACTCCGGTACCAAAGGCCAGCACACTAACCAATCGGCCATCGTTCGCCAATTTTATTTGGTGGAACATAGGATTTTTCAATATTTAAAATCTGTATTATAAAAGTGAATTTTCGATTTTTTATAAAATAAAAAGTTATATTGCTTTTTATAACGAATTGTTTACAAGTACTTAAAAAGACCCTAGTTTTAAAAATATCTTTTAATTTTGTCATTTTAGGTAGCATCTTTTTAAAATAACTTAAAAACATAGACCAACTGAAAAAATACAAATTTATTTTCCCGCAAAATAATTTCAAATTGTAGATAAATAACTTTTTATTCTTGATGCTAAAACTTTAAAAGTATCTGACATCTTAAAATGTTAAAATTAAATTTAAAAACTGTTAAAAAATAGAAAATTTAAGTAAAAAATTCGGAATTTATCATTCTATAAAATATGTTCCTAGTATTGAAATAACTGAGGTTAGCAGAATACAAATGATAATTATCTTAAAATAATATTGATAGTTATCTCCATTTGATATAAAATATTTAAATTCTAATTCACAAATTTTCTAGGTAAATGGATTTTTTTATTTTTCCCTTTGTGTAGCTATTTTACCATTTTTAAAAATGTATTGCTTCCTATAACAAAATTTAACAATTTTTATAAACTTAGTTGTGATGAAACTAAAAATATACTCTAAATAGTGTAGGATTTTTTTATTTTTCCCTTTGTGTAGATATTTTACCATTTTTAAAAACGTATTGCTTCCTAATACAAAATTTAACAATTTTTATAAACTTAGTTGTGATGAAACTAAAAATATACTTTAAATAGTGTAGGATTTTTTTATTTTTCCCTTTGTGTAGATATTTTACCATTTTTAAAAATGTATTGCTTCCTATAACAAAATTTAACAATTTTTATAAACTTAGTTGTGATGAAACTAAAAATATACTTTAAATAGTGTAGGATTTTTTTATTTTTCCCTTTGTGTAGATATTTTACCATTTTTAAAAACGTATTGCTTCCTATAACAAAATTTAACAATTTTTATAAACTTAGTTGTGATGAAACTAAAAATATATTTTAATAGTGTAGGATTTTTTTATTTTTCCCTTTGTGTAGATATTATACCATTTTTAAAAACGTATTGCTTCCTAATACAAAATTTAACAATTTTTATAAACTTAGTTGTGATGAAACTAAAAATATACTCTAAATAGTGTAGGATTTTTTTTATTTTTCCCTTTGTGTAGATATTTTATCATTTTTAAAAATGTATTGCTTCCTATAACAAAATTTAACAATTTTTATATACTTAGTTGTGATGAAACTAAAAATATACTCTAAATAGTGTAGGATTTTTTTATTTTTCCCTTTGTGTAGGTATTTTATCATTTTTAAAAATGTATTGCTTCCTATAACAAAATTTAACAATTTTTATAAACTTAGTTGTGATGAAACTAAAAATATACTCTAAATAGTGTAGGTTTATTTTATTTTTCCCTTTGTGTAGATATTTTACCATTTTTAAAAATGTATTGCTTCCTATAACAAAATTTAACAATTTTTATAAACTTAGTTGTGATGAAACTAAAAATATACTCTAAATAGTGTAGGATTTTTTTTATTTTTCCCTTTGTGTAGATATTTTACCATTTTTAAAAATGTATTGCTTCTATAACAAAATTTAACAATTTTTATAAACTTAGTTGTGATGAAACTAAAAATATACTTTAAATAGTGTAGGATTTTTTTATTTTTCCCTTTGTGTAGATATTTTACCATTTTTAAAAATGTATTGCTTCCTATAACAAAATTTAACAATTTTTATAAACTTAGTTGTGATGAAACTAAAAATATACTCTAAATAGTGTAGGACTTTTTTATTTTTCCCTTTGTGTAGATATTATACCATTTTTAAAAACGTATTGCTTCCTAATACAAAATTTAACAATTTTTATAAACTTAGTTGTGATGAAACTAAAAATATACTCTAAATAGTGTAGGATTTTTTTATTTTTCCCTTTGTGTAGATATTTTACCATTTTTAAAAACGTATTGCTTCCTATAACAAAATTTAACAATTTTTATAAACTTAGTTGTGATGAAACTAAAAATATATTTTAATAGTGTAGGATTTTTTTATTTTTCCCTTTGTGTAGATATTATACCATTTTTAAAAACGTATTGCTTCCTAATACAAAATTTAACAATTTTTATAAACTTAGTTGTGATGAAACTAAAAATATACTCTAAATAGTGTAGGATTTTTTTATTTTTCTCTTTGTGTAGATATTTTACCATTTTAAAAAATATATTGCTTCCTATAACAAAATTTAACAATTTTTATAAACTTAGTTGTGATGAAACTAAAAATATACTCTAAATAGTGTAGGATTTTTTTATTTTTCCCTTTGTGTAGATATTTTACCATTTTTAAAAATGTATTGCTTCCTATAACAAAATTTAACAATTTTTATAAACTTAGTTGTGATGAAACTAAAAATATACTCTAAATAGTGTAGGTTTTTTTATTTTTCCCTTTGTGTAGATATTTTACCATTTTTAAAAATGTATTGCTTCCTATAACAAAATTTAACAATTTTTATAAACTTAGTTGTGATGAAACTAAAAATATACTCTAAATAGTGTAGGATTTTTTAATTTTTCCCTTTGTGTAGATATTTTACCATTTTTAAAAATGTATTGCTTCCTATAACAAAATTTAACAATTTTTATAAACTTAGTTGTGATGAAACTAAAAATATACTCTAAATAGTGTAGGATTTTTTTATTTTTCCCTTTGTGTAGATATTTTACCATTTTTAAAAATGTATTGCTTCCTATAACAAAATTTAACAATTTTTATAAACTTAGTTGTGATGAAACTAAAAATATACTCTAAATAGTGTAGGATTTTTTTATTTTTCCCTTTGTGTAGATATTTTACCATTTTTAAAAATGTATTGCTTCCTATAACAAAATTTAACAATTTTTATAAACTTAGTTGTGATGAAACTAAAAATATACTCTAAATAGTGTAGGATTTTTTTTATTTTTCCCTTTGTGTAGATATTTTACCATTTTTAAAAATGTATTGCTTCCTATAACAAAATTTAACAATTTTTATAAACTTAGTTGTGATGAAACTAAAAATATACTCTAAATAGTGTAGGATAATTTTATTTTTCCCTTTGTGTAGATATTTTACCATTTTTAAAAATGTATTGCTTCCTATAACAAAATTTAACAATTTTTATAAACTTAGTTGTGATGAAACTAAAAATATACTCTAAATAGTGTAGGATTTTTTTATTTTTCCCTTTGTGTAGATATTTTACCATTTTTAAAAATGTATTGCTTCCTATAACAAAATTTAACAATTTTTATAAACTTAGTTGTGATGAAACTAAAAATATACTTTAAATAGTGTAGGATTTTTTTATTTTTCCCTTTGTGTAGATATTTTACCATTTTTAAAAACGTATTGCTTCCTATAACAAAATTTAACAATTTTTATAAACTTAGTTGTGATGAAACTAAAAATATACTCTAAATAGTGTAGGATTTTTTTATTTTTCCCTTTGTGTAGATATTTTACCATTTTTAAAAACGTATTGCTTCCTATAACAAAATTTAACAATTTTTATAAACTTAGTTGTGATGAAACTAAAAATATACTTTAAATAGTGTAGGATTTTTTTATTTTTCCCTTTGTGTAGATATTTTACCATTTTTAAAAAATGTATTGCTTCCTATAACAAAATTTAACAATTTTTATACTATAGTAAGAATTTTGTCTCCTCAGATTCATGATTTTTACACTTCAGATCCGCCATTAAAGCTACAAAATTTTAAAGTAACAGTTTTAATACCAATAGTATTACCATGAGTATAAATATTCCAACAATATACGATACAAATATTACTAATTGTACTACTATAATAATATATGACATCGTTAAAAAGTCATACAGTCATAATACTATAGTAAGAATTTTGTCTCCTCAGATCCATGATTTTTACACTTCACATCCGCCATTAAAAATACAAAATTTTAAAATAACAGTTTTAATACTAATAATATTACCATGAGTATAATTATTTAAACAATATACGATACAAATATTACTAATTGTACTACTATAATAATATTTGACATCGTTACAAAGTCATGCAGTCATAATACTATAGTAAGAATTTTGTCTCCTCAGATTCATGTTTTTTACACTTCAGATCCGCAATTAAAGCTACAAAATTTAAAAGTCACTGTTTTAATACTAATAGTATTACCATGAGTATAATTATTCCAACAATATACGATACAAATATTACTAATTGTACTACTATAATAATATTTGACATCGTTACAAAGTCATGCAGTCATAATACTATAGTAAGAATTTTGTGTCCTCAGATTCATGATTTTTACACTTCAGATACGCCATTAAAGCTACAAAATTTTAAAGTAACAGTTTTAATACCAATAGTATTACCATGAGTATAATTATTCCAACAATATACGATACAAATATTACTAATTGTACTACTATAATAAATATAAGACATCGTTACAAAGTCATACAGTCATAATACTATAGTAAGAATTTTGTCTCCTCAGATCCATGATTTTTACACTTCACATCCGCCATTAAAAATACAAAATTTTAAAATAACAGTTTTAATACTAATAATATTACCATGAGTATAATTATTTAAACAATATACGATACAAATATTACTAATTGTACTACTATAATAATATTTGACATCGTTACAAAGTCATGCAGTCATAATACTATAGTAAGAATTTTGTGTCCTCAGATTCATGATTTTTACACTTCAGATACGCCATTAAAGCTACAAAATTTTAAAGTAACAGTTTTAATACCAATAGTATTACCATGAGTATAATTATTCCAACAATATACGATACAAATATTACTAATTGTACTACTATAATAATATTTGACATCGTTACAAAGTCATGTAGTCATAATACTATAGTAAGAATTTTGTCTCCTCAGATTTATGATTTTTACACTTCAGATCCGCAGTTAAAGCTACAAAATTTTAAAGTAACAGTTTTAATACCAATAGTATTACCATAAGTATAATTATTCCAACAATATACGATACAAATATTACTAATTGTACTACTATAATAATATTTGACATCGTTACAAAGTCATGCAGTCATAATACTATAGTAAGAATTTTGTGTCCTCAGATTCATGATTTTTAAACTTCAGATCCGCAATTAAAAGCTACAAAATTTTAAAGTAACAGTTTTAATACCAATAGTATTACCATGAGTATAAATATTCCAACAATATACGATACAAATATTACTAATTGTACTACTATAATAATATATGACATCGTTTAATAAATCCATGTAGTCATAATACTATAGTAAGAATTTATCTCCTCAGATTCATGATTTTTAAACTTCAGATCCGCAATTAAAAGCTACAAAATTTTAAAGTAACTGTTTTATTACCAATAGTATTACCATAAGTATAATTATTCCAACAATATACGATACAAGTAATTACTAATTGTCTAACTATAATAATATTTGACATCGTTACAAAGTCATGCAGTCATAATACTATAGTAAGAATTTTGTCTCTTCAGATTCCTGATTTTTAAACTTCAGATCCGCAGTTAAAGCTACAAAATTTTAAAGTAACTGTTTTAATACCAATAGTATTACCATGAGTATAATTATTCCAACAATATACCATACAAATATTACTATTTGTTCTACTATAATAATATTTGGCATCGTTACAAAGTCATGCAGTCATAATACTATAGTAAGAATTTTGTCTCTTCAGATTCATGATTTTTAAACTTCAGATCCGCAGTTAAAGCTACAAAATTTTAAAGTAACAGTTTTAATACCAATAGTATTACCATAAGTATAATTATTCCAACAATATACGATACAAATATTACTAATTGTACTACTATAATAATATTTGACATCGTTACAAAGTCATGCAGTCATAATACTATAGTAAGAATTTTGTCTCCTCAGATTCATGATTTTTACACTTCAGATCCGCAATTAAAGCTACAAAATTTTAAAGTAACAGCTTTAATAACCAATAGTATTACCATGAGTATAATTATTCCAACAATATACGATACAAATGTTACTAATAGTACTACTATAGTAATATAATATGCCTGTGAAGAAGGGTAAAAACTCTAAAGAAATATTTGACATCGTTACAAAGTCATGCAGTCATAATACTATAGTAAGAATTTTGTCTCTTCAGATTCATGATTTTTAAACTTCAGATCCGCAGTTAAAGCTACAAAATTTTAAAGTAAAAGTTTTAATACCAATAGTATTACCATAAGTATAATTATTCCAACAATATACGATACAAATATTACTACTAATTAGTAATATTTTCTACTAGGGTAAAACCTCTAAAGAAATATTTGACATCGTTACAAAAATCATGCAGTCATAATACTATAGTAAGAATTTTGTCTCTTCAGATTCCTGATTTTTAAACTTCAGATCCGCAGTTAAAGCTACAAAATTTTAAAGTAACAGTTTTAATACCAATAGTATTACCAATGAGTATAATTATTCCAACAATATACGATACAAATGTTACTAATAGTACTACTATTAGTAATATTTTCTTTAATACGCCTATAATAAAGAAATATTTGACATCGTTACAAAGTCATGCATTCATAATACTATAGTAAGAATTTTGTCTCTTCAGATTCCTGATTTTTAAACTTCAGATCCGCAGTTAAAGCTACAAAATTTTAAAGTAACAGTTTTAATACTAATAGTATTACCATAAGTATAATTATTCCAACAATATACGATAAAAATGTTACTAATAGTACTACTATTAGTAATATTTTCTTTAATACGCCTGTGAAGAAAGGTAAAAACTCTAAAGAAATATTTGACATCGTTACAAAGTCATGCATTCATAATACTATAGTAAGAATTTTGTCTCTTCAGATTCATGATTTTTACACTTCAGATCCGCAATTAAAGCTACAAAATTTTAAAGTAAAAGTTTTAATACCAATAGTATTACCATAAGTATAATTATTCCAACAATATACGATAAAAATGTTACTAATAGTACTACTATTAGTAATATTTTCTTTAATATGCCTGTGAAGAAGGGTAAAAACTCTAAAGAAATATTTGACATCGTTACAAAGTCTTGCAGTCATAATACTATAGTAAGAATTGTGTCTCCTCAGATTCATGATTTTTACACTTCAGATCCGCAATTAAAGCTACAAAATTTTAAAGTAACAGTTTTAATACTAATAGTATTACCATAAGTATAATTATTCCAACAATATACGATACAAATATTACTAATTGTACTACTATAATAATATTTGACATCGTTACAAAGTCATGCAGTCATAATACTATAGTAAGAATTTTGTCTCCTCAGATTCATGATTTTTACACTTCAGATCCGCAATTAAAGCTACAAAATTTTAAAGTAACTGTTTTATTACCAATAGTATTACCATGAGTATAATTATTCCAACAATATACGATACAAATATTACTAATTGTACTACTATAATAATATTTGACATCGTTACAAAGTCATGCAGTCATAATACTATAGTAAGAATTTTGTCTCCTCAGATTCATGATTTTTACACTTCAGATCCGCCATTAAAGCTACAAAATTTTAAAGTAACAGTTTTAATACCAATAGTATTACCATGAGTATAATTATTCCAACAATATACGATACAAATATTACTAATTGTTCTACTATAATAATATTTGACATCGTTACAAAGTCATGCAGTCATAATACTATAGTAAGAATTTTGTCTCCTCAGATTCATGATTTTTACACTTCAGATCCGCAATTAAAGCTACAAAATTTTAAAGTAACTGTTTTAATACCAATAGTATTACCATGAGTATAATTATTCCAACAATATACGATACAAATATTACTATTTGTTCTACTATAATAATATTTGACATCGTTACAAAGTCATGCAGTCATAATACTATAGTAAGAATTTTGTCTCCTCAGATTCATGATTTTTACACTTCAGATCCGCAATTAAAGCTACAAAATTTTAAAGTAACAGTTTTAATACCAATAGTATTACCATGAGTATAATTATTCCAACAATATACGATACAAATATTACTAATTGTTCTACTATAATAATATTTGACATCGTTACAAAGTCATGCAGTCATAATACTATAGTAAGAATTTTGTCTCCTCAGATTCATGATTTTTACACTTCAGATCCGCAATTAAAGCTACAAAATTTTAAAGTAACTGTTTTAATACCAATAGTATTACCATGAGTATAATTATTCCAACAATATACGATACAAATATTACTAATTGTTCTACTATAATAATATTTGACATCGTTACAAAGTCATGTAGTCATAATACTATAGTAAGAATTTTGTCTCCTCAGATTTATGATTTTTACACTTCAGATCCGCAATTAAAGCTATAAAATTTTAAAGTAACAGCTTTAATAACCAATAGTATTACCATGAGTATAATTATTCCAACAATATACGATACAAATATTACTAATTGTACTACTATAATAATATTTTCTTTAAAACATTTCAAAGCTAATTTTGAAATGTTTCAAAGACCAAAAAATTGTATTTTATAAATATTTGAAATATTACAGTTGCATTTCTAATAGCCATATCTCTTCGAAATATTTTTAACATTAATTTATAATTTGTTATCTTTCTTCTCCTTCCTTGCAAGTTGCGTTAATGAATAAAAATTCAAAAGTAATTTTAACATCGAAGGTTACATAGATTAATTCCTCCTGAAAACTACCATTCCTAGAAACTTGTTCTTTACAGAAAGGTTAGACAATTATTCTTTTAAATATTTGAAAAAATAATAAGAATCAAAGTGTCCCAGGATTTTTTGGCTACATAGTTAAATTGTTTATAATAGATTTTATTTCTATATATTTAAAATTAATTTTACACTTATACTTAATTTTACTTAACACGCAAGAATATACTTAATTTTAAATATAAATTAAAATTAACACGTTTTCAAACTCAAAATCCTTGTTCTGTAACTAAAAGATATTTTATTCACATTTTGTAAAAAAAAAAAAAAAAAAAAAAAAAAAAAAAGAATATTTTCGATATTATTGATTTTTCTTTTACAATTTTCCGGAAAGTCTTTTAGTGACAATTAAGGTGGGTTCGAAAGTATAAACTTTAGACCTTAAATCATTAATTAATGTCATTCAAATTTATCACTTATCGTTAAGAAAATAACTTGTTTGGCCTATTTGCCATTTTGGTTGATTTATCTTTATCACTCGAAAATACTAAATGAATTACGCATCGATTATTCTGCAAGGATCGAATCATTGATAAAAAAACTTCATTTAAAAAAAAGAAAAAAATATGAATATGTAGACTACCTTATAATATTTCTTTGGAGAACATTATATTGAAACAGACTACAAGACTACAATGATAATATATGGGAAAGAACATCTACACTTTCTTGCGAACGAAATTTCATCGTACTTTCCAGATCTACCTGACACAGTATTTGCAGTTCTGGAATCCGATTCACAGTCAAAATTGAAGGTGTTCCTCAGGAAAACACAACATGAGTTCATTAAACTTATTAACAGCGATAAATTTCTTATCTACAATATGATTTACGAATTTCTGGATCCAGTGTTTTCAGTCATATCATGTTCTGATTGAGTCTGTTGCGTCTACTTCCATTTCCAGCAACATATCTTTGTTAAACAGCGTTTTACATATCATACGTTATCAAGTCTAAATACAGAAGTAGACTTGTTGTGGAAGATGATATTCAACATGCTTTAACGAAGATGGTCCATTAATTCATAATCTAGAGAAGAAAGAGGGGAAACTGTACCAACTGACATTGATTTCTTGCGTATATTTTCACATAATGTATCAATATAGTTAATTGTTGTTACATAAAAGTTGTTAGCAATGTTATACCATGCTTTAAGAAAAAAATTCATTTAAAATTAAAAATAAATATTTCACTGTTAATAATTACATAGGAACTTTATGATAAGTCACTATGCTTTAATAATTTTCAATTTGTAACAAGTAAAATACATACAACATCTCACATATTTTTATTAGGATTCATCATAAAAAACAAAATTACAGTGATTAATTAGAAACAAAAATAACTATATGGTAGGTGTTCACGACAACATTAAAAAATGTTCAAAAGGTCGTGACATTGGGAAGATTTAGAGCCGCCATTAAAAAGTCTAGTTTATGCAAATAAAATTGAATACATTCTGAGTAATGGGTACGAGCAAGAAGCATTTTCTAAGAATAAATAATATTTTTCTAAGAGTGAACAATATAATTTTAAAAAATAACCCATAACTGTTGAAATAAAGACAATTTTATCGTAAAATGTTAAATGTTTGACAGAAATAAATATTGTTAATGTCATTTTCAGTCAGATTTATAACAAACAAAATGGATTAGATTTGAAAGTTTGTTGTTGCCATAATAAAACACTAATGGCCCAGTTGTAAAACAAATTATCATTCTATAGTACAGTGTTTTCCTCTTGCTAGATATCATTTTTTAAATTTTCTACCTAAGCTGAATTTCTGACAGAATGAAAAATATTTCTGTTAATTAGAAAGATTTCATCAAAATGAATGACTACAAGTGCTGTATAAACAGTAAAATAAAAAAATGACGGTATCAAAGATGGGAATAATTAAAGTCTATTAACCATTACCCATTTCCTAGAGCTTAAGGCAAAAGTGGATTATCAAAAAGGATATTGAAAAAACTAATACATAATTACTTGAAAAAACTAATACATAATTAGCGATTTACATGGTAGCCTTTTGTTCCCCCCTCTCTTTGTTGCTCACTAAAATTTCGAATCTTAATTTAAAGAAAAAAATCAATGGTAATCTATTTAGACCTAAAATAGCAAGATGGTTAAAATAATTTAAAGATTGCATTTACCCTTCACTATGCCAATAAAGATTTGAAAAGTGAGGCTATATGAGCATTGCAGACATGCACAAAAATGAGATTTTGCATATGAATTAAAAAACAACTGTGAGTAAATAAGATAAATACTTACAGTTCTACAGATTTATATTTATTATATACAAATATATTTAAAAATCTGTCTATTTTTTAGCTTTATTAAATTTTCCACATCACGTTTTACCCTTTTGATAAAAACTTAAAATGAAATTGCATACATTCGCACACATATTTATTTGTATACATACACATATTTATATGTATATATACTTGTATATAGGACTATTTTATAGAACTGCAAATATTTATCATATTTACTCATATAGTATTTTTTTCATTCACATACAAAAACTTTTACTTATTAAGCGAGCATTGCGTGCTCTACTGCAATACTCATTTACCTGCGCTTTTTAGAGATCTAATGGTATGATATTCTCGTTCGTAGAACACCAAAATTTATCCAAAGATTATGTGCTTGATTCCTCTATAAAAATTATAAAATAATATGAAATAAATAGTTTAGATTACAGCCAAAGAAATAACACATCACTTTATTTCTCAAGTAATTTTTGCAACACAAAAATGTAAAGCAAAAAATTAGACAAAAATCTTAGGAGATACAGGAATTTAAAATAATCTTCTCATATAATTTATATTGAGACGATAAAATAAGAAAACAGTTTTTTTTTTACTAAAATACAAATAGACCAGTGAATGGAGTACAAATAGAGGCTAAATATGAAATTAGGGGAAAGCTTTAGAATCGAATATAATGGATCGACTCGTGTATGGTACCGATCATAATAAGAGGAGATCAAAGTAAATAGTACATCTATTTTTACGATTTTATAGTTCAACACTTTAAGAAAAGAGTTAAGTTAGTGTCCCAAATAATAGAATACTGAGCAACAAATGGTTAATAGACAATGCCCCAATATTTAATAGAAAAATAGTACTACAAGTCGAACGTTTTGTTGAAATCACCAAATGCACGTCATAGATATAAAACTGGAAAGATCTATTTTTCTGTTTAAAAATAAAGTACACGGCAAAAAATAAAAGTTTTAGCCATATAAAATAATCATTCATTTGGAAAACTTTTTTTTCAATATTAAGTATATACCTGGATTGGCTATTTCAGTACTAAAGAAAATTTTCATAATTGTGATCAAATTCTGCAATTTTGATTGTTTTTTGTCTCTTAAATCGCGAGAAAGTTTTCGTATAACTAACAAATAAAAATATGTGAAAATTAATTATTTTATATATTTTCACTACTACCATTATTATCATCAACAGAATGAGACTATCATTCAAACCATTCAAGATTAACTAAATGGAGATAAAGTAACTAAATAGAGTGAATTGAAACAAATTATATTTAACAAAAAAATGTAATTCTCTAGAATTACCACTCCAATGTATCTGTTCAAAAGCAGAATATTCTAAGCGTCCCTCTAAAATTGTAGATTACATTTTATCATTCTATTTGTGATTCTCTCTGTTATGAATTTAATTATCTATAGTTCAGTTACAAATAAAGATATTTTCTAAAAACTATAATTATTAACTTATGTGATTTATTTCTAGCCTTTTTTGAGTCACATTCTGAACACAGAAATGTCTTCAATGTGGAACATGTATTTGCTGTCACTTCTTGGGAATGCTAAAGGGAGTAAGTAAAACTGAACATCTTAAATGTCAACTGTGGAAAAATATCCTAGGTTATTGCAATTTATTCTAAACACAACATACAATGTTTGCTTCAGAAAGACGCTTTAAATGATAAAGTTCGTTTTACAATATTTCTATAATAGTATAGTGAAATTTGTATCAGTGTTTGTATTAAGGAAGAAGTAGCTTTTCACAACTTTCTCTTAATAATGCCTTATTGGCGTGTCTAACATTTTAATAAAACGATATTCATTTTAAGATTACGTGACCAATATTTGTGTTAAAGCAAACCTAGCCCTTATAATTAAAGGGAACCGAAACGTTTCTCGACAATTAGTATTTCCCAAATTTAGTCTGTTTTTTATGTAGTCATAACATTTATAGCGTTCTTGTATATAAACGTATTTCGAACTAAATATTGATGCTGTATTTATAAGCATTTGATATAAAATAATTATAGATTCGGTTACGAAATTAAAAGCCTGTAAAATCAGTCAAAATACTGGCTTAATAGCCAAAATATAGTGAAGAAAGTAAATAATTGCAGAAAATAAAACGTAAGTTTTAATGAAAATATGCTTAATATGATTATCTAAATATCTAAAATATCTAAAAGTCATGTGATGATTAAAACCTTGTTTTGAAATAGAATTAACTGTTTTTAATCAGTAACACTCGTTTGGGATAATGGACTTTTATCCCTTCGCGACCAACGTCTCGTATACGCGACGCAGCAATTTCACTCTTATCAGTCCAACGTCTCCTCCACGCGATGATCTGCCATTGATATTGAGAGACCAGCATCGCATATGCGTAATAGGAAATCTGAACGTTTTATTTTAATTTTTAAATGCTAGATTGAATTACTAGATGGCGTTAAACAGCAAAAGTTTTCACAACGGTCGGCTCGTATAACATTTATGTGTGGTCTTGAAGGGGTTGAATCCGATGTTTCTTCCTTGGAAACTGTGTTTCAGAGAATTTTGAAATAAAGCAGAAAGTTTCAACTTTCCACCATGATTAACTCTTCAAAACAGAAATTATACTGAGTAGATTTCAATAATGTCATTCAAAGGCTAATGACATGCAACATTAAATTAAGACAATTCAAACATCAGCACAAACGTCAAAATTTTGCTATCTATGTTTAAAAGTTATATTTTATTGTAGTGACTTAAATTTCAATTTGTAATCAAAATCGAATTACTGCAATCATATACACCGTAGTGTACAGTAGTGTAACACAGTGGTAGACTAAATTAACATAAATCATTGTAACACAACCTAAATTAATAAAAATAAATGTTTAAAAATTTAAATCTTTCATTATTAAATTATAAAACTGCCACACAGAAACTAATAAATTTGAAAACATAAAAATAACCATTCAAAATTAAAGGTGAAATATAACTTAAATTTACAACTTTACCCTAATGCAAAATTATGCTTTAAAATAATTTTTTTTAAGTGTGCAAATACATATGAAAATAAACATTTGTTAATCATAATTTATGTTGTCAGAAATAAAAATTTGAGAAAAAAAGCTTCATAAACTTTCGCGCTATGTCATGAAGAACCCCTATACCCAGTTTCATACTTGTAGGATTTACTGTTTAAGTGCAATCGTTTTTGCAAGCATCCACATTGTGTTTTATGTCAGATGAAAACTCTTTAAATTATAGTGCAAAATTACCAGAAAAAGGCTGGTATAATTTTAGGTAGATATTTTAAAATGTCATCTTTATTCTTTATATGATGAGCCGCAGAATGGACGATACTTCTCATAGAATTAACTGCCGACCTTCCAGCTACAAAAAATATCTTCACTAAGAAGGAAGTTGAAATCCTGTAATTCTTGTTTACTAAATTATTCTTGATTCTCAAATTTAATAACTAAACTTCCTGACTCCATCAAAACAGAAAATCAAAAATATTGTGCTCTTTGTTTGTCATTACCAATTGAACAAAACTAATATAAAAATTAAAAGCTTGATAGTTTCAATTATAGCACCTAACGTCATCTTATCTTCAGTAAGTAAGTTACAATATAAATATAAAAATAATTATAAAAATAAGTACAAATTTTATGAATATAGTAATAACAAATAATATGAAATATTCCCTTTCAAGTCACTAATGTCTTTGTTGATACGAATCATCAATAATTACAGGCAAACTCATTGTATATTAGACATTAAACATTACACTTTCGATACAAAGATTTAAGAGTTAAGCTTCCCGATTTCATCCAAACTATAAGTAAAAATAACTGAATTATTCTTTTAAAAAATTGTCGTTGCTAAATTGGCAAAGATAAATTAAATAAAAGCTAAAAGTTTCGCAGTTATAGTTATGAGATTCCTTTTGTTCATTTACGATACGTATGATACATATTTCTTTTAGGTATTGATTCTGATGTATACAGCGACTTCGCCAGGTTGCTGTCTTCTATGTCTAACGTCGAAAGTGCAGATGTTCCTTCGGCAATGCAGGTATGAATTACATTTGTTTTTACTACAAGCTGAGAAGTGTATGGTGATATTTTACGTAAATATTAATTTCTGTTACAGGAACTGGCCCAAGAGATTGCTAAAGATACCAATTGTGAAGCTTTCAAGTCTATGACACTTGAAGTAATGTGTTTTCGCTTTTTACTGCACTGAGTTTTCATATCTGAATACAAAAGTGAAGCCTCTACAGTTGGAACAGATGCACTATAGACGCCGGTACCATCCGCCATGTTTTTTGGCGACCAACAGAAAAACGCGTGTTTTGAAAAATCGATAAGTAGAAAAACATGGCGGCAGTACGCGTTTTCTGAAAGGTCACAAAAAAAACATGGCGGAGGTAACATGGCATATTCGAAACACAACATTAACAAAACTAAACTTTAAAAGATAAAAAAGACAGATTAACAATTTAAAGCATTGTTAAAATAAAATTAGCATACAAATTATCATTTTTTACGTAATTTAAAAAATAAATAACAGATTAGTAATATTTATGATATATATATATCAACAGAATGAACACAATATATAGCATTTTAATAAGCACTAATATTATAAAAAATCTAACATGTGAGGGGGGTTCTTCCCCCTCAACCCCCCTTGTAATAAAAGAAATGCAAAATAAATTTAATAACATATGAAAATTGGAAAGTGTAGCGCCAGAAACATTCTTCAACACTCCTACCTCCCTTAAAAAAACTTTGAAATAATTCTTTTTTACCAAAAAAAAAAAACTCAGATTCGGAATACCGTTGATCCCACACACTTGGAGTTTAGAACGAAATGCAACACCCACCTTACACATAAGAGTATCCTGATATATTTTAACAATTTCAAAAATAGTAAGAACCAAAATAACTACACCCGCCATAGTTAAATTACTAAATAACAGAAAATAAGAACAAAACAAAAATATTCCAAACCAAAGCATCCTGTTTGATTTAGAATATCCTGATACTTTTTAACAATTTCAAAAATAGTAAGAACCAAAATAACTTCACCCGTCATAACTAAATTAACTAAATCCTAGAAAATGATAAGAACAAAAACAAAATTACTTACTAAATACCAGAGAATGATAAGAACAAAAATAAAAATAAAACCTGAACTAGGCGACTGTAAACCAAAAGAACAGCTAAGATGCAAATTTCTCGATTACTGACGGGTACTGACGTCAGAAATCACGTGCACCAATGGGGTGCAAGAACACATTAGAGCTGCCGTACCCCCCACTACAATCAAGGCAAACACACTAACCCACTCAACGATCCATAAAATCGCCAAATTTGGAGAAAAAAAACACGGCGTTTATAATGCATCTGTACTGATAATATTTTAAAAATATTTTTAATATCAAAAAATATACATTTTTAGAAACATGAAAATAAGAATTAATACATTTTTTAGCCTTACATTTCCATATTGTTTAATTTCGGGAATTGTCAGAAACACTTTACTATATTGATCATATATCCTCATGTAAATATATGTTCAAAACTACTTGAAATTTTTAGGAGGCTCAGGAGTGGCTGGAGACATCAGCCTCCATATCAGGTTACAGATTTCGTAAGTTCATCAAAAAACACGGACACCGATGTCTGAAAGAGGTAAGAAATTAAGAGTTTAATTTTCATTATCCACACGATTTTATCTGAATATTTCGGTATTTTGAAATAGAGACTGTAACCACAATAACTGTAAGCTGGAATGTACTGAAAGAAAATCCTACTGCAGAGCTGGAATTGATAATGTTAAAATTTTTCGACACCCAATCTGATTAAATGTGTACTTCAACGTCCAAATCAGATAATTGTAACAGAATTATTTTTAACATTCGATTTTAACTGTCCAAAACTTCGAAACTACAAGGACTGTAGTTCACTGAACATTCATTTAACGAGCAATCAGTTAGAATATTATTGTTGGTAACACCCATAATGAATTGTTTAATTTAAGTTTTATTTCTTGCATTTACTGTGGCTGAGTATGTGTAAAGAGATGTGGGGATTTATATTATTTAATAAATGTGTATAAGTCCAAAATAAGACTTGTTTATTTAAATATACCCATCAAATGGCAGTTTCCTAGAAATATATTAGGATTATTTTTATATCCTATTAGAAAGCTGAAATTGATAATATTTAATTTTTTCAACACCGACTCTGATTAGATATGTATTTCAATGTCCAAAGCAAATAATTGTAACAGAATTATTTTTAACATTCGATTTTAATTGGTTAAAACTTTGAAACTACAAGGACGTTCATGAACATTCATTTAATGAGCAATCTGTTAGAATATTATTGTTGGCAACACCCATAATGAATTGTTTAGTTTTAAGTTTTATTTCCATTTACTCTGGCTGAGTATGTGTAAAGAGATGTGGGTTTTATTATATTTAATCAATGTGCTTTAAGTCCAAAATAACATTTATTTAAATCTACCCATCAAATGTCAGTTTCCTAGAAATATATTAGGATTATTTTTATATCCTATTAGAAAGCTGGAATTGATAATGTTAAAATTTTTCAACACCGACTCTGATTAGATATGTATTTCAATGTCCAAAGCAAATAATTGTAACAGAATTATTTTTAACATTCGATTTTAACTGTCCAAAACTTCGAAACTACAAGGACGTTCACTGAACATTCATTTAACGAGCAATCTGTTAGAATATTATTGTTGGCAACACCCATAATGAATTGTTTAAGTTTACTTCTTGCATTAACTCAGGCTAAGTATGTATAAAGAGATGTGGTGATTTATATTATTTAATAAATGAGTTTAAGTCCAAAATAACATTTATTTAAATCTACCCATCAAATGTCAGTTTCCTAGAAATATATTAGGATTATTTTTATATCCTATTAGAAAGCTGAAATTGATAATATTTAATTTTTTCAACACCGACTCTGATTAGATATGTATTTCAACATCCAAAACAGATAATTGTAACAGAATTACTTGTTAACATTCGATTTTAATCGACTAAAACTTACACTACAAGGACGTTCACTGAACATTCAACCCTTTATCTACTGACGGTACTTATAAGTACCAATCACCTTAACCGTTTATGTATTGGCGGTACTTTTAAGTCCCACTTTCATTAATTAGTTCTAACAAACTAAATTTCACACCGGGGAGATTTTTTACTTGTACATTTAACTTGTATATAATTATCAATGTGACAGCTAAAAAAACAATATAAAGACATTTTCAGTATTTAATAATGCAGTAGATAAAGGGTTAACGAACAATCTGATTGAAATTTTTCCTCTAAGGCAAGACAGATATAATTTTCTTTTGCACTTTAGTAAATTCAGTATTCCTGTGTTCTATTGACGTATCCAAATGGTCCAAAAATTTTCTGTGTCAGTGAAACAAATAAGTAAAATATGTAAGAAAGAATTTTATTCATGGGAAAGTTGAAGCAAATTCTTACTTGATCTGAGGGCTTCGCTATTAGTATATAGAATTGAAACTAGAGAAAATAATTGTGTCATCAACCATAAAATTACCATGAAATTTCTGGTTCACTTGTATTATGAAAATTGGGTAACAAATGTATAGCTAGAGTTAGTGTCATGTGACCTGGGATTAGTGCCAGGAATGTGGCCAAGTCGTCAAATCTGGCGATATGATTGCTTCCCGTCGATAAAATAAATGTAATATAGAGGACAAGAATAAAAGTTAAACAGTTTATAGCGTTTTCTGTTTAGTTTTTCTAGTTCTCTTGTTTAACACATTGACAGTAGTGAAACGAGTGAAAATCGAAAATTAACACTATAAGTTTTTGTAATTTTTAGAATATTAAAAGTATAGTTTTACTCATTCTGCTTAAATAAACTTAATTTTGATTAATTCATCCCCTTTAATTACGTTGCGGATATAACTGTCATGGCGCCAGTGGACTCTAGACACTAAGTAATGGGAAGATGGTGGCTATAACAGTAAAAATTTTAAAAACGTAAATGACAGGTTTAATGACTAAAATAAGCAATTTTTGTGTGCAACAAAGTATTTTTGGGAGTTTTGAATTAAATGTTAGTTCATAGTCAAACAAATATAAATAAATGACAAAAAATTTATTATAATTTCATAATTATTACACATTATTTTCGGTGTGCCATGTTTCAAAGTATGGTGCAGGACGCTTGCAGTTCTTGCAGTTGACATGCAATTCTTGCCACAATATGATGTTTCCTTCCGCTATAGCCGTAGTGTCTAAAAACGATTGTTTCGTTTTGGACGGCTATTGTCGCCATGCCACATAGTAAACATCACTTTGACGGCTAAAGACGTAAGTGTCCGTCACCAATGCAAGCGTCCGTTAAAATTATATAGTCGATTAAAACCTTCTTTTCTATACAAAGAATAGAAAAAAATATCAGGGACTGCAGATTTCTTGCTTCCTCCTTTAACCCTTTAAAGGTCACCAAAATAAATTCATGGGAATTTAATGTAATTTGTTTATAAATGTTATTTATAAGCCTTGTATATGTAAAATATATATTTTATTTCATTCCTTAGAAGTGTTTGCCTTAGAGGATAACAAATTAGGGTTTGAGAAATGGTTTAACTGACTAACCCCTACCCTTGTACAGCTTGAACATTATGCCTTTTTAAAAGTTTAACTATACTGGAAGGACAATAAATGATAATCCTTAAATTGGTATAATAAATAAATAGCTTAACAACTTAAAAGTGTTGTTTGTACACATACTTTTATTTGAGGTCATAGGTAAGATAAATTGATTCTGACTTCTCAAGTACAGAAAGTTTAAATACATATATTTCGATAGAAAAAGAAATAAATAAGTTAAACGTAGAATTATCATCTGTTATATATTTAAAATATCAAAAATATAATATGTATAAAATGTATATATAAATATATATATACATATATATGCATATATATATGTATATATATATATATATATATATATATATATATATATATATATATATATATATATATATATATATATATATATATAATCGAAAACTCATCCATGTCTCCAAAAAGTTTTTTTTTTTTTTTACTTGCAAAAGCTCTTGATTCTACATCATTGGCTTCCATATATCACAGATGTATGACATTTGAGCCGTAAATAATTATAAAAAGATAAAGTAAAGTAATCCAAAAAGTAAAGTTTTAAAAAAATGTTTAATAGGTGGTTTTGCTACGAAACCACTGTCCGTTAAAGGGTTAAGGCGAGCAGCACCGAATGACATTTATATCGCTTCTATTTTAATTTACTTATTTTGCATTAGTTAAATAAGAAATTGGCCTTTCTTTTAGAAATTTTCCGTTTCCTTGTC
>CM063504.1:120985714-121075714 GCA_032207245.1 Pardosa pseudoannulata | reverse complement strand
TCTCAGGTTCAGGGCGAACCTAAAAAAACCAATTTGCGAACAGTTGCCGAGAGATACCGTTGTACAGGGGTACAACTGGGTCTCCTTGAGTCCCACATAAAGCTGGAGAAAAGATCTCTCAAAAAAAAAAAACCCAACCGCCGCAAGTCGAACCTCTTTCTGTTCTCTTCTCTCGTCCTGGAGACTCTCCAGTGAAAATCTCGCTCCACCTGACGTCACCTTTCGCCTCTTCCCATTGGCCTTCTCTTTCCGCGTCGCTGTCCTGGTAGCCTCTGATTGGCTCCTTCGGTGGCGTCTCACTGTCTGACGTTTCGTTGTCCCGTCCGTCCTTCCGATTCACTCGGACATCTCAAGGCGTGGTCGAAGAGACAACCCTTTGTAGTGTAGTGTAAAAAAACCCAGACAGAGTTTTGTCCTGACCTGGGCTTTAACAAAACCTTTTTGTAAAGCCAATGGGGTGTAGCGACGTCACAGCAGCTCCTCCTCCCTTTGGAGAGATTTTGCGTCATCTAGCTAAGCTGTACATCGTGTCATAACAACTTCGACACCCACACGCTACCAGAGGATCCTGTGATGTTACACCACCAATCACCATAATATAGATACAGTCTCTTTATTTATAAAATATCTCTATGCCTCTAAAGGCATAATACGTTTTACCTACACTAATAAATAGCTTAACACTGCTATGAACAGAATATAAAACATTTTAAGCAAAAATAATATAAAAATCAGATTTCGACCAGAAGAACTAAGAAAAAGGAAAGAAAAATAAATTTAAAAGACAGGATAAATTGATATATTGAATTTAGCTGATTATAGATGTTTTTAAGAATTATTAAAAGTAGATTTTTTTTCTATTCTATTGTAAAGATGTTTGAATGGTTTATTGTTACCCGTTTGATTATATTATATGTGGAGTGTCATCCTCGCTTGCAGTCAGCAGGATGTGCTTGTATTCTTTTGCACAAAAAACTGAAATCTAACTATGTGTGTTATTCACCTTCGTATTTGTGGAAGATGACTTTTCACATAAGTAATTGTTAAATAGCATTAAAATAATAAAAGTTGTATTAGTAAACTTAATAGAAGATTGATAATAGTAGTTCTGTTACTAGCACAGCCGTAAAACAATGTTAGCTTCAGACACAAAACTTTGTTTCCGAATAAGATTAATTATGTGTGTTATTCGCCGTCGTATTTTTGGAAAATGACTTTTCACATAAAAAATTGTTAAATAGCATCAAAATAAGAACGGTTGTACTAGTAAACTTAATAGTAGCTTAATGACAGTAGTTATGTTACTAGCACAGCCATAAAACAATGTTAGCTGCAGACACAAAACTTTGTTTCACAATAAGGTAATCACATGTATTTACACCAAGACAATTACTTGTATTTTTTTACACTTTTTTAAACTTACTCACGGTACCCAAAAGACAGCTTGAAGACTATTGTACTGTACTGTCATCAGTTACTGGGGTTTAATTCCACAAATGACTTATCGGGGTTAAAGCAAAATTCTAAAAGACTTTAAAAATATAGAAAGTTTTTAATCAAAAGTCATCTTTAGCTAATCTGAATAGTATGAGTGCTTATTTTACACTTAATTCCTTTTTTCTTTTTTTAACGTAGGGCAAATCATCGACGTAAACTATTTCCCACTCTAGACAGTTATATATTTCCTGAAATTTGGAGAGGTCGACCCATTCCTGTAAGATTTATAACTATCCTTTGCTGATCATTCTTCTTACAATATTTAAGCATTTCGAATTAGTTTTTATTCTTTTTTTTACAGGTAAATGAAAGTCAAGACGAAGTTGAGTACGTTGCGGATTTAACAATGAAAGGTTAATCTTTTACTTTGCATGAGACTAACTAGGATTTTGTTCTTCTTTTAAGTTATCAATTAAAACACGGTCTCTAAACAGAGACCGTGTTTTACAGAGTAACGTGTTCTATATTGCTTCATTTTCTTTTGTACCCAATAAATCTTATTTTTTATGAGTTGTGAAGGCTCTCCACGATCTAAATTTTTCACAGTAATCCATTGTAATTTGCACATTTTTAATATTAATATATCTGTTTCGTCTTTTTTTTCACAATATACTCCCTTGATAACGGCGTTTAAAATTTTAAATCTCACTCTGTCATGAAAGGTTGTAGCAGTTTGGAATCCTCTTTAAGCAGCAGGTCAGGTCGTGATGTTTCAAAAAAGTAGAACCTAGTGATCCAAATTAAACCCAATATATTTCAGGCTTATCATAATAAAAAATTCTAGTTTGGTGAAGGTGTTATCACGTATCAAACTTCACGTATTGAAAAAACAAAATTTTTTTCTTATTATTCCCTTTGAAGATTGCATAGATTTCATGTGGATTAACGAAATTTTTCAACCGATCCATCTCCTGAACTTAAGTACATCAGTTAAAAACTTTTCTGCATCACACGTGAAATTCATGCATTCTTCACCGGGGAAAAAGAATCGTAAAATGAATTCATTGCTTTTTCAACATGTGCATGTTGACTTGTAACAAGGCCATTAAACGTAATCCACAGAATTTACCTTCTTTTTCTGTATGTGTTCTTTCTGACATGATAACACTCCAATATAAAAGTGAAGATATCTTTAACCGTAACATAACTCTTCAATTTCGTCTGCGGTGTGGTAAGTGTACAATCATACTTTGGAAGAATTAACCTTTAAGCTTCGGCTGACCACTGGCTTGCGTTTGGACTACAAATCGGCAGCATTTTCGAAAATTCCTCCCCCTCCTTCAACTTTCTCAAGAGGGAAAAATGTTTTGTCCTATTGTCACTCTCTGGGAATGTAGGACGTTACTAAGCAGGATTGCTTTAAGACCAGTCTGAGGTTGTTATTTGGCATCTCACTTTGAGAAAGACCTTTAAATTTTGGAGCCACGATCAGATTAAATAAAAAATAAACGACGAAGGAAAGAAACTTTGACTCGCTTCCAAACGTATTTGGTTCACAAGATAGAATGAATAGTTTACAAACAACTGTTGGACATGGCCAAAAAAGCGCCAGTTGTTCCACATGTCGCCAAACAAAATCACATTCTTCCTTCCCGGTACTGATGCACTCGGCAAAACTTCAACTATAGGTAGGGTCTGGCCAAATGACAAGTGAGTAATGACCCCGTCCCTGCAAAAGGGGAGAAATATCTACGTTACAACTGTTGTACCCTAGCCGACTTTTAGGTTTCTCAATATTTATGGTACAACTGCTGTACCATCCGAAACCTAAAAGTCAACGTGATTGCCACGAACAATTTAATGGTTTAACCGCTGAAAAAAGTTTTCGAAAATAAGTCAAAAGATTAAGAAAATCTTCGGTAACTAAAGATAATTCTGAGATGCACTTGTTTATAAAAGGATTTTAATATTAAGGAAAATATTTTACGTTATACTCTTTTCTGTCAACAGGTATACCAGTTAGTCAAGGATGCGTCAAAGGATACGCCCGAATAGCTTTAACTATGGAAGAGGCATCTCAATTAAAGGTATTTTTCAATGTTCTCTAACGTATTAGTCTCTGTAAAAAAATCTGACAGTATGTTTCGATAATATGAGATTTATTTAATACATAATTATTCCAAAAGATGAATGATTAACCGTTTTATTTCTTTTGCTTCTCAGCCAGGAGAAATCCTCATTACGCATTGTACCGATATAGGATGGAGTCCTTATTTTCCTATTATAGCAGGAGTCGTAACTGAATTAGGTGGTCTCATATCTCATGGTAAGTAACCACTTTAAAAATCATTGAGAAGCAAAAAAAAACTAAAAATCAGTAACTTTAATCTAAAAGTATCATATTGTTAAAATAGGAAGAATTGATAAACGTGCATTTTATACATACATGTTTAAGTTTAACTTACTTTTATAAATAATTATATCAATATTCTTTTCTCGAATTATATAAAAATGAAGAAAGTGGATACTAAACTTGTTTGATATAGCAGTACATATTTATAATGCTCATGCTATGTTATTTTAACACATTTTGTGCGGGTACATTTTGCAGCGGAATTGTACAGGGAGCAGGGGTTTTGTGAGTCAATTTAGTTATTCCGTTAAATGTCAATAGATCGAAAATTATTTAATTATTTAACAAACTTTTTGTATTTTATAATGAAATATATACAAATGTATAAATAGACAAAATACTTATATATGTGTATATATATATATATATATATATATATATATATATATATATATATATATATATATATATATATATATATATATATACATATATAATATCATTTTCGAAAGGGCGTTTCGTTCGGTCGGGCGGTCGGTAGGAAGAATAGATAAATAAAAAGTTAATTTTAAATCTAAATTAATTTTTTAAATCAACTTTCCCATTCTGTGGTTCCGCATCGACAGATGTGAAAACTAGTTTTTATTTGTCTAAATTTTTCCAGAATCTATGTAGTAGACAAGAACATTCAGTTTCGTTTTCCTTTATATACCGTTATTTTTGTACCCACAAACAAACCATGTTGTTACACTCACCCGTACTAGTACGTGACCCGCGTTCAAGTATGAATCGTCAGAAAACGTTTGAGTACGCATTCCTCATGCAATGTGTTAAGTTTTATTTTTTCATTCAAAATGTTAGACTCGGAACAAAAAATTTCGTATCAGTACAACTAAAAATTCTAGATCTCCCAATAGAATACCGTGTGAACTTCAAATTTCTATTTTTCAGGTGCTGTGGTGAGTAGAGAATATGGATTACCTTGCGTGGTGGGCCTTCACGGTGCAACTAAAATGTTTCGTACAGGTAAGACTTCACATTTCTATTGAGTACGTTCAACAACTTCAAAGCTTTTTTTTTGTCGAACACGAGAAATTTATTAACTTAATAAATTAGCATTTCATGACTATCATGAAACACTCTTAGCTTTCTCCCGTGTGATTACACTATAGACTTATTACCATTGCAAAAGCTCAGAATAGATAGTCAGAATTTCCAGCTGAACGATTTTAGTGTATATCCAGGACTAGTAGAATAAAGGTGGTGAAGCCATTCAGGTTTGTTCTTCCTGGATAAATAAGAGAAAATCCTTTCCTTTCCAGATATTGAAGAAAGAAATTTAATTGGTAAAAAATATTTCTTATCGATCCTGTTTGTCTATGAGAAATTTTTAAGATAAGCTAATGCACATTACAATAAGGTAGATTTCTATTCTAAGCTTATGAAGTCTCTTTCTTGCTGAGATAATGCAAGGGTTAATTAAAGTTCTTCATATGTTTCCTTTCTGCGGGGTACTAAAGTTTGGCAGAGTGGGTATAGAGTGCAGTGTGAGTAGCACTACGCTTTGGTACCAGAGTTCATGGAATCGAGAATATTTTCTGACCTTCAAAATGATGGACGAGTAGTAGGGTGCTATTCAAAATCAGAACAAACTCAAACCTAAGGGTAATTTAGTTTCAAATTATCTAAAATATATATCTGTATTGTTTTATTTCTTATATTCCGCATGTTGAATCTTTTAAATACGACACCTGTTGTCTGAAACATATGTTCATATCTATATTAAAGAACTAATTATTGCTCTTTAAATTCTTACAGTTACTTATTTTTAAGACTCATTAAACATGGATATTATAATTAAGGGTATTGTGTACGTTACAAAATGACTTTACGATGTATTAGCTTAACTACAAGATCTTTACATTGAAGTGCTTTGAACTTGTTCGTTATATGTTAAATTATAACTGAATGAGTTACAATAAAATGAGTTTACATCAGATAATTTTTTAAAAATTTTAGTTTTTTTAAGTTTTAAATATCCCGTACGCTTTAATTTAAAAATATTTCTCCTAATTATCCTTATTTTTTGTTCTAATTACTATGCATTTATAATTTTAGGGTATTATTTTTGAGTAAGTAGTTGAACAATCATCTTGCAGAAAGTAATTTTTTTGTATGTGTGGGCATTTTTTAAGAAAATTTCAGATTTTCTAAATTTAGATCCAGTTTATAAAATTTAAATTTAGTCAAAATTTAAATTGTATATAGAGCTTTATTTATTTGTATATTTAATGCTTAGTGAAGAGTTTGTAAGAACTTATGAAAAAATAAATCGCTGCGGGCGTTTTAAGAATTAAATAATTTTAAAAGTTTAATTTTAATTATCTAATTTTTAAAAGCACTTTATTTAGTTTTACTTAAGTGTATATGTGTACAAAGTTTCATTACTCAAAGTTATTAATTTACACAAACACTTTGAAAAGCAGATCGCCCACTTAAAAGTAAAAGTATATTTTAATATTTATCGATAGAATGAAATATTTTTTGTAATAAATCTAAACTATTTTTTATGTTTTTGATTTATTTTATTATTGGAATATTACCTCCAGTTCTCATTTCTTAAACACTATTAATGCGTTAAATAAATAGTGACCATTATGTATGTTGAAACATTTGCAATGACCATTTTTGTTTTGAATCCATATTCACATTTATATTTTTATCTGAAATCGATAATTGCTGAACCGAATTCTTTGGTATGGTAATATTTCTGGTGATTTGCATACTATCAGCCGATGAAACATTTGCTAACGAATTATTTTTCTTTTTTTTATAGGTGATTACGTCCTAGTTGATGGTAATAAAGGAATTCTACAAAGGCTAACTCCTCCCGAATAATGTAACAGAAAATAGTTAATTTTGTTTTTTAAGAAAACTAAAATGTCAAGGAAAATGAAATTTGTTTCTGCGCCTAGAATTTTGCGTTCAGAGACATCTTCAAGATATTCATATTACGCTCATCTTTCCATCCCTGACTGTTGATTGAGACTATAATCTATATTTATACTTTATTATATGAAGAAAAGAGTTACGAATGTATGTTGTATCTAACAATAAAGAATAATTAAATGAAGCCAAAAATTTGTTTTTATATAACTGTATCAAAACAGACCATCTAGGAAAGAATTTGTTCGATTAAGGTTGAATCGTATAAAAAATAATTTTCTGTTCGGATGAGAGTTAATCACTAGATGCACTGTATATTTTACAATTTTGATAACAATAGGCTTCGTTTGATACTCTAAAGGAGGGTTAATGAGAGGGGACCCACTACCTGAAGTCGATTCCAAATGTTTATGAGCATCCATGCTAACTGTGGGATTCGATGCCAGAAAACAGCGCCCTATCAATTCGATCATCGTCTGACTTGTCAGCCATTGGGATTATCAACTAGAAATACCTTATAATCAATATTATCAAGCAAAATCGTATTTTACAGAGAATTTATAATTTTTTGCCTTATGTATTAAACATACATAAAGCTATTGGTATTATCCTAATAACTCTTTAAAAGCTGTAAGTTAATATAGAGGCCTTCATCAAAAGTAAACTTTAAATACAAAAATCTTAGAAAAAGCATGAAATTTTAAACATATGCTCTTAGTGGACATTTGTTTTTTATTGTTCATTTTAGTTTATTTCCTTTTAGTTGAATTATTAATTCAAAAATATATATATATATACATATATATATATATATATGTATGTATGTATGTATGTATGTGTGTGTGTGTGTGTGCATATATATGTATACATATTTATACATATATACATATGTGTGTATATAAATATGCATATATATATATATATATGTGTGTGTGTATATGTATATATGTATTTATATGTATATGTATATATATATATGTGTGTGTGTGTGTGTATATATATGTATATACATATATACTGTGTGTGTGTGTAAAGATGGAAAAGTATTATAGTTATGGAAAATCAGAAATTCAGGGATGTTGCACGCTTTCAAGCCTTTTGTAGGAGTTTTCGGAGCAGCTAAACTTAAAATTTGTGGCAGGATTACCATTTTTGTATCAGCCAAAATGTTGATTTTTATCAGAATATAGTGTATTTGTAGTAGTTAAACTAACGATTAAAAAAACTGCAGTTTTCGAGGACTCCGGCTAATAATTTAGAATGATTGGTTGGTAGCATTGGAAAAACCGAAATTCTTAATAATTGCTGATATGGTTTGTTGGTTTTGGATATATATATATATATATATATATATATATATATATATATAAATAATTGTATAGTATATTCATATGACGGCTGTGGGGTGTCCCCAGCAAATTGCTTAAATTGTGATATAACCTGTAACCGAAAACAAAATATACGATGCAGCCATTTGGGCAGGCACGTCAATGATGGTGGTTGAAAAAAGAGTGTCTGATACGCATTCAACGCGTCTATTTACTTAGAATTGCAAACGCATACAGGACAACTCCCAACTCAGCTTCTTTCTGTGAACAGGCGTACCCCTACTACCAAAGCAGCCAAGTCATCTGTTTTATTTCGGCTAGAAAGGATAATTAAATTCGGTGCGGAAATATCCCCCCCCCTCGTGAAAGCAAACCGCAACTCCATAGAACATACCGCAACTTCAGCGTGATACCGAATCAGGTCTAGGCAAAGGCCTTGGTCCTAGTCCTCATTGATGGTTTGAAAACTAATGCGGGAGTCAGATCCGCATTTCTTTTTTCAAAGCAACTACCGCCTGCCAGGGGTCAAGGTCGTCCCTCATAGTTGTTCCATTTGATCCTATTCACAACAAGGCTCCTCTAGTTTCCTTAATAACAAAAGTAAACCCTCTTCACTGATTCAAGCTACCTATAGGTTTCCAATGGGATTAGTAAAAGTGAGTTTTTTACTGGGTTTGTCGCGTTTATGCTCTATAAAAATATAGATGGTTGCAGTCTTTTAAACTGCTCAGCCACAATCTTTCAGGCAGAAGTGAAGGCTATTTCAGAGGCGTTAAACTGGATTCTATCAGATAATATGTCCTACCTTCAGGTAATTCAAATATTCCATCAAATGAATCACAAAGTTCAGATTATTCAAGAAACCCTGTAAAAATTCCAAATAAAAGTAGACCTTGCCTAAATCAAAGTGCATTGTGGCATCGACGAACTATCTTATTTATTAAACAAAAATTTAACCACAAGTTACTTTTCGAGTGGCAAAACTACTGTCCCCGCTCGCAGCATTCTCTGCGACTTGAATGAAGATTAATTGTCTTCAAAATGAAGATTAATTGTCAGTAAATGCCCTCCTAACAAATCACGAACCTTTCCCTGGGTGTTTTCGCAGAATCCAAGCCTCGGTTCGCTCCTCGGAAGATTGTGTCTGCTGTGCAGTCAGTGATTGGAATCACTATCTGCACGACAGCCCTCTGATACACCACTTGCACCTTGTAAAAACCCAGAGACTCTTCCAAAGAACTCTGCCCGAGAACCTACTCAACAACATGGTACTGATAAAGAAGGCGAGATGCCTGTTTGACTTGCTCACTGCAAATCAAGGATACGTCGTGCGACCATGAACTTAAAGCGCACTATAACCCTGTGCTGGTATTGCTTCCCACTTCAACAGCTCGATGTCAACGAATTGTTGCTTCACTACTTTCATGTCAGTATCACGTGTATCCACAATGTATACCGGGTAAACCGGACATTTAACTTAGGCAGGCTTGCTACGGACCCTCCATGCTTTCGGAAACTGTATTGGATTATTTATTGTTTAGTTTGTTTGTAAGCAAATCTTTTTGTTTTGTCTTGTGTATTTTATTTCAATTATGGTCGGAATGCTGACTTTGCCTCCTACTTAAAGCAATGCTGCCGACCCAGAATTCCAACACCCTACACCCGACCATCTGGTGGTTGGCTGTTTACAGGTAGTACACTATAAGAGCCAAAAAGTTCGAAAAGTTCAATCTAAGGGAATAAAAATTTCTTGAAAATATTGTGAATAATTGTGAAAGAGATTATGTCAGTTTATATTTTAGGAACTATTAGAACTGAATACTACAATATGTAAGTATTGATATTTAGATTTTGGATTAATGGAAAGTTTGAAATCTGAACATATTAACATAATAAAAAGTGTAGATTTGTTTATGTGTGGTTCAAAATTATTTTCTACCAACATAAAACATTTCAGATTAATAAGCCTTTTTTTTTAATATATGTTTGACTTTTTATGCCAGTTAGCTTTTAGTCTTACTTTTTTTTCTCTTAAATCATTGAATTGAGCTAATTATATAATTCTAAAGGAAAAGATTGACATTTTTTGTTATGACCCTTCCATGAAAAGAGGAGACAGAAATATCACCGAATCAGTTTCTTGCTTATACATGACAAAATAAATCCAGAACTATAACTGAAAATGTTAAGTTCTAGAATTCAGGCTATTTTTTAGGTTTGTTAGTAGGTTGAAGAGATAGGGTAAGCTGTTTTGGGGGGAAGTAAATAGATGCTTAATGAGGATGGGACCTGTTTCAAGCTGATTTCGAAACGTATACGATCAACAGAACCCATGCAGAAATGAATCGAATTTATTGTCAACCCTCCCCAGCCATCGTTGATTCAGGTCTTTGAGTAGTCTTTTAAATTTAGGTACCATTTTTTAAAATTACATTTGCTACAATAACAATACCACATACTACCAATGGCCAAAAAATCTCACGAAATGTGTCTGATAGTTATAAAACTTATAATAGTTATAAATGACGTTAGATAACCAAACTATAAGAAACTTTAAAAAAACAAGAGTTGAGTATATTAAGAACCAGTGAGTTGTTAACGCCATTATTTTGTTAAAAAATCTACTGACTTTTGCTAATTACTAAGTCTATGGCTCTAAGTCTTTCACAGACTTAGAGCCAATATATCATTGCTGCATAATGAAAGGTACATTTGCCAAGTCTCACCTTCCTATTAATCAAGTTAAGATAATACCGTGACAACAGCAGAACCAGAATTTCCCCCAACATATATATCTTGTGTGTAAGGAATTTGGAACCCAGGACCTGTGTTTCGCAGATGTAGACCCTTGACTATATCTACAAAATTGACCCCATTGACCCCTTCCACCCGGCGTTTCTGAGGAGAAATAAGAAGCCTGTCAGCTAAGAGGGACTGATAAAGTTTTGCTGATGTGTTGCTTTTTTGGGGGGGAGGCGGCAATATATCTTGAAAGGAGGATTTTCCCTTTTAGGAAGGGCTCAAGTTTCCAGAGGCTGACCTCCCGAGGAAGGGAGAGAAGATTTGCGGGCAGGGCAGTTGAGTTCGTGGAGTCGACATAGAACCTGTGACCTCGAGTGACCTCTCTGTTTTGCAGTGAAAGAATTTTATTTATTTATTGATATAGAAAGCTCGGCCATCTGATCTGGTTAAGAGAGGCTCCGAGACTCAGAAATATGTTTTGTTTTACTTTAAATTTTCGTCAATTTTGTAAATAAATTTGTGTTGTCTAAGCTTTGGAGGAATTATCTTTGTTATGCCTCCTCAGTGACGGTCAGGTTTGGTTTGGTTTGGAGTGCTACGATCAGCTTTTTGCAACACGAGGGCTAATGAGACCGGGACATACAGCTTAAAGCCGATTCCGAACATCCATGCCCCAGTTTCATTCGAACCCACGAACTCCGGTACCGAAGGCCAGCGCCCTAACCAATCGGCCAGTGACGACCGAACACACCTGCCCCAGTAAAGTAAGAGGGTAGGTACCACGCTAGCATAGCGCCCGGAGAAAGAGTGTCATTACATATCTGACATCAGAAGCACGGTCGTCAGCTAAAGGCGGACGAATTGTCGGCAACTGAGACAAAGACTCATCGGCCAATGAGCGCCCTGGGAGAAGACAAGCAATCTCAATGAGTAGTTGTGAAGAGTACTACGGATGGAAAAGGATATGCCATTCGCGGTCGGTCGCGATATTCTTCATGACAGGTAGGTGCATGAATTGTAGTTATTTTCGTCCCTTTTTTGCATGGTTAATTTAATTCGAGGCAAACGGACGCGTGCGAATTAAGAAATGTTTGGTTCTAGCTAGGCTTCGCGTTTCAACTTTTTGTGTCCAATTTATTATTTGATTTTTTTTGTGCATATATTTAATATCAGTACTTGTATCTGAAACTCTGTTTTTCAATATCTTGTTTTTCTGGATTATTATGAGTAATTCTGCTATAGAAGGTAATTTGTGATTTTTTTAAAGTGTATTTGCTCATTTTAAACTTCAGGATATTCTCGAGTGTTTGCAGGGCAAACTAGCATTTATTAAAATGGCTTTTCATTAGGGATAAAAAGGCAGATCTTGTGCAGCTGGCACTAGCGTTTCGAGTTGAAGCTTCTGGACAGATGGGCAATTTAACGCTTATAAAAATCATAAGAGCAGCCAAGGATTATGAAGAGGAAACGGCTAAGTTATTGCACGAAGGAATCGTAGATGAAAGGAAGCAGGAGGAACTCAGGGTACGCGAAGAGCAGGACAGGATCAGGAGTCGCAAAGAGGAAATGGGAGCTAATGAACTGACAGATTTACACTTAAAGATGGAAATCGCGAAGGCTGAGAACGATAGGCTGCGGAGTGATTTTTCTCTGAAAAAAGGGGAGGGTGAAGCAGTTTACACAAAAACTCATCTCGGCATGGGCGAGGAAACATTAATAAGGATTTTCCTCAGGAGAAAGGGGGCTCAGAAACGATTCATCAGAGATCTCACCACGGCATGGTTTGGTTTGGTTTGGAGTGCTACGGTGTACTTTTTTGCAACACGAGGGCTAATGAGACCGGGACCTACAGCTTAAAGCCGATTCCGAACGGCTACGTACATGCATACCACAATGGGATATGAATTCACGAACTCCGGTGCCGAAGGCCATCGTTCAGGCAAAGGCGCATGACCAAGGCGAGGCAGAAACCCGATACCCGGGAGCTCGTGGGTCAAGTGGAGGAAGAGCAGCCGAACAGGCATTTTTCTCAGGCAAACGGGGGCGGCGAAATGGCTAGTCCAAAGGATCACTCCAGCAGGAGCGAGGACACCCTTAGGGACTTTTCGGACGGGACGGGATTGGCAAGAAATGGTTTTTCCCTAACTAGTGTGCTGAGGGTCACTCCGATGTGGGAGAAAAGTCTGGCTTGGCTCTCTGATGGAGAAAAAATGCCGGGAGGTTGCACGAGAAAAAGGCGCCGGCGGTAGCGAAACAACTGGACAAGAACTCATCGCATCAGAGATATGTTTGAGGGACCAGGCAGGGAGCGAAAAACTGCCGAAATTTTGGAAGATGGGAAAGTTCCGAAAAGGGAAATTTCTCATTTCGGAAGGGTTCCGGTACCCTAAAGGAAAGGGGAAGGAAGAGGTACATCAATTGGAAGATCAAAATTATGGGGCTTGCGCTCAATTCCATGTTTGGAGTGCATGGGGGATTTAGAGAGAATATTGACTGGGTCGGAGTTTTCGTTCTAAGGGGTAAATGTTGGTGTTTTCAAACCCATTGATCTCCCTAACACTAGGGACCCTAGATATATCTTAAAGTTGGTGGACCAGCATGCCATATTGTCGGAGACAATGCCTTTTGGAAGTTTAACGATGACGGGCACCTATGAATCCGTTTTAGTATTTTCTCTTGTGCTGGGTCTTATATAGATTTAAGGTACAAAACGCGCGGTCTGGAAGATGATTCGACAAGAGACATTTGGTTAAGATTTGGTTTTAATACCAAAGGAGTTTCCCTTCGCGCATGTCTCAATCGAGGGGGGAAATTGTAGAATAATTCTCTCTCAGGTCGGTAGAGTAGAGAAAACTCGAATTTTTTTTTATCTATCTAGTAACACAGTAGAGAAATTAGAGAAAAGGAGGTAGGTCAACGCTTCTACTCAGTTCAGTCAGCGAAGACAAAACTCACCCCTAGGTTACTGACTTAAAGCCCCTCGAAGAAAGGGAACGGAAAGAACATCAAACCTCCTTTCCGAAACAGCGTCGCTCCCGAGAACTAACAGGTTGGGGGGGGGGGCTGAGAGGGAATATAGACCTCTCGATGGACAACGCACAGAGTAAGAAAGGGGAAGGAAGTTTCTTGGAGCGTTCATTTTGTCGCAAGTGTAGCTCTACAGTTAAAGGGATGACCCAAGAAATAAAATTGTAGGGAGTTAATTTTGAGCGGAGAAATGGTTGCAGGAGCTGAAGACAGAGACTAAATTATGGATAGGGAAACGGATTGTTCAGAGGGGGGGATTTTCCGTTATAATTGAAGGACCAAAAGACTTTGCGTTTGAAGACAAAGGGGGGGGGGTTACGGATGCATGTGTAGTGTTTGGGAGTTGTGGTCTGATAAGGATGCTCTTCGAGCGTCAAAGGGAGTCGGATTGCTGTTGCCATCGCAGGTCTAGAATATTTAAAAGGGTTGAAGGTTTCGCAGTGTTATACCTTGGGGATATCTGGATAAGGGACTCCGTTTGGATACCAAATTTTGGACTTTAAGGAAATTTTGACATGGTGGGGAGGAAAACCAAATTCAAGGTGAAGGCAAATTTTTCATTTTTCCCTAAGCCAGGTGCACAACATCTTGCAGCAAATGCCCTGTCTGGGTCAGTGAGAGAAACATTAATTTTGGTTATCGTCTAATACTTAATTGTTAAATTTTATTTCTGTTGTATGTGTGCTGCATCACCAAATTTTTAAATTTTTTTTTGTCAGTGTGTTTTTATGGCATATTATAATTTTGTAAGTGTGTTTCGTTATTGTTTTTTTCCTTTTCTTATATTTGCATGTATATATATATTTAGATTTGATTGGGCTTAAATTTTATTTTTTGTTTAACACTTCTTGGCAGATTTTGAAGTATTTTTTTCCCTTTGTACCTTATTATGAGAAGGGCGGAGGGGTTCGGTTCTGCTGCCACTGTTTTGGGTCGTGTTGAAATTAGCCCTATTTGAGCGCTAATTTTTAGCCAAGAGGGCATGTAAGGAATTTGGACCCCATGACTTGTATTTCACAGATGTACAACCTTGACTATATTTACAAAATCGATCCCATTAACCCCTTCCACCCGTCGTTCCTTAGAGAAATAAAGAAGCCGGCCGGCTAAGGGGGCTGATAAGATTTTTCTGATGTGTCGCTTTTTTATTGGCAGGGTGGTAATGTATATTGAATACAATAAAGAACTTTCCTTTTTCGGAAGAGCTCAACTTTTCCAGAGGCTGACGTCCAGAAGGGAGAAGATTTGCGGAAAGAGCAGTTGAGGTCGGGGAGTCGACATAGAGCCTGTGGCCTCGAGGGATCTCTGTTTTGCCGGGAAATAATTTTATTTTAGGATTGGGAAAGCTCGGCCATCTGATCTGGTTAAACCAGGCTCCTAAAACTAAAACTATGTTATTTTGTTTTACTTTATTTTTTGTCAATTTTGTAAATAAATTTGTGTTGGCTCACTAAGCTTTGGACGAATTATTTTGGTTATACATCCTCAGCGACGGTCAAAGACGATCGAACACACCTGTCCCAGTAAAGTAGAAATGCAGGTCCCACACAACTATAATGCCCCGGAGAAAGAAGGTGTATTACTAGGTGCTTATGTCTAATTATAATACCTTTACTTTATTTCTGAACCCATTATAGCGAGGGAGTCTTATTTACTACATTATAGTTAATAATATTGAATGATGGTTTGGAGATAAAAAAAAAAATACCATCATTTACTACAGAAGTGTAATTTGAATCCACAAACTGTTTGAACAACAGTGTAGTGTCCTAACCATTCAAAGAATTCATTACTAGCTATATCAATTAATTAAAACTAAAGTACTCGTCCACAATCTGTTACTTATATGGATTAAAATGTTTACTAATAGGTGTAGCAAGTGTAGTGCTTTACTTTTATCTATAGATATGCAGTATAAAGTGCCACTTTTCTACCCATGAAGTAGCTCTACAATTTTTGTAGTTTAACAAAATTTAAAGATAGTATTAGAATTAAGTTTTTTTAAACAATGTTGAAATTAAATTTTTTTTCTATAGTTATCCCAGAAGTACTTACCAATGTATAATATCTTCACATCTAGAATTTAAACCATAGATTTTTCACAGCAATGTGGCAATGCTTGGTTATTAGTTCAATTACTTGTCCGTGTATAATTTTATCATGGCATGTTGTGAATTAGTTTTGAATATTCTTACACCAAAGCAATAAGTGCCTAGCCAAAAATTACTGAATTTTAAATATATAAATATTACAATGAGTGCAACCTTATTTTATTTCTTATGTTAACCAAGACCATGATTAGATGGTGTTATATTAAGAGATAATGTTAGATTAGACCTGTTGTAACATATGATACTACTAATAGTAGGATTTTCCGATATCCAAAAGCCATTTTTTGACTCACATTACTTACCTTGTCCAGGTTTTGTCCATTTTGCTGATGGTCTGTTAAGAAATTTTAATTTATTGGTGTCTCGGTTACGTTAAAACCTAGAAGTTCGAAGACTAATTCAAATATTAGGTTGGGGAAAAAGAAATCCATTATTTTTTTCGGTAGATGGCGGTAGTGATCGATATCTCGTAAAGCATCAATCTAACAATTTCAAATTTATGCACGTTGTCAAGATGACATTTCACACTGTTTTGTTTGGTATATTCAGTTATGAGTTACATTGTGTTAGAAATGGAAGTCAACAAAGAGAAAATTCAGTACATTTTACAGTTTTTCTTTGATAAAGGCGAAAATGCAAGCCAGGTGGCTGAAATTGTGCATAGTGTTTATGTTGCCGATATCAACAGGTAATTACGTTCAATTTTGGTTTCATCGATTGCGTTCAGGCATTTTTGATGTTAATGATGCACCTCGCACAGGGAAGCCCGTCGTCGAAAATGATGATAAAGTCACAGAAATAATCGAAGTTAACCAGTTTGTTAGTAGTCGTAGCATCGCCCAGGAGCTAAAGATCGACCATATAACAGTTTAAAACCATTTGCGCAAATCTGGATTCCAAAAAGAGCTCGATGTCTGAGTGCCACACCAATTAACACCCAAAATCATGATGGATCGAATTTCCGTCTGCGAAGCCTTGGCCTAACGGAATGAAATCGACCCAATTCTTAAACGGATGGTGACTGGGGATGAGAAATGGGTGAAATACAACAATATTGTTAGAAAACGATCGTGGTCATAGCGCGGTGAAGGACTAACGGCCAGAAAGGTTTTATTGTGTATTTGGTGGGACTGGAAGGAAATCATTTATTTTGAGTGGTTTCCGTATGACCAAACATTAAAATCAGATCTCTACTGTTCACAACTGGACCGTTTGAAGCTTGCGATTGACCAGAAACGGCCAGAATTGACCAACAGAAGAGGTGTTGTGTTCCATCAGGACAACGCCAGACCACATACGTCTGTAGTGACTCTCCAGAAACTCAGGGGGCTTGGTTGGGAAATTTTAATACTTCCATCATATAGTCCGGACCTGGCACCAAGCGGTTACCACCTTTTTCTCCCATTGCAAAACTTCTAAAGTGATAAGAAATTGAGATCAAGAGAAGATTGTGAAAATCGATTACTAGAGTTTTCTCTCCAATAAGAACCAAGACTTCTATGACAGAGGCATTATGAAGCTACCTTTAAAAGGTTTATATTTGACCCAAATCGGACAATCCGAATCATGTTAAATGAAGTCATTAATTTCACGCAAAAATAATGGATTTATTTTTCCCTAACCTAATATACACCTGTGAAAAATAAATTTGGGAGTTATAAAATGATTGTATATTAATTGCGAAAGTAGGCAATTAACTTACAAATTGTGTGTAAATAAAGACAAACACAAAATACATACTTTTTGCTACAAAAAACCAAAGAAAATAAAAAGCAGTCAGGATGAATATACAGATAATTAGGTTCATGCCTATTTTCTTCTATATAAAATTTTTAAATCTTTTGTCCATATCGGAATTAGGAACCCTTCCCACGTTTTATATTCAAAGACGTTTGTTTTCTGACAGGAGTTTAGACACCATCTGTAGAACGAAACTTTGGTTATTGTAACGTCTATAGTAAAGACAGTGTCATCTTTCCACGGCACATTCAGCTTCGTTACTGGCATGTTTTGCCAGTAAGAAAATAGAATAACACGTGCAGAGAACTGATTCGCTACTATGTCCGAGCTGTATTATCAATGACTGGAGATCGATGGCTGAAATAGGACTAAGAGAGAACACAAAGTGTAAATCTTTTTAGGGATTTTCTAGGGCAAGGGATGACAACCGATTTACCTCGAATATAGTAAAACAACAAAACCAATAAAGTATAGCGCTAGGGTAGTACAGTCTATATCGGTTATATGGTCAGCTCAGCGGTCCAGAAATATCAGACCATATAAGTGGGGTGACCATACATGCGGAGCAATAAAACCCTATTGTGTATATACCGTGCATTTTTAATCTATAACAGAAGAGCCTTATCCCCATAAGGTGACAAGTGCTGACGTTTTCTTTCTTGAACACAGATTTCAACAATTGAGGACGAAGTAAAATGTTGTTTAATGTCGTCCGAGTAATCGAATTTGTTTTGGCAAAAACAGCCTTTGAAAGATTAGATTTTTTTAAATTTTCAATCAATTCCTTTCTGGCAGCAATTGATAAATTCTTTCCTTTCGAAGCCATAATTAAAAAATGAACGTTGTAATTCGTTACGTATAATCCAAATGCAACAAAATTTTCTTTTACTTGTTTCGTCTCAATTTCAACTTAAACAGCAAGAGATAACTCTCAACCAATAAACAGACAGATGTTCTTCACTTGACAGAGGACAGAACTGAGAGAGGTGGGAAAACTCCGATGAGTCTACACAAACAAAAAAGGGGGAAAGGGAGAGAAATAAAGGCTTGAATTCAGGTCCTCTTCCATGTCGCACTGACTTCTTAAAAAAATAAAAAAATAAAAATAAAAATAAAAAAACCCGGAAACTCGTTGAAAACATGAAATTGACCATATAACCGGTAACAAGAAAAAGAAGATGACTGTATAAGCGATGCACTTTAACACATATTTCCTATTAAGTTAGACGGGACTTTAGAAAACTGACTATATAAACGGGGTAACCTTATAAGCGGGTGACCATATAGTATATAGGTACCATATAGGTACTGACTGTATTTAACTGTAGTGGGAAAACCAATTACTTTTATACTATTATATATCCCTGCTGTTCAGTTCATGTCAATACGACCCGAAATAAAACTTTTATGTCTATCACTAAACACATTACTGAAATATTTTCCTGAGACTGTTTGATATCTTAGTAAATAATATAAATACGTACTAACTAGAGAGATATATGTTATTTGCATTTTGATAGAATATTTCTTAATATATACATAATGTATTTATCGGGACAATATGACGCAATGTAAAAAAAAAATCATTAAGATCTTTTATACATGTTCATTTTTGCTTGGAATAAGAAAAAATAGCAATAATTTCTCTAATTTATCCATTTTTGAAACATGTTTCATGGACTTACGTGTTCGGTCACATGACAAGAGCGCGTGCAAGGTCAAAAAGTTGACCTTGCCCAATGGGGGAAGAGGACAAACCATTTGCTCTTATTGCAACGTTTATTTTTTTTCCTCTATTTCACTTTCTGATATACTGTAAAAGAGTTAGGACTGTGAATGATGAATCGCATAAATTTCAATCACGCTGATATAGCTAAACTAACAGAAACTTCTGACAGCGATGAAAATTGTTAGAGTTTGAAAATTATACTTGATGGTGAAATGTAGGAAAATCATACTCGACGTGATAGTCGAAGTGAAGTGATGAAATTGAGACTGAAAGTTCTGTCAAAGATTTTGATACCGATATTCAACAAATGAACTACAAAAAACAGCAACGATAACGGACGTAAAGAGTGCATTTGAGGTATTATTCAGTTCTTCAATCGAAAACGAAGTAATAAAAAAGACGTATTGAAAAAGAAAAGTTTTATGGAAAAGAGTGAAAAAATATCGAAAGTGAAACATTTGAAGAATATATTGGATTATTATTAGCATATGTTTCTTAATCATATGGAAAGTAAACAAAAAGCTTTTGGGATAAAGACACTAGCAGAAATATATTTCTGGCGACAATGTCATTTGAAACCTTTTGCATTATATCGAGAGTAATTCGTTTTGATTATTAATAGACTCTTCAAGAAAGATGAAATTTGGATGAATTAGCTGCAATGCGAAATATCCGAGAAAAGTGTATAGATATTATACCAATATCATATCAGAATGAAAAAAAAAATACTGTAGATGAACAATTACCAGGATTTAGTGCCCGATACCCATTCAAACAGTATATACCAAGTAAGCCGACTAAATATAGGATCAAAATATGGACTTTATGTCACAGTAAAATTTTATAAAGCTTAAAACACAATGGAAAAGAACACGAGTCAAATCCAGTGAAAAATCAGGGAATGCGTGTAGTGTGTGAACTTTACGTACTTAGATTAGAACTTTAGAAATAGTGAACTTTGGGTATGTAAACGCCTCGCACGTCCCCGGCTGCACATTCGCAAGTCTGCACGCCTCGTTCTATACCTGCCAGCCTATTTTTACTGGAGCAGGTATCTTGGGTTCGATTAAAGCCTATGTGGCCGACGATGAAGAACAGCAGCGACAAAACTCTGGATTAAACATTTATTATTAAGATTTGTCAAAACATATATACACCTCAATCATACTCAAAACACGGGGCTCAAATAAGACCGAGGACAAAAATAAACACCTCTCTCGGTCTCAACTCCTTTCAGAAGAATGTCCGTTCCCCGTCGCTCCGACCGGGCATCTCTTTTCACTCCACTTCGTGAGGGTCGGGGTGGAATTCCCCCCCCCAGTCAAGCTTTCTCCTCCACGGAAAAAAATGTCCTTTTCTGCAGCTGGCGGGAGTGGCATCCATCACCCCCCTCATGTTGAATCTTACCAACCCTCTTTCGGGGTGTCCGTCTTCGGCCGCCGAAACAAAAAACAGGGGCTCATGTAACACCGGCTCAAATCTTGAGTCTAGTATTACCGGGTATTCGGGGCAAAATATTACATGTGATGTTATTTATCATCTTACAACTTAGTAAAACTTCCTTTAAAACGGAAAATATCTATGCTTGACACCATTAGAAAAAAAAAATCAGAACTTCCTGGAGAAATGCCAAAAGTTCACAGATCGTTATTTTATTTTGAAGTAGACACAGCAGTTGTAAACTATATTCCAAAAGAGAACTAGAATGTTATTGTTACGAGAACTCTGCATTATGACAAAGAAGTTAACAATAGACTTGACAAAAATCATCAATGATCGTAGGCTTCAATTCAACTACAGGGGGCGTGGATACTCTTGATCAACTTTTAAACGCATACACTTGCAAGAGGAAAACAGATCCCATACCCATGATAGTATTCTATAACAAACTTGATACTTCTGATACAATGCATTTATTCTATGGACTTGAATACATAGTGAATGGAACGGGGGGAAAGGACTAAACAAAGGCTATTTTTGGAAGAACAGAGAAAATCTCTCATTTTTCCTCCCACTGAAGCAAAGCCACACCAAAAAGTAAGGACTCAATAACAAATGTGGATCGAATATAGAGAAAAAGGGGGAAACACATCATTGTACAAGGCACAAAGCTCAATCCATCGAGCAATAATAACAAAACTAATATGTTATGCTACAATTGTAAGAATAATATTTGCAAATCTAATGTAATGTATTACTGTTGAAAGTGTAAATAAAGGTAAGTTTGAATTTCAAAGACTTTTCTGTTATTTTTATAGATGGTTTATATTATTTATACATTTAACCCTCTAAGTGGTTCGCACGTACAATTCCGCCAAACCGATGATGTCTTCAAAGCGGTTGTTACGTACAACTTTCGACCTCCAAAACGTTCCGAAAATGGATGTAATGTACATTTCTGCCAATGTTTTCCCCTATGGAGTTTTGAGGTAGGAGAGTCAGGTCGATTGTTTAGGAACTGCACATCTACTCTCTGAGGCTCAAAGACGCTGATAGTTTTTCATGGCTTTGTAAAACTATTTCGAAGTATTTCGTTTGCGGTAACTGATGTATCTCTAACTGCACCACTTAAATAGCTTGGATGACTTTCGTAAAAAAGATAAAAATCATTCTCTTAAAGAATATTTTTATTTGTACTTTTAGAACCCATTATTTCTTATGGGATGATCTTCGAGACTTGACGAGCTTTATGTGTATGAAAAATTAACAATATATAATGTCCATTTATATATCTATTTATAACCGGAAGTAAAGGTACAGTAACGAGGGTGGGGTTTCCCTTATTCCAATCTAGTTGACAAAGCTTGAAGTAAAAAATCATAGAACACTTTGGTCACTGACACAATGAAACTTTAGCGTGTTTTTGGAGACTTTTTCCTCGGTGTGTACCACTCGGAGGGTTAAACCTGCAAAAATATTATTTAAACTATTTTTTAAACAGCACCTGTCATTAACTGCAAGAAGGATTAGTTTTCTGAATCGGGTAATATTGGACTGAAAGCTACATACGTAGAGTAAATAAGAAATATGAACAGAACAGCAGGGTGAAAATATCTCGTAAGATGTTGAAGGAAAAAAAACTCACTGATAAGTTTAAAAAACCTGTCTAATCGACTTTATGAATGATATAAGTGGAAAAATAATTCAAAGCAGCAAACTTTAGGTCGTCGGCGGAATGAAAAATGTTTCATAAAAGTCAATAAATTCTAAAAATGCCTATTAGTGGAAAAGAATTTTAAAGACAAAACGAATGGAGTTAAAACGGAGAACGAAGGTAAAGCAATACACACAGAAATAATTTAAAGAAAAAGAAAAATCAAAAATTAGAAAGAAACAGCGAAAAGTACAAGGCTTTCTCTTTGTTCTGTTTAAGGGTGGAATAAAGACAAACTATTTTAAGAGGTACTTTAGGCCTTTGAGCAGAACAGAGGATTCCAAAATTAAAAAGGTAAATGGAATATAGCACAGGATTGTCAGTTTTGAAAAAATCTCTGAAAAACCTCCAGAAGTTGTTTTAATTTCTGTTAGGAATACCCTAATTTTCTAATAAACTTAAGTTTTCCGATCTTCGGTGAATACCGCTGATCCCACAGACAGAACCCGTATGTGATCACTGGGCCATTAAATGCCTAATGTAATAGCTTTTACTTTCCAGACAAACAAATTGAACATTAAAATAAAAGAAAGGGATCTTTCTGCAGCCTTTGATTTACACATGAAAGAGAAGACAGATAATCAACGTCTTTAATAAGTCACTCAAAGTTTAAGAATGGATAAGGGTTGGAAAACTGCCTGCCTCAAGCGGTGGAAAAATTCATAGCAATATGATCAACAATAGTAAAAAAATACCAAAGCGGGGGAAAATATTGAAAATGATTTCTAAATATTAGCTAATCCGGATCTAACTCTGAATTACTAACAACCTAATTAACTACTAGAAAAATTCCTGAAGTCAAGGTGGTGGAAGAGAAAGACAAAATTTAAAAGCAGTGAACATATCAAACAATTGATTACATCACCATGATTAATAGCGTATAATTGCATTTATGAGACTCAAAACAAATTATTCAAATAGGAGACAAAATAACCCTGAAATTAAACTTTTTGGTAAAAATATGCTGACGTATTTCAGAAAAAGTTTACAATTTGAATTTTAAGACTAGTGGACAAATAGTTTTCTAAAAAATGGGATACATTATTACCGAAAGAGAAACGATAATAAACTGCAACAGCTCTCAGATAATTGAGTTCAGTGCTAAGTCAATTGAAAGAAGAAAAATTATTTTAGATTCAACGAACAAAGAGTATTAAAATAAGCATATAATTAACCCCTATAAAGAGACTGAAGCATGTTTCAAGAGCCGTCTATCAGGATATTTTGTTTAAAATTTCTGAAATTTAACGGCGAACAATTATCTCTCTCACTCAGTTTCTAACTGTAGAAAAGATCTTAGTATCTTGTCGTACAGACTCCTTTCAAAGTTAATTCAACTTCCAACAAGAAAATATCTTATTTTCTTTTCAATATTCTCAGTCCTAGTGCTTTGGTTCACGTAACTAGAAAAAATTGTAGTCATTTCTAGTGTCTCGTTAAGCATCTCTCAGCTCAATCTTATGAAGAACTACCAAGGTTAAAGTTTAGATTTTAAAGCTGATCTAAGTAAAGCAAAAGGTGTGAAGCATGAATATGTTGTAAACAAGAAATTTTAAATTTAAATAAAAACCGAGAAACTGCTCGATTAGGAGGATGAGATGAAATCTTATAATGAAGAAACACTTCAAATAGTTTTGGAAAAGAGAAGCAATCTGAAAAATCTCAAAAATATGGGTAAGAACACTCAAATAAACAATACGACTATAATATCCATTTTCAAAAGCAAACTGATTGAAGAATGGATATAATTTTTGATAGAAGAAATGTCACTGTGGATCAAAGTAAAAAAGGTCCTCCATTAACTATTAGAGAAATGAAATTAGTTTCAAGTAGTTTCAAAATAATGAATATGAATACCACTCATTAGAGGACTCAGATGATTACCTACAACAATATATTTAGTATTCGATGGAAAAGAATATTATAAACATGAGCTATCTGGTTTAGACAAACTTTTCAATTTCAAACTGCGAAATATTCCCGAAGACTCTTGGCAAACCAATGTAATCCACTCTTAACGGGCACATTGCTAAATAAAAACTTTACGTTAAAAGAAATTATCGTATACCTACCTATGCTGCTAGAACTTATGAAATGTTTTAACAAAATCAAACAAGCTAAAGTAGGAAAACACAAAAGAGGAGCTTCACGAGATTGTAAGAAGCAGTATTGCAATTGCAAACAATGGATCTAAGATTAATGTCCTAGGAAAAGCATAAAACCGGACACAGTAACAGACAAAAGTAGTCAAATACCAATTATTGAGAGATAATAAATAAAAGTTTGATACCAGATTTATTTAAACTTATCAAGTTCATTTAAATCTGAAGTCAGTACGAATTCAATAAGTGTTATCAATAAATTTTGGAATAAAAGGATATGCCGATCTGAGCCTTACTGACTTTACTAGTAATGGTAATAGCTAAATTTGAGTCAGAATCTAAATTATTGATGTGCATTCTAGAATGAGGTTTCTAAATTAACAATCGGTGTTAAAATCAGATACTAGTAGAATGTATAATTAGCAAGTAAAAAGCTCATATTTGAAAGACCGTTCAATCAGAATAATTAACTTAGAGAAAGAATGTCTAAAACACAGAACGCAAAACAGAAATGCAAAATAAAGTGAACAATGAGATTCCTATTGAAGACAAAGTAATATAATTAGGAGTATCGAATGATTACGAAGATCAGAAAATTTGTTGAGAAAGTACTTGCTTTTCGTATAAACAGGGAGAACACTGAATAAAAATTCTTACTCAAATCAAAATTATGTACGAAAGGAAAACGATTAAGAAACGATTCTACCACGAATGTTCCAAAGAACTGGAGGTAGTTTATCAATTTTTGTTTGTCGTTTTATTTCTTTAACTTTCTATCTTAATTTTGCTTCGCACTTTTCCGAATTTGGGAGGCAGTTACATGTCTGATCTTAATACGTGAGTTTATTTGTATGTGAAATTGCTTAAGTGCATGATATTACGAGACCGATTTTCCGTTTTGTATCTTAGTCTTAATTTACAGCCACCGAGTTCTCCGCAATGATATTGCAACTCCCTTGTAGCTGCAAAACAGATCTGATTTTAGTCTTTCTGTTTAGGTCTTACTTATCTTGGCATTTATTACTTGATACTAAATTTCTCTGATAGAAGTTTCAATAGTATTATTATCCGGTGTTTGACGAAAAAAATATTTTCAATTTGCTCCTCCAAGAAGTAACTCCTGTAAAAGAGAGAAAATTAAATTAAGTTACAAAAATTTCCTTGATCTAATAACTTATAGAAAGAAATAAAAGTTTAGTTTTATGCTACGGAATAAAGCACTGATTAATACAATACATTGATCTATAACCCTAGGTGCAATAATTTATATAATACAGAGTAAGTCCTTCAAATGTATCCACAGTTCCCTTTAGATCTCGATCAAATCTTGCGCACTGGACCTTTTTGATGACAATAGGAAAGTCTGTCTAATCTTACATTCCTGTGGGACTTAAAGGAGATATTACAACCTTCAGAGGTCCAAAACCTTCAACCTTTAAAGTGCATTTTTTCGCAACGCTTGCCGAAATGGCAGGCTCTAATTAGTTTGCCATTAGTCTGATCCAAAAGTCTAACGAACTTTAAAAATTAACAATTCAAAAACGAATAATGATACAAAGATACGGTTTGCACCAAACGGATGGAAGAGAAACTGGAATTTGACAACAAAAACAATAGTTCTGTTGGCGACCAACAGGTGGCACTGTAGTGTTTTATTGCACCAAAAGATTATTTACAAATGAAAAAATGTTGACAACTTACATGTCAACTTAATTACAGTTAAATAGAACTAGCCTAATGATCAATGTGCTGTTATCATTCAGTACTACAGCTGTGAGACAAGTCACCATACTGTTCGCAGCATTTAGTAACATTTCTTACGTTATCCACAGTTTGCGTTACACTGTTTCAGAGTTATAGCAGTGCTCTCCAGACACTTCTATCTGCCTCGAAACTTCTCCAGTACTGCACTCCCATGTGCAACAAACCACCGACATGGATTGCACAGTCTGCTCCACTGTCGTGGCAACAGCAGCGGCTGTTGAGACGTCCATTTCTTTGACTTGATGCAAAAGAACATGTAGCTTCAATTTTTTTTCACCATTTTGTTCAATGCAGAAGACGTTATTGGCCCTTTGCTATCTCGCACACCCTTACAGTTTAGCTAAGTGGGCTTTCTCAACTATGGACCGAATTTCGATGCATAGAAGCTTCGACTACCATTACCTGCTGCAGTTGCTACTTTTTATATCGTTTGTTGCTTTACATAATCCTACATCAGCACCAACTGTTGATCGCTAACAGAACTATTTTTGTTGACATACAAAATCCGGTGTATTTTCCATGCATTTGGTGCAAACCGTTTCTTGTACCTTCATTCGTTTTCGAATTATTCATTTTTAAAGTTCGTCCTGACTTTTCAGGTCACCCGGTGTATACCCATCGTACTTTTTTTTAAAAATTTAACTTAAATCTTGAGATTACACTATGTTCTATGTAATTATCTATTCGGAGGATAAACAAGAAAAATATATTTCTTGCGGAAAATAACAATTTTTTACTGTTTTAAAAAACAACTTCGAAAGGTCGATTAAAAACATTTTTATATAGCACTTTTTAGATTACCCTGTGCCCTTTAGCAGTTATTCTATTCGGTACAATCTTATAACAAATTGTATAAAAGCACAATTTAACTTTTCAAAATGTGTCATATTTCGGCCTTTCCATGTCAACAGTTACTCAATGACCAAATTTGCAAACTAGTTCCATTCACATGTATCATATCAAATTGTTGCTAAACATTCACCGGTTACAAATATGCAGTTATTTTAATTTAATAATGAATAAAATAAATAAAAATTTACACTAAATCAGATTGAATTTTATTGAATAATCCACTCTTCTAGATGATTTTACAATACTATTTGCAACCATATTTTAGGTGCACTTTTGTTGATTGTCATTTCAGACTCATACTAATCCTGTTTTTACAGGCATTGAACAAAATATACACCAAGGTAAGATTATTTTTGTTAAATGGTTTTTTAATTCATCCATTTGATGTCACACCCGTAACATAAAAGATACGTTTATTTTAAGGAAAAGCTATTGGGCCTAGCAACTTAATCTTTTGGATTCACTTTATAAAACAAGTTCTCAAGCATATCAATAGCTATATTTAAAAAATGGTTATTTTTTACCATGTTAATTACACATGTGCAGTGCCATAGCCGTAAAGCTACGTGATAACAATTTTATTAATCTTGTATAACATCTTGGTGTTTGGGAATTCCTGGCTAAAACTTGCTCTCAGACATATGATTAAATGGTTAAATTTAATAAATAAGTATTTTATATTGCGTTAATGTAAAAATTGTGGCATAGCATATATAAACTTTTTAAGTTCTCAGAATATCTAATAATTTTATTTTCAAGTAGTATTGAAAATATGGTTTTGTCATGCAAGTTTAAATTTGTGAAAGATTTAAATTATTTATTTTGATTTATTTTATATAGTCTTACTAAATCCATTAATTTTCTTGTTCAGGTTATGGAAGTACCTGAAACCAGAGTAACGAAACATAGGAAAAGCCAAATATGTAATTCCGTCAAAGTGTATAAATATCTTTAAAAAGAAAGATGTAATAGAAAAGAAGACAAATAAAAAATAGAGAATGCATAAACTAGTAATAAAAGAAAGTTATTGACTGAAAAAAGGAAGTGTTTTGTTGAAAGAAAGAAAATATATTGGAAGAACAAAACAGAAAATTAAGAATTCTAATCAATAAATCAGTAAAACAAATCAAACCAATAAAATAGTCCATTTGATTTTTATCGTTATAAACGGACATATAGTAAAGAATTAAGGAAAGTTAAAACAGAATGTGAACATAAATCCCAACATCTCAGGAATACCGTATAAGAATCACGCATTTTCAATTGCTGCTTCTGATTTCGTACCTTTTGCAAGTGGTAGATTAAAAAAATATGTATGATATTTTTTTCTTAGGTTTGTGAAGTTTTCCCAGAAAGTTCATAAGTCACATCGAGTTACATGAAAAAAATGGAAGATACTAGATCTAATTAGAAGAAAAAGAAACGTCATGTGAAAGCATAGAAAGCATTCTTTTAAAATAAAGCTTTAAAATTCTCACAGACGACAGAAGCAAAATTTAATTTTATTGATAAAATTTAGAACAATTAAATTAATTGAACTCTTACATGTATGGCTTGGTTTATTCATTTATTGTTGAAAACTGTACTTTTAGTGTAAGATTTTTGAAAAGTATTCTGAACTGAGTCACACCCGTAATAATTTGTCACACGAGAAACACGTTTTTTGAAAAAAAATCTAGTAATTATATTTATCGTTGAAAATTTACAAATATCACATAGTATTAAACATACGTCTTTTTCATAAAAATATTTAGTGACTTTTAAATATATCCTATTAGATGAAAAATTAATTGTGAACCTATATATAACACATGGTACAATAACTTTCACTCACGCTACAACATATTTATACTTTTTTAAACCTGTAAAGAAACGGAAATTTTTTGTTTCAAAATGCTTTCTTAGTTGATGTATCTGCTTCATTAAAAATATATATTGTTAATATTAAATACTTTATAGAAAAAGGGATAACAATCGTTCAAGATGCATCATGCCCGTAACTATGGAATAGTCAAAATGGGATACAAAAAGAAAAGAAAAAAATTGTTGAGATTATTGGAAGTTTCCGAAAGAGATCAGAAGTAACACTCAGTTGCTTGAAAAAAAAATTGGAACATTCTGTGTCTGGCGAGAATTAAAAGGAACGCCATGTGGAAGCATGGAAAAATAGATAAAGCCATCAATTCTCATAAATAACACAGGCCAATATAATTTTTATTGATAAAAGTTAGAACAAATAAATTAATTTAACTATCGCAAACATGTTTAACTTTGTTTAGTCATTTACCATTGAAAACAGCAGTTTTAATGTAAGATTTTTTAAAAAAATTCTGAACACCTGTAAAAAATCAGAAAAAAATCTGGCAATTATATTTGTCGTTGAAAATTTACATAATATTAAACATAATATAATACATAATATTAAACATCTAACCTTTTTTATCATAAATTTTTAATGACTATCAGAAAACACACAAAACAGGGAAAAAACCTTGTGAGTGTTTACAGCCCCTTGGTTTAGTTTATGAAATTGTAATATTTTCAAAATTAGTATGTAGCTATTCTTTTCTCGTGTCAAGTAGAGGGTCATGTAACCTGCCTCTACGCATTCATAGTTTTGTCTTACTTTACTTGAATCAACTATAGCTTGAATGAATGCATTTACACATAATCAAGTATTGAGTCAAGAAACTTTCCTTTAAACAAATATTACACATTTTGATTTCAGATTATCACGGAAGTATGTTATATAATATTTAATTAGTTTTGAGAGCATTTAACAAATTCTAATTTTCCACTTAAACAATTATTTGGAAGTTATAGAAATTAAAAGGTAATTTTTAAATACTTTTTTTAGCTTTATGTGAGAATACACTCAGTCTCCTGGTGTAAAACGCGTAATATATTTTAAGCAGGTGTTTAATTTAGCAGATGTTCATTAAGGCAGATGTTTTGTGAGAAGAAAGTTTAGGACAGAATTAAGTTGGTATTTTACACAGATCATTCTGAGAAGGTTGAGTTTAATAAATTTATTAAAAGCCAGAAGTGCAGTAAATCGGAAATCATTTTCCCGAAGAAAATTGTCATTTTGTTCCAGAAATTCGATAAAAGAGTAAACTCAATAAGGATGCAAAATATGCAAAGCTATCTGTCCATCTATGTCTCCAGAAATTTCACAGACACATTAAAATAATTCTTCTAATTTTCTTGTTTTTTAAAACTAAAATTTTGTAATAGATAATGTAATAATCTTTGTAAATATTTACCAAAGCATATATATTTATTTAACTGTTCCATTTAATAGTTTAAAATAAGAAGTATTTAATTTTATATTATTTTATGTATGTGGTCGAAATGCAGTGAAATTTTAAAAACAAGTACTTTGCCAAAAAAAAACCCAAAAGCAAAGTAAACACAGGAAAATGTTTAAATTAGCAATTCTTTAATGGAACAATGCTAAAAAATTTAAGCACTTTAGATAGTTATAAAAAAGACATGGTAAGTAAAAAAAAGAAACAAAAAGTAATGACTTTCCCTTAAAATAATTAAAATATATTACCTACTCATTTATTGTAAGAATGAAGTTCATTTGTGAAAGATTTATTTCATTTTGAGTTATCTTCGTTATTAGCTGTAAAGTTATCCATAATCTCATCTATTACGTTAAACAACTTGAAATGATAGAACATCGACATCAAGTATGTATACCATTGTTTACTCATTCTAATTTTAAAGAAATAATTACAATTTTAGTGGAAAATTTATATGCTACTTCAGCTGAAACATCCAATTATAAAAACTTATGAGTTGTTTCCTATGATGTTTTCTTTCGTAGCAGATGTTGAAAGAAACATCTAATTTTGAAGTACCAGCACTTTTAGATTTTTTCCTTTTATAACCTCTAGTGTTATTGCAACTGGAAGCAGAATTCTTTTTATTTTATTTTATAATATTTTATAATATTTTATTTTATAACGTTTTATTTTATTTTATTTTATAACGTTTTATTTCATTTTATTTTATTTTATTTCATAACGTTTTATTTTATTTCATAACGTTTTATTTTATTTCATAACGTTTTATTTTATTTCATAACGTTTTATTTTATTTCATAACGTTTTATTTTATTTTGCTAACTAGCAACAGCTCAATGAGGTAGAATAAGCAGTGGTATAAACAAATCATCTCTCCTAAGATTATTGGTTTCAAAAGGAAATATTAATTAAAAATTACGATAAAATGTAAATTAAAAATTCTGCATATCTTGGTTTATATTTTAACATCTATCTAATTGAACAGTTATGTGTTTTGAAAGCTTGTAACTTTTTAATAAATCAGTTTAAACATTTTTCTGTATTCAATTCAGAATAAAGCGATAAACTATAAGTGAAACAATAATAAAAATAATATATTTGTCGGGTTTTGGTAATTTAAAAGTTTATGGTCCCTTTAAGAATCACAGCTACCATACTTTTAAAATAAATTTTATGAGTGAAAATTATTTTCGCCTAGAAATCACAAAATTACTCTGGCTATTTTTAAAATGTTTTCTTTCCTAAATTTACCTTTAAACAGGTGTCACATTTTTAAAAGAATTTCATATTTATTTCAACAATTGTCAGAAACTATCGTCAATATCAGCATGCCAATGAACATGAAGTAAACGCAGCAATAAAAAAGTGGCTTGCGAAGGATAGTGAAGGTGGATATCTTCACCATAGTTTGGTTTGGAGCTCTATGGTCAACTTTCTTTTTAACACGACGATCTATGAGACTGGGACCTACTGCTTGAAGCCGATTCTGGACGGCTATGAATATTTAAGCCACAGGGGGATTCGATCACCCGAACTCCGGTACCAAAAGCCTGCGCCTTAACCATTCAGCCTCAATTCTAACAATAAAAATATTGTGGTAACAATAAAAATATATGTGCTTGAGTTTTGATGTCTTTGTCAATAAATTTGATTTCATTTCTTATTATTCTAAATTTTTATTTATGCTTTATGTTGAATATTTACTTCAGTGTAAATATTCTTACACAACATATACAATTTACAAAAGAATTTCTTATTCGGATTTTATAAGAAATATAAAATTTTAGTTTTGGGGGTACTTAGGAAATAAATGAAATTTACATTAAGTAATAGAGTTCTAAACTATTAAGTCTACAATGTTTGTAATTAAAAGTTAAGGATAAGAATTTAAATTTTAGTTTTTAAATCATTTATTTATAGTTCACACTTAATAATAGAACAGTTTAAATTAAGGTATACTTTCTTTATCCTTTAAAAGATAAGATATTTTTCATACAGAAATTAAAATAAACTTGTTAAATGTTAAAAATATTTACAATTATCACAGATTTTATTACAAAGATTCTATATAACTATTTTTCATGTCAGGTACAGATAATTTTCCACAGATGAATTACATGACTGAAGTGTGTATATTTTTGTTTACATCTGATATATGCTGGTTTTAAATTACATTTTTGTTTGGATATTGAATTATTGCTATGAAAAGCAGAGAGAAACGTAAAATGTTTTAATATGTGCAAACTACTGCTTTAATAAAAATAAGTTTCATATATATAGTGAAATTTTTATGAGGGTACTTTGCAGTATCTTTAAATTCTATTTTATTCAAGATAATTTTTGTTTTCATTTATTGAACTAAAGAACTGGTGTTTATTTTTACTAAAATTTCAGAGTTAAGCTGAATATGAAATACTAAGTTAAGATTGTTATTTTTTTACTTGCAATATTGGAAGAGGAAATTTGAAATGTTTTTGAAATATGCTTTTAAACTAAAACGTACAAATTTCTTAGACAACATTGAGAAAATTAAACTATTCTTTTATAATTATTACCGTTTTACTTGTAATATTGTAATATAAAAATATTTTTTAGGAAATGAAGCCATTTTCTAAGCGGAAATTTTTTAAGACATTAGAAAGCGTAGAATTAAATAATTTAAAAGCGTTTAATAATAAATATCAAGTTATCCATTTATTCAATGAAATGATTGACTGATGAAATGATATGGGAAATAATTGGTACTAGGTCGTACGCTGCTCATAAGCATCGGCAAATGATCGGCAAAACTGTATAAAAGACGCCGCGACGATGATCGCCCGGCGGGTTGCCGGCGGCCATAAACAACAGCTCTCCAACGTCGCCGACAGTAATCGGCCAGACGTCGCGATATCGAAAGGCGGTGTTTGGCCAATGATCGTTTGCTGCTTGGGAAAGGTTTAAAGAGTATTCAAAATGGCTACGATCATCCATATCAGTAGTGGAATTAGAACCGACAAATTTCTATACCGAAGAGACTTATCTTTTCCCGTCAATTTAATAAAACGAAAGATTGTCTTATTTTTCGAGTTTAAAGTTCGTATCGGCACTAGAAAGTAAAAATATTGATTGGGCTCATATCGTCAGAGATGCCCGATTCTAGACGTTAGAATTTTTAGTCAAAAAATAGTTTCTCAAATTTCACTAAAAAAAAAATTCCAATACTGTTTTTCTCAGTAATTTCATAAATGAACAATTTTTTTCTCATTTTTAAGTTTAAAGCTATCGTGAGTCGAAAGGGAAAGAATGAAGTCGCAAAGTATTCTAAACCATAGAATAAGTTTGTGTAGTTCATAAAGGTATTACTGGACCATTGAGCCCCTCACAAAACATACTACTTTCCCTTACATGGACTTATTTATACAATTATTAAATGAAAGTCAAATCTATTGAAAAATTGATACAACTTCCACAGATTACATACAAAAGTGGAAGAGCGAATTAAATGTTTTAACACTCCTAAATACAACGTTACCGCGTTTTTTGATTAACATTTACATTAAAAATTATCAATACATAGTGCGGATTCCACAGATTCCATTCATAATAGTAGGTATAGAACTAGATACTGTAACAGTCATAAATAGAAAATATCAACTTTCTACAGACACAGATAAAGGCAAAAACACAGAAAGGTGTAGTTTGTTTACCGTACCCTAACATAATATGACCGGACGATGGTATTACGAGGATGCTCTTCGCCGTTTCTAGAATCTATGGGCTCCAGTCCCGCTACTGATATAAATATCCATAGTCATTTGTAAATAGCTTAAAGAAATGGCTTTATATTGCATTCCTGTATATAGATCGGTTAACCGTAGTAAACCAAACAAACCTATTATAACAAGAAGAAAAACACAATTCGAAACAGAAAATCTTACAAATTGTTTAAGATTTTCTAAAAATTAATGGAAATTTGTAAGGATACTGCTAAGAAGATTCTTCAAGTTCCAGAACTATCATTACTCCAATTTACCATACGATTGATAAAAGACACTTCCTTGGAGACTAGTTACCGTTGAATATTAGGCTAACAGTGCTAACATATTGCAATCGAGATATGTCAGGGCGAATTCCGCGTCATTATGACGACATAAGTCAACAGGAATGAGATTTTAGTACCATAAATTCCCCTCGCTGGTGATATCTGATGTCATTATGACGACTTCTGACGTCGTAAGGACGTAGAAGTTGAATTGTATTTGTAACGTATCTCAACCGTAATATGAAAGCTCCTTAAAATATTGTATGCGGGACACATACTAGTACGTTTTCTGACAACTGATACTTGAGCGCGGGTAATGTACTATAGTCCATGTAAAATCTATTGGCGCTTCAAGGTCACACTTTCTCGTTTCCCCAGTCATCGGTACTATGGTAGAGACCAAGAAGCCTGTGCATTCACACTTATTTTCAGCACTTCAGTTGAGGATTTGATTCCAATACGTTCAGACGACTTGCTTTATTATTATAAGCAAAGTCAAAATTTTCAGTTGTGCATAAATGCGTTAACTATTTACATAAAGAAAAGTTTAACAATATGTAAAAAATGGTTATAATAAATCACAGATGTTTTTGTAAAAATACAAAAATTCATTTTAATTTAGAATTCTTACTAAAACATTAGGAATCTACCTTCTAAAGAAATTTTCACTTTCTAAAAATGTGTCAACAGACCATAAATCTTTAAATACATAATAAAATTTTACAAAATATTGTTATTGCATTAAGACCTTTAAATTTTTGTAAAATCATAATTAATACGGTACAATTTTAGAATAGAAACTTTACTATGGTCCACATAACTTCATAATATGCTTATTAACATACAACTTAAATTTAAGGAATTTCATAACTACATTCGCTTAAATAAATTATTAAGAAATACTTTTGATATTTAGATTAAAAGAACCATACAAATATAAAGAAAAATAGTGAGAAATTATAACTAATTACTCATTAAAATTAGCGAAATATTCAATCATCTTAATGATAATATTTCTGTAAATAATGCAACTGTGTGTAAAAAAAAAATTATTTACTTTTTCAGTAGAATTTTTTAAATCTTACGGATTAGAATATAACATACAATTTTTGAATAGTAATTTTATGAAATGGGATTATATCTTAAATTTATGAACTTAGAAACAGGTCTGAAATTACTCATAAAATTTTGTGTAAAGTATTAAGTATTCTTCAAAGTGTAGTCTAAATAAACATACTTTCATCATGCATGGAGAGCCCACACGATGCATGAAACCCATTAACACAGTGGGGAAAAAAGAGTAAAATCATTCCCGAACTGTCGTTAACATAGTTACAGTTGGTCATCGGGGGAAAAATCAGTTACCTTGAAGTGCCTATTGAGTTTACACCGAGTATAGTACGGATTAGTGTAACAACATGGTTTATTTGTGGGTACAAAATAACTGTATTTACAGGAAAACGAAGCCGAATGTTCTTGTCTACTTCATAGATACTGGGAAAATTTAGACAAAAACTAGTTTTTACATTATTGGTTTTATGATTGCTCTTTTCATTTTTTTATAATATAAAAATGTTTATATATAACGTAAGTCGAAAAAATTAAAACTATACTACTATTTCTATTTGTTTTTTCATATTTACGATACTATTATAAATTTATCCTCTAAAAATATATTTTGTGTCTACAAAATTATGGTTGTTATTTATATATTTCTTACTTATTTAAATATAAAATATGAAAAATTGGTTAAAAAATTAAATAATTTTCGATCTATTGAGATTTAACGGAAAAACTAAATTTACTCGAAAAACGCCCTCTCCCGGTACAATTCCTCTGCGAAATGTACCTACACACAATGTGTTAAATGCCCATGATTATTTATAAAATGGAATGGCCATTAACCTTTACAGTAAAAAGGTATGCTCACGCCAAAAGAACTTTCACTTTGCACTACTTTTTTTTATTTTTCTTAACGAAGTAAATAAAGAATAATCGCGAGAAACTTCAGTGTTCAGATATCTACAAAAATACTAAATTTCACAATATCTCTATTTTGACATATTTAAGTGCTGCATCGTACGTCAGATGAACGTAACGCGAGGAATCTAATTTTTTAATTATAAATATTAATTTTGACCAACCTCTAGTTCATTTTGACTACTTTAACCGTGTTGTCTAAATACGTATCTCAAATATTTAAACTTTTTTTTTTATTTAGGTATTATAATACATAGTTGTGCACCTCCCACTTTGACTGAAATTCGCATTCTATGTAATAAAAAATAGCAATATAATGCAATTAAACGTTATCGGTCTACAACAAAAGTAGAAATATATCAACTTATTTCCATAGTGTTAAAACAATCATGCGTTCAAAAAGTTCATTTTTAAACAAGAAAATTACAACGCAAATAAAACTATTTGGAGATTTATTTATAAAAGACACCGTAAAATTTTAATTGTTTTATTACTTCCTAGTACGGGTGAAAGGAATCACTGCAATTGCGGAAATTTTTAATTTATAATGAAATATCTGGCCTAAACTAGTGCAACAGCCAGCGTGAAGCCAGAGCATACGATGCCAATCTCCGTTCTCGAGAACAACAATCCTGGAGTGTGAAGGATATGCCCTAATTAGGTCGTCAACCTAACGATGAAACCCCAGTGTTTACTTCCCATAAATACATCGTCCTCCGTCTACCCACAGAAGGGATGAAAGTCTGAGTCAAACTTACCCAACACGGAGATCGAACCTCCGACCTTTGTCTTGGGAAAGCAGAGAGCTACCCAAACGCCACTGGGCTTCAATGAAATATCTACATGTAAACAAACCCGTATATAACTGATTCTAAGTCTCTCGGATAGTGTTAAATGGCAGTATTTCAGCTCTACTCAGACAAAACATGACCTAGAGCATTGAGTTTTAACTACAGCATTGGGTCCCCTGGCAGTGGAAATATGCTGAATTGCGGTGCTTTGATTTGATTTTGAGTGCTACGACCTACTGTTTTGCTCAAGAGGTATCATGACATCGGGAACTACTGCTTAAAGCCGATTCCGCACGGCTACGAACATCCATGCTAGCAGAAAGATTTGACCACTGCACCGAAGAACAGTTCTCTACCATTCAGTCAATGTTCGACGAGTGGCGGTGAACAGGGTTAGGAAGGTGGTGTTGGGCGATGTTATGAAGATGTTTCAGCATTTAAACTCAATTGTAAAACTCCCAAATACTTTTTTTTTAAATCATTCATTCATACCATTTTAGCCAGTGATACAACTGATTTATACAAGGTAACTAGAACCAGTAAATATAATCAACTAAGTTTCCATATGTGAGGTTGGTACCCTACATATTCGGAAAACTTTTCTCAACAGCATTCGTCTGAGAGTGTATCAGGAACGAAAATTATTAAATTGCAGAATTACTTCCTTTAACAGCAGTTACTAGGATAGGAAAGTTCCGTTTACCGTGATCAATCGAAGCAGAAGCAACGAGCGTATTAAATATTGAAACTCCTAAACCTTCAAGTATAACATTGAGATATATGCTTTGTCTCTCTCATAATACAGCTCTAATAAAACATTTTGCTGCTGTTTGTTTATCAAAAAAACAAAAAATATATAAAACTTGTTTTAAACATTTTAAAATTTGTTTTGCACTAGATAATTTTAATAATTTGGCGGTAATTACAACCCGGAGCAAAATTATAAAGTTAAACTGTCAATTTGGCATAGAAATCCGGAGAAAAAAAATTACTTAAGGGATCTCAAGACCCTTTATCCTTAAATTTAAAGGACCCTTAATGTTTAAAAGATCCTGCTTAGTTTAATACTAGAACAGCGGAAAGGCTCATTCTGACGCAAAATCAATTTTGTTTCCGATTTTCTGGAACAATTACAAACAAAATTAAAAAAAAAAATTCTTGAATTTTTCTAATCTTATACCAATAACAATGTATGCAATTTACGTTAGACCTTTATTAGTTTGTTTTGTTTTTAATACTTATGCCTACAACCATGGGATGGGTCATTTTGACGCTATTATGACAAGCACGAATTTTGGAAATTCAATATTTCCTGGAATGGGAATGGGTATATATTTTGTACCCCATATGTGAATAGAATACCTCAAGGTCCAATAGCAAACATTAGGTCAGTGAGGAATCAGAGGGGTGTTATTGGTAAAAGAAGGAATAATGAAGAATTTATTGAAGTGGCAGTAGACAGTGCTGCAGAAGTAACGTTTCGATAATATACGTTCCTTTGAACGGTAAGTAACTTTTCATCTACGAGAAGCGTCTGGTTATGACTTTGCATGGGAGAAAATGGCTCTGGTAGCGTATTCGAAGTGCACTCCCGGTGTTTGTGGTTTTGGCCTTTTGAATGGAGTCTAATATCTGCTCGTGGTACAATGTTATCACTGATAATTTGGAATTTTAACTGGTTCACGTTAAATTTTTACGATTTAAAAGAAACACCCGCTTAATGATTTTCTATACCTGGGATAAGATAATAAAAAATCTCCCTGAAAACCTTAACACATTGTATGCGGGACAAGAACTTGTACGTTTTCTGACGATTGATACTTGAGCGCGGGTCACATACTAGTATGGGTTAGTGTCACAACATAATTTGTTTATGGGTGCAAAAATGACGGTATATACAGGAAAACGAAGCCAAATGTTCTTGTTTACTACATATTCTTTAAACGTTTAGACAAGTAAAAACTAGTTTTAACATTATTAGTTTTATGACTGCTCTTTTCATTTTTTTATAATGTAAAAATGTTTATATATAACATAATTCGAAAAAATTAAAACTATATACTACTATTTCTATTTCTTTTTTCAAATTCACGACACGATAATAAATTTATTCACTAAAAATATTTCTTGTCTACAAAGATCTTATGGTTGTTATTTAATGTATTCTATTTGTATATTTGTTTGTATAATTCAATATAAAATACGAAAAGTTGTTTAAAAAATTAAATAAGTTTCGATCTATTCTGATTTAACTAAATAACTAAATTTACGAGCAAAACGCCCGCTGTGAAATATACCCGCAAACAATATGTTAAATTCACATGACTATTTACAAAATGAAATGGCCTTTAAGATTTGCAGAAAAGAGGCTACAATCCATTTCTATTCCATTCCAAATATTACTACAGAAAATTTTCTCACAACACTGAACCGAACGATAGCCGAATGGTTAGGGTATTGGCTTTCGGAACCACTGTGGCATTCGTAGCCGTTCAGAGTAGGCTTTAATCAGAAGGTCACGGTGTCATTAGCCCTCGTATTCTAAACAGCAAACCGTAGAGCTGCAAACCAAACCTCTCAACAGTGAATCTCTCCCGAATGTTAAAAACGAAGAACACTGGTCTAATTAAAGCGAATAAAATATGGAATCAGAATGAATTACCTGTATTTGTGAAGAGTGAAGATTTATTTTATACGATACATTACGCAAAAATGATAATATAACTGACGGTTTTTCAAGGAACAAAATAAAAAGGTCTTATTGAGGATCCCTTAATCTAACAGTCGATATTGACGATAGTAATTCGGAAAGTTTCGGAAACGATATTTCATAACTCAACAAAATTTGGTGTTGACTTTGTCGCCCTATGGCTTAGAAATATTCTTTGTAGCGAGAATCAAGGAGATGGCTAGTTCACATATCCCACAATATTTTTTTTATCTTGCTGCGATTAATTCATGGATTTCACACAAAGAAGTAACCGATATTAAATTTAGGTGAGAATATGTTCAACTCATTAAAGAGTTGAGTATTTTTAAAACTGAATAAATGAATTTATTTAAATAAAAAAAAATTCATATCAGGTAGAGTGAACTGTATCTTACATGGGAAATTTAATAAACTTTATTTGAGAATTTTATGAGTAAAATAATATTTTCTTATGAGCACATTTTAAATACAGTATTATTAATAACTATATAGTTGAAAAATTTGTGTTTTGTTACTGAATTATTAATAAGCTAAAAGCTTAGTTACACTGTAATAAGTTGTGTAAAAAATTATATATATGTATATATTAATATGCAAGAAAATAATATAATGGATATAAAAAACCTAATAACACTTAAAATCTCGCATAGCATCAAACTTGAATTTTGTATTGCCTGATTAATTAGAATATTACACGTGTAAAATATTTTGATGAGCTGTAACAAAACTTGTATTAACAAAGTAATTTTTCTTTTATCAAACCAAGGTTTTATTTTTCTTTATGATTCAATCCTTATTGAAAGATAAAATTAAATTACTTATGGTATCTTATGACAAATTTATAAAAGTAGGTATAAAAGTGGACTTAAAATATAAAAGTAGTTACATAAGAGTTAGGACGATTTTAATTTTAAATAATACTGAACACAATCTTAAAATAAACGTAAACAATGTTTACGTTATACTTGGGACATTACTTAGAACGTCAAGTGATCAGTGATGAAAACGAGCTTGTTGATCATTTGCTGCTAGGATAAGTCTCAATCTCGGTTGCAATTCAATGCAAAAATTTCATATTTGCAACCCGGACATGTTAAATCATTAAATTAAATGTATAAATGTGTGTAAATTTGCTTTAAATATTATAAGCTTTAAGTTTTCTTTCACATACAAATATCTATCAATGCAGAAGTTTAAGTTTTTGTTATACATGTAAAAATGTAGTCATGTTTTAGCAGAAAAGCAGAAAACTGATGATATAAAAGATCTGAGAAACTGCATGTATAATTTTTGTACAAAACTGTTATACACTTCCTACAATATTTTCACAAACATGAGAAACTCTTATACCCATATTGTCAAAATAATGACCTACATTAAAAAGTAACTTTTAAAAGAGTAACTTTTTTTAATATTTATGTAAGATTTGGTTTGGTTTGGAATGCTACGGTCTACTGTTTTGCACACGTTGGCTAATGAAACCAGAACCTACTGCTTAAAGCCGATTCCGAACGGCTACGAACATCCATGCCATAGTGGGATTCGAACCCACGAACTTCAGTACCGACAATCAGAGCCCTGGTACCAATCGGCCAGTGTTCGGCTATTTATGTAATAAGGAAATAAAATATTTCCAACTCAAAACCAAATTAAATGCTTCAAATTAAAAAAAAAAAATAAGTTGCACTACAGTAAAGGTATGTCCAACCCGTGTCACGTTTGCATATACAAATTAACCCCGTTTCATTGAAAACTACCATTTTAGAAACCGATTAATTATTATTTTTTTTATTTTAAATCCGGTTGAAACCACGATAAAAAAAAACTTGACAACTAACCTTGTGCTTTTCGAAACGAGACAACTCAATTTTTGGCATTGCTTACATTTTTCGTTTGAATTATGAGCTATGCCCGAGAAAATCAGCTTCATTAAGTCTATTCTAATAACTTTCTCTTTAAAGAGGTTGTATTGGACGTGCTCAGTGCTAATAAACCAAGGGTAAAACCCAATATATTTCCCGTTTAGTTAGTTTTGAGCTAATTTAACACTTGGCGTGCGGGTAGACATCAGCGCCATTTTACGCGTGCAGCGGGCGTTTTTTTCGTGAATCGCGCGAAAGTTTAGTTATTCAGAATAAGAGATTTGAAAAAAAATTTCAATTTTACAACTCCTCTTCAACCTCCACTCAAAATACAGTTTCTTTTAAGTCAAAGAGTTTTTAAATTAATTTTACAATTTACACTAAATCACAAATTTGTGATGAAAATCACACTCAGTTTATTTAATTTGTGATTAAGTGAATGTTTCAGTCTATTTAGTATGAATGTTATGTGTTTTCTTTGTGTTTTCTTTGTTAATTCAATTAGATTTTAAATATTCAATTTTTGTAAAATTTTTCCTCAAAATGTTGTTTTTGTTTATGTATCAATTTGTTGAGTTACGATCCCCTCGCCAGATTTCAAACGCCACGCTGCAAGCACGCCAATTTCGCCAAATGTGGTTGAAGCACCAACAAGATCCATGATTAGAAACAGCAGAGTGGGCTAAGAAGAGGAGTTGAAAAATCGCAGTCAATCTAAAGCTATACTTTGTTTTTATGAACGAAACTTTTTATTTTACACTTTAATATATTTCTCGTATGGCGTTTGCTAGGTCTGGAGTATTAAGTAACTTACAGTTTAATATATACTGTATGATTATTTAACAAGAAAAAACAATATTCTTGCGAAATCACAACAATAAACGATTAAGTCCGATAATCTGCCAGCGCATATTTTTTCATCTCTTTGTCACAACGGCTCATTTTATCAATTTTGTACTCAGCAATAAAAAACTAAGTTTCAAATTGACAAAACACGACTTGTACGTTCTGGAGCTAGGAATTCGATTGAAGACGAAATAACGCAATAAAAGACCGAGTAACTCGACAATCATAACTTGTGGAAAGAAAAAATGCGAAGCCCTGCATAACAACACAAACACATATGTCACACATACATATAATTATACGTGTTTAGTAGATTTGTGGTGGATAGCACAAATCTACTAAATACGTATTTTTACGTGATCCGCGCTCCAGTGACAGATTACTAAAAACGTAAAAATACGTTGCCCGCAAGCGAAATGGGATACACAATTATATTGTAACTATGAACTATAATTACAAAAAAAACCTCACAAACTGATATTTGGTCACTTGGGAATAAAATACTGTTCTAAAAGAAACCTTGATCTAAAAGAAAAGTTTTAAAAATCCACTTTTGTGAAAATAAAGTTAGTTAAAAAATCTATGTTTAATATCCAAAATAAAAAATTAACATGTGGATGATTATACTAACTTTTGATGTAATTTGTGTGAACCCGAGAACGATAAACTGGCCAAAGACTGACTAGTCTTCCATTTGATAACATCAGAAAACCTAAACAAAGACTATCACAATTTTGATATCTAACGTTGCAGTAACGTTGCACTTGATATACAAATAAAAAGGAATTTGATGTTTTAGAAAAATACTATTCAGTTCTTTGATACTATTTAGTTCTGACTCAACAGAACAATTACGTTCAAGATGAGAAAACTAACATTTTATTTTGAAATTTATATTGCTATGTAATATTTAGGGCAGTTTATATATGATGTTAATCGGCAATGATTAAATAATTGTATAAAATTAGTATTTCTATACAGTATAAAATATTTCAAATCATTTTCGAATAGACAGAAGAACAGACATTTTTCTTATTTACACAAGTTGATCCACTTCCTACATTACTTTTTAAGACACGCTAAACTAATAAAGATCTTAGAGGCAACACGTACATATGTCTGATCTGAGCAGGTGGTGACTGAAGTGTGTAACGTTACTACGTGCCATTGGCTTCACTAAGAGGTTTTGTTAAGACCCAGGCCAAGGCGACATTCGGTCTGGAATTTTGACATTAAACTACAATAGATTTTCGGTTCAACACGCCTTGAGATGTCCGCGGTGATCACAAGGTCGGATGCGACGCGGGAAGGACAGACTGTCAGGCACCAACGAAAGGATAAATCGGAGTTTAGCAGGACGGCGAAGCGGGAATGAAAAGCAAATAGGAAGTGGCGAAAGGTGACGTTAGGCGACTCGATTTCGCTGGAGGAATATTGACTAAGAGAAAAGAAGAGAACGAGCGAAGGAAACCACAGGTTGCGTTGTTGTTATTCAGAGTGCCAATCTCCAGTTCTGTGTGAGACTCAAGGAATCCATGTTGAAGCCCTGTACCACCGTATATCTGTCGGGTACCTGACGGCAGATTATTTTCTAGGTTTGTCTCGAACCTGGGACTTTTAGGTCCGTACCAGCTCACCTGAGCCCTGTGATTTCCATTCGGAAAAATTTGTAAATAGCTTTACAAATTTGGTCAAGAATAAAACTTGTTATAATCTGTACTTCGTGTCCCTACAACTTCGACACCAACACGTTACCCTACAATCCAATGACTTCACAAGTGTAACTGAATTCACGGACTGCATGGGACGCCTATTTTAATTTAATCAAACAGGCAAGTTGATGAACTACGCATTAAGATGAAGTTTATAGTGTTCACGTAAGACCAAAATGTCAGGAACTGTTGCCACCTTGAAGGTGTTCCAATGAGGAATTAATGCAAGACCCTGCGATACATCAGTGGAAGGCTCCTAAAAGCTCGTAAAAAGCAAATTACCCTCCAAATATTTGATTTAAAGAACTTTGAAAACGACGGTATTTCGTCTTCAGTTATCAGTTGTCATTTTAAATACACTTCAGAAAAAAAAATCCTAATAACAGATATGTTTGGTATCGCATTTAAGCGCGGTACTTTAAAATACTATGTAAAGTGAAGTTTTATAACAGATTTATCTGTTCGCCATGATTTCAGTCTATGTGCCTGCAGAAAAAGTAAATTTATCTTTGAGGTTGGTAAAAATTAGAAGACTTAGCGGATGAAAAATTTAATGTAACAATACGTTAATAAAGTCTTAGTGGTTTAATATTTTCAAAATATTAAAGTTAAATGCATTTCTGATATGTTGACAAATAAAAATTTAATATAATTTTTTTCTATTTAATTCATGGAGGTGAAGACCTAACTGCATTCCTGTCTAGAACGGAAGTGACGTCTGTTCAATGTCCAAGCGATCGATGCCTCAACTGATGCCGGAGCCGTCCCTCTTGGCTCTTATATGTGCAGCCCCGTTTCTCTCAACTTTGTCAGAGTAAGTCATACGACTGGAGTCACCACCTCTCATATTTAGGTAAATCAATCGTCAAATGCTGCTAGATAATTTAATCGTTGAAGGCCTTAGTACTATCCTGATTGTATAAGTATAAAATCGTAAATAATGATGTAAAATGTTAAGTCTTCAGAATAAAGTATGGATAATTTTGGCCAAGCGCATAATCTGGGTTAAAACTATAGGTAGAACAGTGTTTAGAGTATGTGTAGTAAAGTATATGTACATTGTAACAATAACTTTTTCTATTCAATTCCACCACATAAAAAATCCGCATTCAAAAATTTCTTTTTGTACGCTAATTAGAGTGTTATTTGTGTCATTTATGGGTCGTATCCCTTCATGAGTTTTTCTCTCAACATCTAGTTTTTTACTGCTATCCGTAAGGTCTAAAAATTTTCAGGTTTACACCTATATATATACACCATTGTATATTGACATACGTATAGTCTAATATTTTTTTAATTAACACATTGTGTGTGGGTACATTTCGCAGCGAAATTAAACCGGGAGAGGGCGTTTTGCACGTAAATTTAGTTATTCAGTTAAATCTCAATAGATTTTTTTAAAAATTTTTTAATTAACTTTCCATATTTTATATTGAAATATACAAACAAATATATAAATAGAAATATATAAATAGCAACTGTAAGATTTTTGAAACCAAAAAATATATATTTTAGTGAATAAATTTATAATATCGTAAATATGAAAAATCAAATAGAAATATATAGTTTAATTTTTTTTTCATTTTCTGTGGTTACTCATCGACTGATGTAAAAACTAGTTTATATTTGTCTACAATTTTCCAGAATCTATGCAGTAGACATGAACATTCAGCTTCGTTTCCCTGTATATATATCGTTATTTTTGTACCCACAAACAAACCATGTTGTTACACTAACCCGTACTAGTAAGTGACCGCGCTCAAGTATCAATCGCCTGAAAACGTACTAGTACGTGTCCTGCATACAATGTGTTAAAAACAAGAAATACCATTGAAAAAATACAATTCGTGATAAGGCTTTATTTGGTGTCACATGCAACACAGTAATTAAAGTGGATCTTTATTATAGAGCTATATCTCATTTTAGTAGATATTCTTGCTGTGAGAATGAATTTATAAGCAAACTTCAGAAAGTTTTAATGAAAATTGCAAATTTTTAAACAGATGTTGCAAAAAATCGGTAGATTACTTATAGAACTGCCCTCTACCTTTGCAAAAAATAAATCGCGTTCCGGAAAAACGTAAAATTTTGTACATACCGGTGTTTTTTTTTTTTTAAACCGTCGCTAAAAATGTATACTGGGTACTAATGAGTTGACAACATTCATCACTCTTATCATTACTTCATAATAACAATTGCTAATCATCGCCACGTGCACTTAGCAGAGATTTTTATATTACTTCTTATCACCTTTAAAGTACAACTTAACTTTATATACCATCAACTTAATTTTATAATTCACCAATCATAATAAATTTGAGATTGAAAATATTAGGTCATAAAACTAAACTCTTCTAGAACTAGGTAACCAATAGCCCCTAAATGGTTAGGGCCTACGGTGTCAAGCTCTTTCCGAAACCAAGGGCCGTGGGGTACAAAGCATATGTTCCGGTTAGGTGGTCAATCTTAAGCGTAATATCCAGTATTTACTTCCCAAGCATGCTTGGCCTTCAGTTTACATACTGAAAGTATGAAAGGCTTATATTAGGTTGGAACTTACCTAAAATTTCATTTGCCCATTTAACTCATTCCCAGCATTAGAATTGATTCCTGAAACCTAGATTTCAATCATCCTACCACACCCTTTGAGTTGCTTACCCTTCTTAACTTCTTTCACTCTAGTTGCATTCTCATTTCGCAGGTTTAAATCTTAAGATTGCCATTCGTCTTCTACCATTCTCTGCCTCGATTAATTAACTTATCTTTTAGAGGTGACAGTTCGTACTTGCTCTTGTACTTTATAGTTTAAAAAATACTTCGTATATAATACATTTTTAATGCATTTTTCGGTACACTAATAAATTTTATTTTTGCATTTTTCACCTTTTGGCAACTAATTCTGTTTACGAATCATGTACTCCTTTGAACATTCTTTTATTTTTACCTTGTTTTATGTTATTATAAAATTTCCTTACACAAAAGTTTAACTCTTTATTCCAAATCGTTCCTAATCCTTCCCAAAGTTTGCATACGTTATATTGAAATTTTTTCTTATATAAAGTTCAGGTAACAATCAAAACAGGAGGCACACAACTAAATGTCATAATAGTCCTATCTAATTTTATGAGATACGTAATTATAGATGCCAATATTAAACTAGCTATAACTAGTTCAAGGATGCTTAAATAATTTAAAACCTTAAATATATAAAAAAAAAAAAGTTGAAAATTATAATTTCGCTAACACTCGAAATGCAAAACATTCCCATGGGGCATATAGTTTTTTTCTGTGGGCATTTGGGGAGTGGCAAAATGGCTTTGGAATGAGACTGAAATTTAATACTCAAACTCAACGTGCTTTGGGAAAAAAAATTAATATACTGCAGAAAAGAAATTCAGATTTTAGACTGAATTTGGAAATAAGACAGTCAAAATGAAATCCATTAATCTATTATATCATACTATTAAAGCCATTTGAAAATTATACCAATTTCGAAATCATAATCAGTTTTAAAACCATGTCATCATTACGCTTGATTCAAAACCGAATAGACTGAAAAATCTCAAACACATTTTAAAAAAGCTTTTACCTTTTTCACTACTGATTTTCTAATATTTTTACTCAAAAAGATTTTACAATTACTAAATTTTAAATATTTGCTACAACAAAACTGGTATTTATTTCTGTAATGAGTTGAAAACACAAAACCGAACGGTGTAAAATCTTAACCCAAACTAACCGAAAATTAATCGTATGAAGGAACTGAAAAAAATTTGATATAAAATTTTTCAATCAGAATTATATTGTTCATATCATAAAATATTTCATTTAATCATTACATGTACTGCTTGTTTCATTTATTCTAGTATTTTCTGTTTTCAACTCAACTGAGACATATTTAATTAAAAATTATTAACTAGAAGTATAATTTTTAAAGAATATCGAATAATTATTTTATTTCACATTCATGGAACTCAGTTTTATAGAAAGTTCAGAGAGTAAATAATAGGCCTAAGTGACTAGCATGAAGCATCTATCAAATCCTGACAAATGGTATTAATGGTCGGAGATTCATTAGGTCTAGAATAGTAGTGTTTGAAACTGAACACTATTTTTTATCATTTTCTAAAAAAACGAAAGATAAATTCTTTTACTTTTCCTAATTTTACACCTATAAAAATTCTATTAGTAAGCTACCAAGTGTGCAAACAAAACTGTAGATATTTATTATACTGTAAGTTGTTGAAAAACACACACACACGACCGATAAACGTAGTCCTGTTTTAACCAGGGCTTCGAACCGGAACTGAACCGAAAACCGGATAAAACCGTTATTTTGGTCGGAACGAAAACCGGAACTGAACCGAAAAAAATATAAGTTTATTTCAGTTCGATATATCTTTCAGTCATTTTGTTACTGTTACCAACTTATCAATATTTTCTAATTTAAGTCAATTATAATTATTTACAAGTATACGCTTCTCGATTTCCTATTTGATATTCACTAGTATTTTTCTGTTTTCAGTCGCCTGACTACTTGTAGAAGACTATTTAATTCAGTTGAATAAACTAGAAGTATAGATGATTTTTAAAGAAAAATATCGAGTTATATTTTATTTATTCACATCTCAGCATGCGATCGTCCACGGATGGTTGTATAGACTGTTTAGATCAGGGAGGAGTAAATAGACAGGAGACTAAGTGACTTAGCATGAAGCATCTATCAAATCTACTGCGCACAATGGGTGTTTGGTAATGTCGGCGATTCAAATGTTTCGTAATATTAGAATTTCAAGGCCTGCTGTTTGTATCAATTCACATAGTGTACCAATTAAAAAAAGAAAAAAAATCTTCTAAATTTTGATAGAATTACATTTTTTGTTTATGATAGAATTATATTTTTAGTACAAATAAGAATATACATAAAATGAAATTATTCATTTGGAACTGAAACGAAAAGAGTTATTTTTGGCGGAGCGAAAACCGGAATTGAACCGATATTAATTTTTTAGTTGAACCGGAACGAAAACCGGAACAAAAAAAATTACGGTTCGAAGCCCTGGTTTTAACGCTGTAATTCCAAAAATTGTGAAATGTTTAATAATTTATAAATTGGACCTTTTTTGATGGGAAAACAAAGGAAAAAAATTATTTTAAAAGTGTTTGACGCCACCATTCTTACAGTCATCACAAACGTAATTAGATTAAATTAAAATTCCCACGTCGCCTGTATGGTTTGGTTTGGAGTGCTACGGACTACTTTTTTGCAACACGAGGGTTAATGAGACCGGGGTCTACAGTTTAAAGCCGATTCCGGACGGCTCTGAATATCCATGCCACAGTGGGATTCGAACCCACAAACTGCGGTACTGAATGCCAGCACCCTTATCGTTCCCTAATCGGGGCCTGTACGGGGATAAGATTCTGGGACTTATCGTACTGTAGCCCGTTGCTCTGACCAGTGCGCCACAGATACGTTGGCAGTATAGTGGTTCCAAGCGGAATTAGAATAATCTCAATAAGCGATCAATTCTGGATTTTTAATTAAAAAAAATTCTATCGGATCAAATTGTGAATCTAAACCATTATACAATCAACTTAATTACATACACAAAATTTCATCAAAATCAGTCCAGCCGTTTCGGAGGAATTCTATTACAAACATACGAGCAGAAAATTTTATAAATAATGATATTAAACTGCCTAAACTACACCTGAACTGTGTTAGAAACCTTGACTGGTAAGAAATGAAATAATGCCATTCAAGTTGTCTATAATTTTCTAACTATATATAATTTTCGATAATGTAATATTTTTATCAATTATGGTAATATTTTAACATTTATAAATTAAATGTCACTCCGTATGAATACAGTGCGCTTTTTAAATAACACGGATTCATATTAACACATTGTATGCGGGACACGTACTAATACGTTTTCTGATGATTGATACTTGAGTGCGGGTTAAGTAATCGTACGAGTTAGTATAACAACATTGTTTGGGGTACAAAAGTAACGGTATATCCAAGAAAACGAAACCGAATGTTCTTGTCTACTATATAGATCATGGAAAAAAATAGACAAATAAAAATTACTTTTTACATTATTAGTTTTATGATTGCTCTTTTCACTTTTTTATAATGTAAAAATATTTATATATAAGATAATTCGAATAAATTAAAACTGTATACTACTATTTCTATTTGATTTTTTATAGTTACGATACTATTATAAATTTATCCACTAAAAAATATATTTTTTGTTTAGAAAAATCTTATGGTTATGTATTTCCATTTATATATTTGTTTATATATTTCAATATAAAATACGAAATACTCAGTTTTAATAATTAACAATATTAAGTATTTAAAAATGTATTTACTTTTTATTTTTGTGGTGAAGTGTTAGAAATGAAAAAAGATACCAGAACAGAAGCTGAAATCAATTAGATATCTAGTTGGGTGGTATAGTTAGGAAAGTATACGGTTTAATCAGTCCTTCCAGATTTTACTACAGAAAAAAAGCAACAACCTACATTAACACTAGATTGCCCAAGGCAGTCATTTTGACTGTTTTTTAATTTCAATTAGAAAAACAATTATGAAATATAATGACACAATTTCTTAGAATTTGGTGACTTTTCTATAACATATAAATGGGTTTATGAATAATTGTAGTTACTTCCGCCCTCCTTTATTATATAATATTAAAAATTAATTTTAAATAAATTTCTTTACATGTATGTTATTTTTTCACAATGCAGTCATTTTGACTGTTTTTGGGCAATATAGGTATACAAGAAATCTCGGGCAATCTAGTGTTAAGGAGTAAGAAATTGGTTTTAGGAACGCTTGAGGGTAAAAAGAGTGCTTCTTTTCGATCATTTATTGTACTATTCACACAGCTGGGAATTTTTTCTGACCGGAAAGTTGTCATACATAATTAATTTGATGAGTTAGACAGCATTCGAATAGTGAGAGCAGATTGACTAGCAGTCTAAGCAATTCATTGCTTTATGGATAGAGACAACCAGAAGGAATTTGGATTTTTTCTCGAATTTCCACAGCGAGCATACTTATAATATAAAGATAAAAAAAATTGAACTTGTTCATTTTTTGTCAAAATTAGGATTTTTCTTCAGTTACACTTCTTTTTTTTAAATTAGAATTTAATGTCATGTATAGTTTATATCTTTTCGATGTTTATTTTATTAAATTTATTATTAAAAATTGAGTAAATTAAACATTTCAAATACTTAAAACTGTTCACTATATTTTTTTTGTTATTGAAAAACTACATTTGTGTTATGATAATCATTAGGAGTATACATGCACAACTAAACCTGTGGTTTTATTGAAGTACTAGCATATAGCCCGTCATATGACGGGATCAATAAAATTTTCAATATTCCAGAATTGTAAAGTACCCTTTAAGGCAGGTAAAAAAACGGTTTGTTGTTTGGCTGAGAATTATTTTACAACAAAATATTACCTTAAGAAAATTATTTACGTAATATCTAAGTTTAGTGATAAAACGTATGGAAATAATGCAGAAGATATTTAAATAATCTAAAATAAATGATTAAATGAGATGATTAAAGGAACGATGTCATAATGCTAGAAATTTTTTTTTATTTTTACCTATTTATTATGTGATAAATCGATACATTTAATCACCTGCACTTAAAATGGAGCTTGATATAATAATGGTAACACGTGAATTTAATAAAAAAAAATCATAAAAATTTGAAAAATTGTAAAAATTTAAAAATAATAAAACTTTAGGAATAAGAATTCAAAAGAAAAAGCAGAAATTATTAAATTAGACATTTAGAAAAATTCGGTTACGTCGGGGGCAGAACCATTAATCTGAGAAGTACGGCGATCAAATGGGCAGACACTCTACCCCATGTGCCAGCTTACACGTGGTGAAGGAAATGGTTAGAATATATAAAGGTCAAGTAAAAACAGTCCAGAAATTTAAATATTGCACTTCGCCCTAGCCATCTTATAATAATGACTTTTGTATAGAATAAGACTTGAAATTTATAGCATTAAATGCTCGAAAAGTAGGGGGATGAGGTGGATTTCGAACTCGCTTTAAATTTCATTAACCCTAACTCATAAAAAATCCAATATGGATGCCTGTACGTATTCCAGGTACAACCGCTTCATAAATTCGCGGACAGACAACTTAGGCTATTATTATATAGGGGATTATTCTTAAATAATGTCTTTCCCCTGGTCTCCTTCCGAAAATAATTTCTGGCTACGGCTTTGTCTTGTTTTAACGTCTTTTGTGATTGTGAATCTACGTTATGTATTTTGCCATGTCCCTTGGATATTGTTTATTAAAACCCATCCTGAAAGTATGGCTATGCAAGAGTTACAAGTTCTGATTTAAATAAGACCAAGTTTTAACTCAAGTTTCCTTCTTATATTAGAAGAAAGTTCTCTTTTAATTTTCAAATTTCAAAATGTTTTCAGTGTTTTTTGTAAAATGTGTGTCCAATTGGTAGGTGTGTGTATGGGGGGGATTTGCTCATTAAAATTGTATATCATAAAATTGCACTTTGGGGATTTTTTTCTAAATTTTCGTGTTTCAGAGTAAGTTTGTAGGTACATCTGTTGACTATATGAACAATTTACCTCCCCTGTTCCTCCTAAATTATACCCATGACCCTAAATAAATTAAGGAGAAAAAAAGCAAACAATTAGAAGTTTACTAAGGAAAATATAGAACAAGATAATTCAGCATTTTGAGTCAAAGTTTATAAATAATACTTTAATAGAAATTTCGGAACATAAAGAGTAATCAGATATTCAAATTAGATATGGAAATTCGAAATATTATAACTAATTTAGATGAATTAGAAGTACTTTCAAGTCAGGATCTAACAGATAAGTTATTGAGCAGTAAATCAAATTAAAAAAATGCAGAATGAGTGAAAATACTGTTTTTCGGAATTCAGTGATAAAAAAAGTTATACATGTTATAAAAAAGTGAACATTCTTTTACCGAAATTGAAAATTGATTTTATCTTATTAAAATATTCGGGAATTTTGAGACTACTTTGAAAGTTACATTTACAAAAAGGAAAATTTAATTATCGATAAAATTTTTGAAAGGTTTCACAATGTCAATTTAAAGTTTAAATGTAACTGAAAATATACCCAAATAAAGTTATTTCCTCCCCCCCGTCCATGACGGAAACTAACATTTCAAAGTACGTCATTCATTTGATCAGATTTGATCAACATATTAATGATCTATTAAAAGAAATGATGAAAAACTGTAAGGGGGGAGGATAACTTTATGGATTTTTTAAAATGATCTAATAAACATGAACGATATATCATTCGAATAAACGTCGTTAGATCAGATTCGATCAATCATTTTTTAAGTTTAATCAACATCGAAAATGCACCAAAATCAACCTCAAATGTATCCAAAATCATAAAATTACCCCTCCCTCCAAAATACACACACGTTGGAATATTGGGACATTTTTAGTGTAATTCAAAAGAGTATCATTTAAACAAGAAATCTGATTTAAACAACCATTTTTGGCGTTTTACATACACCAGAAGTGGCTAAAATTGTACCAAAATATACCTCAAAACAATAAGTTATTGCCTCGCTTAAATAGGGATAATTATTCCAACAATGGGGAGTTCCCATGTCCAAATTATGGGACAATTTTACTGTCATTCGCATGAGCATCGTTAGTCCAGATTAAATATCTGAGTATTCCCAAATGAGCAACCGGGCGGTAGAGTGCTGCTCTTCGGTACTGGAGTTCGCGGGTTCGAATCCCACTGATTGCATTGATGTCCGTAAAAGTTAGGAATCAGCTTTAAACAGTAAGTACCGATCTTATTAGTCCTGGTGAGTAAAACAGACCGTAGCGCTTCAAAACCAAACCCCAAATGTGCGCCAAAATATACATGTTGTAATTTCAAATACTCCTAATTAGTTTTATAATATGCATGAACTTCAAAATATACTGAAATCTAAATATTATTGTTACATTTGTGAACGACTCACTGATATTTAAACGCATTTGAAAAGTAAAACAGTACTTACATTTTAATGATAGCGTGTGTTTGATTGAAGAGGAGAGAAATGAAGACAAATTATTTCACATAAATATGCAGTGTTATGCATTCAAGAAAATAAATTATGTCTATATCTTTGGAAAAAATCAATTTGTGTTTAAATTGGATAAAACCAGCTTAATGTAATTTTACTTCGTTGAATTTTATTTTTACTTAGTTTATTTACGAGTTATTTACCGTTTCATCTTACCTCCCTTCGATGGTGACAGATATGTTTGCAAGCTTAACACTAAAACTACCGGACATTTTTATAAGGGCAAAAACAACAAAACATGGAGTCATATGACCCCTCTTGGTAGATTTAGTGTTAAAGAAAGAACATTTTTGGAAGAATAAATTGAAAGAACCATTATGTTTTGTGATTTGCAACGATTTTGCACATTTGTTAAGATATTGCCATTATAACTAAATAAACAATAAGAAAGTTTAAAAAAAGGATTAAATATTACCATATAAGGATTATCGAATATTCGTTATTGAAAACTTCCCCATCCCCTCAGTTGAAACTGGGAAGTTAAGCCTCTGAATGAAGGTATATATTACACCTAGATTTATGAAATTTTCTTGAATACAAAAATCTGCTCTTTTATAAGTTTCCCCCGAAATTATTCGATTAAGGAGTTAAATATCATTTATGGAATTAATGTTTAGCTTGTTTTACTTCTAACAGTTTATTGAAATTCTCAATGGTCATATTCCAATATTTGATCCGTGTGGTGTAGATATGTAAACACTGCTCTAGAAATTAAAGAATTTAGACCCGATGATGGAAATCATAAAGTTAGTCAACGTGGTTAGACACCAGCCATATTACATTCCTCTCGAATGCTTTTACACCCGTGGAAAATTGCTTTGTATCTGAGCCTTTAAACAAATTTTGTAGCCTTATAGAGATCAAAGTTCTTCAGAGTAAAATCAATTATCTTTATGAAAATGCGTACTAGTAAATATTTGCACTCGAAAAAAAGATATCCAAGTTTTTCAGAAACTAAACATGAAACATTTATTTTTCCCTCACTCTTTTTTAAAAGTTTAATAACGCATTATCGTGGATAATTTGTTCTATCACAGTAAAAATTAGTTTAAAAACACTTAAATGCAACAGGTATAACAATTTATTAACAGACCTAGAGAAATCAAATATGCCCAGTGCCAATCATCTTAACACACTGAATGCGGGACACGTACTAGTACGTTTTCTGATGATTGATACTTGAGCGTGGGTCACGTTCTCGTACGGATTAGTGTAAAAACATGGTTTGTTTGTGGGTACAAAAATAAGGGTATATACTGGAAAATGAAGCTGAATGTTCTTGTCTACTACATAGATTATGGAAAAACTTAGACAAATAAAAACTAGTTTTTACATTAGTCGATGCGGAACCACAGAACGGGAAGGAAGATTAAAAAAAAATTAGATTTAAAATTAACTTTTTATTTATCCTTGCGAAAATGGTATATAAATGTATATATAATATATACATATTTGTATTTGTCTTTATATATTTGTTTATATATTTCAATATAAAATACGAAAAGTTGGTTAAAAAATCAATTTAGATTTAAAATTAACTTTTCTTTTTTCCTTGCGAAAATGATATATATATGTAAATGAATATATATTATATATGTATATATTTGTATGTGTGTATATATATATATATATATATATATATTTGTCTATTTATATATTTCAATATAAAATACGAAAAGTTGGTTAAAAAATTTTCGATCTGTTGAGATATAACTGAATAACTAAATTTACACGTAAAACGTTTGCTCCCGGTACAATTCCGCTGCGAAATGTACCCACACACAATGTGGTAAAGTCTAGTTAGCATAAAAATGCTTAAACAGAATTTTATACCTCAAAAAACTTTAAATGTTTTAAAACTTGAAGAAATATTTCAGCTTTTTCTACATGAAATGTTAGTTTTATTCATACAAACGTGGGGAAAACCAAATTCACATCCATCGGATCCGATAATAAAGTTCATTAGTACTTAAATTAGATAAGTTAGTACAAAATTAGTGCAAAGAACGATTTACAGCCTGATCCCTTGACATAAAATGACGTCTGGGAGACATCAGTCCTGTCATGTGCCAAAGTGTTATGTGCCGACAGATGTCTTGCAGCATTATATTAAATCATAAATTTATATTGTTAATTATTGTACATTACCATTCTATATAAACCTTAAACTGTTACATAGCAATGCAAATCTCAAAATAAAACTTTCTCAACTTGCAGAAAATTATTCAGAGGAACCAGAACTAAAGGTAGTTTTCGAACACATTAGATTATGTTTTACTTGGCTGCCAAGGGATTAATTTAGAGAAATATCTAAGTTTAAATGCACTTTACTAAATTGATAGACAGTTCTACTTTGGAGCTTTTAAAACTAATTTGAAACTAAGCAAAAATAAAATTATTTCATGGTCTCATTTTTACTGGAAAACTATTAGCCTGATAACGCATTAACTCGTATATATACAGGGTGTCCTAAAACGACCGCATAAACTCTGCACAGCTAGATGAATCGTTGGGAGTACATAAAAACTGCCCAAAAAAGCGTACCTGTACGATCTATAGTTTATGAAAATACGAAAAAAGTATGTCACTGGCGGTGAAATAAAATCACTTTATTGAACATATCAACAGCAGTTTATGCACAGACATACTCCCTAGCAGTTCATACGGCATTTCCATTACATCGGCTGTACATCAGGTACATGTTGCAGCAGTCACGAACGGAATACATGGCCACCATACGAAGACTACAGGTAGAAGCAAGATGCAGACTTCTAAAATGCCAGTTCCACGGCGGCTTGACGTCATTCCATGGCGCGTGCGCATGCATGACGCGATATGCGGGTGGAACATTTTAAACATTATCGTCTGGATACTGCAAATATATGCAAATACTGTTGCTGATATGCCCAATAAAATGGGTTTTTTTCTTGCACCGGCAGTGGCGTCATACTTTGTTTTTCGTATTTTTCTCGTAAACTATTGATCTTACAGGTACACTTCTTTGGACAGTTTTTATGTACTCCATATATATATATATATATATATATATATATATATATATGCATATATATATATGCAGTTAATGGGTTAACTCCCTCATAATGCGTATGCATATACCACTTATACTTAAAATGGTATATAAGACAATGTACTTAAATGACAAACATGAAATAACTAAGAAATATTCAACAGGAAGGCGGATGTATACGACCAAGACAGTTAAAGCATTGACTGTGCAGGATGTATAAAAACGTCAGCGGCAGTTAAGGGATTAAAATTGGGTATTTTAAATACTCAATTATAAATATGAATTTACTTACCTAAGAGGAATCAAACTTCATTTTCTCTTCGATAATAACCAGAAGGATGAATGTACCAGACGTTTGCTCTTGAAAATCTCCAGCATAACATTGAACATGGAAAACAGAAAAAAAGAGTTAAAGTATCAAATATAAGTTCCATAAAGTATCTATATTTTAACAGAATTTAATATAAATATATCTCTATTTTTAATTAGAATGGAAGCACACTTTTTTGGAACAACTGAAAATACCGAACTAAGTTTAAACACATTTTTACAGAATTCTATTAGTATATCCGAAAGTGTTAAGACAGACGCTTAAAAATTAGAAACTTCCAGTAAAAAACATTAAAAATAAAATTTACCTGAGTCACGATGTAAACGGTTATTTCCCCCAATTCTTTAAAGGTTTGGGGTTCCCTCTACTACATACAAAGTCCTGCGTAGTAAGACACAGAAACTAATCTCCTGAATGATTGAAAACTAATCACTAGCACCAGCTAAATGTTTAAGCCTTTTTTCTGTACTGTAAATATTTTTTATGCAGTTGTTAAATATTAATCTCGCTTTTAGACCTCAAGTAATAATAGATTGACTTTCTATAAATGATTTCTCATGGCAACAAAGTTTTCACTTTGTTGTCAATTTATGTTCCTTTCTCTCGTTACTTTTATATGCAAATTTAATTCAAGATGTTTGGAACGCTCTTTAACACATAAGGCAATTTGTCGTAACGTCACGAACTACTATAATGCCCTTCCCATTCATTTTCATGTTTACAACAGCCAATAGACAAACTGCTCTTCCGTTTGAAACTAAAGCCAAAATTTGAGAATTTGCCCTACTACGTGAAATCGCCTTATAGTACAAATTCCAATATCTGTACAGTCAAGTGTTTGTTTCATATCACTTCCGGGCTGGACCCATGCTTGGAGACCTCCCCACCCCCTCTATCCAAGTTTAATTATGTAAAAGCAATTTGTTCCTAATATTATCTTGGAACCCAATTAACACCACCAAATATTTAATTTTGGTTATCTATTTAAACCTTTTTTGCTAGTTTTAACCTTCTCTTACTTTAACATTAACGACAAGCACAATACTACCTTCTTCCAGGGTTTCTGTTTTAATTATTTAAACTATGGACATTTTTAAATGATAACTCATTATTATATTCGCCGAACAATGGCTGATTGGTTAGGGTGCTGGCCTTCGGTACCGGAGTTCGTGGGTTCGAACCCCACATTGGCATGGATGTTCGTAGCCGTTCGGAATCGGCTTTAAGCTGTAGGTCCCGGTCTCATTAGCCCTCGTGTTGCAAAAAGTAGACCGTAGCACTCCACTCCAAACCAAACCAAACCATTATTATATTCTGTTCTTTTGTTTGTTTTACTGTTGCGGAGTGAACTGTTTCGTAGTAAATATCTCAAAGCCTAAACCTTAGGGAAAGCTGTTTACCACCGAGGATTAAAAAAAAATGTTTATATCCATAGTGGTACCTACGCTGTAAAATACTTAACATCCGAGCAGACCATATTGGTCAGATTTCCAGTCCGTCTACATCAGGGGTGGGCAAATGCTTTTAAGCTCGGGCCAAAATGAAATTTTCAAAATATCTCCCGGGCCGGATGACTATACCGTGTACGCTGTGTACACGTGAATGTTTTGGGTAGAGTTTTTTCCTTGCCAAAGAAATGTTTTTGACAAAAACACTATAAGTATCATTTTAAAGCATTTGGACAGAGAAATTTGACAGTTAATAAAAGATAATAGTAATAATAAATTGTCTTACTTCGGTGTATATGTGAACAATTTGTGTCCAGTAAAATATGTCATGTAATTTTTAAAGAAATATGATCCATTATATTAAATTAATGGTCATTAAATAAATCACTTAATGAAAGATTTTATTTTGATATTTATTTATATCTTAAGGATACAAATTATTTTATTTCGATCATAGTTATTACGTTTTTATATTTATATTACATTTTGTAAATAATAGTAAATAGAATTATAAAAAGAAAAGACAGCTGTTCAAATTATAATACTCTCTATTACTTATATATTTTTCATTATTTATGTGTACACTACACGCATGCAAATACTGTTGATTTCAGCAAAATCGCATATAAGAGATTAAAAATGTTGCATGCAGGATTTTTCAACGGCCGGATAAAGTAAGCAAAAGGGCCGGATCCGACGCGCTTTTGCCGACCTCTGGTCTATATTTTTCCCAGTTACATTTGATGTTTGTTTATAAGAGTTACACTGAGTATTACATACGTTTTATTAGAAAACTAGCATATAGCCCGTCATATAACGGGATGAGTAAAATTTTCCAGCATTGTGAAGTACCCTATGAGGCAGGTAATTTTTTTTTTTTTTTTGAGAATTATCTTGTACACGCTCAAGAGTTTATCTTTACTGCCCGTATATTAGTTGCCAACTTTAATTTATCTTGTCATTACGTGATAGGATGAACAGCAAAGGTTTTAATATTGACAGTGATGATTTGGTGGTATATATGAATGATGTCCAAAATTGAGCGAATCGATTGCAAACCGTAGGTTTATGTATAAAAATCAAACACACAAAAAACAAACTTCTTAATTTCCAAAAATATATAACCTAAACGCTAGATATTTATTAGTCCGTGAAATAAACTCCTAGACTTTAATGAATAGAATTTGTTGTTACCGGAGATAAAATTTTCATTTTTACAAAAAAAATAATCGATGATTAAATTTAAAGTTATCACATATGTCCCTAATCTATTATTTAAGCCAAATATAAAAGAAATTATTTACGTAGTATTTAAGTTCAGTTCTAAACGTATGAAAATAATGCAGACGATATTTAAATAATTTAAAATAAATGATTGAATGAGAGGTTAAAGGAAAGATGTCATAATGCTAGAAAAAAAATTGTATTTTTCATCTACTTATGTAATAAATTGATTTCAATCGCCTGCTCTTAACCGGGGAAAATAGGGCTTGAAATAATGGCATTAAAAAATGGAGGAGAGAGAAGGGGTGGATTTAGAACATTTTCGAACTCGCTTTGAATTCTGCTAAATCTAACTCATCAAGAATCCAACATGGATTCCTCTATCCATTCTAGGTCAAACCGTTTCATAAAATCGAGGACAGACGGACAATTATATAGGGGATATTATTCGCATTTCTTGAGAAATGGCAATTTATCGAACACTATTAACCTAATTCATTCAAAGTATTCATGCATGATAGTAAATCTGCTATAAAACAGTCATGTAGACAGTATAAAATATGGCGGCAATAAACATATTTTTAGAATATGGCATCGAAATTGTACTCTAACTAAATATGGGCAAAATTTGAATTTAACGTGAAAGATAGAAAATAAAGGAAATCGTAAAAATACTGCAGTGAAGAAACGTTAAACCTTATATCATTTCAATAGGAAATTAATTTACAAGATTTAGCTGAGTTTTCCGAGAAAAGTAGTTCAGCTGCATAAATCAAAGAAATTGAATTAGCGTTAAATATTGGTGCACTTAACACGAATAATCTATATTTAATGTATAGCTTTGCATATGTCTTCCAGTAAAACAAAGCGACACAAATAATGATTCTTATATTTGTTTTGCATTGCATGGAAGAAAAATTCCCCTGCAAAAATGTTAATACAACGACCCGAGCATTTAATAAACGAGAAATAAAGATGAACACACGTTTTTTAATAACATGGCATAGCATAAGTCTTCTAGTAATACCGAATGACAAAAGTGACAATTACTATAATGTAACAAATAGTAAAACACATGGACCAATATGCTATAAAATTTAACATTTTAACTGACGATCTGGAATTTGTCGTAAAAATAAGTTGCATTGAATGAATGTCAATAAGACTTCCCTAACATTTAATATGAGTACACTGACCATGAACACACACATTGTTTGAATATGGCATTACAATTGTCTTCTCTTAATACAAGATGACAAAAAATGAAAATTACCGCAGTCTAAGAAAGAGTAAAAACAAATTTGCTATAACAATTGTCATTTTAACTGTAGATCATTTCAACTTTCCGTAACAATCAGTGCAATGCATGGATGCCAATACGACTGCCCTAACATTAATGAGGTGCCGACTATGACCACACGTATTTTTAGAATATGGCATTGCATCTGTCTTCTAGTAATATTGAAAGTAAATCTAGTAATATTGCATCTCTATTCTAGGGTTACATAAAAATGAGTTGCTGCAGTGTAAAAATATTTAAATACACCGGCACAAGTGCTAAAGAAATTCCATCTCGAGTATAGATTTACTTTAAATTCCCGGGAAAACCAGTTGCAATGATTAGAAGTCAAATCGACAGCCTTATCATTTAATGTAGGTGCACTGCATTTGAGCACACATATATTTAGAATAATCTGGCACTGCAACCGTCTTTTCGTAATATAGGGCGATATAAAATGAAATTTATGGCAGAATAAAATTTAAAAACACCGGCACAAGTGCTGAGGACATCCCATTTCTAGTATAGATTTACTTGGATTGACAGGGAAGGCCAGTTGCAATGCATGGAAGTCAATACGACCACCTTAACATTTACTCTGGGTGCACTGACTATGAGCACGCATATTTTTAGAATAATCTGGCATTGCAATTGTCTTCTATTAATACAGGGTGATATGATAGTTACTGCAGTATAAAAATATTGAAATACACTGGCACAAGACCTATATAAAATTACATTTCGACTATAGCTTTGCTGGAATATGCTGGGAAGCACAATTGCAATGCATGGAAGGCAATGCGACTGCCCTAACATTTAATGTGTTTGTACTGACTATGAGCACAGTTAATTTTAGAATAATCAGGCTGTGCAATTGTCTTCTATTAATACAGGGTGATATAAAATGATAGTTACTGCAGTATAAAAATATTGAAATACACTGGCACAAGACCTATATAAAATTACATTTCGACTATAGCTTTTCTGGAATATGCCGGGAAGAACAATTGCAATGCATGGAAGCCTATGCGACTGCCCTAATATTTAATGTGGTTGTACTGACTATGAGCACAGTTATTTTTAGAATAATCTGGCATTGCAACTGTCTTCTATTAATACAGGGTGATATAAAATGATAGTTACTGCAGTATAAAAAATATTTAAATATACCGGCACAAGAGATATACAAAATTACATTTGGAGTATAGATTTGCTGGAATATGCCGGGAAGACCAATTACAATGCATAAAAGCCAATGTGATAGCCCTAACATTTAATGTGTTTGTACTGACTATGAGCACAGTTAATTTTAGAATAATCTGGCATTGCAATTGTCTTCTATTAATAGAGGGTGACAAAAAATGATAGTTACTGCAGTATAAAAATATTGAAATACACTGGCACAAGACCTATATAAAATTACATTTCGACTATAGCTTTTCTGGAATATACCGGGAAGAACAATTGCAATGAATGGAAGTCAATGCGACTGCCCTAACATTTTATGTGTTTGTACTGACTATGAGCACAGTTAATTTTAGAATAATCTGGCATTGCAATTGTCTTCTATTAATACAGGGTGTTAAAATTTTTGTCTAAAAATTACATTCACCAGCAGAAGACCTACATAAAATTATTTTAAATATATTCTCAAGTGCTGCCGTGAGATACCAGTCGCACTGCATGGAATCCAATAGGGCTGCCATAAGATTTAATGTGGTTGCACTGACTATGAGCACAAAAAGTTTTAGAATAATCTGGCATTGAAACTCTTCTAGTTATACAGGGGGACATAAAAGATAGTTACTGCAGTAAAAAAAATATTTAAATATACCGGTACAAGTGCTATACAAAATTAAATTTCGACTATAGATTTGCTGGAATATGCCGGGAAGAACAAATGCAATGCATAGAAGCCAATGCGACTGCCCTAACATTTAATGTAGGTGTACTGACTATGAGCACAGTTATTTTTAGAATAATCTGGCATTGCAAATTTATCAATATTAGTTAAAAAAAATGTTACAGAAAAATGAGAATCATTATTTTTTATACACTCAAAATCAAAACAACCAAAAACGAAACAATAAAACCAAACACCAAAAAAAAAAAAACAAAAAAAAAAAATGCCACACAAACAATGCAAAAAGGCAATTTAAGCACAATCACAAACACAAAACAAAAAAAAAAAAAATTACAAATAAATAGTTACTTCCAACAAAAAAAATAAAAAAAACTTCAAAACAATTACACAATCGAATCAAAGATAATGCAAGCATGGAAAAAATAAGCCAAAACTAACACATACCAAAAACAAAAAACTCAACAAACAAAAAAAATAACCTGGCATTGCAAAATAATAATACACAAAAAAATGAATACTGCAAAAAAATATTCAAATAGACAAATAAAAAATTTAAAAGCCAAAAACATCAACATTTAACTACACAGTTATGAAATAATGGCATTGCAATCAAATAACACCACAAAATAAAATATTGAATACAATCACCAAAAATAAAAAAAACAATAAATAAAATAAACAAAGAAAATTAAACTGCCTAAAAAATAACAACACAACAAATATATTGATTAAAAAAAAACAGCTGCACTAACACACTATGAGCACATTAAGAAAACGCCCAAATTTAAAAAATTTTGAAATCCAAGAACAACATAATTAAAAGAATATACCAATAAAAATTACAAAATTGCAGGCACCCAAAAAATATTAATATATAAACGGCATTGCAAACAAAAAAGAGATATATTCAAACTAAAATACTGCAAAAACAAAAACAACCAATAAAATTGCAATACACTTCACACAATTAAACACAAAAATACCATGTAAAAAATAAAACAAAAAAACAAAATGCAAACAAAAAAAAACAAAAAACAATAAAAAAAAAAAAACAAAACACCCACGCAACACATCCAACTAAAAAACCACAACAAAATTAGACAAAAAAATAAAAATTTAAATTCACCACAAAAACAACAAAAAAAAAATACAAGGCACCTCAAAAAAAAAAAAAAAAAAATACACAACTATTTACACAACCCTAACAAAAAAAACCATACGAAAAAGAAAAACAAATGTCACAAAAAAAAAAAAAGGAAAAAAAAACTTCAACAAAACCAAAAAACCCCAAAACATATAAACGCACAACACACTCTCATAAGAAATGTTCACAAAAAAATAAAATCACAACTTGCAAAAATAAATTTTACACAGTAAAAAATACAATCTATATTCCCCCAAATCCCTATTTTTTTATATTTATTTTTTACCCCCATTAACAACAAAGTTGTTGGTATGGCACAAAGGCAGGCCACTGGAATTTTCTGATCCCGGTATGTGGTCAAAAGTGCATTACAATTTTTTTTTAGATTTTATAGATTTTAACTAATTTGGCAAGACCAATTGCAATGCATGGAAGCCAATGCGACTACATTAACATTTAATGTGGTTGTACTCACTATGAACACAGTTAATTTTAGAATAATCTGGCATTGCAATTGTCTTCTATTAATACAGGGGGACAGACAATGATAGTTACTGCAGTCTAAAAATATTCAAATACTCCGGCACAAGTGCTGTATAAAATTACATTTCGAGTATAGATTTGCTGGAATATGCCGGGAAGAACAATTGCAATGCAGGGAAGCCAATGTGACTGCTCTAACATTTAATGTGGATGTACTCACTATGAGCACAGATATTTTTAGAATAATCTGGCATTGCAATTGTCTTCTATTAATACAGTGTGACAGAAAATGTTAGACACTGCAGTATTTTTGGTTTGATTTGGAGCACTACGGTCTACTTTTTGCAACACGAGGGCTAATGAGACCGGCATCTACTGCTTAAAACCGATTCCGAACGGCTGGGAACATCCATGCCAATGTGGGATTCGAACCCACGAACTCCGGTTCCGAAGGCCAGCACTCTAACCATTCGGCCATCGTTCGGCAGATACTGCAGTATAAAAATATTGAAATACACTGGCACAAGATCTATATAAAATTACATTTCGACTATAGATTTGCTGGGATATGCCGGGAAGAACAATTGCAATGCATGGAAGGCAATGCGACTGCCCTAACATTTAATGTGGGTGTACTGACTATGAGCACAGTTAATTTTAGAATAATCTGGCATTGCAATTGTCTTCTATTAATACAGGGTGATATAAAATGATAGTTACTGCAGTATAAAAATATTTAAAATACACAGGCACAAGTGCTATACGAAATTACATTTTAAGTATAAATTTGCTTGAATATGCCGGGAAGACCAGTTGCACTGCATGGAATCCAATAGGGCTTCCCTAATATTTAATGTGGGTGCACTGACTATGAGCACACATGTTTAAAATAATCTGGCATTCCAACTGTCCTCTAATAATACAGTTACAAAAAAAATAGTTACTGCAGTAAAAAAATATTTAAATATACCGGTACAAGTGATAAGCAAAATTACATTTCGAATATAGATTTGCTGGAATATGCCGGGAAGACCAATTGCAATGCATAGAAGCCAATGCGACTGCCCTAACATTTAATGTAGGTGTACTGACTATGAGCACAGTTATTTTTAGAATAATCTGGCATTGCAATTGTCTTGTATTAAAACAGGGTGATTTAAAATGATAATTACTGCAGTAGATAAATATTTAAATACACCGGCACAAGTGCTATACAAAATTACATTTCGAATATAGATTTGCTGAAATATGCCGGGAAGACCAATTGCAATGCATGGAAGCCAATGCGACTGCCCTAACATTTAATGTAGGTGTACTGACTATGAGCACAGTTATTTTTAGAATAATCTGGCATTGCAATTGTCTTCTATTAATACAGTGCGACAGAAAATGATAGTTACTGCAGTATAAAAATATTTAAATATACCGGCACAACTGCTATGCAAAATTACATTTCGAGTATAGATTTGCTGGAATATGCCGGGAAGACCAATTGCAATGCATGGAAGCCAATGCGACTGCCCTAACATTTAATGTGGTTGTACTGACTATGAGCACAGTTATTTTTAGAATAATCTGGCATTGCAATTGTCTTCTATTAATACAGGGTGACAGAAAATTATAGTTACTGCCGTATAAAAATATTTAATTACACCGGCAGAAGTGCTATACAAAATTATTTTTCGATTATATATTTCCTTGAATATGTCAGGAAGTTCAGTTGCACTGCATGGAAACCAATAGGGCTGCACTAACATTTAATGTTGGTGTACTGACTATGAGCACAGTTATTTTTAGAATAATCTGGCATTGCAATTGTCTTCTATTAATACAGGGTGATATAAAATGATAGTTACTGCAGTATAAAAAATATTTAAATATACCGGCACAAGTGCTATACAAAATTATATTTCGAGTATAGATTTGCTGGAATAAGTCGCGAAAACTAATTGCAATGCATGGAAGCCAATACGACTGCCCTAACAATTAATGTAGGTGTACTTACTATGAGCACAGTTATTTTTAGAATAATCTGGCATTGCAATTGTCTTCTATTAATACAGGGTGATATAAAATAATTGTTACTGCAGTATGAAAATATTTAAAATACGCAGATACAAGTGCTATACGAAACTACATTTTAAGTATAAATTTGCTTGAATATGCCGGGAAGACCAGTTGCACTGCATGGAATCCAATAGGGCTTCCCTAACATTTAATGTGGGTGCACTGACTATGAGCGCATATGTTTAGAATAATCTGGCATTGCAACTGTCCTCTAATAATACAATTACAAAAAAATAGTTACTGCAGTAAAAAAAAATATTAAATATACCAGCACAAGTGCTAAGCAAAATTACATTTCGAGTATAGATTTGTTACAAAATGCCGGGAAGACCAATTGCAATGCATGGAAGCGAATGTGACTGTCTTAGCATTTAATATGGGTGTACTGATTACGAGCACAGATATTTTTAGAATCTGGCATTGCAATTATCTTTATTGATACAGTGCGACAGAAAATGATAATTACTGCAGTATAAAAATATTTAAATATATCGGCACAAGTGCTATACAAAATTACATTTCGACTATAGATTTACTGGAATATGCCGGGAAGAACAATTGCAATGCATGGAAGCCAATGCGACTGTCGTAACATTTAATGTAGGTGTACTGACTATGAGCACAGTTATTTTTAGAATAATCTGGCATTGCAATTTTCTTCTATTATTACAGTGTGACAGAAAATGTTAGATACTGCAGTATAAATTTTTTGAAATACACTGGCAGAAGACCTACATAAAATTACATTTCGAGAAAGATTTGCTTGAATATGCCGTGAAAACCAGTTGCACTGCATGAAAGCCAATTGTTCTGCCTTAACATTTAATGTGGATGTTCTGACTATGAGCACAGATAGTTTTAGAATAATCTGGCATTGCTATTGTCTTATATTAATACATTGCTACAGAAAATGATAGTTACAGCAGTGTAAATTTGTTCAAGTACACCGGCACAAGTGCTAAAGAAATTACTTTCCAAGTGTTTATTTGCTTGAATTTCCAGGAAGAGAAGTTACTTTACAGAAGTGTGAATAAGACTTCTTAACATTTATATTAATTGCATCAATGCATATTACACGTATTTTGTTAATAATGTAATATTGCAGTTTTCTTTTGGTAATGCAGGGTGATACAATTTAAAATCATTTATTGCAATGTAAAATAAAATATTAATTTAAATCAGCCAAATAACTAGATATATTCTAACATTTCCATTATTAATATACTTTAATTTTCCGTGAATACCAGATGTAGCTTAGAAATGCGAGTTCGATTGCAGTAGCATATAAATGTGTGTTTCATGGTCCATGAGTACACAGTTTTAGAATAATCTATCATTGCAACAGTTTTAATAACTCAGGGTAAGACAAATATAAAAAATTGACAAACACCAAAGCAAAGTTTCAAAAAAAAATATAAATAAATAAATCGGTACAATTTTTATAAGTTATTGACATTTTAACTATAGATTTGCTTGATTTTACGAAGAATACCTGACGTTCCTTTTTAATAAAAATACGACGGCTCGGACATTTAGTTTAGATTTATTAGACAAAAATACATCTGCTTTTATAATATTTTTGATATTCCCTTTTATTAAAAATAGCCATTAGTAAACTCTCGGAGGTATAAGCATACTATGTATTGAATCAAACATTTGTATTATTTTTTGGCTGTGTTTTAGAAAATAGACTTGCTTATGAGTATATACAGTTTAGTAGAGGCATATTATTCTTTTTATATAAGTTTCATTTAAACCATTTTTACACTATACTTAATTTCACTTTAGTTGTCTAACAAAAAATTTTTAATATAAACATGAAAATACAATTGTAAAATATGATTTGATTATATTATATTCAATCTAATGGAAAAATAACATTTCCTTATTAAATAAAACATTAAAACTTAAATTGAATTTCATTTAATGTAATATAGGTCTGTATCAATTAGGGACATCATGCATAGAGATTATGAATGTTTATCCAACAACAGCTCACTTTTTGTACATTATCATTTTAATTACTTTCAGAGTTAGATTGTGGGGCATTTTTAAAATAAAATCTTCTGAATTTTACAACTTGCATATAATGGTATAAAATTTACAACAGAATGTTGGGAAAATAACGCACATATGTTTTGTCTTTAACTGTAGTGAAGCAACGCTTAACATTGCTCAGCTTTTTCAATAGTATTGCATTAAATCATTATAAAGACAATGTGTCTCTAAGCTCAAATAATTTTTGTTTACTCAAATCCCATGTTTTAAGATTTAGTAATTTATTCTATTTTTAATTACTTTCTACATGCTTTAAAATGTATAATTGAGAGAAATCTTAATTTTTTGGGAATAATTTAAAAGTTTGTAGCACAAAAGGCAGGCACCACTTTGGATATTTTCTGAATCCCGGTATATATTTTTTTATAAATGGTCATTAAATGTTAAAAAAAATAAAACTATTTTAAAAAAATAAAGGTTTTTAACCAGACGAATGTTTATTAAGATATATTCGCACCGATGGAATTTAAGTGTATGCAATTTCTCAATGAAAAATACCATTTTAATGTTAAAAGTGTTTCTAATAATTAGTCAAAAATACCTGAAACTAACTTAGACACTATAAAATACTCTCCTTTGGAAGAGGCCCACAAAATGTGGATGTTTGGTTTGATTTTAAGTTCTATCGCTTACTCTTTGCAACACGAGGCTGTGACCTACTACTTTGTCAAATCCAAAGGACTACATTCCATTCTAGTAGTAATATTCGAATCTATGACTCCTGAACTCATTACGAGATTAATACCTTTTTGTCTAATAAAGGGCGCTTTCTTGTTTTCCACCATCCGCTAATTCCCCCTTTTATTACAACAGAGTATTACATTGGTATGGCACAGATTCATAAGTCCTTCTTTGGATTCGAACCCAAGGCCATCTGAAAGCAAAACATAACCTTAATATAAACACTTGTAGATGACTAGATCAATCCCCCCTTCGAAAGGTACAAGAGGGAGCATATGCATTTAGCATTTACAATTTCTTACAAGGAAGCTATAGTGAAATATTTGGAGTTTTAACTATTTCAAAGAATAATACGTATAAAAGTAAATGAATTCTCTTACCTTAAATGTCCAAAAAGAAATGTTCTAGAATAAAATACATCCTCCATTACCTGAAAAATATTAATTTTCAGTTTCGGCTTCTTTGTGATCAGCCACCACAATATAAACATAACATAATTAAGTATCAAATTTTATTAACTTTAAACAGTTTCTATAAAACATTGCAATTTGTAAAATATTTAAGGGTTTTTTATAGTTATAGATTTTTTCAGTATTACATACTGCATCTTATTAAAAAAACTTAATAGTGTAGAGTTCCAAATTTATGGATAATAGGTAAACAGTGTCCAAAGTAATAGGCAATATTTAGATAAAGATGCACTCGGGAAGTCAAAGTTACTAGACACACCAAAACGAGAAAGAAAATGTTTTGAACCCTTCATAACATGGAAGAATTAATTTTAATGAAATAAAATGGATATTGATTCCAAAAGAATTCCCTTTAAAGCACAAGTTTAACAGTTTAAGGTAGACGTAAAAACAAAATAACCACTTTTTTTTGTGTCTTAGTTTACCATTTTTAAAAAGGTACCTTATCCACATACAATATCAAATATTAAAAAATAGTTTTTAAATTTGTAAGAGTAAACGTCGTGCTCCGTCCTCAAAACTACCTAACATTTCCCTGAGTCACTATATAATTATCAATTTAATATCTTATGACGATGAATTGATAAGTGACTAAAATATAATTACAAATATTGCACGTGAAAAAATAAAAGAAAAATAATCGGAAATAAATCAAAAATTTAACTTGACTGTTGAAGAATAAAAGTAAAATTTTAACAATTTGAAAGGAAAAGTTAAAGTTATATTCTATTAATAGATACTGAATATGAAAATTAAAAAGAAAACACTCATATAAGTTTAAAATGAATAGAATACGCATACAATCAACAGAATCAGGCCTGAAGAACTCAAAAAACACCGCGGGCCACATTGGAAGCGAATCGTATGTCGGTGGGCCGCACAGTATGTTCTACGTATATGTACACACATATTTGAGGTTTAGGTTTAATTCGAAGAGCTACGGTCTATTTTTGTTCTCACGAGAGCAAATGAGACCAGGTCGTACTGCTTAAAGTCGATTTCGAATGGGTGCGAACATCCATGCCTGCAGCAGGATTCGAACCTGCGAACTTTGTTACCGTAAAACAACGCTCTACAATTAGGCCATCGTTCGACACACACATATTGGAGGTGAAACTTCATACATTAAAATTATTCATAAATTTGAAATGGAGCAGTTAATTTGCAAGTGTACATAAGAGTTATAATAATCAGTAAATCATCTAAAAATATAATTACTATAATAAATACACTACTTGAGTCAATACGAAATTTTGGGAATTTTGAAACTGGCCACGAAATATTACTACTGGGACTCTATAAACCAAACTTAATCATGGTAATAAAATTTATAGCTATTAATGTCCATAAAAAAATTAAAGCTTATTGTAAATGTAGGCGATACAAAATTTAAAACTGAAAATTACCTATCAATGCCACATGTCACTAAACCACATAAATTTACTATAAATTTCATAGATACTAGTGAATCCAATTGTAAGCAGATTTCCCCCTGTTTAAACATACATCATTACCAGTTAAATAACACTTTAATAGATCAAGACATCTTAAATATCATTTTTAAAATATTCAACATGTCATAAATTTTACATAAAACAAAGGCTAATAAGATCTAGAATATAAAAATACATAGATTAAAAAAAAACATTTTAAAAACTGAGGTGTTCCTCAAAATTCACTAAGGGCCGATCTCACCAAAGTCGTTTAAAGAGATTAATCGTGGTTAGAAGACGACTTTTTGTAAGACCGGCTCCAAATATTTCTATTGCACTCATATTAACTATTAACTGTACGTTATTTACTGTACGTTTAGTTTCTATGTTATACTAAAAACCTACATATCAATGCTCGCTTGCGTTACAGTTCCCATAAACAATTATTTTAAAGTATATGACATTTTAGCAGCTTTGTTTTTTTATCTTTTCCCCGTTATTACACCTTGTAACTTGACAAAATCATTTTAATTAAAGAAAAAATAACCAATTTTTAATTCAAAAACACTTTAACAGACACAGCACAAAATCCTGATTTCAGTGAAAAATAAAAAATAATGCACTAGGAAATATAAAGTAAAAAATAAAATTGATCGGAAATGATTGAAATAAAATAATCGGTTAACTGCAAATTCCATTTCATTAACAAATTGAAGCCTAGATTACCTTTTTTTTTGTACGATTAAAGTCTTTCATAAAACAAACTTTCCTAAGACTAACAGAAATTAAAATTTGCTGTTTACGTAATTTAAAAATACCAGATCTAAGTGTAAAATTGTTTGGGTATGACCCTATATAGTTTTAAGGGGTTATACGGATCGTAAAAGTTTAAAAAAAAATATAAAAAAATTATCATTTTGAACTTTTCATAGCTTATAAAGTAGCAGTTTTACAAACAAAATTTTTAGAATAGGTAGAACACGTTATCCTTACTTACATATCTCATTCCTCTTTGAAACATAAAAAATACTTTTGTTAGACATTTATAAATAAAAGACAGTTATTAACAAAAATCATGGTTCGTACACTTTTTTAATGGAAAAAATTAAGCACCATTCAAACTTTTTAAGCACCTCTTATCAGAAACATATCAGATAAAATAATGGTTATTACATTAGGTTCAACAAAAACATGAACAAAAGAGAGAGTGTATAAGTGAGAAATCACAGACACAAAAGTCAAAATTTTTAGGGAAAAAAAAAGAGGTAGTTGAATAGTTATTAAAAATTAATGTTCTGATTTACTTAATACAAAAACAAGTGCCTAAATAGGAAATATGAAAGTATCTAAATAACTTTTTATCAATATAAACAAGTATTTAAGTTTCCTGGTAAAAAATAATTTAAAACAGATTCAAATCAGATGCTTCTTCAATTTGCCTAATTAAAAATATAAATAAATTCACCTATACAGTTAAACTTTATTATATTAAGCTTTGAGGAACCATATTGTTTGTTGGACTTAACTTTAGAAGGAACCTTAGAAGAAAAGTTCTTAAAGAACCTTTAAAAACCTTTTCTACTCTTTAATGTTAGATCTCAGAAAATTATCTCTTGTATAAGATTTACATAAGATAACGTATTATATAAGATTTATAAAAATATTATCTTTAATGATCTTAATTGACTGAAACAAAACAACTGATGGATCGCCTATTCGAATGACCAAAAATATAGACAAATGCAAAACTAGTTATTGCTTACTATTTTAATACTGAATTAACTTATAATCTTCAGTAGACGTGATGCCAGTATCAAGATAGTGTAAGGAATTTCTTTGTCTTATACAACGAAAAACATTTTCTTTCCTTGAGTAGGTGAACAAGATGTTATTAATTTCATGCACTTTGTTTTTAAATCTAGACACATATATTTAAATCTTTTCATAACTGCAAAAAAGTTTCATAAAAAATGAAGAAAAAAAAACTTAGTAAATGACTGAAAAAAAGTTATCCTTCTACCTCATTCCTAAGATTCACTATAAAAATTATAAAATGGACATTCACCATTTATGGATAAATTAGCATGCAAACAAAAGGAAAATCATAAGATCAAAATTTTCATTTGTTATAAGCTGGTTTGTTAAAATAGGGATTTCAACAGTACACCAATAATTTAAAAGTCATTTCAAATAGCAAAGCTTTAAAATGCACTTCTAAACAAAACTTAAAAATTTTGTAACATTAACATTTGTTTTTAACTAGTTTGTAAAATTCTATTAATTTTTCTTAGATTGATTTATAATTAATGCTTAAAAAATACAGTATAAGTCTCATTTTTTTAATGGACAATTTCAAAAAAATTTTAATAAAAGTGGCAGACCCAGATGTTAAATATTAGACGAGAAAAAAGGAGGAATATGAAGAAGGAAAATCGGAAATTAAAAAACAATTTAAAAATATTTATTTGATTTACATAATGCAAAAACAAGTACCTAAGCATGAAATATACCAGAAGCTAAATAATTTTTACTAATATAAACAATCGCTCGAGTCTCCTAATCAAAAAATGTTAAAAACAGATTCAAATCAGAAGTTTCTCAAATATCCTAATTAAAAAAAAATAATAATAATTATATAAATGCGCATTTTAGATATCAAATTTTTAGAAAACATTTCTATAAACAAATTTTTAATTTTGTGACTGCAGAATTTCTTAAATAGCAATAAAATCTATACCTTAATAGTTTGGAAAGATACAATAATTATCATTAGATTTAATTTTAATCAATGTCTAAAAACTCATGATTTAAATAATATATGCACTGTATAAGGCTATTTTTTTAATTGGACAATTAAAAAAATTTTTTTTAAATAGAAATATTTCGGGGCGATGATCGAATAGGACGGGATTTTTTTCGGTATCTGAGCCAGGAGGTTCGAATTGTACTTTAGACTAACAGATTTGTAACCATTTAGTTTGGTCTGAGAGAGCTAGAGTTTTCTTTTATGTTACCGGACGGCTAAAGACATCGGAATTTACTACTTAATTACTACGATTCTGAACGGCTACGAACAAAGAGCGGAATTCGAACCCGTGTCCGCTTAATACCGATTCAGCTATAGGGCTGATTTTTATCTTGATTGCCGTTAAAAGTTATGCGCACGCAAAACTTAACCAAAAAGGTGCGGATTTTTCAACAATAAACTTCCGTGCATATCCAAAATTTCGTAAGTTATTTGCAACAGTGTCATTTCCTCATAGACACTGCCCATAGCAGAAAATTCAGTCAATAAGATAAAGTACCGTTTGAAATAAGTATAGGAGGGATTGGAATCTCAATACTGTTACCGCGATATTAACTGAATACCGATATATAAAACAGTATTACGATCGGTCTACATGCACGTGAGTTCGGGAGATATCTATAAAGAAAGTATGCAGGTTGTTAAAACATAATTCTACTGTATGAGAGCCCCATATTATGATCGCAATATTAACTATAATGGTCCATTAAAAAATGCGCATTTTCTGGAATCGAAAACGGTTGTTTTTTTACCAAAAACATAGAATTACGGCTTAGTTGTACTTTTATACCTAGAACCACACAAGTTCTATATGTTTCATTTATACCGCGTCACGCGGCTTTTTGACCTTGAAGCACGTGTTGCGAGCATCGACTGATAACACTTTCCTACTCTTTGTCAGAAAAAAATTGTGGACGCGGCAAAGAGAAAAAGGATATTAATAAAATTTATACGTACGTGAGATAAAAAAAAAATGGCTTCATCCTTTTTTTTTTTTTTTAAATTTCCGAAATCTGTTTTTTTAGAATAAACCCACAAAAAACATTCGGATCAGAATCATCCCTGAATTCAATATTCGATATGTAAGTCCATTTTTAAGCGCACAGGCTCGGAGCAACGGTTTTTTTCCGCTCTTGGGTTCAGAAACGGGTTAAACAGATTTCTCAACACTACAATTGAAAAATTCGGGTCCCCCTTTGGTTTTGACACTTTGATCGTTATTTGCTTTCAAACACCTGTACCGCCAATAAATAGCCTAAGACTTTTTTTTCGAGGGGGGGGGTGAATATCCCACAGAAACAAAATGTTAGAAAAACAAAGATGTTATCAAAACATGGGAAAGACGATGTGTATAATCCGTTCCACCATTACATAACTCCGTAAATGTTGAGAAGGAGAAGACGAATAAAACGGCCCTAAATAAAATGGAGACTGCAATAAATTGTGGGTTGTAGTGCAAATATGTCATTGAGAATAATTAGGTTTCGGCTCATCATTCATGGTTAAATATAGTTGGAAATTGTGTACAATTTAATTGCTAACCACGATTAGTCCAATGCACCAATCAATGGTGGGACACAACTATCCGTTTAGACAGAAATTAATCTCGGTTAATTAAACGACTTTGGTGAGACGGAACTTTATTGTTTGGCGTTTAATCTGTGGTTAGCTCACATTTTGTCTTGACAAGAGAAATGTTAGCCAAGGGCCGTTCCCACCAAAGGGCTAACTACGGCTAACTACGATTAGCCACGATTAACCCTGGCGCCAACCAATGGGGGAACGGAATTCTCCGTTTAAAACCAATATTAATCGCGGATAGCGTTAAAAAACTTTGGTGAGATCGGCCCTAAGTGATGTTTAAATAGAGTTTTACTACTTCTATCGAAAGTAATTTCTTACTTCGAAATTAAGAATTAAGAATTTATTGGGGAAAAACGTATTTTGGGTAATATACAGGAAAATTTAGGTGAAAATTATAGTGTATAAATATAACCTGTAAAAATTCATAAAGAAATATAAAAAAACTTTAAGATAACATGCGTGTTACATAAGAAAACACAATTTGAGAAAAATTAAGTTAAAATTTCGTAAGTTAAATTTCTTTACAGTAAATAGCTGACACGTTTTTATTCATCACTCTTCTCAATATTGAAATTTTTTTTACACGGACTGTTTTTAAAAATGTTCAGAAATAAATTCCTTTTCATGTATATTTTTTCTGAAAAAAAAGTCTAATTTTTTGTTGGTTTAACAGACTTATGACACCTTGAAATATATAAAACAATATGTGTACAAAAAATGATTGGTGTTATTCGAAATTCATAAGGGGTGTAGGTAAAACAACTATTCAATATTAATGAATTAGCGTTGTATATAAAATAGAATAGCTATTTCCAGTTACTTATAAACGTATCCCGACAATAAGGAATGAAAAAATGTAATTCATTAAAAAATTATAGGAATTTTTTTATGCACATAGTTTATTAATATATTTTACTCGCTTTTTTACTGGACAAAACAATCATTAAATCATGTATTTGTTTTAGCATAGGTAACTTTCATTTTATACGACTTTGACCGAATTCAGCATCTTTAAGTTCTTACCTCCTACGGAGTTTTCCCGCATACCCGCCACGAATATGTTGCTATAACAGTGTTAAATTTACTAAGCCCGAAAAAAATAGAAATATACATAAACTAAAGAGACACATAAGAATATTTAAAAGAAGTAGCGTATGCTTACCTTAAGATATTCCAATTTGAGGTTACTCATAGTTCAATTTCACATTCCTTAACAAAGCAAAAAGATCTATCTGAATACAATTATTTTTTCTGTCCGAGCAGCTAATTAGCTATTCAAACAGAAGCGTGATGTCATAGGGCTACTAGCCAATCGCATTACATGGCCACTCTAGTGCGTATCAAAATTATAATCATCTTCCTAAATACGCTGTATATCGATGTTAATGAAGTATCGAAAATATTGATGTTATAGCTAAAGAAAATATTTTCTTGCATTTTATTTCTTCAGTATTTCGAGTAGATTTTACAAACTGCGATATGTGTATAAAAATGAATTATTTGTAACATACACACATATATAAATATTCAGTCAAAGTAAAACTCGTACATTTCCTTTAAAAGGGTAAATCTGTATAAATGTCAGACATTTATTAAAATTTAGAAATTGTTTCTATAACACGGTGTTCATTCATAACTACACAAAAATTACCCATTTCTAAACAAAATTGAATCCTCAATATGTGAAATGAAAGTCATATTTCCCTTCAACATTTTATTTGATACTGTAAAGTAGTTTAAAAACTACGTTAGTTTAGATTTCAATGTTAAATTACTAGATAAAATGAAGATTGCAATAAGTTTTAGATTGTAATACAAATATATCATTGATAATACTTAGATTTCGGCTCATCATTGTTTGTTAAAATTAGTCAGAAATTGTGTACAATTTATGGCCGGTCTCACAAGTCGTTTAATTGCTAACAGTGATTAACTCATGGCGCCTGTCAATGGTGGAACACAATTCTCTGTTTAAACAGAGATTAATCACGGTTAATTAAACGACTTTGGTGAGACCGAACTCTAATGTTTGGAGTTTAATCTGTGGTTAGCTCACAGTTTGTCTCACATAAGTCGTTTTACGCTTACTTCGATTATTCCCTGTTTAAACGGATAATTGCGTCCTACCATTGGTTGGCGACTTGTGTTAATCGCAGTTAGCCGTGAAACGACTTTGGTGAAACCAGCCCTTACACAACCTAAATTGATTCTTTTGGATTTTGTGAATCTATATTTTGAGGTCGTTTGATATGTTTTTCTATCAATAACTTTCTAAAATTATTAAAACTTTCGAGTCAGTTAATTCATTTAATAGTGTTTAAAATTAATTTTAAAATAAGTTTTGCTTCTTTTTGGTTAGATTGGTTTGGATAGCTACGGTCTATTTTTTGTAACACAAGGGGGGTAATGATACCGGACCTATTGCTTAAAGCGGATTCCGAACTTCTACGAACCTCCATACCACACTAGGATTCTAGCCCATGAACTCCCGAATATTAAAGACCTAACCCTTAGGCCATCGTTTAGCCTTTTTTTTTTCAGAATCTATTTTAGCTATTTCATTTTATTGATTGGAATTTGGCTAATTTATATATTTTCGGTTTATTTCGACATCTGTTTGACCGATTATGTATTCCACTACTAGAATAGTAAACGTTTGCAGAATGAAAAATATTTAAAGTGCCTTTCATGTCAAGTGCGTGTCAAATTATTAGCACCTTAGTTATATTAAATTATCTCTTAACAAACGTATGCAGTCTTCCATTACCTGTGTGTAAAGATAATTCACCAGATATTTCAATTTTATAACTTTAGTTTATAGTTCTAAAGTTTACGAAAGAAAATAAATAAAATACGATATTCGTTTTTTGAAAGTGATGTGCTTTGATTAAACATTTATATTTATTGCTGGTATGTAAAATAGTATAAAATTTAATTAAAATTTTAAGTCTATAACCTTCATTTTGTAAAACAGTAGAACACTGAAAATTTTAGTGATTAAAATATTTTTAAAAGAAATAAAAGAATATTCAAAACCTTACCAGTTATTCTCTTTAGGACAAAGCAAAGAAGGAAATGTGGAGGTTGTAATCTTCCATAAGAATACATTTTTACATTAATTTTGAAGCCTAAATACCAATGTATGAACCCTTTCTCCCCAATTACTCGCTAAGCTGAGATGCAACCTAAAAAAATACAAATAAACCAGAACAATCTAATCTGGAATGTGAAATAATACTGCAGCAGAATTTTTATATCAATCAGACACTTTTGCCTTGTTACAACTCGAAAAGCACAAACACCTGCTACTGTTATCGTCCTCGGGCTGACGTCATTTTAAAACTCAGCTGTTCTTTTTTTTATTGCTGGTATGTTCCACTGGTATTATAGATTGTTCATACAGTAGCATCTGCTTCAACTTCTTTGATCGAATTAACACCCGTGTTTTTTTTGTTTTTTTTTTGAAAATGTATTTATAACTACAGCAGTAGTGTGTGTTTTCATTGCTACTTGGCTGTACAAAGTAATGATCACGATGAATTTCAGATATCATATTCCAAAGGAAATATTTATATTGATCATACATTACTGAATTTTTACCAGGGTTTCTTCTGTATATTCATTTACCCCCAAACTTCTGCATTCAGTCGATGGATCTTCCTCGGGCACGCAGCCGTCACTAAGTAAATGAAGTCTTTTTGAATCCACATTTTCCATTATTTAACAATTGTTGTATGTTCAAATAGAACAAGAAACCTCCTGAACGTTACATAAAATAATACAAATATTCATAACTTTATTACACAAATAGGGTATGCCGAACGTCTTCACAGACTTAAGGGAGCATAGGGGGGAGGTTGTAAGTTCAAATCTTACGTAAGGAACTCGATTTCGACGGTTGATTATTTGTTGTGTGTTGAGTGAACTTCACCAACCTATAAAATGGTAAACAAGTATCTGCGGCTTTATAATAAAAAGTGAATGCTAACGATAAAAGCAATTAAAATGATTAAAAAAAAATTTCAGTTTTTATTTTTGAATAATGATAGACTGGTATCAATACAATTTATATAATGTATGATAGATTGACTAAGTGCAATATTAAAATATTTCTTGGTTATTGCCTTAAATATGAAATGCATTCGTTATTCATTTAAAATATGGATTTTGCATATCATAATCTCTATCGATGTCATTTTTTTTATATCTAGATATTTTAAAAACCTTCAACCTTACCTTCAACATTCAACCTTCAACCTTTGACCTACAACCTTCTTAAAGTACTTATAGCAATTAACCTGTATGCATATCTTGAAATATTTTCAACCAATTTCTTTTGGTTCTGGTAGACGCATGCTAAGACCTTAAATCGGATGGAAATTTTTCGCTTTCACATGAAAAATCAACACATTCTTCATCGGGAAATGGAATCGCAACCTGAATCAGTTGTTTTTTCAACGCGCAAATGTTGATGTGTAATTTGTCTTTTACTCGGTCACTTTGAGTCATAAAAGTCAAATTTTTAGAGTTCGTAAATGTTATTATTGATAACCTGTTGTTTCGTTTAATAGTATTTTAAAAGGAGAATGGTTAAAGATTTAGAGTTAACTTTTCTTCATGGTAATAAAAAAATACTAGTAATAAGACTAGTGAGCTTTCTGTATTTCTATCTGTTGAAACGTTTTGATAAACTGGACGTTGAAACGTTTTGATAAAATGATTTGTTAAACTGGACAGTAACAAATATTTGTTGTTCCCCGCCTATGGCTGGAAAAAAAGAAGCATAGTGCAAATATCTAGTTTAAATTAATCTCTATTTGGCGAGTACACGACTTATTTGACACTTTTCGTTCAGCGATTACATAATATATGGAGTCACCTAAAGAGAATAGATCTGATGGCATTGTCGCACATCAACCTGTACATTTCCCAATTGATAACGAAAACTTTTCATCCTATTTACTTTGATTTAGGTTAACCTGTGGTAACGACTTTAATCGTCCAAAAAATTTTCTTTCTGACAAGAGAAATTCGCTTATTCATCATCGGGGGAAAAATATTAAACTGAATTTGTTACTCTTCTTTCAACGTGCACATGTTGACGTGCGTTAATGCCTTAACTTTATCAAATGCTCTAAATGAATTTACTTTCTTAACACATTGTATGCGGGACACGTGCTATTACGCTTTCTGACACGAAGTAGTACACAATTTGAATCAGAAGAGTTTATAAATTGTTTAAGATTTCCTAAAAATTAATGGAAATTTCTAAGGATACAGGTAAGAAGATTCTTGAAGTTTCTGAATTATCATTACTCCAATTTGCCATACGGTTAATAAAAACACTTCTTGGAGACCAGTTACCATTAAATATAAGACTAAGAGTGCTAACATACTGCAATCCAGATATGTCAGTACCATTAATTTCCCTCGCTGATGATATCTGATGTCATTATGACGACTTCTGACTTCGTAAGGACGTATAAGTCGGATTGTATTTGTAACATATCTCAACTGCAATATGAAAGCACCTTAACACATTGTATGCTGAATATGTATTAGTACGTTTTCTGACAACTGATACTTAAGCGCGTGTCACGTACTTGTAAAGGTTAGTGTAACAACATGGTTTGTTTGTGGGTACAAAAATAACGGTATGTACAAGAAAACGAAGCCGAATGTTCTTGTCTACTACATAGATTCTGGAAAAATTTAGACGTCTTATACGAAGACGAAAAAAATTAAATATAAAATTTTTTATATGATGTCACATTGAAATGGGTAATTGATCAATTACCTGAAACTAACATTCCAGATACAGGACCGCCCACATCTAGTACACGAAGGGCACCTCAATATGACCCTCCTGGAAGATTATCAGTGGATATGCGGAAACATATTTCAGAGAAAATTGTTACTACTGGGAAGAAGAAAAAGCCGCAAAGACAATGTCGTGTGTGTGCTGTGAAAAAAGTGCGGAGTGAAACATCTTACATATGCAAGTTTTGCCGTGTACCTCTTCATAGAGGAAAATGCTTTGAACGTTACCATACTGTAAAACATTATTAGTTTTATGATTGCTCTTTTCATTTTTTTATAATGTAAAAATGTTTATATGTAACATAATTCGAAAAAATTAAAAATATATACTACTATTTCTATTTGATTTTTCATATTTACGATATACTATTATAAATTTATCCACTAATAAATATATTTTTTGTTTACAAAAATCTTAGAGTTGTTATTTATATATTTCTATATATATATATTTGTTTATATATTTCAATATAAAATTCGAAAAGTTGGTTAAAATTTAAATAATTTTTTATCTATTGACATTTAACTGAATAACTAAATTTATGGGCAAAACGCCCGCTCCCGGTACAGTTCAAATGTACCCGCACACAATGTGTTAAATCAATCTGAATTTAAAAGGTATTTCAATATACCACAACTACAAAAGAAAGACCTTTTTAACCTCTTGCCTTATGAATCGAGCGAGGATTGTGTGTGCCACTTTCGATGAAAGCTTTTCTCATGTGTCGTGACCAGAAGCAGTTTCATCACTAACTAAATTTTGCAAAAATTTTTTACAGGACAAACTACAATGCTATCTTTAGATGTATCCAAATCGGTATCTCTTTCAGTATCTAAGGTGTAATCAGAACACTTTCCAGCAATGTTATTAGTATCAATTTTCCTTTTTGCCATTAGGTTAAATTTTTAGATTTTTTAAAGAATTTTTTAAGCACCAACAGTTAATTATTTATTGCATATAATATAATACTCTATTGCAATTACGCCTAAGAATAAACGACCAACTCTTATATTGCAACTGTAACAAACAATAACGCAAAAACAAAAACTTTATCGCCTAAAAACAATAACATGTCTGATACGAGCTTTTCACTTTTGGCCAGAAAGAATCATCACGTGTGTGATACGAGGTTCTCATTTTAGGCACAGCAGTACGATCACGTCTCCCATACGTTGTTTTAAGGCAAAGGGTTAAGAGTTACAATAATTTTTCAACAACCTTTTACCACTGGTGACACTTATTATACATCTAGAATTTATGCGATGTTTAATGCCAAAATATGGCTCTTTGCCACCTCGTGCTCTACCTTAGATGAAGAAACTACCACAATGATTTACATTGCATATTTGTTCAGAACGGGAGTTGTTATCTAATCAAATAAGGGCTAGTAATTTATTAGAGTGCACACCCAGCAATTAAGTTTTCTTGAAAAAAGGTGCTTACTGCATGGTTATAAAAACATAAAAAATCATTAAAGCATAAATGTTGTAATTAAAGTGTGCGAACATTGGTAATTTTATGAGTGATAACCTCAATTTCTTTACGGATCACCTTGTTTTTTGTATATAAAACAGCAAATTAGATTGAGTACTCGATGGCAAGATTGAAAAACGCATATCTTAGATTTATAGAAAAAGTAGATATAGAAGGGAAACATTACTTTGTGTTGTAATACTTTACTACTAATAATTTTTAAATATCAACTATAACAATGATAAGTTTTTAAATACCTGTAAATTTTTCATCTAAATTAATGGCTTATTTTATTACTTTTTAAAAATGTCCAATTCTTTTGGGAAACATTCAATCCTGCAATAAAGTATATAAATTTTATTTAATTGGATCTTGATAAACACATTTGCACTTCCAAGTCCGAGGTAAAAAAAGCTTTTTAATCACGAAAAATTTCAATGTTCATATTTCAATAAAAATGCGTGTTTTGGTAATTTCTAAACAAACTTTTACTCGTCTTTACTTCAATATTTGCTTACAAGGAAACTTTAACCTTGAAACGCTAAATATCCATTTTGACAATTCCTGAATAAATTTCGAGTAGTTTCGACATGATAATTGTACATACGTTTATATCTTGTATAACACAAAAACAATTAGACTTAAAATGGTGGAAATTTGTACTTAGGACTTCTGTAACATCTTTTTATGTACTTTTGTTTTTGGATTTAATCTAGTCTATATATAGTACCCTATTAACGCTGCCAAACTTAACTCAAAAAGCGGCTAGCAGTAGCATGTTAAAATCATGTATTTAGGCCTATTATAATGTCTACTTGTGCACCTCCATTTTGAATAGCAATTTATACTCTATTTAACGAAATATCTCAATTTAAATAGTATTACTTCTATCATCCTCTGCCATATGGCAGTACTTGAGAAGTTTGTTTGGTTTGGTTTGGAGTGCTACGGTCTTATTTTTTTAATATGAGGGCTAATGAGACCGGAACCTACAGCTTTAAGCCGATTCCGAACGGCTACAAACACCCATGCCACAGTGGGATTCGAACCCCGAACTCCGGTACCGAAGGCCAGCACCCTAAACATTCTGCCATCGTTCGGATGAGAGTTCATACAGAGAAAGATACAATGGCATTTCCTGTAGAATATTTACTTTTTAATAATATTTTCTCAACAGATATTTCGAACCTCAGCCATAAAATAGGAGCTTTGTCATTTAAAATGATTTCCTAGCAATGCCTACAAACAAGCTTATGTAGAAGAAAATAATCAGAAATTAACGCAGTACTTTTGTAACGTAAAAGATATTTTAATCCGATATACATAATTCAGCTCATGTGTTAATTCTAACAAATGACGACGTCTTTATAATGTGTTTTTTAAATGTCATCGTTCGGCACAGTACTTGAGAAAGCTCTAGTCATTGTTGAATGAATATATACTTCTCATTGTTAAATATTATTCTACTCATTGTAGAAATATTACTGTATACAGACTACCAAAATATTTTATCAAACATATTGACTACTTTGCTCTGTGACAAATGTTTTGCTGAAAATAGTTAAAGTTGTAAAAAACAAAATAACCAAAATATATAAGGAAATAAAATATTTTATCTAGAATAGTTAACACCTTTAATAGAACAGAAATTACTACACATGAATTCCGTAACTCTAACGTAACTGTAATAATTTTTAGCAAAATATTTGTCTGGGGGTGAAGTGGTTTAATATTTTCGGTAAGTTTTCTTGGTCTACTGTAAATTTTTGATTTTATTATAAACTAATAGTTTGGCAAATGTGTAATTATGTACTTTATTAAAAAAAATGGGAGTATCGTGTCATCTGACATACATATGAAATAAATTTAAATTAAATGCAGAAAAACAACACCTTTTTTAGATTAAATTTTTAAAAAAAATTTTCAATTTAATTTTTTTTAATTAAAACCTTTAATAGAACTGAAATTACTGGACATGAATTTTGTAACTCTAACATAACTAATTATTCCTAGCCAAATATTTGTCCAGGGGCAAAGTGGTTCAATGTGTTCGGTACATTTTCTTGGTCGACTATGAATTTTTGATTTTATTATAAATTAATAATTTAGCAAATGTGCAATTATGTACTTTATTGAAAAAATGGGAGTATCGTGTCATCTCACATACATATGAAATAATTTTAAATGAAATGCAGCAAAGCAACCTTTTTTAGATTAAATTTTTTTTTAAAAAATTTCAATTTATTTTTTTTTTCAATTAATACCTTTAATAGAACTGAAATTACTGGACATGAATTTTGTAACCCTAACATAACTAATTATTCCTAGCTAAATATTTGTCCAGGGGCAAAGTGGTTCAATATGTTCGGTAAGGTTTCTTGGTAGAATACATTTTTATTTTATTATAAACTAATAATTTGGCAAATGTGCAATTATGAACATTATTAAAAAAATGGGAGTATCGTGTCATCTCACATACATATAAAATAATTTTAAATGAAATGCAGCAAAGCAACACCTTTTTTAGATTAATTTTTTTTTAATTTCAATTTATTTTTTTTTCAATTAATACCTTTAATAGAACTGAAATTACTGGACATGAATTTTGTAACCCTAACATAACTAATTATTCCTAGCTAAATATTTGTCCAGGGGCAAAGTGGTTCAATGTGTTCGGTAAGTTTTCTTGGGCGACTATGAATTTTTGATTTTATTATAAATTAATAATTTAGCAAATGTGCAATTATGTACTTTATTAAAAAATGGGAGTATCGTGTCATCTCACATACATATGAAATAATTTTAAATGAAATGCAGCAAAGCAACACCTTTTTTAGATTAATTTTTTTTTAATTTCAATTTTTTTTTTTTTTTCAATTAATACCTTTAATAGAACTGAAATTACTGGACATGAATTTTGTAACCCTAACATAACTAATTATTCCTAGCTAAATATTTGTCCAGGGGCAAAGTGGTTCAATGTGTTCGGTAAGTTTTCTTGGTCGACTATGAATTTTTGATTTTATTATAAATTAATAATTTAGCAAATGTGCAATTATGTACTTTATTAAAAAAATGGGAGTATCGTGTCATCTCACATACATATGTAATAATTTTAAATGAAGTGCAGCAAAGCAACACTTTTTGTTTAATATTTTTATCACATTTTTTTTCTCCATACCTTTAATAGACTATTCAAATGCGTGAATTTTTTCTTGGATTTTTAGGTAACATGTCAGGGTGACGACTGACATCGCCGTGAAAAGTCTAGAGATAGTAATGTATACATGAGAATATAATGTATGAATTTTAATAAAGTGTCTATGTAAACTGTAAGAATGAGATTATAAATAGTCCAATATTTCACAAATTGATTAAATAATCATATTTCATTCACAAAAATGAACTCTCTGGCAGCATTTATTGAGGTGGAGCAATTTTCTGAAGTATGCCTCTGTTTCCATCTAACAATACGTAATCACCTGAAATAGAATAATTTATTAGATTAATTTAAATAACTAGCTGTATTATTTAATTAAGTTTAAATTTAAAAGAAACACACTTAAAACAAAATATGCATTATTTTTAAAATATTACCAGTTTGGAAATGAAGGGTTGCTCCACGTAAACCAGCAATACAAGGTAAACCGTATTCTCTACTCACAACAGCACCTAAATATGAGAGGGAAATACTGTAAAAATGCAGTGAAAACAAATAAACCACACCTAATTATAGTTTTCATTATTACCACATGGACACTTTCTTTTATGTAGCCTCCACATTATGGCCAATTGATCACCACTTCCTGATAGGGACCTTGGACTATGGTTCACGGGTTGCATCCACACGCTGGGCCACTAAATGAGCCAAACACATGGATTTGTCCATATAGTCTGCTGCGCACTTTAGTTGCGCATCTGGCTGCCATTGATCTTTGGAGAAAAACCGCCTTGGAAGCCATCGTCTGCCAAGGCTGTTTTAGCGTCTGCCACCATCGACCACGATAAACCATACCCCCCTGAAGACGGTAGTGATGGCTTGCAGTGGACCATGGTGTGGAGGGGCCTTTATAGCATCCGCCATTACCAAGCCGCAGATATTTGTTGGCCAACAATTTATTAAGGGAACTCCATAAAGGCGGCCACCGTTGTTCCTTAATATAACACAAACAATATGGGTTTGAGTAGTTTTGAAGGAGGGATTAAACAAAAGACTCCCTAGGTTTGACATACCACCTCTAGAGGTATAGTTTGATAATTAAAAGGACATTGCAACCTCGAACCTATTTTATGTGCTTCACCCCAGTCGTCATTAATAAACACAGAGGATCTCACTAATAACAGCTAAATGAAACAATAACAGCTTTCTCTCTCGAACATCTGTGATCTATCACAAAAATAACTGCCATTTATTTTTTATGATTAAATTATAATTGCAGAAACAACTACGACACTCTATCAAAGTGTTCGGAAAGTCAATGGGGATGTTTTTCTTTTGTCTTTCGCTGTCGAAGATAGAACGAAACACGTTTCCACGGCTACAAATAGGCATAGACAATTTGGTGAGAGCTATCTTTGTGATTCACAGACTGAAGACTATTTTTACCATTGTATTTCAGTTATATGACATATGAGACCATTCAAAATTTCTACAATTTCAATACGAAGAAAGCCTTATTATGAGTTTTAAAGAACATATGGGAAATGAAACCATGTTTCGGAGTTGGTTCAGCTAAAAATACTAAAACAGATAGATTTTGTTTTGTGTGTGTGTTTCGTGTAATGATTTTCTTATGGTTGATTGATTGGTTTGGCACGCTAAGGACTACTACGAAATTTTCTACACGAGAGTAAGGAGACTAAAAGCTACTGAAATGACTACTGAACAAATTTAGCCGATTAAGTCTACGGAAATCCATACAGCAATGAGATTCGAACTTACGAACTCCGGTACAGAAGGGCAGCGTCTTACAAATTAAGTTAACGCTAGGTTTGATAATTTTTCGAATCCCAGTATTACATATATATAAGACCATATTTGTTTTTTCAAGTAATGCACCAATTTTTGTGCTTGGTTTGTTTTGGTTTTGGTTTGGAGTGCTACGGTCTACTTTTTGCAACACGAGGGCTAATGAGACCGGGACCTACAGCTTAAAGCCGATTCCGAACGGCTGCAAACATCCATGCCACAGTGGGATTCGAACCCACGAACTCTGGTACCGAAGGCCAGCACCCTAACCCATCAGCCATCGTTCGGCAAGCAATTTTTTTTTGTGCTAAGATCCAAGTTTCACTGTAGACATAAAAAGTTGTACTCGTAATTGTTACTCGTAAAATTCCCAGTGGAAGTGAACTGAAATAAAAATGATACATATATTTGGTTATACAACAAAAAAGGAAATTCAGAAGAAATAAACAAGATTCTTAATAGTTCGAAAGTTGATAATCAATACATTTTAAGTAAGAAAAGAAACTTATGGATGAGAAATTAGATCTGTCTGCAAAAAATGACGCTATCAAAGGAAGAGATGATGTAAATAAAAATAGTATTTCCAGCTTGTAACGAAAAAACATTGCAGACAAGTCAACGTGGCTCATGTAAATGTGTGGTTATGTTTGAAGTCGAATATTTGTGTTAACTTTCGCAAACTTATGAAAAAACTACGACTGCTGATACATCACAAAATGAACTACTGAATTGAGATGCATGGAACTCTAAACTAAAATATACATTACATTAGTATCAGATAAAATATTATCTTAGTTGGTCTAGTAAATCAATTTCATAATTGTGATAACTTAAAGGGGTTGGGTACCATATGAAACTGATTTAGCTTCGTTTTAACCTATGGTGAATTTTGTTCTTCTTCTGAGTGATTTGTATGTGTTTCTTCTTTCAGGTGTAGCACGTGGAGTGCTTTTTTTTACTTTCTAATTTTTTTTATATAGTTTTTAGCATATTTCCTTGTCTTATATTTGAATATTGTAATATAGTCCAGTGGCATTTTACTATAATTAACCCTCCGAGTGGAACACACCGATTAAAAAATGTCTCCAAAAATAAGCTATAGGTTTATTGTGTCATTGGCCAACGCGTTCTATGATTTTTTACTTCACCCTTTGTATAC
>CM063504.1:120898214-120978214 GCA_032207245.1 Pardosa pseudoannulata | reverse complement strand
AAATTAACGGTATGCTAATCATAATGAGCGAATAAAAAGAAAAGTATGATATTCTTTAACGTTATCATTATAACTTTCACTTTGTGCTTAAGTTGGTTGGTTCTGTTCATATTGGATTCCCCTAGTGTTATGCTAACATTTATTCTACTCTCAGGTGTTTTGCATTTAAAAAATAAACTACCGTGTGAATAAAAGAAAAAAATTTACAGGCTTATACATAAAACCTTTTAAATTTATGTTCATAAAATGTTTTCAATTTCATTTAAAAAAGACTGCATCAATTTTTTTTACGAACAGTTAAAAATTAAATTCATTATTCTCGTTTTTTATTTTGGCAAGCCTTACTCTTTTTACTTTACCAACTAGCAAATTTTGTTTAAGAAATCTTTCAAAAACCCACCCTAAGTGGTGCTGTCTTGTCCGAATGACTACATAAAGCTAGAGGAATCCAATATAACTGATACCCAACTACTATAACACTCTCTGTAAAATCTCTTTGCTTAACTTTATTATACATACTTGTAGTTTGGAAGCTTCTTCTAAAGTAAGAGCTACACGAACGAAGCCTTTCGTCACCCCTTGACTCACAGGTATACCTAAAGTCAAGAATTAGATATCTGTTACAAACTAGAAACAAACTGTGGAAACTTTGGAAACAAAATATAAACACATTTTTATTGCTATGATAAACACATTTTCATATCTAATTATATAGCCGATATTACGATGATAGTTAAAAATATTTTTTATATCCTTTCCAATGCGAAGATAATTCACTTTTTGTTTATTTTCTTCTTCGATGGTTTTTTTGCTTTTTACCTTTCGGAGCTCACTCGCATTTAGGATTTTTGCTCTATCTCAAGGGAAAAAAATCTGATTTTGACACCGTATGACTTGTTATAAACCTATTAAATTAAAAAGTTATATATATATATATATATATATATATATATATATATATATATATATATATATATATATATATATATATATATATATATATATATATATATATATATATTACGCTGCATAATCAAAATTATTTTCACATTCCTTTTAAGTTTGAATGAGAGTGTCATTTCTCAAGTTAGATTGTTGTCTAAATAAAGCTGAATTTCAGCCATTTGATAGTGTTAATATTCCTTTATTGTTGCATGTTTATCAAATGAATTTTAAACAAATTAAGGACAATGTTTTCTTTACTCCATACCAGAAAGAAAGAAATGGAAATTTAACATAAATATCTGCAAATAACTTTATTTTCGTTTCTTTAAAGATAGACTTGAAGAAGTATTGTTGAAAGTGCTTAAAAAGGGATTATTTGTGTGAGTATGAACATTTTTCTGTTTTTCATTGTTTTTATAATTGGTCGTATATACAATGATGGGAAGTCTTTAATCAATTTTGCTCTGTATTAAATGTGTGTTTGTTAAGTTTAATCGTTTCCAGACGGTTAAATATATCTTTTTTTCCATGTATGTTTGCCAATAAATACAGGGTTAACTAAACATGGCACTTTCCCTTTTTAATAAGTTTGCAGACATATAAACAGTTCAAAGTTGAATAATTATTTACCTTGCATCTTAAAGCCGTCTTCACTTGGTACAACGGGTGTACTGTTGGCATTAATCTATGCAAACATAAAGAAACAATTCAAAGTAGTTCTTATTTGAGAAAATAGCCATAGTATTTATAGTAAAGAAACATGAATAAAAACTAAAAATGGCATCAGTTTTTAAAGAAAAATGGAGAGTAAACTTTTAAACAAACTGAGATAATGTAACAAACATCCCTCAATTAATTTTAATATTGATATGTACAAATATTTTCTGCGGAAGATAACTATGTATTAAGAATGTAGTGCATTTACGTGTTTTTAACTCATTTCTTACGTGTCTTTAACTGTATACTTCTTTGGATCACTAACGTTAAGACACTAAACTCTTAAATGTAAATAAATAGATAGCTTTGAGTGTTTTATTCTACTTATAGTCAGTTAGACTACTATTCAATTTGTAGTCAGTTAAAAAGAAGTCGTTGACTGGACTTTTTCTGTCTCATTTAAAATTTAAAATATAACACGTTTTTTGCTTTATTTTGAAATTTACGAAATATTTAAACAACGTAGTATTTATTTAGTGGCTAGGAAAAAACAGGGTCTAAGCTAGACTTGTATATTTAGAAAATTCTCAATTTTAGAAATATTTTCCCTTTAGTAATGTATTCGGTATCATCTATCCTAATGAGTTTTTTCATGTTTTTCAATCTCAACTTAAACACAAAAAGTGTAGTAAACTGTAGCTTTAATTAATTTGAATATAAATTATTTATTTATCAAGTATAGTAATGTTGAAAAAGCCAACAGATGAAAGATATAGCAGGCTTTAGTTTTTAACTTTTTTTCTATCTAATATATATTTTAAAAAATAGCTGATCATAACAATTATTTCTTCGAAAATCTGATTTAGAAAATTGCTAAATTTCTTGACAATTCTAAATTCTTTTTCAGAACTAAAGGGAAAGTATAACAATTATAGAGAACTTCTATATTCTTTATAACTATTCTATTTCTTGATACGTTCTTCGTTAAAAAAATTCATTCATCATAAGAATCAAAATAGCTATCTATAAAAACCAGTTCAATGAAGATCTGTTTTATAATTCTTGAGAATTATAACTGCAATATTGGTACGAAAAAGGAAAGTATAAAAATTAAGAAAGATTCTCTATTCAAAAGCACCAAAATAAACGTAGAAAAAACACAAATTAAAATAAATGTAGTGAAAATAAATGTAGATGCCTTAAAGAATTTAACAAAGGTTCATTTTGTAGACCACTCACCGGCTTCGGATAACCTTTAGAAATTTCTGGAAAGATGTACTTATCTAATTCGGGATAACGCTTCCGGCGATGGATTGCTCTACAAAGAGAAAATTAAGTTCAAATTATTCTGTGGTATTGTATACAACTATCGCCCAGCCTGTGATTTGGGTGACTGGGTTTAAGGATGATTGTGGATGAAATATTCGAAATTTATTTTACTGATTTATTTGAGAGGACATAATGGTAACTTTCCAAAGCAGTTTTTCTTTTGTCTTAAAGATCTATGAAATAGAAATTATGGCAATTTATATTTTTCATCGATTAACAAGAAGTTTCATTTAAATAATCAGAAGTCATGGTTTGACTGTATTTTATTTGTAAAAAGGTCGCTAAATATCTGTTTCTATTTTAAAAATAGAATTTTACTGATGAGTTTAGTTTAATTCCTTTAAAGCGGGAGATCTCTCAATGACTGCAATAAACATTCTGTAAAACGTTTCTAGAATAAAAACATTAAATACATTTTCTGTGTAACTGTGTTTGGAGGAGCGCATACTCCATGGTCTTCTCGAACCGCTAGCAGCGAACGTAGTACATTGACTGTAACCGCCAGAAGAGACGCCATAAGCAGAGAGACAATAGACTCTCAGACGCTCACTGGAGTCTGTGTTGCTGTAGTTGCGAGCTAACACGGCTCGGTGTATTTCGATAATTTTAATGTTTATTAAATGAGTGTCGTGAATATTAGTATCTTTCATCATTTAATTGAACGTGTGTTGGATCTACTTTAAAGCATTCTCAATTCCATGGGTATCATATCTTCACGTGATGTGCGAACACCGAAGACTCATATTTACTTAAGAATACTCTTCATATTCAATACATACTTTTCAAATTAGTAGAAGTCCTGTAATAAAATATTAAAAACTTAAATATTATTTAATGTTTATGTAATTTCTAGAAAATGTTACACTGATATTGGTTGGTTGGTTGGTTGGGGTTTAATGGCGCAAGATCCAGGTAAGGATAAGTTGCGCCATTTACACTATTGATAATTCACATAATTTTGTTTTTTAAAACCACATGAACAATTTGATTTTGAGCCAGGAAAAAGACCAAAAACAATACAGCACGCTATATTAGTTTACATTCATAGAATTGTCCAGTCGGAAAAAGTTTTAATAGTGGACGATTCAAGTTAGCTCTTTTCTTTTGGATGCATCCAACCCATAATCATTACTCTGTTAGATTAAGCTTCTGATTTTTGCCAGAAGTTGTAATTCTGTAAGAGCCTTAAGTTATTAATGGTGAATTTATGTTGACCAGTTTGTTCCAATGGAAACAAAGATCAAAACAATTTGTTTTAATTATTTTTATAACATTTTACCAAATAAACAAAACATATCTAGACGCAAGTTCCATAAGTTACCCGCCATTACTGGTATGCAACCAGAATCTAGCTTTACAAGAAGAAAAATATTAATTATTCCAAGAAATCTTTAAATATGGGAGAGCTTTATTACAGTAATTTTAAAATTATATACATTATTTACATTAGTAGAAATAGTTTTCCAACACGAGTTTCCGTGGTGCTTTTACCACGACCAAGAACATTTTCATTCAAGTCAACCTTTTCATATGTGCATCACTCACAGAGCCAAACTCAACATGAAATGAAAATCGAAATTACAAGAAAAAGAACGTTGCCGCTTCGCGTCCAAAGTTTTCGTTTACAGTGAAAAAAAAAGTGACTGGAAATATTTCCAACATTACATCCACTTAAACACTGGCATATTGAGATTACTCCTACCTGGATATTATCTTGGGTGATCTGTTGCTTAGAAGCTCTTGTATCTCTTCTAGATTCATAAAATACAAAAGGTCGTCATCTGGGATACGTCCTTCTGCAACCATAAGTTTGGCAAGATACTTATAACCCTTTCTCCAATCATCTATTTGCTTAATCAACAAAGACTGAAATAAAAGAGGAACATAATATTGTTCTTTACGTCATTACAATTTAGTTACTTGCAAATATTGAAACTTTGACAATTGAATACCAACTGAGCAACATCGTCGCAAAATGTTATTGTCATTTCCGTATTATACACAACTATATTACATTACCAAGATATTGTTAAATTAATACAAATTACTGAAAGATAAAGCAATTGATGTAGGACTTTACAGATGAAATAAACTTGTTACTTATACAGTATTCTATTCTCTTAACAAGGACAGTTAGTTCAATAATGTGGTGATTTAATTTAATGTTTTTTTTTTCTAAATTTGTCAACAACCCTGAAAGAGATTTTATAAAATTTCACCATTTTCTACTCCCCGAGTTTTAAAATATTGATTTCAAATTTCGAAATCTTCAGATATTTTAAGTGGGTAATAGCTTTTCTTCGGTTATTTGTCAATATGGCTAATAAATTAGAGCAAGTGAATAACTAGTTATAAAGAGACGTATTTTATTTGTGTAACAAAGAATTACATCAGTAAAGTTCCTCGTTGCTGTCAAAGGGCTACTGACGGAGGAGGGGGTTTCAGCGTTATCTCTTGCTCCGACCCACGTTGGACAGGTCGGGTGTGCTGCCCCCCACACCACTGGGTGAGGGAGGGAGTTATACTGCCGGAGTGTTTCTTCCCTTAGATGAATTACCCGGAGATTATGGTAAAAGAAATACTTAAATTTAAAGGGTAAAGTAAGTTAACATCAAACGTAAATTTCAAGTGACTAAACCATTTACCTTACTGGCTTCTCGCATTTGCACAGATCTTCGACACTGGGGTAACAGCAAGTACTTTAAAAGCATTCTATAAAGAAGAAAGAATTAGATTACCCTCTTCAATGTTACTAGCTATAATTAGACAGCTGAAATTTCAAATAAATATTTTCTTGATACCTGGATGTAAATTTCAAAGATATGTCCAAAGCACTCAATACGTGATCAAAATTTTCAATAGTTCTGGATGATGCATCTTTGGTAACATTACCAACAAGGTTCTAAAATAAAAATAGATTCTTAAAAATTTATGAGTCTGTAAGAAGCATATTATTTTTCTAAAATATCTTATAAAAATTTACTTGTAAAAGTTGAACAAGCAATTTTGGGTTCTCACCCCAAGTAGTACTTCTTACGTCAAACTGAAAAAAAAACCAGATAAAAATTGATATCGAAATTTTAATACACAATAGAACTAGCTATAGAAAGCTATAGAAAAGAAAGTCATTTACTTTGTGTAAATGACAAAAAACAAGCAATATTTAAGAAACTCAAAGTTTACTAGATTGAAATAATAAATTTCTTTTATGGTCAGATTAATATATGAAGAAATGTTTAAAGAGTATTTTACTACAAGATAGGTTAAGAATAGAATTTGAGATATCTGCATATAAATATTAAATCAACAAGCCATTAAAAGAGGAAATAAAGTTTTAGGATGTATGCGGATTTAACAAAGAAAAACTATTTTAGACCATGAATGATATCACTTTTAACATGCAAGCTTAGGCAAAGGACCAAAAATAGTTAATGGAAAATTTTAAAATAAATTTATTAAAAGACATAAATAATAACATTTTAAATGAAAACTAGAGTATTTAGAGTTAAAAAAATTAATTTAAGATATAAAAAATAAAAATGAAGGTTCAACCCCAATGTTTCGAAAACACTAAACACTGTTTTTTCTAAATACATTTTTCTATTTATTCTACATCAAAACAAGCGACGATATATTTTTCTATAATTACTGTCAATGTTTTCTGGTTATTTACCATTTGCCATAGTGAAAAGAACAGTTTTTATTATGTTATTCCTGTGTCGTTAGATAACATGTTAATTAAAGTAGTATGGAAATAAACTAAAGAAAATTACGTGAGAATGGATTTGAAAACTAAGGAACAAATCTATTTCTACCATTGAAGATAGTAAATGTTTTAAGTGGTATAATTCAAATATTTAATAATTCTATCAAAATGCAGGAAATATTTTCGAAAAAAAAATGTAACTAAAACCCTGAAATTTAATTTTATGTTTCAGATCTAGGGAATATAAGCAAACATATATGTACGGTGAAATTGTTCACAAGCTGTTTAGACTTTAAATTATAGAAAAAAATGAAAAAGTTGCTAAAGGTCCTTTTAGCTCTTGAATATGAAAATTATAGGAAACATTACTTCTCTCAGGCACCTGTGTCCATGAGCAAATAGAAAATCACGGAATTTCATTCCAGCTTCGGTAGGCGAAGTGTTGAGCCACTGAATAATATCCTGCAATTAAAAAAAAAACCCATGTAAGTATTACATTAACAATTTAACCTAAATTATGTTTTCAACTTTAATTCCACATCGTTATGAAGATAAGAACCCAAATACAAGAGCAGAACCTCTTCCGTTTTTCAATAAACACAATCTTAACTTACTTTTTTTACTCCAAATATTTTTTTACACGTTTAAAAATTATCTATATTTCCTGTGCCACGATTTTGGTTATATTTCGTGTCTGTAATTCATACATACATATATATATATATATATATATATATATGTGTGTGTGTGTGTGTGTGTGTGTGTAATATATATATATATATATATATATATATATATATATATATATATATATATATATATATATATATATATATATATATATATATATATATACATATATATATGTGTGTGTGCGTGTGTGTGTATATATATATATATATATATATATATATATATATATGTGTGTGTGTGTGTGTGTGTGTGTGTAAGGAAAATTCTAAGGGGTTTTCAATACTTAATCAAGTCTAAAATGTCTCGCATCATTTTGCATTCCCCCTTTTAACCCCTAACCTAAATTGACCACTGGGGCTACAGTTTACAGAGAAAGGGCCTGACTAGTTATAACTCTACATAAGTGTAGCGGACATTTTATGAAATTTCCAAATAAAAAGGAGATTTACGATGTCGGTGGACAGATATTTTCCCACAGTTGTTGACCCAGGTGTTAAGGGTCTTGCACATATAACTTCATGCTAGCTGACCCTTCAGTTTGTTCTGTCCCTATGATGAAGTGAGAAAAAGTCCTCCAATGCTATCTTAATAAATGTCTTTAGCTAAAACGGTGTCATTTTTATAGAAATGACTGCAACCACCCATCATTAAGTCTGTCTTATTACACACACATATAAATATATATATAAATATATATATATACATATATATATATACATATATATATATACATATATATATATATATATATATATATATATATATATGTGTGTGTGTGTGTGTGTGTGTGTGCTCATATGCCTGAATGTATGTATGAGAGCGCCTAGCCAGAAAAGTGAAGTTTGCTTTCTAGATATAAAATTTTTTTCAGAAATACTCATTAATGCAAAAATTAGAAAAGAAAATAAACATGAAAACATCATGATAATCAATAGTATATAATGAACATGTTCAACAATCGGGAAATAGCTTTATCAAGATATGCTTTGTTAAAATTGATTTCCTGATGTTGAACCTAGCATGAAATCACTTTACCACTGTAACCATTACAGATGCTGCTAAGAACGGACAAATAAAGTCAAGATACGAAATCCATTAACCTCATCACCTATCCTGTCATGAGTACGCGTTTGTATTCGAACTGAATAAATCACGTAATTAAAGCATCACGTAATTTGTGTCAGTTTCACAGAGTATTTTTTATTTAATCTGTAAGGTGTATTGGAACTTATTACTAAATTTTTTCCGAGAACTGCCAGAACAATGTGTTCCCTCACCATTTTTTTTTTTTTTTTTTGAGAACGCTGAAAGGGTCTCAGACTTTACCACTAATGGGATGAGTTACTATCCCTTAAAATTGTAGCAAGCTTTTTGTATAACACACAATAAAAACCATTAAAATTCATTTATTCCCCAGTGTAACAATAAGTTACATTCTGTTCAGCTTTTTTTTTACCTCTTCCCGCGAGCCATTTTCAATGACATACAGAACAGGACCGGTTTGAACTAGAAGAAACTTCAGACTTCTCCCAACCAATAGAAGGGTCCATTGGATTTTCGAGATTCTGACTCCTCCGTTCGGGAGTGGACCCCTTTTTAACTCCAGGGGCAGTCTGATTTTTTTTAAAGGACAAGATTGTTACCAGAGGAGAGAAGAGGGTGAACGTTTCTGGTATCTGCTGCTTGCGAGATAGACATATTTTGAAGCTACCCGAGAAAAGGGGAAATTTTGTGAGACCGAAGCCGAATTCAGAGGAGTCTTCGATATCTACAAATGATAAGTTGTATTCCAGTTGTATTCCTTAGGCATTTAATTATACAAAATTACTAAATCAAGACATATTTGTCCATGGGTTTTTTAACGAGTTTTAATTTCTTCTTTCTCAAACATTAGGACAATATAACATTATTTTCACACCCAGTCAATCCAACGGAAGCCTAAAATCATTACCAAATGAGACAATTTGGTGAAAATTATGCTTTGGGCCACACTGGTATGGATATTTTACTTACGTCAAGTGAACATTTTTTAGATGCATGGTACTGAATTTTACTTCTGAGAATTTTACCTTCAAAATTACATTCAAAATCATAATAACCCTTTCCAATAACACTTAGAGATTATAAGTCATTGTATAATTTACTTACGTCAGGATCTCTTTTCTTGAAATCGTCGGACGTGACTTCTTTACCGATGTGAAAAGCTAAACTCTAAAGAATGAACAAACTTAATATTTCATTTTGATTATAATCTTTTATATATTCGCATCATAAAAACAATATTTACGGAGTGAACCGCTAACCATCAGCATAAGCAAAATATATTTCATTGTCTGAAGACTCAAATCTGATTTAGAAAGAAAATAAATTTCACCCCTATTAATGGAGTACAAACCCACAGTTTTTGACACAGCAAGATAACTCCTTACAAATTAAGCTCTTAGTTGGCTCGAATTATTAAAAAACAGCACAAAATTTCAGCTTATTTATTTATGCCCAATCTGTTATGAACATTTATATTAAACCATGTAATTATGGTTATTTTTCATGGGATAATTCTTTGAAAATTTAAAAATTAAATTTTTTAAATTAAAAGTTTCAACAGATTTAAATTTTTATTATAATAACTAGCATATAGCCCATCATATGACGGGATTAGTAAAATTTTTAATATTCCAGAAATATTAAGTACCCAATGAGACAAGTAAAAAATGGTTTGTTTTTTGACTGAGAATTATCTGAGTCACTCTCAATAATTTATTTATCGTCATACTCCTCTAGAGTCTCCCGTCCTGTAATGCAGTTTAGAATCAAATTGAATTCATTTAGTCAAACCGTGTGGTTATGTATAATAAACAAACATACAAAAGAACAAACTTCTTAATTTCCAAATATATAAATTAAAAGTTAGATATTTATTTGTCCGTGAAATAGACTCCTAGACTTATATGAAAAGAATTTATTGTTAATACCGATGATAAAATTTTCATTGCAACCAAAAATAATCGATGATTCAATTTAAAATTATCACATATGTACCTAATCTATTATTTAAGCCAATACAGATTATTTGCAACCAAAAATAATCGATGATTCAATTTAAAATTATCACATATGTACCTAATCTATTATTTAAGCCAAATATAAAAGAAAATCATTTACGTAATATCTAAGTTCAGTGATAAAAGATATTAAAATAGTGTAGACGATATTTAAATAGTTTAAAATATGAAATGATTAAATGAGATGGTTAAAGGAATGACGTCACAATGCTAGAAAAAATTGTTATTTTCCCTATTTATTAAGTGATAAATGGTTAAATTTAATCGCTTGCTCTTAACCGGGGAAAATAGGACTTGAAATAACGGCATTAAACTCTCGAAAAGGGGCGAAGGGGTGGATTTAGAACGTTTTAAAGACGACAGTATTTTTTGCTGTGATATGTAGCATATTTATACAAATTTATTTTAGAATCGGATCGATCGTTTAGGAGAAGATAAACTTTATTCGCTTTGAATGGATGCCTCTATCCATTCCAGGTCCAACCGCTTCATAAATTTGCGGACAGATAACTTAGGCTATTATTATATAGGGGATTAAAACATTTCAATTATCGAGTGAAGATAATTAATTTGTTTTTAGGGGTTTTCTGCAAAATAATTTATTTTTGAAATAGAAGAGCATTTTTTAAGAAATAGGTATGTTGTGGATAAACATTTGCAAAAAGTTATCTTGTAATTAAAATTCTTCAAAAGAATTCGGAAACTAAGCATATCATAGAATCTGTGTGTAATATTTAAGCTTTGTAATTTGTATAGAATTTGATACAGATCAATTTGAATTAATCGATAGTGAAAAAAAATCATTCTGAAATAGACTAACTGTAAAATCTTATGTAGGATGTAGTATACATAGTCGGACATAGCAAGACAAATAATGTTGCTAAATATACATTTGCGAAAATGTAATTTGCCGAGAAAATCTCCTTTTATAGTCCTTTGGCGGGCAAATGCACTAGATCGCCAAAGAAACCAACATGCAGCTATTTATTGAAAAAATCATTCTGAAATAGACTAAATGTAAAATCTTATGTAGGATGTAGTATACATAGTCGGTATTGCAAGAATAATAATGTTGCCAAATATACATTTGTGAAAATGTAATTTGCCGAGAAAATCCCCTTTTTATAGTCCTTTGGCAGTCAAATGCACTAGATCGCCAAAGAAACCAACATGCGGTTATTTCGTCTTCTGTTGCCAACCTCAAGGTTGGTGAACAACATATTCACCATCTTTCTTGAGATTTCTTCACACTTTGGTGCACGAATTTGAAACTGATGTTGATAATTATATACGGATGTAACCAGTGTTTTCTAGAATGTACTACACATACTACAAAAACTATAAAAAATTATCCCTTTCAAAATCAGTAGAAATCGAGCAGTGGTATAGATCAGTTCTAATTGTTGGATTATTTGATAGCTTGGAAGTTATTATACATTTAGTGAAAGCTGAAGGTTCAGTTTTGGGATGCTATAAGTCAAATATTTTTATATGTGTTAAAAACAGTTTTTAAAATTAATTAGTTGCTAACTCCTTGTGATTGCTCTAAATTACCACCAATATCACGCAGGGGTAATAACATATGCTTACAGTCTGTTCCATAATAGCTTGTCGTCTATTTCTCTGAAAATGCAAACATTTAAAAAATACATTTGTGCCGTTCAGTATACATATTAAACTTAAATGCATTTCACCTAATAAGCTATCTAGTCCCCATTATTATCGATTACGCAAGAATCGCTTTATCATTCGATTTTGACGTTGAGCGGCGTTTACCCCGTTCCGGTAGGTTGTCAACATTTTGTACCGCTTTATAACGTGCTACTCACTTCTTGACGAACGACACCGACTTTCTCATGTACCGGGCTGCAGCTGCACAAGATATTTTTGGTCCTTTTGGACGGTTACACAAAAACATTGCCTCAAAACGGCTCACATACGTTGCACTCCTACTGGAATTGTTGATTTAAACACAGCAAAACAAATCGAATAAAGAATATAAACATAAAGCATTCTTCTCTAATTTTTGAAGAATACGTAATTATGACGGTATCTGAGCGCTATCTATTGGCGAAGTTATGAGGGACAAGCTCTTATGGAACACACTGTATATAATTATCCTAGAAACATGTGGTTTACATCACTTGATTTTTACAACAGTATTATTTTATTTACGTTTTAAGAATTAAAAAATCATTTTCCCGTAATTTTTATTTCTCTCTATTAAGTGCAACATTAGTAATCCATAAATGGTGCTATTTTCTAAAGATACAACGAGTTTCTCCATTGTTAAGTAGAACAGATTTTCTGGAAGTTAAATGTAGAATGCGCCATTAGAGAATACTGACTTTGAGTGCTTTTATCAATAATAATACATTTATCAATTAATTTTCATTTTATCACAATGACTATTTTTACAGCATAATATTTAACTTACTTGTATAGCACAGGGTACATCCGCACTTTCCACTCCACTGATAGATGCTAACATTTGGGATAAAGCACGGTACACTTCTGGCGTGAGTCCTAAGAATAAGGGATACATAAAAGATTACCTTCAATTGTCAGTCATTTAAAAGACAGCCGAACGCTGGCCTATTGGTTAGAGCTCTAATCATCGATACCGGAGTTCGTGAGTTCGAATCCCACAATGGCATGGATGTTTGTAGGTGTTCGGAATCAGCTTTAAGCAGTAGATCCCGGTATCATTAGCCCTCGTGTGAAAAATAGTAAACCGTAGCTCTCCAAACCAAACCAAACCATTTAAAAGACATATTACAAGGACGTTGTCATTTGTTAGAATTAACACATAAGCTGAATTATATATATCGGAATAAAATATAATTTACTTTACATATGTACTACGTTAATTTCTGATTATTTTCTTCTACAGAAGCTTGTTTGTAGACATTGCTAGGAAATCATTTAAATGCACGAAGCTCCTATTTTAAGGCTGAGGTTCGAAATATATTTTGAGAAAATATTGTTAAAAAATAAATGTTCTACATGAAATGTCATTCTATTTTTCTCTGTATGAACCCTCATTCGAATCATGACCGAATATTTAGGGTGCTGGCCTTCGTTACTAGAGATTCGAATCCCACTATGGCATGGATGTTCTTAGCCATTAGGAATCTGCTTTAATCTGTAGGCCCTCGTGTTGCAGAAAAGTAGATCTTTGCACTCGAAACCTAACCTAACCTAATCTGTATGAACCATCATATGATAAATTTTATAAAGGGAACCCACCTAAACCGATATACTTGTCCCAACAAAAACCTTACAGAAAAAAAATGTAAATTTCTGCATTATACTTTATAGGCATATATATATATATATATATATATATATATATATATATATATATATATATATATATATATATATATATATATATATATATATATATATATATATATATATATTATATATATACTTAATATATAGGCATATATACATAAACATAAGCATACACACGTGTATCAGTGTGTGCAACGGTATTTTAACATAAAAACTAACAAACATAGGCATAAGTATATCTTAAAATAATTTTCGATCGATTCTAGCTTTTTATGACAAAACATGGCTAATATTTTTCGTTTTTTCCTAAATGTACACCAACTTCGAATTCACCAAAATTAATTCTTACCTACCCTTCTTTACTGTTCATATATAACTCTTTATGTAATTAATTTTGCCTTCTCCAAGTCATCAAGCTTCCCCCATGAGACTAAACCAATGAACCCTGTTTCGCTGGCTCACACACCTATAAATTGTCCTGCACAGGTTTATCTCTCCAGAAGCCTTTGGAAAGTGTTGATAGAATAAAGTGTATTTCTCTGTTCGAAAATTCTTTGATTTAGTTCGGCTACTTTTTCACTTACCCAAGACAATGTACACTTTCTTACCGTTGTGACGGGCTGAATTATCAATTATTTATATATCAGTTTCGTGCGGTCCATATGTGCAGGGTGTGTGCTGCACACCCTGGCAAATTATGATGAACAATAATTTTCTTCACCTATGTCTACCTATCATTATTTGGTATATAATAAATATTATTTATAATATATTCAAATATTATGTTGATTTGCTTTCTTGTATTCCCGCAGTGCGTGCGGTACTAGGTGCTGCACCACGTACTTCACAAACGAACGTAGGAAGTTCTGATGTATACCAACTGCGCACTAAATTGAAAATCACGCTTGTTATGTATGGGCTACTGGAGAAGAACATCATACTATGGCACTGAGGCAAGTGCAGCTATTTTTTCTGCACTTGACATTCAGAATCATCCGAAGGTACGGTTTATTAAGTGTTGTATTAGAGCTGGGACTTACAGGCTGAAGCGATTTTGGTTTTTAACTGATTAACTAGCCATACGATTTTACAGACGGTTCATGTTTAAATTTATATATTGTAAGATTTTGTTTTCATGGAAATATAAAAGAATTATTTTATCAATATAAAGTGAAATGTTTTAGTGTAGTAAATTAATTTCGGTGGTGTATTGAAATAATTAGCTGAAAAACAATGTTGTTTTGTTTTAAAGAAACGAATTTTAACAGAACAGTTCAAATTTTACCATTCATTGTGTCTTACAGACAGTATATAAGTTATATCTGTAACACCATATCCCTGGTTTTGTTTTTAAAAATTGTCAAGTTGTTTTTCACAGAATATATAATTTAATCTACTGACCGAACAAGAAACAGTTCGCTCTATTGTGCCAACGTGCAGTGAAATCCTCTGCACGTGGAATAGACGTTCGGTTTCACCAATGAGCATCCGGATGAGGCACTGCAGCAGTGGGCGTCGTGTGGTGCTACGTTTGCTGAACATATAAGTTTTTCGTGGAAACCCGAACCTTTGCTTTTTAGACGACGGAATGACACCATACAACAAAAGACATGATTTTTGCTTCAGTGCTAGTAGAATACTGATAAGTTTAGCTGTTTTTATAGTTATAACTCGTCTACTCGTACGTAAATATTTTATTTATTGAATTCTGTAAATTTATATTCATAATAAATAACCCGTTTCAGAATGGAGAACTCAGATGTCTCAATAATTAAAGATTTATTGGAAAATCCATGATCTCTGCACACCCTGCATGAAAACCTACCGCACGCCACTGATATATATATATATATATATATATATATATATATATATATATATATATATATATATATATATATGTAATCCATTTTTTATAAAACTCCTTCACAAGGAGAAAGTTCAACAGCTAGCATTCATAAAGTACAAAGATGCAGTCGGGTCTCATATTCAAGAGAACTCAGAAGTCTAATTTAAAACTTTATTTCAGAGCGGCAACACGGCACATCTGTCCTTCTGGACAAATTACAATCAAAAGCCACAGAGTTCACTCTGCTCTCACACAAGTACACCCAAGAGCGCTGACAACAAGAATTTTCCCACAACAAAAACAGCTTAATAAGCGAATTGACTGCAATATCAGCAAAACGCGAAAACATGTTCCGCCAACACCTGGGAAACTGCTGTATAGACAGAAAGTTTACAGTTTTATGACAGAAAGGAATGTTAAGTGGAAAATACTCCGTTGAACACACCATGTTGAGACTGGTAAAGATATTTAGATGAATTAAAATGGAAGAGAGGAGTTTTTTGAAGAAATATTAAAGTTAAATAATTTTGATATATTACATATATATATAAACATATACACACACATATATATATATACATATATATATATACACACACACATATATATATATGTGTGTGTGTGTGTGTGTGTATAATATATATATATATATATATATATATATATATATATATATGAACAGCAGTTGTTTCTTCCTATGGAAATATAATAACATTACTGGGATGTTTTTCCGTTTTGTAATAAATAAATCAAGTTTCAATTTAAAAATCTATTTATATTAATATGTGTAAAATATAGCAAACAAAACTAATTATTTTTTCGTCTACATTAAATACAGCAAATTTCTATGTTTATTAAACACGGTCATATATCTTATAAAAGTCACGTGATTCAAATACATTAACTGAGACTGATTACATGATATATTAATCTCCGTTTTTTATGTTTCTCTTTGTCTACTTCCAAAGATGCCACGCGTAGGGATTATCTGAGATAAAGCCGACCCTTTGGGTTGTAGTACATTTCCTGTACTACTAAACCAAACCAAAATAATGTTGCTTTTGTTTATTATTCATAGATTATATTTTAGAAAACCTTTTGGGTTTTCTAAATATTAGCAACTTTACCATTCAATATCTTACTAAGATGTATGTATTGTAAGAAGATAAAGATGCAATGATAATTTTGTAAATAGGAGTAAGATAAAGCTTTGATATCATAATTTTTTCTGCTCTTTGATCAAGAGGGTATCTTTAAGTAAACGATAAGCTCAAATTGTCCCCAAAAATGTGAAAAGATGAATACTCCTAGAGTAATGGATCACATATTCATTTATACAAATGAATCTTTCGTATAAAAGATATATATTATAGGCTTTATAATGATATTTCGCATAAAAGATATTACATAGACCTTATGAGAGTTTCAATGAGGAATGAGAAGTACTTCAAATAGCTCAATATTTAGTATAAATGAGTTTTCCTCGCATATCACATAATAATAGAATAAATAAAATAAAATAAAAATCTATCTAATACTCATTTTGAACTAAGAACGTTAAATTAATGAAATATGAGAAACACAGGTTCAAACCTATAAATGGAGCAGTGATTTAATAATTTATCAGTCTTCAAATTTTTAAAATTATTTTATAATATTTTAAATATTCCTCTTTGATGAACTTCGATAGGTTAATTAATTGTCCCACTCTACATACATTTTTTTCATTTTAATAAAATCAAATTTCACAAAAAAAATTAAGAAATCAAGATGATACTCACCTCCTTTGACTCCCATGAGCAGTTTAACTATCATCAAGTTCCACAGTGAAGAACTTCTAGAAGCTAATCCGTGACACACAAAGGCCTGTGGAGCAAAACTAGCTGTTTTAACTGACAAAAACGCATGAAATATATAGTATGTGGAACAGCATAAACAAGCTCACCTCACATAAGTCGTCACAGGCATGCATCAAGGCATCGAAAACATCTTTTGAATTTTTCAGTTTCTCAACTGGTACATGATAGTTGGCATACAACTTCTTACCTTTCTCCAGCCTACTACCCGCAATAAGAACACCCTAAAATAAGAAATATTATAAGGCATGACGTATACACTTTACACCGCAGTCAATTTTTTATTTAAAAAAAGGGGGAACTTTTCAAAAAGACTACAATAAAGAACAGAATACTTTTTAAAATATCCACATGTACATTATCTTTCAATGCTAAACTTCAGTCTTTTCGAAAATATAAAAGAAAAATCGAGTAGGAAAAAGATTTCCTGTTATCTAATTTTTCTAAATTATAACTAGTGACAGTTAGAATAATTTTTAAGCCACGTAGAAAAGAACTAATGTCCTCTTGCGTGGGTTTTCATGTGGTTTTAGTAATTATCGGATATTATACTTTTGCATACGATAAGGGAGTAGTAAAAGACATAAAAAAAGAAACAGTCACGTTATTTTAAAATAAATTGACGGATAATAAAATATAGCTTATAGCAATGTTATTGCCGAAAGATGGCAGAGTGGGTGGAGCGTTGCTCTTCGGTTCCGGCGTTTATGGGTTCGAATCCCGCTGCTATCGTTGATGTTCGCACCCGTTCGGAATCAGTTTTAAGCAATAGATAAGAAACTCATTATTTCTCGGCTAGCAAAATGGTACATCGTAGTGCTTCAAATTAAATTGATAGTAATTTTACCTGCGTTATTAGTAAACAAATTAGTTGTCAACATTAAAAAATTTCTCATCAGTATAATTTTAAAATTTTATTTTAAAACTGCTAAACTTCCAATTTATAAAATTTGTCCCAGATTCTTTGAATTCCGCAGGTAAACCCCTTTTGAATAAAAATTCTAAAATATGAAAATATATCCCTTGCATTGCTATATGCAAAAATAGTACAGTTTCAATACCTAAAAGCTGCTGTAAACGTTTTACTACTTTAACGTTGTAATCGTGTTCAACCATTTAAAGACCTAGCCATTATTAGAGACTTTTCTCACATTTTTTTTCTTTAACACGTTGACTGCCGCGTCACCCCTATTCGGGTGACAACAAAGTTTCTGATCGGGCAGCGTCACCTGTATTTGGGTGACACTTATTTGACTACTTGCGAAGGATATTCCTTTGTATTTGAAAAGATATTTCACAGTAAGTGACAAAACTATTGAATTATTGTAAAAGTAATACTAAAATGGTTTGAGAAGATTATTGTAAGTGTCGTAAAAACTTTTTTGTTCACTGCTATTTGACTCAATAAGAAATAAGTTTTCAATATTTCTTTACTACATTTCGACGAACTACGGTAAAGATTTTAAGTTATATCCTCTTTACTCGGAAAAAGATTCAAACTGATCGGGTAAAGTGGCAAGATGAGAAACAGGTGCAAAGTAATGAACACAAATAAACAGAAATGATACCATGGGAACAAACGGAGAGATTATTCTTGCGACCACCAAAGATTCGCTTTGCGCAAACACAAGCGTATACTCCATGACCTTCTCGGACCGCTGGCAGTGAACACAGTACATAGACTGTAACCGCCAGAGAGAGGCGCCATATGCAGAAAAACAAGAGACTCTCAGACACTCACTGGAATCTGATGCTAAGGTTGCGAGCTAACGCAGCTCGATGTATTTCTCTAATTTAAATGTTTATTAAATGTGTGTCTTGAATCTTCTTAACTTTCATCATTTAGCTGAACGTGTGGTGGATCTACTTTAACTCTTTAGTGGACAGTGGTTTAGCGGGGAAACCTCCTGTTAAACATTTTTTCCTCTATTTTTGGAAAACTAGGAATGGGTTTCTCGGTCTTTTATGTGTTTGACATTTAAAATTTACAATAATGATAGTACTAAATTTAATTTATTTTTTCTTGTGAAATATATGTATGTAAACTTGCTGTACCTGGGAAGTTAGTAATTCGATTTTTTTCCCTTATAAAAATATCTTTACAAACAACACTTTTAAATTGTTAAACTATTTATATATTACACTTTTAAGAACACTTATTTATCGTTCTTGAAATATAATTAAAATTTTAAGAAGTATTATGTTCATGTTGTACGAGGGGATCGGTTTGTCAGTTAACCCCCTTCCTCAATCCCTCCTACGGTATCCTCTAATGCTAACCCCTCTAAGGATTGTAAAGAAAAATTTTAATACATTTTGCATTTATAAAGTTCATAGGTAATATTTATAAACTAATTTCTTTAAATCTCAAAGAGTTTATGTAGATGACCTTTAAAGAGTTAAAGTGTGCTCGATCCCATAGTCATGATATCCACCCGTGATATTCGACTACCTTAAATTTATTAAAGTATCGGTGGGAGTACCCAACAAAATACGCTTTGTACAGCGTACTCGTGTCCTAAAGGAGATTTCACTGTAAACGCTCGTGGCAATCAACGTGTTAACGCACACGATTAAAAATCCTCTAGTATTTCATGAAATCCGAGAGGAGTGTATTCCTTTATTAATGCTATTTGTGAATTATATAAATGGGAAATATATCAGAAAAAAAGTTTTCCATCCCTCGGGAAGGAGGAAGAATTGCCGATAGTGTAATTCCGAAAACATCCCCGTTGTACTGCGTTAAAACTAAAATTTTAAAATTTTAGTTATTTTAGGAGAATAATGAATAAGTACCGTTGTTATTGTTGTATGCTACTTGGTCAAACCAAGCACGATTGAGCGGGAGGCTACTCGATTTAATGCAAAGGGTGCGCCTTTCATTTTTTAACGAGCACCTCAAGGATGAATGTACGACTTACGTTCAAACGGGTCCTGGTAATTTTGAAGCAGGGACCCAGCAGAAGGCCCGTAGGCTTGGCCTGCCACCACCAGAGTTATTCACTAAGAACTTGGAGGACATTGTGACCACGAACATATTTTACGTGCCTCAGTCATCTTTAATGAATACGGTGGATTTTAAGCCGACTAAGGTTCCAAATCCGCAACCTTCCAATTACGAGAGAGTTGCCTTTGCCGACTGAGTTACTGCGGCTAGCATAAGTATTGTTAAAATCATGTAAATACTTATAATACCGTTTAAAGTAAGTTTAAAGACGCACATTTCAAAGATTTAAAAAGTATTATATGTAGCGCTTTCATCTGTTGTAAATTTGAAGCATTAAACGTATAAAATAAAAAATGCATTTTTATATCTTTAAGATAGCGTAAGAAAAAGGGATTTAACATGTGGTTTCACGGCACAACCCCCGCATGTCTAAAGGCCAGTTTTTAATAATAATGCTTGCCTTAAATTTAAAAATTATTATAATAAACAAGATTAAAAAAAACATTAAAGCTGTGTAAATTTGCGGAAAACCTTGTAACTACAATTACACTGAATGATTTTCAGCTTTATAAACTGCATTTTTTTGTATTCTACTAAAATAGACTACATTTTATACTAGTTTTAGGTTTACTACTGGAGAAAATTAAAATACAATGTCCCAAACCTAATTTTTTCTCCAGATTTCAATGTTATTCGTCGTTATCTCTAGAAATAATAAAGAAATTGTCTGGCTTTTAATCTATCTCCCACATTGTATTACTGTTAACATGTGATAATTTCATGGTATTTAAAATAATTTTTTTAGATATCAAGGTGGTTTTTCGTAACAGCAGAAAAGATAAATATCAGTTGCGAGGAGAATGTATTTAAATGCTTTACTCCAGTTTCTAAATACTGTTAGTATAACTCTGTAAATAGACACAACAATAGACACTACATTCAAAAGTAGTATTATATCAGTTTGGTTTGGAAATCGCTCTACTGTCTACCTTTTGCTACAGGAAGACTAATGAAACCGGGACCTACTGCCTAAAACCGATTTCGAACGGCTACGAAAATCCACGCCATAGTGGAATTCGAACCCTCGAATTTCAGTATTGATGATTAGCACCTTTACCAGTCCACCATCTTTTGCATTACTATATCACAGATACTTAGTTTACTGAAATTTTAATGCAACAAAACACTGTAAATATTCAGAAACACCAGAAATGAACATTTAAGCGTCTAATGACTACTGATAACTAGTGAGGACAGGCTGCAATTTTCACAGGCGTTTAAACTTCATATTCGCTTTACGTTGTGCAGACCACAAATTAAATGGTTAAACATTTGATCCCGGTTTAATTAGCTCTTTCGTTGGAACATTTGTTCGTAATCTTTTAAACCAACCCAAACAGAAATATTTTGTACCAATCGCAAACAATTTTTTTAAAGTATTAGTTCATAAGATTTTAAAATGATTAAATATGTTTCATATTACATTTTCGTTCACTCTTGTATTACTTTTTAATACTGTTTCTTTCTGATCTCTTATTTTTTTACAAAATAAAAAGAGAGTTTACATTTAATACTATTATAACTATTTACATATATTACATACACAGTCTAGTCATATAAATGTGGCCACTGCCTACTTTTGCGTCAACGTTGAATAACCAATCACAAATATGTCTTCAGAACATTTGGTGGATATATATTAAGTGTGTTGTGGGCATTCGGAAAACATTTCAGTTCTTGTAGCCATACAGAAAGGTAGCGATTTATTGGACGTCCAAAAGGGCATGATCATTGGCTTTCGCGCCAAAGCTGAAATCATTTCTAAAACGGTTAATTTTGTAAATTGTTCCGGTGCCACCGTGATTAAAGTATACCGTGCATGGAAAAAATGGTACTATCGTAAATCAGCGACTTGGCAAAAGTGGTGCAACGTGATCATAGGGAGCAAAGGTAAACGACGCTGCGGAGATGATGCACGTGAATGCACGTTCAACCGCTGAACAACAGACCGCCCAGATGAACCAAAGGCCTAATGGCAGTGTCTCCACAACGACGGTTCTGTAAACGTTGCTGCGTATTGGCCTCCTCAGTAGAAGCCTGGTTAATGCACTGCTGTTCATCGACGACGAAGCCTGGAAATTGCACGCAACTGGTCTTCCGGACAATTTCCGGTAGGATTTAAGAGGGAGCATTGTGGTCTGGGGAGTGTTTTCGTAATATTCTCTAGGATAACTCCTCCTTATAGGAGGCACGATGGTATAAATACATGTAAGCATATAAATTTGCGGACCATATTCACCTCAACATGCTATTTATTTTAACTCTGGAGGATTGCATCTACCAGCAGGACAATGAGACCTATCATAAAGCTCGCAATGTTCGTGCGGGGTTCGAAGAGCACCAGGATGAGTTTATCGTAATCCTTAGGCCAGAAAATTCCCCGGATTTAAACCCAATCAAGAATAATTGGGACTGACGATCTTGTATCTTCCAACCAAGCAATCTAATATTTTTATCTCAAAAGATGGTGCTGTGTGCGCGTTTTAGAAGTTGAAGAATTGTACCTGAAATTGTTCTGGTGTCAGTCCTCTGTTACGTTGTTAAACTGTTACTTTGAATAAAAAACTTTAAAAACCGAAAACGTGGCTCGCACTGGATCACTCCAAACTAATAGCCTAATATTCCGATTCATAATAGACTATCCCAGTGCGAAAGGTGGTTATTCTGGATTTTGACAGGAGATCACATTAATGTGACTGGAGTGTATATTACTATTTTATACATTAAAGAGATATTTTCAGAATAAACAAATCAAACTAGTGTTTAATTTAAAAATGATGAAATAGTATTTAACATACTTTAATTACATTCAACTTTACAGATAAACCAAGCGATTTCTTCTTTATGGGACCTTGTCTTTCTTTTGCTGTCTGTAATATTTCTTCGTCTTCTAAAACCCTTCCAAACAGTCCGATCATTGTAGATTCAACAACTTCTTTTCCTAAGCTTGCTTGTTGTTCTAAAAACTTAATTATCAATAAGAAATTATGTTAATAAAATTTATTAATGAAAATTCAAACACTGACTTATAATTAGTAATTGTGCATACTAGTTTATCCAAAAACCATTATTAAGGATATTTTAATATTTAAAACATAGGTTTTTCTGTATTTGTCTAAAATATAAATTTTATCAAAATACCTATATTATTGGACAAGCAAACTTAATAAACGAGAACAACCTTAAAGCGTTTTAAATCATTTTTTAAGTTTAAGAAAATACGTAGTCAGTCATAGTAAAACTCGTATTGCAATAAATTTCTGTTCAATTGAGATTTAAAATTTTGACACATATTTCACTTAATGGAGAATAAAACTATTAATATTATAAATATTTTTACACAAAGAACTTTATAAATTATTTAAAAACATGAATAGCTTATTTAGATCGACTTAGGAAAAAACATTATCCAAATAAAACTCTTTCATTATATAACATTCTCAAATTTAGAATAAACTTATAAACATGATATTTTCAACTAAATTCTTTGTTGGGCACCTTCTATTTCTCCAAGCTTATTTTTTCCTGTTTTTCACTTTTAAAATTTCAAATTGAACAGGAAAAGCATGGGGAATGAGTTTTAGCTTATAGTAACAAATATTTTAGTATCTCTTATTATGTATAATCTTCTCATTTGGAGACTGTAGCATAGGTCCGTCGTCGACTATGTCAGGGCATACGTCTTCCTCTGCACGTTCCTTTCTGTACCTGCTCGCCTATTTTTACTGAAGCAGGTATTATGTGTTCGCTAATAGCCTGACTTGCCGACAATTATATAACTGCAGCGATGAAATACTGGACTATACATTTATTATTTACAAGTTATGTGAATTATACATTCTTGTATGAAAATTATAAATTCCGTTCTAGGAAAGAAAAGGTTTCGAGAGGCCTGCCCACATCACTTTCGGTTTCAACCCTCTACTCTAATGTACTTTCTCCTCCGTTCCGAGCGGGTATACTTGCTATGCTGCTGGCCAGAACAGAGATGGAATCCCCCCCCCTCTTGGTCAAGCTTTCCACTCCACAAAAATTATAAATTCCGTCCCTGGGAAAAAAAAAAGGTGCTCAGAGAACAGCACACAACTCTCTCGGTTTCAACGCCCTACTCTAATGTACTTTCTCCTCCGTTCCGAACGGGCATCTCTACTATGCTGCTGGCCAGATTGGAGATGGAATCCTTCCCCTCTTGGTCAAGCTTTCCACTCCATCGGAAAATGCCCCTCTTCTCTTCTGCAGATGGCGAGGGCTGGGGTGGCATCCTTACTCCTCCTAGTGAACTTTCACCTCCCTGGGGTATGGCTTTTCAAACCTCTCTCGTTTTCGGCCACTGCTTAGCACCATAAAATTGGTGTCTATCTCTCAAAGGCAAGGTCTTCAATCTATTGTTACAGGGACTCGCAAATAAATTTACATTTTCGGTCTGAAATTTTTTGACTAAAAATCCTGTGTCTGTTCTATTAAATTGTAAATTACAATTAGATTCAATTACTTAGTATTTAACATCATATAATGAATATAATTATTATCACAACATTCGATACAACTGTATCTGGCAATAACTTTTGGTGTTATTTCTAACTTTTTATATTTTCAATATCTTTTTATATTTCGTGAATAATTCGAACACTTCAGATCCATTTTCATCAGTTCTATGCATTTGAAAATTATCTGCAGATACAACTGCTCTGTTAATTTTGTCAAGCCTATAAGGCCCGAGTGTTGTAAAGACATTCATCACAAAATCTCCCAATACAAATAAATTTCCCAAATTTTCAGTTACTGTCTGGTAAGTCTTCCAGATTTCAATAACATCCTGAATTTTCACTCAATATGTTTCTCAGAAAGAAATACTTTCAATTTATTCGGGCTCCAGAGACCTCGTGCATGAGCGTATACTTTTGCATTTTTATTTAGTGTTTTTGGTCGGAAGAGAAATGCTGTGAACAATGCACCGTTATTTAATTAAAATGGCGAAATATAAAGATGTGATTTAAGTTTTTAATTTGTGTGTCTTATGCTCATGATAGGAATGTTAATAAAAAAAAAGATCTACAGTTCCAAATACTTTTAACCCTCTGACTGCTCAATTTGTAAACCGAGATCTCTTTAAAAATTCCGCATTTTTTTGCATAGTTTAAGTATATATATATATATATATATATATATATAATATATATATATATATATATATATATATATATATATATATATATATATATATATATATATATATATATATATATATATATATATATATATATATATATATATATAATATATATATATATATATATAAATATATATATACATTTATATATATATACATATATATATATATATATATATATATATATATATATATATATATATATATACATATATACATATATATACTTATATACATATATATACACATATATATATGCATATATATACAGATATATATATATATATATATATACATATATACATATATACATATATATACATATATATATATATATATATATATACATATATATATATATATATATACATATATATATATACATATATATATACATATATACATATATATACATATATATATATATATATATATATATATATATATATATATATATATATATATATATATATATATATATATATATATATATATATATATATATATATATATATATATATATATATATATATATATATATATATATATTGGAGGATTGAAATTAGTTTTTCTAGAAAAGATTTTTTATATTGACTTTTATCATGAGAAAATAAGCTTTCAGAAAAAATAATTTCAGATGTTATCGCATAAAAAATTTGTTTTATGATAAATTTCAACTGTAACATAGTTAGTTTCTATTTATAACATACTATCTATCATTCTATTATCTAATATAACTATAATAGTTCTAGTCATATAAATCTATTTATAACCTAATTAAATGTCTAATACTGTGTATAATTTATTCCACTGGTTAAACGGTGAAAAGGCGGAATGTGCTTCTTATAAAGGAAGAAAAACACATACCAGCGAAAATTGCGGGATGAGCAAATTTTGCTACATTTGAATTGCCCGTGGAAATCGCGGGATGAGCAGTCAGAGGGTTAAAGACTAATATTTTAAATAATCCGAAGTACATTTTAAGCTTTTAGTAAAGTATTGTTGTAATATAAACTTTATGCTTATCTTCAAAAGCAAATTTGTTGATATATGGCTGAGAAATGCCGGCGCGTGTTCTCGTGTAACTGCGAGTTGCGCAGGACTTCGGGAGTTAAACTTGTGTATTCCTTCAGAAACAGTATCACTATTGGAATAACGTGATTTTCATTTGTGTTACGTATGTATACAATTGATTATGTCCAAGTAGTTTCTTTGATTAATCTTTATGTAGAGCTTCGAAACAGCAACTGAGAGTTTTCTGGTATTTTACAGGTACAGAGGCTGTTCGCACATTTTTTTTATAATTTTGGTTAGCGGTATTAAAAAATCGTTTGTTGTAAAATGAATAACAGCAGTTGTACTATATTTTTAAAAGTCAAAATTATCGTAAGCGGCTTGAGAAGTTTGTTTTTATTTAAAATGGCGTTTTTAATGAAGCAGTGGTTTGAAGGCTATATTTATGCTCTTTCCGAAGAGATGTATTCATATTCCGTTATCCAAAAACGATGTGAGAGTCATAGTTTTATGATATCTAAGCGATAGGTAATATCATCAAAAAGAAAGGAAAAAAACGTCAAATTGGAGCCTCAAGTGGGACAAAAATATCAAACAAGTATACAAGGATAAAACTAACATCTTCAACTATCGCAAAGGTGTGTTGTTTAATGTTAAAAGAAAATCCCCCTAGTCAAAGGACAGTTGCAAGATTATTAAACTGCTCGGTGTCCTTGTAAAGAAAATGATAAACGTGTATTTAAATCTTCAGAAAGCGAAAAAACGCATTGGTATCGCCTTTCTCTAAAGCATATCTCTGAACGCAGGCACGCTGCAGAATTCTGTATGAAAAACATTTATCACAATAGATGAACCATAGGTGTATTTAAATGATTGCAACAAAAAAATAGCCATTTATTATCATAAAAGAGGAGAAAAAAATTAAGTACATCGTTCAAAGAATCGAAAGAAAGTTTTTCTAAATGATTCATGATTTTTGCTTGTTTTTTATTTAATGGCAAGTTAAAAATAAAGAAAGTTGAAAAAATGTTAAGATTAACTCCAAATACTATCAGGATCATATTTTATGGCGAATTTTTCTGAATAACACATCGCTTTACTCGCAGTGCCATCAATATGTGGAACTCTATCAAGATAAAACTAGCAATCACACATCAAAATCCACTGTACATTTCCTAAAAGAAATGGAACAAAAAACTGATATCAAGGCCATAGCCTTCACTGATATTCCTACTTAATCCTCCCGTTGTATCACCTATGAATTTTTGTGCTTTCGGACTTTTAAAATCTGCATTATCCAAACGTTGTCCCACAACTCTTACAGGACTTACTTGGAAAGCTGTTCAGGAGGAATGGGATAGAATACCTCTTCTGACACTTCAAAAGGCATTATTATCCTCGAAATTACGGTTCAGAATAAGGGCTATCAAATAGAACATTTCAAACTCAAGAATTTTATGCAATTTAGTTTTGTGATTACAATATACATCGTCTAAAAAATGTGTGAACAGCTTCTGTATAATACAGATCTGCAATTATTTTACTATTCAGTTAAGAAGCAATGATATCCAGTTGTTATATTTACTCATACACTGACTTGGAAAGATGTTTGCATTTTGTTTTACTCAAATTCTTATACCATCTTCACATCATATTTAAAGCAGTACCAATATTTTTAGCTTGTATTCTAGTGCAGATTCAAGTTCTGTTACATGTATTTAATCAAACTAAAAGTTATTCCAAAATATGTAGGTCATTTTATAAATAAAAATTATAAAATTGTTTAATAACTCTCTTTAATTGATTATAGATGTACTCGATTGGGCTGAAAACTCGATTGCGCAATATATATTACGCTATTTTCTTCTAAAACATTTAGTGACAAACTTTTTCATTAAAAAAATCCCAGCTACTAATTAGAAGGCATATTAAAAGAGTTACGTGTATAGATCTAGATCTATAAAGGACAGAAAAATTTTACTTACGTCGATTAAGAGAAACATAGCATGTAAATATACAGTTCCAAAACCTTTAGGAAAGTAAATGGGCCGGTAATTGTAAAACTTTACTACTGACTTCCTCTGCAAAAAAAATAAAAGCCCAAATAAATATTATGCTTTAGAACTTGACCCGTATCTGGATGTTATACAAAAACTTTAAAAAATAAATTTCAGTATCTCATATATATATATATATATATATATATATATATATATATATATATATATATATATATATATATATATATATATATATATATATATATATATATATATATATATATATATATATATATATATATATATATACTTAATATGGAATATGCCCTCCCCTAACTACAATGGTTGCTTCGCACCGTCTCCGCATACTCAGAATCAGCTGGTCCAACATTTCTTGCGGTAGGAGTGCTCATTCCACAATAAGTATCTGTTATAGTTGTTAGGTGTTCTCCGGAAGATGTAAACGTGCTGCATTGCGTCTCCCCAAAGCATCCCTGATTTAAATCCACATCGAACATGTGTGCATGCATATTACGGAATACCTGCTTGTTGTTCTTCCTCTTGGATAGACAATCAGGAGTCATGATACTATGCGTTCAATAAAGCTTGTTTTTGTTTCATTCCATACCGTATGCATTCTATTCCTTTTTTAGCGTCGATGCTTTCGTCATCCATAATATACATAATACAAGTACATAATATTCTCCCTCATTTCTTAATTTCATGTCTCTGAGATGACTTCTCATGTAGTCATGGTAAAACACCCACTTGTTGCTTACGTTTTGCTATACATATATATACATACACACACACACACACACACACACACACACACACATATATATATATATATATATATATATATATATATATATATATATATATATATATATACATATATATATACATATATATATATATATATATATATATATATATATATATATATATATATATATATATATATATATATATATATATATACATGCATATATATACATATATGTATATGTATATATATATTCATATATATATACATATATATATATATATATATATATATATATATATATATATATATATATATATATATATATATATACATATATATATATACATATATATATATATATATATACCGGTAACTTATCATATATATTATATATATAATATACATGACATATACTATAGATAAATATAATACATATGAAAATAATATATAAATTAGCTAGAAAATATATATATACATATATCCCAAGGGACCGGCAAATATAGTCATGAATTTAACATGCAGGAACTAGCTTGAAAAGTGAGAAGCCGAAATTCTGTAGTATAGGCAGGAAATTAACATGTAATGCAGACTTAGCTTGAGAAGTTTGGGAAGAATTTCAGCTAGAAATTTCTGGATGGAAAAATAGATTTGAAGGAATAAGAATGGGAAAGAGGAGAATTTTTAAGAGATGTTAAAGCGTAATAAGTTTGATATTATATATATATATATATATATATATATATATATATGTGTGTGTGTGTGTGTGTGTGTGTGTGTGTGTGTTGTGTGTTTCATATACTATTAAACCCTTATATTGGTTGAGTGTGATGCAGAAGTATTTGTTGTGAACCACGAGTATGATATCCGTGCTCTGGAGTTTCTTGAAGATTAAATTAAACATATCTTGGATGTGGCCATTTGAAGAGAAAGTGGAATATATTATAAGTATAAAAGAATACAGTGGTGGAAAAAGAACCCGAAATTCATAGATAATATTATTACTTACCCCGAATGAGAGGTTGAAGAATTTAGGAATTAAGTCTATACCCAAGGGTGACATTGATCCAGGCATTACTTCCCTAAAATACAGAAAAAATATGCAAAGAAATATTTTAAGTCTTAAGCTAAAGCGCATCCATGCAAGAACCATGATCCAACACAAAAAGTTTTTATTTTGAGGATATGTCCGTAAATATATACTATGGGGTGACGGCCCTCCTCCCGAAAGTGCCCTGTAATTATATATCTAACTCTGTTTTTTCTCCTGAAAGTTGTATGATATATATGATTATCCCAATCAAATTTGATGCAAGTTGTAGTCCAATAAAAATGATATGACGCCTAAAATCGTATGATTGACATTTTATAAAGTCATGGAATTCTATTTCTAGTCAATACATGCCCTTAAACGTGTTGTTCTAAAATGAAGCATAGAACATGAAGTTCAAAACATATTGTTGTACTTAAATTTTTAAATGTCATTGATTTATTACCGGTTTTAAGGCCTCTTTTTTTTCGAACGATGGATAAAGGTTTAGGCGCTGATCGTCGTAGATTCCAATCACGCTGATCGCATAGGTCTACGTAACCGTTCGGAATCTGCTTTAAGCAGTAGATCCAGGTCTCACTAACCCTTGTGTCGTAAAAAAGTAGACCACAGTGCTCCCAAACAAACCCAGACAAAAGTATTTTTTATCTCTTGCTTCTCATATACTTAATGTTTTGGCTGTGCTACGATATATTTGAAGACTACGATATATTCACAGACAGATGAGAGTCCAAATTAATTAACTGTTATACTGCTGGTTTTTATACTCTAAAAATGTTTTACCCCACATATTATAGAATAAATGATAGTTCAGTCAAGCAAGTGGCATAAGTTGAAACAACAGTAATGAAAAATGCATGTAACACAAACCTAATATATATGAATAAATTCAATATAGCACTTTAACCGTAACATCACAGTTACAGCATACATCTGTCTTCTCTATTTGTACGAAATTAAAATAAAAAATTATTAAACTTTGAACTGAGAGATTTCGTTTCACAGAAATTTTACTATACAGTTATAGAATATGCAACTGAAATATATATGTGTTTTCATATATAATTGTAACAAAGATTTTTCTACAGCTGAAACAATGTTCCTAAAGTCCATTTTATGAAAGGGAAAATAAAAATCTATTTAAAGAGAATAATTTTGAATTTTTATTGTTTACTAGCATATAGCCCGTCATATGACGGGATCAGTAAAGTTTTTAATTTTCCAAAATTATAAAGTACCCTATAAGGCAGGTAAAAAAAAGGTTTGTTTTTTGGCAGAGAATTATCTGGTACACGCTCAATAATTTATTTATCTTTACTGACCGTATGTTAGTTGCCAACTTTAATTTACCTTTGCATAATACGGGATAGAATGGACATCAGAGGTTTTAATATTGCCCGTGATTATTTGGCGGTATATACGAATGATGTCCAAAATTGAGCGACTCGATTGCAAAGCGTGTGATTATGTATAAAAAACAAACATACAAACGAACAAACTTCTTAATTTTCAAAAATATATAAATTAAACGCTAGATCTTTATTACTCCGTGAAATAGACTCCTTTGACTTTTATGAAAAGAATTTGCTGTTAATACCGGTTATAAAATTTTCATTGCAACAAAAAGTAATCGATGATTAAATTTAAAATTATCACAATTATGTACCTAATCTATTATTTAATAGAAATATAAAAGAAAATTATTTACGTAATAGCTAATTTCAGTGATAAAACGTATGAAAATAATGCTGGCGATATTTAAGTACTTTAAAATAAGAATTGATTAAAGGAGATGGTTAAAGGAATGACCTCATAATGTTAGAAAAAAAATATTACTTTCACCTATTTATTATGTGATAAGATGATAAATTTAATATCCTGCTCTTATTCGGAGACAACAGAGCTTGAAATAAGGACATTAAACACTTAAAAAGGGGGGAAGGGGTGGATTTAGAACGTTTTCGAATTCGCTTTGAATTTTGCTAACCCTAACTCATCAAAAATGCAATATGGATGCCTCTATCTATTCCAGGTACAACCGTTTCATAAATTCGGGGACAGACGGACAGAAAACTTAGGCTATTATTATATAGGAGATTACTTCCTGGTGCCGAACAACCTGGTGCGGAAATAATCCTGTATGTCCTAGAACAGCTCACGGGCAGTATCACACCGAATGGGGTCGAATGACAGTAACCCACCTCCGATCACAGAGAAAAACGTTTGTCGGGCTCAACCGCCATCCGAGAAAGAGACACAGTCAATTTAAAGTAAATGGTGCAACCAAGATTGCCCACAAGAGCCTCTGCGTTGTGTCCAGTAACTGCGAAGTAAGTGCTGTGTTCGCGAACTGTGCAGTACCAAAGAAAAATACGTATTAAACCAGTTCAAAACGCCACACCAATCGAACTATTCTACGGCAGAGAGTTTGTACAGTCGAGGAAGTCACTGAATCAATCTCTGAATTCGATCAGGAGACTGAACCTCATGTATCGAATTCCTGGAACATCAACAAGATCATTTTCCTGAACCCGAACTCGGGTAATCACAACAAGTCCGGAAATATTGTAATCGAGAAGTATTGTAATTGTGAAAAAAAATGGTTAAAAGGAAATATCTATGTAATGAAAAGTATCAGTTTAACGAATATTAGCGTTGCGGAATTTCTCTAGACGGCCTCTACTTAGACAATGCGGTGCTTTTGTAAAACGAATCCAAATTTGAATGTTAATAAAAATGTGCAAATGATAATTCTGATAACGGATCATACATTATAAATTTCGTATATAATATAATAGATATAAAAGGAAGTCATCTGTTGTCCCTATCAGTTTTTTAATGACTCAGAATAAGAGAGAATTCGGAATCACCTTCAGAATGTTAGCCGTAGAGGCGTTACAGAGAGTAATTCTTCGCAGTGCACGTCAGGATTTCCTTTCTGTTGAATTTAGAGGAATAAATAATTCACAATTAAGTTGCACGTGAAGAAAATGAAAGAATCTCAAAAATGGTTCTTCACATTAGTTCGATTGAAAGACACTTTTACACTGTCTACCAAGAAGTATTTGGGCACTTGTGAAAGAAAAGAAAAACTAACTTTATTCAAAATCAATAGTAGGTGGAGCCTCCACGAGAGGCAATTACAGCGTGAACCCTACTGGGCATAATTTCCACATGTCTTTGTATTACAACTAGGGATATTGTCTTCCACTCGGCTTGGAGTAGACATACAATTTCCTTCACCGACTTTGGACGGGTAGTGCACCCCTTAATTCGGCGGTCCAACTCGTCCCAGAGGTTCTCGAAAGGGTTCAGGTCGAGCAGGCCAGTAGTCCATTCGATGAACTCCATTGGAACCATACCAAGCCTTGATTAACCTCGAAACATGACAACTGGCATTGTCGTCCTGAAAGTAACAGGGGTCCAACCCACAAAACTGCCACAACGTAGAAAGCACATTATCATCCAAAATAGTGCAGTAGGGTTAGGCGTTGAACTTACCATGAATGGGAACAAAGGGTCCCAGTCCATACCAGGAGAAACAATCCCGGACCATAGTTCCACCTCCGCCAAACTTGATTGTTGGTACAATGCATTCTGACAGGAGACGTTCTCCAAGCAGACGCCAGACTCAGACCCTGCCATCCGAACGGTAAAGGGTGAACCTCGATTCGTCGTTCCAAAGAACCCGTTCCACTGATCTACGGTCCAATTTCGATGCTTCAAATCCCCACTCTATCTATTAATTCAAATATCAACTCCTAACCATTTTTCTTTTTATTCTCACTACCCTCCCCCCCCCCCCCCCCTTACCCCCCCCCCCCCCCCCCCCCCCCCCCCCCCCCCCCCCCCCCCCCCCCCCCCCCCCCCCCCCCCCCCCCCACCCCCCCCCCCCCCCCCCCCCCGTTTTGTCTTTGTGATTAAAGGCTTATGGGCAGCAGAACGACAATGAAAATCAAGCAGATGTGTTTCCTTACTGATAGCATTCATTGAAACAATACTCCCGGAAGCCTGTTGAAACTCCTCGCAGATGAGGGCCATCGGCTGGGTGCGGTTCTCCCGAATTTCTCTGACAGCCCTCATTGGTCTTTATCTCCCAGTTTCATTGGTCTGCCGGCTCGGGGCACATTCCGACAATCACCTCTCACCTTCCACATCTTAATCACATAGGCCACTGTCGATTTTGGGTACTTCAGATAGCTAGGTATATCCCTTAAGGATCTGCCACATTTGTGATACCCGATAATTATACTTTTCTCGAAATCAGAGAGCTCCGAACTGAACGGCATCTTGCATGCGACTAATGCCAATGCTGTTTCATACACGATGTATACCGGCGGAGGCCGGGACGTACCTCAGGACCGCAGATATCGTTATTTGCATAGGTGTCCAAATACTTATTGGTAGACAGTGTATTTCTCTATTAGTTTGAGAGTTGGCTATATCTATAAACTAGTTTAAAAGTATTAGATATCGATTTATACTAATTATGGTATGAATTATTTTCCGCTGGTTTCATGACTTTTAGAAAATTGACATTGTCTGTCAATGCTTTATTCCCTATTTCTGTACTTCGTAAAATGGTCGCTGCATATGAATCATTAAAACATTACTTACCCAATATTGCTGACCGTGAAGTATTCGTTTTCAATTCTCATTGGGGTGTCCATTTCGTGATCTATTTCATAGTCCGTTTCTGAGGAACCACTAGTAACTGGTCGAGACTGAAAAATATAGAAATTGTTAAATAAGTAGGAGTGATATACAGTCAAACCTGTCTATCTCGAAACCTGCTTATCTGGAAAATCTGTCTATGTCGGATTTTTTCATATTCCCTACATTTTCAATAAAAATTTAACGTATTTTCCAAACCTATCCCAATTATTTTTTCTCAAACCTCTCTATCTCGAATTTCGTAAGAAGCACAACATTTCAATTTAGAGCCTTATTGCGTTGACAACCGCACAAGTTTTTCATTTCCAGGAAATACACTTCTAGTTTTCTCTCTCAGGAGGCTATTTGGTCAGGGACTGGGTGGGAATTGTACTTCTCTGTTTTTTAATAATAAGGGATGGGGTTTGAGGAGAGGGGAATAGGAGATGGGAGAAATTTCTTTTTGGAAATAGAACTGGTTCTCAGTCCTAACGACTAAAGTATCATCTCGGATCTTGCTGTCTCAATTTTAGAGCTAAACATGGCAGGTGTTAAAAGAAAATTAAACGTTTAAACCATCGAAAAAGAATGGAAATTCTTTTTTTTTTTTTTTTTTTTTTTAAGGAAAACTTTTCTATGAAGAAAAGCATAGTCGACGCTAAATTTGGAATTCCACCCAGTATTCTTTCCATTATCATGAAAAACAAAGGTATTGTAAAAAAGAACTTCGAAAACGGCTCCAGAACAATGAAAAAGAGCCGTGCATGCTGTTTTCCTGATGTGGGCAAATCCATTAGAAAATGGTTCTAACAATATCGTGAAGATGCAGTTCCTATCATTGATTTAATGCTTCAGAAAGAAGCTGAAGACTTTGCTAAAGAAGTCGGACTTAATGGTTTCAAGTAGTGGTTGGCTTGAAAGCTTTAAAATGAGAAATGACATTGTCTTCTGAAAACTTTGTGGAGAAAGCGGAACTCTGCCAATGAGTGACATCGACGATTGGCTTAAAAAACTCCCATCTTTACTGCAAGGATATGATCCAGCTGATATTTTTAACGCCAATGAAATTGGCCCTTTTTTCCAATGTTTATCGAAAAAACAGCAGTTTTTAAAGGAGACGAATGCAAAGAGGGCAAACAGCGTAACGTGCGTGTGACTATATGTATTTTTAAGCAGTGTACCTATCACTTTACATCCAGTCATATGACATCCCTCTTTAAATATTGCTTTTAAATATACAACATTTGTATATTAGTTTACAAAACAGGAGATTATCTTCGTGTTTGCTGGAAGAAGTCACATTATTTGAACTTTGGGATGTACCACGTGACTTAAGCATATGTGTGTTAAAAATGCAAACAGGAAAAAAAATATACTCCTTCCCCAAGCATAACGTGATCTGGTAATAAAAAAGCGTTTCTATGACGTTCATTGTAAAACAATGCTTGTTTTCAACATCCATCTTTACCTAGTATGCCATCATGTAATGGAATTGCATCAACTATGTCAGTGATAATTTTATACAACACTTATTAACACATTGTGTGCGAGTGCATTTCGCAGCGGAATTGTACGGGGAGCGGGCGTTTTGTGTGTAAATTTAGTTATTCAGTTAAATCCCAATACATCGAAAATTATTTAATTTTTTAACCAATTTTTCGTATTTTATATTGAAATATATAAACAAATATATAAATACAAATATATAAATAACAACCATAAGATTTTTGTTACCAAAAAAATATATATATTTTAGAGGATAAATTTATAATAGTATCTTAAATGTGAAAAATCAAATAGAAATAGTAGTATATAGTTTTAATATTTTCAAATTGTGTTATATATAAACATTTTTACATCATAAAAAAATGAAAAGAGCAATCATAAAACTAATAATGTAAAAACTAGTTCTTATTTATCTACATTTTTCTAGAATCTATGTAGTAGACAAGAACATTCGGCTTCGTTTTCCTGTATATACCATTATTTTTGTACTCACAAGCAAACCATGTTGTTACACTGACACGTACTAGTAGACCCATGCTCAAGTATCAATCGTCATAAAACGTACTAGTACGTGTCCCGCATATAATGTGTTAAAATTAGAATGTAGGTTTGACATTGTGTTTTGCATCAGACTAATATCCTTATCTACAGCAACGGAGGTATTAAAGACTAGAACCAAAATGAACAGTGCAATGTCCATTTTACTTTACACTGGTTACAAAGATGGTAAGCTCCATTTCATATATATATAATTTTATTACTGACGGGAGACTCATTAAGTGCTAGGTATCGAAGTTATAAATCCTGGTCTAATTAGCTATTGTATAGCAAAAGGCTCATTACAGCACTCCTAACAACTATCCATGGTACAATTTTTTCCACATACCGTAATAATTTCTCGTTTAAGAATTAACTAACAAGGGGCTGTAAAGTAAGCTTTTTAATTTGGTACGAACTTAGGTATTTTATTTCTCTGTTAAATTGAAGCGTTAAAGCAATTATACACTGTTTTACTTAGTTTTACATTCCCATATTACAAATTTCATTTTATTTTTATCATCGCACAATCATTAGGATCGTTGCATATATTATACCCAATAGCTTTCTCTTTGATTCTGTAACGTTGATCGAAACTCAATACACTGTCTAAATTATTATTTAAACAAGAAATTATTTTTTGGTAAAAAAAGACTATGAAATCAAAATTAGTTGATACATTAATCAACAGATTTTATAAAATTATCATTTATAGATAAGGGTTATAATTTTTAAGCTCTCGTAAAAAACTGTAAATTTTAAATATAAAGTTTATTAGAAAAGTTTCATGTTTTTTTTTATATTATTGATATCCAAGTGCTTGCAATATTTTAAAATTACTTTCAACTACTTTAAGTTATTTAGAGTTTGCAAGATGATTGTGACAAAGAGTTCTTTGAATTTAGACACCATCAACCGAAAATCAGTTACAGAAAGTGCATTAAGACAAAACACAATAAAAATCTAATAACATTTTGAGAAATGAAATAAAATCATTCATAGAATATTTCTAGGAAATTATTATTTCCCAGAAAGATTCCTAGAAAAATTATTTCCTATTAGGATTTAGGAAATTTCTAGTTTATACAAATAGAATAAATAGTTATACAAATAGAATTTGTACCTGGAATATGTATAGATTGTTATTCCAAAATCCCCATTCAATATCTCTGTTGGATCGGGAGCTCTTCTCAATCTGTAATTCCAACGAATATGTGAAATAATTATATACTCATAACAAACCCATTGTTTTCATAAGAAAAATAAAATTTTATAGCTGACATACCTGGAGGGCAACGTTTCCCAACCGAAGTGCCATAGCATCACTTATACAACAAGACTTCTTTTCATTTTCCGTAAGTTCTTCCAAAATCGTTCCTTCATCTTCTGAGAAGAAAATGTTTTTAACTAAGTTTAGACTGAAAAAACACAGAAAATGTACTTAGGCAGTTACAAAATCTTAGAGCCTGATACCTTTTATCACAATACGGTGAGATTTTGCCCCAATAATTTTTGCTTTTATTTTCAATTTGTCATCTTCATCTCTTTCTAAAGCAATTGTGTCGGGTTCCTCTGATCCAGAAACCACAGACTGTAACAAATGATCAAATGATTTTAAATTATATTTAACACAATAGAAATTGTATCCAAAAAGATCATTATTAATACATAAAATGTACATCTAAGTGTAAATTAAACACAAGAAAAGACAAACAACTCAACGTAAAATTAAGATTTATGTTAGAAGTATAATTTTCTTATATTTTTCCCATTCAAAAGGATTATGTATTTTTTGTCTAATTTAAGGATTTTTCTTAAATGCTTTTTACAGTTTCTCTACAGAAAATCTTGTCTGCTAATGAGGCTATTATAACTTGGATCAAACTAGAAAAAAATTGTTTAATTTTTAAATTAAAATAAATCAAAATATACCCCTTAGAAAATTAAACAGGAATAAATTAAATGTGCATTAAAATATAGAACTCCTGTCAAAATTAGCATTCTAGTTCCTTAAACAAATTAATTTAATTCACTAGATATTACAAATTAGTATATTAATTATTGAAGTGAAACAAATTCATGAAAATTTCTTTATTTAAGCTGTTTTTGATGGACAAAATAAGTGGTTATTATTATGCATTGTCATAAAAATCAGAAAAGAGTTCTGGCTTCTTAGTTTAGTTTTTGGTAACACATTTCAATTCACTTCAAGTAAATAAACAGAATTAAATAATCTAAATATTTCAACTTATCTCAGTTTTTCGGAAGTGCCGAATCTACCTCCATGTAATTCAATAGAAGCTTTTTCTTAGTACAGTGATCCCTCGTTTTTCGCCGTTAATGGGGATCACAATATTCCACGAAAGCTGAAAAACCAAAGTAGGAATTGCCCCTAGGAATTATCGTGTATGGGGGTACACAAAGGTTTTAAATATATAAACAGTATTTATACTTTATATAAGACAAATATTACAACAGTATATGTATTTAATTAAACGTGTCAGTGCTAATTAAATTAATAAGGTTAATTACAAAACCTTATAGAGTAATAAACGTTAATCAACATTGCTTTCTGAGAGAGGTAAAGAGTCTTGTGTTGGTGGCGGAGGAGAGGCTCTCACTTCACTCGTAGAAGTTTTAGGGTCACTCAGAGACTCTTCTGTTGGAGACGCTGGAGGTACAGCCAGGGAGATTTACCTTTGGAGAGAAACATGGTGATGGGTTGTCTATTTTTTCCCTGTACAAGGACATAACCCATCAAAGCGATTGCTGAACTCGACAGCTCGAACCATATTGTCGTCAATGTCTTGTGCAAATTATTGCCATGTTGCACAATTGTTGCAGATTCTCCTGAGTAAGGCCACGCTTTTCAGTTTGTTCTTCTTCACTTGCAGACTTTGTCATCTCAAGAACAAGTGGTATGTACTGAATCAACTCATATTTTGTTTCAAATGCAGGGATCATTCTCTCTAGCTCATCAATATAAAACGACTCTCATTTCCTCAATATGGCTGCCAACATGGTTGTATTTTTTTCATTTTTATAATTTGATGAACAATTTGGGAAAACCCGCGAAGCACTGTAGCCGCAAAACAGGAAGAGTGAAGTGTCGAGGGAACACTGTATCTCAAAGTTTATTTTGCTTCTACCGATGCCTCTGGAAGGCTTAGTATGCGGTAGTTCCTTTTTAAAAAGAATGAATAAATAACTGTAAAAAATTCTGATCAAATGATTTCCATTTGTGTTTAAGAACTTAAGAAAATATTTTTTCCGTTTATTGAAATGGCATAATTATGTGCGAGCTATCTCTGAATATTTTTCAAAATATAGATTTTTTACGATTTGTGCAGACATTTTTAAAGGACGTCAGCGAATTTTTAAACAAGTAATTCTCTGATAGAAGTAACCCATTTGCAGACAAATTAGCAGAATGCGTTGACGTCTTAGATGTTGATACAAAACGGGTCAGGTGCAAAGAATGCTAAGATGAAGACATTATTACAATAACAACAACAGCTCAAGAAATCACGAAAAAGGAAGAAGATTTTTAAATTTTGAAATCGAATGTTAGTTATGTATTATCAGTCAGAAATATATCAAATAGTAAAACTAATAATTTATTTCATAAGCTAATATAATTTTTAAATAACAGTATTAAAGTTATTTAATAATTAAGTTCAAATTGACATATAGTAAACAATTTAATTAGTTTTATATTACGTATAAATCTATTTCATTGTACCAAGTCTATTATTACTCCTAATGACTAATTTATGAAATTATGAAACTGAATGTAAAGGTATTTTGCTTTGTTTTAATATTTTTAACGTATTTTTGGCATGATTGGAATACTCTAAAATAAAGTATGTGGGTATGTGGTTTTTTTCGATATTTCGAACTTTAGCTGTCTAGAATACTTGTCTCGCTCAAGATGACTTCGAGATATTGACAGTCAACTGTATATTGAATACAGACTTCAGTAATTTTTTCATTTATATAAACAATTTTCTAAAACTTGGCTTTATAAAAAATGTCATGTCTTTTGCTCAGAATTTTTATAGATAGAAGAATTTTGTTTCATGATTTATTCCTAGGGTAATTAAAAAAATTGACGTTTCGGAAAATTTAAGATTTAATATAGAAAATAATATACTAAATTCACTTAACTTTTCTTGTGTAAACCATAGGATTTTTTAGCAATTCTAAACACTAATTCATGAATTCATAAATTCATTAACTAAAAAGTTATCTAAAATTAATTTAATTCATCAGCCATCAAATATAACAACAATGAAACTAGTAATAAAGTTATATTCTACTGAATTTTAAAATCTTTAGTATTTTAATTGTAACTTTTTATCCCAGAAATATCCCAACACAAAAATAATTCGTATTACCACCCTTTCAGTAACCACTGTGCAGTGTACCATACCTCTCCAAGTCCATAATTTGCAGTAATGCTCATGAGACTTGGATTTCCCGTAAGGGGATCACAAGTGAACAGAACTCCGGCCACGTCGCAAGGAACCATCTCCTGGATGACCACAGCCATTGGAGAATTAATGACTTGACCATTCTGCCTGGAACGGAAAGTAGAACATTAAGTCAATTCTTTACAATCAACCCGTGCATTTTCAGCATGCCAAATAAGGAACATAAATTTATTCAAAGTAATTTTGGAGTGTTGTAATGTACTTACAACGCAAACATCAGTGTTCATTCTCAAAGGGGAACACACAGTAAAATATATGCTATGGAATTAAAGGGAAATACCTCATATTTAAACTAAAACATTTATTGTGTACAATATTTACAAATTAATACATCACTTGATTAGTTTTTAACATGAATTGCAGTTATTTGGTTTTGCTATTCACCAATACTCTTGAAATAGTATTCCTTATCCCAGGTAATAATTATGAATATTATTACCTCCAGTAATTACAGGGGAGCAGGCTGGTGCTGCAACAGGCTGGAAGTCGGTGTGGGCGTGCGGCCGTTATTTTGCCAATCATACGCATGCAAGTTCAGGAATCGATTGCTGTCCCGGGCTCTATCGGTTGCTCGTGGATCTCGATGTCCAGCAACTCTTGAATCCCGACATCGAGTCCTTTTCCCACTTTCTGTCCACACTTTTACACCTCGGTTCAAAACCCCTTTTTTTCTCTGTCCAAATCACTTGTTGAAATTTTCCTATATCCATCATCGGGTATACAGTTAGGCTCATTAAATTGGCCCCTTTGGTGAAAGTTGGCATTACTGCTTAGCCCCTTCCCCCATATCTCACTGCCACATCCTTGCTTGGGCTTGATCGTTTCACCTGTACCACTCCATGAGCTATAACTCCTCCGCAAGGGTCCCCACTAAAACTCGAAGTCAGCAACTGCACCTAAATTCTTTTTGGAAATTTAGTCCACAGCTGCGTATGCACGTGCTGACCATCGTGGGAAAGTACATCGGTACGTGTAGAAAAGTACTTGTAACAGAAAACTCTATCCAAACTTTTTTGAACGATCTTGATGTTCTTCCTTTATCAAAGCTATTATGCAAATATTAGTTATTCAAAGCAGTCGAATACACCTCGCTTTTTTAACAAATGCTTCAAGTTTCGTATAAAACTGTTCTTCCTTTTCCAAAACTTTTGCATTTCCTTTATAGAAGTTTAACTAAACATAACAATTCACAAATTTTTAATGAAGCAGTACCCCTTTGATCTAAATAAAATAGCGAGTAAACCTGAAATGTTCTATGGAATAATATCTAAAGAGGAAAGCCTTTTAGATTAGAATGGAAGAAAAAATTATACTACTTTGTTTGACATAAGTTTTAAATTACAGAAAAGCTGAGAATAAAGACATTTATATTGTTAGCTTTTATATTAAATCTGCCCAACTGTGAACTATATTTAGAATTTTTATATATTTATGTCAAGAAACATTGTAATAAAAATAATATTAAAAAATTTCCATTTAAACTTATGATGATTCTTGAGTTTTACATCCATAAAAAGTTTGAATGAAATGGAAGGACTTCATTAAATGCAACGTACCTTTTGTACTGCACAGCAACGAAACCAAATTGAGAAGCCCAACACTTTTTAACTGCAGACATAATCTTTAAAAAATGAAAATTTTTCGAATGTAAAAAATTATGCTTTAATGGAAAATTTAAAATTTGAATAATTTATACAGAATTCCATAAAATCAATTTAATTTTTTATAAAAAGAATTCATATCAAATTTTAGGAATGAATCTAAACTTCTTCTGAACTGTGGATGAATATAAACTTATAGAGGAAATATATGCTCTCGTAGATGTCACTTATTGTTCTATCCCTTTACCGAAAAATTCTTTAACCCCTTAACGTGTATGCCCGAGTTAACTCAAGAGCTCTAAACTGGCCAAACTGTGCACACTCGAGATAATTCGAGCGGAGTTGTACTTAATGTTGCTATAAATTTTCACACACGAATGGAATCGAGAATTGAAAATAACAATGTGAAAGCAAAAAATTAATCGTTTTATTGATATTTATAATTTACATGGGAATGTAAGCTATAACATTTACCTATTCAAGTACAAAATAAATTTTTTTTCTACTTATCACTTACGACTTATCTCTTCCTTGTGAGCCACTTTCCCACAGCGTATTCCTATTAAGATTCTGATTCGCTCATTTTTCATTATATATTTTACTAAAATATAATGTAAAATAAAATATAATTGTTAACTATTTTATTACTAAGCTCTAACTGTAAAGACATCCTTGACTCGAGGAGTCACTTGATATACTTTATTCTTGAGATATGAAACATAAAGATTTCATATTTGATACCTACGCATATAAGACGCGTAAAGACAACGTTCTAAATTGTGTTTTTTACATATAAAAAAATTAATGGTTTTTCAGGGGTTTATTCAGGGGTTAAACTTTTTTCACAAGTGCGGGGGTAAAAAGAATAGGTTTCGAAGTCAAAAATGTATGAGTAGTTTCCTCATTGCCAATATGACTTGCTAACCACTGTTCAAAATAAATGTTTTATATGTTTTGCAACATGTCAGAATATATTTATGTGATTTTAACTTCTTCTTCAGTAGCATGACAGCCCTAGATGGGCCATGGCCTTCTCAATAAGCTTTTTCGAAGACATCCTTCTGGAGGCTAAATTCATCCAGTTTTTTACCTTAAGTACCTGAAGGTCTCTTTTCAGGCAGTCTGTCCATCTCAGGTTGGATGTTCCTCGTCTTCACGTTCCTGTAGGTTTTGCATCAAAGACCCTTTTTGTTGTTCGGCCATTAGTTATTCTGATTAGATGGCCTGCCCACTTTACTCTTTGCAATGTGAAGCAATTTATAATATCAGGTTCGTTATATTAATTATGTAGTGTTTTATATTTGATTTTAACACTTAAGTCAAATTAAGTTAAGTCATAAATTAATTATCCTACACGTCGAAAAGCATCCGGTTAAGAGCCAAAAGCGAACATTACCGCTTTCAAGATATTAATAAGCATGTTTTAAGCAATTGTCCTGGTCCAACTAACCATTGGGTAGCAAACTGACTCTATAAACCAAATTAAATCTAAATATTGGCTATAATAGTGCAAATTAAAGTGACATAAACCTTGAAATCAGACTCACCCAAACTTTAGAAAAAATTATTTCTTATTTTAAATGTGAAACCTTAATACTTTATTAGCCTGACAAAAGTTTAATACATTATGGTTTTAAGGATGAGTTGTTATTCGCAAAGTCACTATCATTCCATTAAGGAAATACCTGTTTCAATCCAATTACTCCTAGAAATGTTTCCATCTGACCAGCAGCTGACATCTGTTCTGTATCCTCACCTAAAAATACGAAAAAAAAAATTCCTTATAATTAAGCACTAAGTATTTTAACAGAATGTCAAAAAGTCCCAATGCCATACATTCAGGGTTTATACTCGATTTAATATTAGTTTATTTAATTTTAAAAGTACACTGAGTGCACTGGATGAACTGTTTCATTTTATATAGGCACTCTTCCCCAAATATGGAAGCCTGTAGCTAAAACTGCACTTTATTACAGAAACTTTACAAATAAAAAGATTCAGTCAACTGATATATTTCAAAAATAAGTTTTTCCATTTATGCAAGAAATACCCTTTATAATTTAAAAAATGTTAAATAATATCAAAGTCTAAAGAAAAAAAAATTTTCATCATGTTTGTAGTTTATATGGTATTCCAAATATGGAAATAAATACATGTTTTTGTGTCAGAATGTGTTAATATATACTACTGTGTGTTATAATGAAATTAACATATTCCCCTTTAAAAAATTACACTACTGTGCATAACTTAAGCAACCGGTGGGTTTTTTGCCATCACACCATGAGAAATCATCTGAGAGATATGAAATTCAGAAATGAGGGAGAGTATTATGTACGTAAAGGATGACGAAAGCATCGGCGCTGAAAGAGAAATACAATGCATACAGTTGCAATCGTCACTTCGCACCGTCTCCGTATACAGAACCAGGTGATCTAAAAAAAAATTGCGGTAGGAGTGCCTATTCCGCAATCAGCATCTGTTATAGTTGTTGGTTTAGTGTTCTCCAGAGGATGTAACCGTGCTGCAATGCGTCTTCCCAAAGCATCCCACACATGTTCGATGGGATTTAAATCAGGGGAGTAAGCTGGCCAATCCATTCGAGTGATATCTTCACTTTCCAGTAGCTCCTCAATAGCAAGAGTCCGATGTAGCCGTGCATTTTCATCCATAAAAATGTGGTCTGGACCAATGGCACCTCGGAACAGACGCACATGGGGAAGGAGTACCTCCTTACAATAGCGATCCCTGGTTACAGAACCTCTCTCGAAAACGTGGAACTCAGTTTGCTCGTTCAGCATAATGTCTACCCATACAAGAACTCCAGGTCCACCGTAACGGTGTCTTTCCTTGATATTACTAGGATAAAACCGGGTCCCGACTGATGTCCAAGTCAAAAAGCTTTGAGAATCGCTTCTGGTACTGAACCGACTCTCATCCCTAAAGAGGGCATGACTCCATTGATCGGTTGTCCAGTTTGTGATCCCTGCACCACTATAAACGGTGGCCTCGGTAGCCAACTTTCAACGGGAGGCAGCTTTCAGAACGGCGGGCGAATATTCTCCCTTTGTGAAGGCGTCTGGCCACATTAAACTGCGACACATGTCACCCCGTTGCTGTATAGAGTTGCTGAACAATGGCGCTTGCTGACTTGCGTCGTCCATCTCGGTTGACCACCACCAACCTTTCTAACAGCCGTACCTGTGTTTTGGAACGTTTTCCAAGAGTTCGAAACGACACTTCTGTTGATTTCGAACTCACAGCTACACTGGTGACAGTGCGCCCCTCCTCCAGCTTTCTGATCATTCTTCCCCGTGTGAAGTCATCCAGGTGATTTCTTCTAGCCATATTTCACGAACTCACTCACTGGCACTTGTAACGAATATGTTGAATTGCTTCTCCGTCCTTCCTTTTATTCTACTGTTGAGCTGCGCAAGCCGACATCACACGTTTTGCGTACACTTTCATCGCCTCTGACTTTTCGTTCTGATATTTGCATACGCATGACATTTGTACTGACCTACGTGTTCATTGTACTGATCTCCAGACCTCCTTTTCTGCAATTTCATGGCTATCTACGAATTTTTACATTGTTGCTTAAGTTTGGCACACCAGTGTAAAAAATTATTTGTATGTCTTAAACCGAGCACGCCGTATTAGTGTACTTGAGTTATAATAAATAAATAATTTCCAGAAGATAACTGTTACAAAAATGAAACACAGAGGATATATATTACGCTTTACAGTGTTAGACCACAATCTTAAAGCCGGATACAGCAATAAAACAATACTTCTCATAAAGTTTTTTTTATTTATATTTACAGCTAAACTAATATTAAATTAAAATAGTCAAAACTTAATTTAATAATAGTTTACTATATTTTAACATTATAAATGTCTCATGGGTTATTTTTAGTGGATTTAGGGCCCGTCTCACCAAAGCTAACCACGATTAATCTCTGTTTAAACAGAGAATTGCGTCCCACCGTTTTTTGGCGCCATGAGTTAATCGCGGTTAGCCGTTAAACGACTTTGGTCAGACTGGTCCTAATACTAAAATATTATTGTTTGAAAGGAGGCTATTAAAATTATATTTAAAGTTTAAAAAATGTGTTTTGTAAAATATCATTCGTACAAATATCAAAAGAAAAATAATGATTTATTTTAAACTTCTTGATTGTGTAAAAGAAAGTAATAGGTTTTCAAAACTTTACCTGTAGCCGAAGAACGAATTGCAAATTTTTTAGAGTGAACCGCATCTCCGAATAAGTTCTGTAGGCCTTGAACAACCGCTTGAAGTAGAGCAACTGGTATATTGGTTTTCACTACTTCATCCATAACTCTAAAAATAGGTATAAAATCACCAGGATAAAATACGTCAAAAGATATATATAGAAAAGAATTAAATAATTAAATACTTTTGAAAATCTGGAATGATTCTAAAGGTTGGTTGGTTGGAAGCTCAATGGTTTACTGTTTTACTAAAAGAGGACTAATCATACTCGGATCTACTGCTTAAAACTGATATCGAACAGTTCTTTGCCAGAAGTGGGATGCGAACACACAAACTCTAGTTCCGAAGAGCAGCTCCCTACCCATTAGGTCATTTCCCAATGGTCAAATATGTGATATTCATATTCCCATATAAATTTGTTCCTGAGAAGAAAATAACGCTTGGAAAACTTAACCCTCTGACTGCTCAATTTGTAAACCGAGATCTCTTTAAAAATTGCGCATTTTTTTGCATAGTTTAAGTATATATATATATATATATATATATATTATTTATATTTATATATATATATATATATATATATATATATATATTTATATATATATATATATATATATATATATATATATATATATATATATATATATATATATATATATATATTTATATATATATATATATATATATATATATATATATATATATATATATATATATATATATATATATATATATATATATATATATATATATATATATATATATATATGTATATATATATATATATATATATATATATATGTATATATATATGTGTATATATGTATATATATATATATATATGTATATATATATATATATATATATATATGTATATATATATGTATATATATATATATGTATATATATATATATATATATATATGTATATATATATATATATATATATATATATATATATATATATATGTATATATATATATATATATATATATGTATATATATATATACATGTATATATGTATATATATATATATATATGTACATGTATATATGAATGTATATATATATATATATATATATATATATTGGAGAATTGAAATACTAATTCTTTTCTAGAAAAGATTTTTTATATTGACTTTTAACATGAGAAAATAAGCTTTCAGAAAAACTAATTTCAGATGATATCACATAAAAAATTTATTTCATAATAAATTTCAACTTTAACATAGTTAGTTTCTATTTATAACATACTAGCTATCATTCTATTATCTAATATAACTATAATAGTTCTAGTCATATAATTCTATTTACCTAATTAAATGTCTAATACTGTGTATAATTTATTCCACTGGTTAAATGGTGAAAAGGCGGAATGTGCTTCTTAATAAAGGAAGAAAAACACATGCCCGCGAAAATCACGGGATGAGCAAATTTTGCTACATTTGAATTGCCCGTGGAAATCGCGGGATGAGCAGTCAGAGGGTTAATATAATTTTAAGCATAACATTAAATGCATGTAATGCCGTAATTATGAGTAGATAAGTCGTATACTTGATGATTGACCAAAAATAAATGAAAGTACATCAGATAAGCCATACACTTGATAATTACTAAGAAAATAAGTTTATAAAATCCTCTTTTATTTTGAGCAATTACGTTAGTTTGGAGACAAATTGCAACTGTTGGTGCTGATAACTCATTTTCTCTTTACTCTATTGACTATTTCTTTAAATTGTCCTCAAAAATAGACCAGGTCACCATTCCAGTGGATGTGGATGTTTAAAAACACGGTGTCGGGAATTCGAAAAATATATAAATGTTAATTATAGATGCTAAATGAATAATTTGTATAACATGAAACAATAATAAATTTCCGATGCTGTCCGGTCAATTTTCACATTGTGACTTCTGACTTCAAAGATCAGTAATTAGTGATAATCCATATCACATTGGGAACAAGTGACTCATGTCCTCCTGTAAAAGTAAGTAATTTTTGTCCTAAGCGAGGATATTTCCTTTCTTATTTATGATTTTGAAAATATTTGGAACTGAAAAGGGCATGAAAATGCGGCATCTATCTTAACACATTGTATGCGAGACACGTACTTGTACGTTTTCTTACGATTGATTAGTGTAAAAACAGGGTTTGTTTGTGGGTACAAAAATAACGGTATATACAGGAAAACGAAGCCGAATGTTCTTGTTTTTCATTTTTTACATTGTTAAAATGTTTATATATAACATAATTCGAAAAAATTAAAACTATATACTACTATTTCTCTTTGATTTTTCATATATACGATACTATTATAAATTTATCCACTAAAAAATACATTTTTTGTTAACAAAAATCTTATGGTTGTTATATATATATATATATATATATATATATATATATATATATATATATATATATATATATATATATATATATATATATATATATATATATATATATATATATATATATATATATATATATATGTATATATATATATATATATATATATATATATATATATATATATATATATATATATATATATATATATATATATATATATATATATATATATATATATATATATATATATATATATATATATATATATATATATATATATATATATATATATATATATATATTTGTTTATATATTTCAATATAAAATAAGAAAATTTGGTTAAAAAATTAAATAATTTTTGATCTATTGATATTTAAGTGAATAACTAAATTTACGCCCAAAACGCCCGCTCCCGGTACAATTGCGCTGCGAAATGTACCTTCACACAATGTGTTAATAAATTCTTTGATCACTATAGTCCAACAGGTTTTATAACTAATCATCGAATTCACATAAACGATTCCGATGTTTAATGATTTCCTGAGACCTTATGGCCTACTTCCTCCTCCTCCAACCTGTTTCCCTGCCGAACGATGGCCGATTGTTTAGGGTGCTGGCTTTCGGTATCAGAGTTCGTGGGTTCGAATCCCATTGTGGCATGGATGTTCGCAGCCGTTCGGAATCGGCTTTAAGCTGTAGGTCCCGGTCTCATTAGCCCTCGTGTTGCAAAAAGTAGACCGTAGCACTCCAAGCCAAGCCAACCTGTTTCCCACCCAGAGTTCACGGAGGCTATTTTTCTAGAGACTTGAGAATGTCAGAGGAGTTCTGTACACTAAAATGTATACCCGAAAATAAATACCGGTTAATAAATTACTAGTTCTAGTACTTTTTAAAGTTGACATTGATTTTATGTTTTGATGGGTCCCCAGTGATATAGAATGTGATCATGTTGCGTTGTTTATACATGATATTTTTTTAAAAAAAGCAAAAAAAATATTTATTTAAGAGATAATTTAGAAAAATGTATTTTAAAATATCATCCCTATGCCTGTACAGTGTTCCCGCGCCTCTTCGCACTTCATGCTTTGTGGCTTCAGTGCTTCAGGGAAGTTTTCTAAAATATTCATAAAAAATAATGAAAAAATATAACCATTGCGTCAGCCACATTGCGGAAAGGAGCGTTGTTTCATGTTGATGAGATAGAAAGATCTCTGTATGCCAAACAAAGAGATGAGTTGGCTCAGAGTACATACGAGCTCTCATAAAGGCATTTCATTACTCAGCGGTAGAGAAGGCGGTGAGGCTGGTTCACATCACAAGGAATGAAGGATTTCTCTAGATGACAAAAGAAGACATCAGAGCCCTTATCGATTGCCACTCGGACCCACTGACCGATGAAGACTCCTTGAGAGGGCAAAGTCTACAAGTGAGGAAGAAAACGAAGAGGAAGACGAAGAATAAACTGAAAAGCGTGGCCTTCCCGTGGAGGTTCTGCAACAATTGTGCAACATGGCAAGAGCGATGCAACAATTTGCACAAGACATTGACGAGAATATGGTTCGAGCTGTCGAGTTAAGCAATCGCGTTGACGAGGTTATGTCCTTCTACAGGGGAATTTTGAAGAACAAGAAAAAAAGACCATACCCATCATCATGTTTCTCTCCAAAGTAAAGCCCCCGATTCTACCTTCAGCGTCTCCATCAGAAAATGTCTGAGTAAGCCTAAACGATGGCCGAATGGTTAGAGCACTGACCTTCGGATCCGGAGTTCGTGGGTTCGAGTCCCACTGTGGCATGGATGTTCGTAGCCGTTCGGAATCGGCTTTAAGCAGTAGGTCCCGGTCTCATTAGCCCTAGTGTTGCAAAAAAGTAGACCGTAGTGCTCCCAACAAACCAAACCGAGTGAGCCTAAAGCTTCTACAAGTCAAGTGAGAGCCTCTCCTGCGCCATCAACACAAGACTCTTATCCTCTACTGTTGTAATTTTTGTCTTAAATGTGTAAAGTATAAATACTGTTTGCATATTTAAAACATTCGTGTACCCACATACACGAAATTTCCTAGGGGCAAATCCTACCTCGCGGTTTTTCAGCTTTCGCGGAAGGTTTTGGTCTCCATTAATAGCGAAAAACGAGGGATTACTGCATATGTTAAAATGTTTAAATGACGAATGATATTATGGTATCCAAACATAACTAATGCGGTATATACCTAAATAGAAGAAAGTGTACATAGATTTTAATAAAGGCTATAGACATTTATTTATGTAACACTAATTCTAAGTTTACAATATAAATACAGTTTTAAAGACACGAATATTGGGAACTGAACGGATAGTTTAAATTAGAAATTATCAGTAGTCTTACCTTTTGCACGCCTCTTTAACATCTCCCGAAACTGTTCCACTGAAAATAATTTATTTCTATGAATTCTTAATATCAAACACGGTATTTCACTGCATACAGTAATAAAAAAATAATAAAATATGTTTTTTTTTATATTATAGTTTATAGTATTTGTTTGAAAGTTTTATTAAAATGTATCATACTTTTAATAGAATAGTGAAGGGAAATTCTTGCTAAGAAATAAGAAGTACATTTATTAATCCAAAAGTAACTGTTTCGATACTCTATAATTCCCTTTAATAAATTGTCGAGTAGAAGTAAGGCATGAAAAATAAAAACATACAAACAGACATATAAATAGATATGCGTGTATAAATAGACGTGCATGTGTGTACTATGATTTTTAAATTAGTGAGCTTTTTATTCAATGGTAATTCAGCAGAGAAAAATTTTTAATATTGGTTTACTGAAAATTTACTAGTAATCTTTTGCCAAAACTAACACAAAAAATTGATAATAGGTACGAATTTGATCTTATTAAAAAGGCAAAATACTTAATTATAATTAATGCATAAACAATTAAATACCTCGAAAATATTTACTAATAAATTTAAATACTTTATTTAATAATCAAACCATAAAACTTTTAAGACATAAACAATAAAGAGTACAAATGTATTTTTATCTTCAAGGACACATATATAATTCTTTTTCAACCTTTTTTTAGAAAGTAACCTTTTTTTAGAAAGTAAAAAAGATAAATTTATCTAAAACTAGAATCAAATTTTAGAGCAAAGACTCCAATTGTAAAAAATACTGTCTTGGATTCTGAATTCATTAAGCAGGTGGCCATCAAACAATCATAAAGCCTATTTAAATGCACTTGTGTTTTATTTTTTATGGTTAAATATAATCTAATTTTTGATTACCTCTATATATACAGCTTCTCTGTAAATTTTAGTAGCTGAGGATATAATCTCTTAAAACTGAGTAAAAACGAATAAATAAATCATAAGCTGTGTTTTCAAAAGTTAATACATAAATTACCAATAGTCTATTTTTTATTAAAAGTTACAAATCATCTCCAGATTTTTTTAGTATGTGGTGATCAAATTTAAATATTTCTTATTCATTTTTTTTTTGGACGAATACTTTTACATATACTCGGAGGAAGTGAAGAACTCAGAGTAACCCTGACATTTGGAAATATGATGTGACTCTCTGTGCGCGTGTGCGTGTGCGTGTGTACAATAAAGTTTCTGGAGAATGAGGGAACTAAGTTTTTTCTTATGCAAGATGTAATGAAATTTGTGCATCATCAGCAAAATAATATGGTTTATACTATCAGAAAATTTTGGAAAAGGAAGTTTTGCTCAAGATTTATGCAAGGTTAAATTTATGATTCAGCAGCATAGACGTCTAAAAAGGAGCAAATTTGCATCGATGTTTTCAAAACTTTGCTTTCCATTCTGGGTAAGAATCAATGACAGTGGAAAAAAGGATTCGCCGTTGACTGGTGTTTATTTTTTTCAACCACATAGGCTACCTTGTCTGTATAAAATATTTCCATGTGCTACAAAAGAGAAATACCATACCTTATTCTGTATTAGTAAATATTTATCTGTCACTGGCCAATACCAGTCTTAAACTTCATTGCTAAAACTTGTATTTAAAGACTTAACATATAAATTGGTGTGTATTCGAGTTTTTAATCTTTACCAAGAAATAAAACATTCAGTGTTTCAGATATCCTCACTGTTATACCGTTCAAATTTTAAAAGTTCGATAATATTCGTTTGATCACACTCTTGTTTGTTTGTTTTTTTTTCAACGCTTCCAGTAGAATGCGTTGTCATGGAGTCGAGACTTCAGTGCCTTCTAGAGTTTCGGAGCCTGTCACATAGGGACAAATATGTATAAAACTGACATTCAGCAAGCTCTCGCATATACAAGCACGACACACGCATATAATATTGAGTACACATCATCATAAAACGTATAACTCCTTTATTTAACATCCCAACATCATTATTAATGTTTGCCATCGTTGCCAATGGGTAACAACAAATACACCGTCACCAATTGATAACAACAAATAACACATGATACTAATAGACATGGTAGATCATTACACTTCGTCCATACTGACGTTATAGTTCATAACCTTCGATGCCGTCAATCTCAACATCTTCCTCCGTGTCCAAGAGATGATAAAATTTCATTTGGGTGGCTTGGACAATAGTTTTATATTTTTTCCTAAGCCTACGTCCTTCACCTGTGCTACAGAGATCACTTACCTGATAAGAATCTGGTGGTAATACAGCTTGAACTACCAGTGGTGCACGGAAGCGCACTTGCAATTTTGTACTTGTTCTGTTCTGCTCTGGTAATACAAATCTGTATGCAATTCAAGCATATTTTGGAGGAGATTTTTTGTGCGGAGTTAACAAAGGCATCAATGTCATAAATACTACCATTCCTCACAAGAACCATAAAGTAAATAAAGTTTTTAACCCCATCTCGAGTATACTCGAGAATTTATTAAAGGGAGATATTAGGCTTACGTATGTAGTTACTGTCTGCGTGTAAATGTTACAGTTTAAAAATAAAAATAACATGAAAACTAAAACTATGTTTCTAAAATAATTCGTATGTTAAGAGGTTAAATTAGTCAATCCGTTTTAATGTGAATCGTTTACAATTATTATTAATAGCATTTATTTATAATTATACTTACTACAAAACCTCCTCCAGATGTCTTATTTCTTCTTTAATTTCATTAGTGATAAAAGACTCATATGCTGACGTTGTGACCACAAGTCCATTTGGAACTATAAACTGAGGAATAAATATCTGTGAAAATAATTCTTAAATATATATAATGCACTTAAATCTGTAATGCGAATTATTAAATATTTTAAAATTAATTGCTTTTGGTTCCGAGAACTGTATGAAATCTTTTTGTTGTTGCTGTTTTTGTTTTCTTAAGCCACTTGATCAAGCCAAGCATGATTAAGCCGGAGGCTACTCTATAAAGCAAAGGGGTTCGCCTTTCATTTTAACGAGCACCTTAAATGTAAAAGTACAACTTAAGCTCAAGTGGATCCTTTGATAATAGTGGATAATTTTGAAGTAGGGATCAAGTAGAAGACTCACAGGCTTGGCCTACCACCCCCAGAGGTAGGCCAAGCCAGACAACAATGCCAGTTGTCATGTTTCGAGGTTAACCAAGGCTTGGTATGGTGTCAATGGAGTTCATCTAATGGACTGGCCTGCCCAGAGCCCAGACGTGAACCCTATGGGACGAGTTGGATCGCAGAATTTAGGGTTGCGCTGCCAGTCCAAAATCGGTGAAGGAACTTGTATGTCTACTCCAAGTCGAGTGGAAGACAATATTACTAGCTGTAATACAAAGACTTGTGGAAAGTATGCCCCGGAGGGTTCACGCTGTAATTACCTCTCGTGGAGGCTGTACCAACAATTGATTTTGAATACAGTTAGTTTTTCTTTTCTGTTACAGGTGTCCAAATACTTATTGGTAGACAGTGTATTTTACGTGCCCCAATCACCTTTAATGAACATGGCATGAAATCTTTTTTATTATTAAGGACTAAATATAAAGCTTTTTTAACTATTTTAGGGTTGAATGTACTTATATATTTTCTTATAGACTAAGCACTTCGTGCTCATCTTTTAGTCCGTGTATATATAATTAAGAATGTAATATGATCTATTAGGAACACTTTTGAGGGTTATTTTAATTTCACTTAAATTAGGACTATAATAGTGCCAAGATTGGAAATATTTAGCTATTTATCCGAGTACTTGGATAAAATTCACTTGTAATCACATTCGATTTCAATGATATCGTTCATAAAAGAAAGCTAAAAGTACAACAAAGGTCAGAGATGAATTGTCAATAACACAGAAGCGTTTTCTTAATAAGACCACCAATATTTGACTATAATTACAAAGCACTTCAAATGACAACTAAATTTCCATCTAAGCAGTTGCTTTGGCCTAATTTTCCTTATACTCAACTTATGAATAGGAATATTTTCATTAATATATTTATACTTAATGAAAAAAATATTTGAAAAACACCTTTTAGAGCAATTTTATTTTCAGATAATTTACTAGTATCTGAGTTGAGTATTAACTATCATTTTCTTACGTAGTAAAATACACCACAATACCTTGTATAGCTATCTGTATTCAACCGGCAACGTTAGTGTATGTTATACTTATATCTTATGAAGGAATATTTTGTAAAATTCCGTCATGAAAAAGAATTTATTAAAATTTTGTACATTTAGATCAATTATTTCATTAGATATATGGTGAATAATAAATAGGTTCTTTTATGCATATCATTTAGTATGTAAAATACAAAACACTCTTATTGCTTATATATATTATTTAGATATCGAACGAAAAATATGTAATTTATTTCACGAGCTAAAATAAAAGGTGATTTTGTACGATCCGTCAACAGGCAGAGTTTACAATTTCAGACGATTACATAATTTTATGATTATAAAAAGATTAGAAATTAAGCACAATTATGTATAAAAAATACATGTATAGTGCATTGCAAATAGTCAACAATGATGTCATATTTTCTATAAATTAGATAGAACTAGAACAAATATTAAATATTTAAAAACGTTCAAGGTTTAGTCTTTTTATTTATATTATATATATTATTTATATATATATAAAACAAAAAATTTAAAAATTTAATTTAAAAACATATATATATTTATATATATATATATATATATATATTTATATATATATATTGTGTGTGTGTGTTGTGTGTTTGTAATGTAATATATAAAAAAAAAAAACAATTATAATAAAAAAATAACAAAAAATAAAAATTAAAAAAAAAAAAGAAAAAAAAATAAATAAAAAATTAAAAATATAAAATAATATATATATATATAAAAATAATATTTATATAATATATATATATATTTATATATATAATATATATATAATATATATATATATATATATATATAATATATAAATATATATATTATATATATATATATATATTTATATATATATAATATATATATATATATAATATATATTTATATATATATATATATATATATATATATGTATATGTATATATATATATATATATATATATATATATATATATATATATATATATATATATATATACATATATATATATGAAACATAGCGTAGCATGCCATGCTTCAGGGATGTAACGTGGTCGAAGGGGTGTAGTTGTCAGCGAAAAGGATACGATTTATCAGGAAAACTTTAGCAGCATCTTTATTTAGCAACGTCCAACAGCAAAATCCAACAAAAAATGGACGTGCAGACTTATATAACTTTGGGGACGCCCAAGGTTTGAGAAAATGCTTAATAACCAAAGTAGGTTGGCTAGTTAATTTTTCCAACAGGAAGGTGATTTTTCTAAGACAAAAGAATTTAACGCCAAGAGGCTACTGAGAAGATGACAAAATCGTAAGTTTGGTAATTTTCTAATATAAGAGTTAGTAATTTTAATTTAAGATCAAAGTATTAAATTTTTACATCACTTATATATTATGAGAGTCAAGGATTTATTTTTAACTATACCAACTTACTGCTTAGTAATAAAAAATAACTTTTTCTTTTTACTTCGTCGTTAAATAAAAACAAGTTTTGGAAAATTTATTTTTACTTATATTTGCTTGTATTTCGGTGTTTGTGGTATATTTGTGGTATCTTGTTATAAATTCTTCAATCCTAATTCAAAGTGTGTGATTAAATGACTCTTTTCATTAAGTTTTTGAAAATTAAAAATTTTATTCAATTATAAATAATTATTACAAAAAGTAAAACAATTTTCGTTTTGTATATTTAACCTTAATAAGTGTACATGCTAACGTTAAGTATTGCATGATATAAAATATTTGTAAACTAATCAAACTTTTAAATTAGTTCTGTATATGAAACAGGAGAGCGTAGAAAGTTACTGGTTCATACCCCGATAAGGCTTGAGCATGTAAGTTAAATCAATCCTTGCCTCACACTACCATAATTTTGTGTTGTCATTGGTCCTCTGAAGTGATTTGAGCGTAAAATTAATATAACTACCTGTTGTAATGTACTTATAACACAAACATCAGGGTTCGTTCTCAAAGGGGAAACACAGTAAAGATATAATACCTTATATTTGAACTAAAACATTTATTATGTACATTATTTATAAATTAATAGATTACTTGATTAATAAGTGGCATAACCAGCAATTGTTTGGCTTTTATATTCATCAATTTACAATAATCAATACAAATTCTTTTTCTTTTATACGTTATTCCTTAATCAATTTATTGGCGTAACGGTCATTATTTTGCTGGACGTCTATGCTGCCGTGCAGATCATCGCATGCGAATTCGGGAATAGATTGCTGGCCCGGGCTCTCTGGATCTGGATGTCCATCAACGCTTGAATCCTGACATCGACACCTTTACACCTCGGTTCAACGCCCCTTCTTTTCTCTCTATTCCAGTCACTTGTTGATGAAATTTTCCCACATCCGCACCCCCTTCGGGAGTGCAGGTGAGCTCATTAAAATGGTCCCTTTGAGGAAAGGTGACATTGTTGCTTAGCCCCTGTCCCTATTTCTCCCGTCTGCACCTCTGCCTGGGCTTGGCTGGTACACTTTTGCCACTCCGTAAGCTATAACTGCTCCGCAGAGGTCCCCAATAGAACTCGAAGTCAACAGCTGCACCTAAATTCTTCTTGGAAATTTATTCCACAGCTGTGTATGCACGTGCTGACTATCGTGGGAAAGTACATCTGTACACTACCCATAAAATAAATAATGAAAATTCCATCGAAACATTTATCTTTAACACATTAAAAAATAGTGAGCATATAGAGCGGCCTCATAGAAGCAGCCTACCATATTGGGTGTACGGCTTGCAAGTGCTGGCCTGGGGATAGTAAGCATGTAATTTACACTGTTTTTTTCTTTTCAGTTGTATAAAAAACGCTTTGAGAATAGCTGTGCCACGAACTATTTTCAGACCAACATGAGTGCCATAGAGAAAACAGTTTGAGAATCACTGATCTAAAGCAAGTTGGTCTGAAACTTCCATCTGTCAAGGGTAAAGTGGCAATAATTGAGAAAAATTATGAAAATATTAAAGAATACATGAAGATACTTAAAAGCAAAAATTTAAGTTGTCATCCCTCACATATGCATAGGAAGTGAATGCTTGTACGTCAAATTATAAATTACCAAATTACTTTTGAAATTTCACATACATGTCTATTTAAAATTTAAAAACTATGCATAAGTATTACTGAGTAACTAAGTCTACCAAAAATAAATTTTTAAAAATGCAATTTATGCAAATGGCTTACGTTTTGAAATTGTTTGCTCAATTTTGTGAGTTTTCCGAGAGATGACCCTTTACCACCAGCTACAGAAGAGTTGTCGCAGAATTCTTCGGAGAAAAGAGCTACAAATTGCAAATCTAAAAAGAAATATAAAAACGGTAATTATATATCCCATTTTAAAAATCATATTTCATAACTAACAAAAACTAGCATAGAACGTTTACCTTAACGAATATAATTTTTTAAATGTTACTTAAATAACATTATGTTTCATTTCAAATCATTACAACTAAAAACATTCCTGAAGAGAAGGAAGAGTTATTCCTCCCGGGATTTGATCCCAGATTATTATGACTAGAACCTCAGCTTGCTAGCCACTGTGTGCAAAAACCCAGTAATTCTCTGTAATCTAACTACAGAAAAAGTCGTCTGAAATCAACGAAGTAAATTGAAACCATTGAGACGCGAAAAATTCATTACAAATTTTTGAAGCCACGAAACATTTTTTGAATAATAGCGTATTTTCACCATGCCAAAATAAGAGCCTATGAATTTGAAGAACAATCTGCTATCCACTGTGATAAAGACACCCACTGATCGATAGAAATAACGCTGAAGAAATACTTATCAAACTCAGCGCATATAAATGAAATTCATTTGCATGGGAATATAATTATATAAAAATAATTAAAATAAAAATATATTTCTGCGCCAGAGCACAATTGCACACGGAGCACGGAAAATTTAGAATGGAAGTACAACACGATATCAACTTTAAAAAAAGAAATCACTAGCCTTAAAAAATAATACTAGGTAAAATATCATGAGAAACTTGCATAAATGCAATTCTTAAATGAAACTCGTTGAGACTCGTTGTTTGAATAAAACTACTTATTTAAATATCCGAATCAAAGAAAAGAGGATAAACAAAAAACCGTGTAAAATATATCTATACATATAATAAAAATAATAGCAGATAAATGGAGGAACTACAGAACAAAAATAAAATTATTAACAAATCCATAAAATAAAAAATTCTTCAAAACCGAGAGAGAGATTCATTCCTACTGACATTCAATCAAGAGACCCATGAAACACAATTATAAAGATATATCAACTGCTATACACGAAAAAGAAGGCCTTGTAAAAATACCAATTCTTTTATGAAACACGAATATTCATTGCTATAGAGACCAGAAACCACGGTCTCTAAAACAAAGATCCAACGCTTAAAATATACCTATTAAAAGTGACAACGGAACTCTCACACAAAAAGAATCTCAGACCAAAATGAAATTATTTACAAATCCTTTATGACTGGAAGATTAATATAGGCCGAAAATATAACATATCACCAAAGAATTAAATGTCCAACGAAATATTCATTTCGCTCAATGACAAAACATCAAACTAAATTACATCTATAGAACAGTACTAAGTAAACTAATTACAAAATAATAAAAATTATTTGCATATTTTAAATATGTATTACATAAAAACGTTACAAGGTTCATATCTGCAAAAATTATAAAACGGGACCTTTGGATTTCAAGTCGAACGCAATAACCACTACGATATAGGGACACAGCATCCTTATATAACATATTTCTAAAGTTTGAAAAGGAACTCATTTATTTCTAGTTGCTGAAACATAATTATCTATATATCCATAATTAGAAACTACATGACAACCGACATCAATGTCGCGATTAGAAACCTCGCCATTCGGATTAGTCCTCCAACCCGCTACCTACTGAGCTACATAGATGGAACAGCTTCTAGCAGTATTCTAAAAATAAAGAGCAGAATTCACTTTATTATTAATTTCTGAACAAAGATATAAATTTGTTCAAATGTATATAATTGTAAATACTTAGAAAACGACACACCATTCATAGTTACTGAGATACGGAATCGAAAGTGCTATCCCCTTCGTTGCAAGGACATAAAATCTCTAGATAAAAAAATAATAAAAAGTGTAAAGGGCACTTATTGTTGATAAAAGAAATTTCTCATCACCAAAATTAAATTATTCATAAATCCAAAATTTGAAACTATATAACAATAGACAAACAGTCATCCCTGCCGGAATTCAAACCTAGAACATTTGGATTAAAAAACCAACACTCTATCCACTACACTACAGGGACACGACATCTGACAATAATATACTAATATAACGTGTAAACGGCACTTATTATGGATAAACGTCATTTCTGGAAACCGAAATAAAATAATTTATACAGTCATAATATGAAACAACGTAACAATCGACATACACTCTTCCATGCCGGGATTCGAACCCGAGAACCTTAGAACTAAAAGTCCAACACTCTATCCACTACACTACAGGGACACGACATCTGACAATAATATACTAATATAACGTGTAAACGGCACTTATTATTAATAAAGTTAATTAATTTCTGATTGCCATAATAAAATAATTTATACATCCATAATTTGTGACGGCATAAAAATTGAAAAACACGCATCCCTACAAGGATTCGATCCCGGAAACTTTGGATTAAAAGTCGGAGGCTTTATCTACTACGTTACAGGGACACGAAGTCATTCAATGATATACTACTATAACGTGTAAACGACACTTATTACTAAAAAAGGTAATTTCAGGTGGCCGAAATAAAATAATTTATACATCCACAAATTGAGACAAAGTAAAAATCGACATACACTCATCCCTGCCGGGATTCGAACCCGGGACCTTTGGATTAGAAGTCCAACGCGCTATCCACTGCGCTACAGGGACACACGACGTCATTCAATGATATACTACTATAACGTGTAAACGGCACTTATTATGGATAAACGTCATTTCTGGAAACCGAAATAAAATAATTTAAACATCCACAAATTGAGACAAAGTAAAAAATCGACATACACTCATCCCTTCCGGGATACGAACCCGGGACCTTTGGATTAGAAGTCCAACGCGCTATCCACTGCGCTACAGGGACACAACGTCATTCAATGATATACTACTATAACGTGTAAACGACACTTATTACTGATAAAAGGTAATTTTCAGGTGGCCGAAATAAAATAAGTTATACATCCACAAATTGAGACAAAGTAAAAATCGACATACACTCATCCCTGCCGGGATTCGAACCCGGGACCTTTGGATTAGAAGTCCAACGCGCTATCCACTGCGCTACAGGGACACGACGTCATTCAATGATATACTACTATAACGTGTAAACGGCACTTATTACTGAAAAAGGTAATTTCTGATGGCCGAAATAAAATAAATCATACATCCATAATTTGAGAAAACGTAACGATCGACATACACTCATCCCTGCCGGGATTCGAACCCGGGACCTTTGGATTAGAAGTCCAACGCGCTATCCACTGCGCTACAGGGACACGACGTCATTCAATGATATACTACTATAACGTGTAAACGGCACTTATTATGGATAAACGTCATTTCTGGAAACCGAAATAAAATAATTTATACATCCATAAATTGAGACAAAGCAATCGACATACACTCATCCCTGCCGATTCGAACCCGGGACCTTTGGATTAGAAGTCCAACGCGCTATCCACTGCGCTACAGGGACACGACGTCATTCAATGATATACTACTATAACGTGTAAACGACACTTATTACTGATAAAGTAATTTCTGGTGGTCGAAATAAAATAATTTATACATCCATATATTGAGACAACGTAACAATCGACATACACTCATCCCTGCCGGGATTCGAACCCGGGACCTTTGGATTAGAAGTCCAACGCCTATCCACTGCGCTACAGGGACACGACATCATTCAATGATATACTACTATAACGTGTAAACGACAATTATTACATATACAGGTAATTTCTAGTGGTCGAAATAAAAAAATTTAAACATCCATATAACGAGACAATATAACAATCGACATACACTCATCCGTACCGGGATTCGAACCCTTGACCTTTGGATTAGAAGTCCAACGCGCTATCCACTGCGCTACAGGGACAAGGCATAACTTAATAATATACTACTATAACGTTGAAAGGACAATTAATATTGATAAATGTAATTTCTGGTGGCCGAAACAAAATAATTTAAATATCCATATATGTAGACAATGTGACAATCGACATACACTCATCCCTGCCGGGATTCGAACCCGGGACCTTTGGATTAGAAGTCCAACGCGCTATCCACTGCGCTACAGGGACACGACGTTATTCAATATATAATACTATAACGTCGAAAGTGCACTTATTGATAAAGATAATTTCTGGTGGCCGAAACAAAATAATTTAAACATCCATATAACGAGACAATGTGACAATCGACATACACTCATCCCTGCCGGGATTCGAACCCGGGACCTTTGGATTAGAAGTCCAACGCGCTATCCACTGCGCTACAGGGACACACGACGTCATTCAATAAAATACTACTATAACGTGTAAACGACACTTATTACTGATAAAGGTAATTTCTGGTTGGTCCGAAATAAAAAATTTATACCATCCATATATGTAGACAATGTGACAATCGATATACACTCATCCCTGCCGGGATTCGAACCCGGGACCTTTGGATTAGAAGTCCAACGCGCTATCCACTGCGCTACAGGGACACGACGTCATTCAATGATATACTACTATAACGTTGTAAACGACACTTATTACTGATAAAGGTAATTTCTGGTGGCCGAAAAAAAATAATTTAAACATCCATATATGGAGACAACGTGACAATCGACATACACTCATCCCTGCCGGGATTCGAACCCGGGACCTTTGGATTAGAAGTCCAACGCGCTATCCACTGCGCTACAGGGACACGACGTGCTTAATAATATATTATTATAACGTTGAAAGGGCACTTATTATTAAAAAATTTAATTTCTGGTATCCGAAATAAAATAATTTTCACCTCAATAAATTGAGACAACATAACAATCGACATACACTCATCCCTGCCGGGATTCGAAACCGGACCTTCGGATTAGAAGTCCAACGCGCTATCCACTGCGCTACAGGGACACGACATCATTCAATGATATACTACTATAACGTGTCAACAAACTTATTATTGATAAAGGTAATTTCTGGTGGCCGAAACAAAATAATTTAAACATCCATATAACGAGACAATGTGACAATCGACATACACTCATCCCTACCGGGATTCGAACCCTAGACCTTTGGATTAGAAGTCCAACGCGCTATCCACTGCGCTACAGGGACACGGCATAACTTAATAATATACTACTATAACGTTGTAAACGGGCACTTATTACTGATAAAGTTAATTTCTGGTAGACGAAATAAAATAATTTCGACATCCATATATAGAGACAATATGACAATCGACATACACTCATCCCTGCCGGGATTCGAACCCGGGACCTTTGGATTAGAAGTCCAACGCGCTATCCACTGCGCTACAGGGACACGGCATAGCTTAATAATATACTAATATAACGTTGAAAGGGCACTTATTATTGATAAAGGTAATTTCTGGTGGCCGAAACAAAATAATTTAAACATCCATATATGGAGACAATGTGACAATCGACATACACTCATCCCTGCCGGGATTCGAACCCGGGACCTTTGGATTAGAAGTCCAACGCGCTATCCACTGCGCTACAGGGACACGGCGCCATTCAATAATATACTAATATAAAGTGTAAATGGCAATTTATTACTGATAAAGGTAATTTCTGTTGGCCGAAACAAAATAATTTAAATATCCATATATGTAGACAATGTGACAATCGATATACACTCATCCCTGCCGGGATTCGAACCCGGGACCTTTGGATTAGAAGTCCAACGCGCTATCCACTGCGCTACAGGGACACGGCATAGCTTAATAATATACTACTATAACGTTGAAAGGGCACTTATTATTGATAAAGGTAATTTCTGGTGGCCGAAACAAAATAATTTAAACATCCATATATGGAGACAACGTGACAATCGACATACACTCATCCCTACCGGGATTCGAACCCGGGACCTTTGGATTAGAAGTCCAACGCGCTATCCACTGCGCTACAGGGACACGGCATAGCTTAATAATATACTACTATAACGTTGAAAGGACAATTAATATTGATAAATGTAATTTCTGGTGGCCGAAACAAAATAATTTAAACATCCATATAACGAGACAATATAACAATCGACATACACTCATCCGTACCGGGATTCGAACCCTTGACCTTCGGATTAGAAGTCCAACGCGCTATCCACTGCGCTACAGGGACACGGCATAACTTAATAATATACTACTATAACGTTGAACAAACTTATTATTGATAAAGGTAATTTCTGGTGGCCGAAACAAAATAATTTAAACATCCATATATGGAAACAATGGGACAATCGACATACACTCATCCCTGCCGGGATTCGAACCCGGGTTCTTTGGATTAGAAGTCCAACGCGCTATCCACTGCGCTACAGGGACACGGAATTGCTTAATAATATAGTAATATAACGTTGAAAGGGTATTTATTATTGATAAAGGTAATTTCTGGTGGCCGAAAAAAAATAATTTAAACATCAATACATGGAGACAATGTGACAATCGACATACACCCATACCTACCGGGATTCGAACCCGGAGCCTTTGGATTAGAAGTCCAACGCGCTATTCACTGCGCTACATTTACACGGCATAGCTTAATAATATACTAATATAACGTTGAAAGGACACTTATTGATAAAGGTAATTTCTGGTGGCCGAAAGAAAATAATTTAAACATCCATATATGAAGACAATGTGACAATCGACATACACTCATCCCTGCCGGGATTCGAACCGGGGACCTTTGGATTAGAAGTCCAACGCGCTATCCACTGCGCTACAGGGACACAGAATAGCTTAAGAATATACTACTATAACGTTGAAAGGGTATTTATTATTGATAAAGGTAATTTCTGGTAGCCGAAACAAAATAATTTAAACATCCATATATGGAAACAACGGGACAATCGACATACACTCATCCCTGCCGGGATTCGAACCCGGGACCTTTGGATTAGAAGTCCAACGCGCTATCCACTGCGCTATAGGGACACGACGTCATTCAATGATATACTACTATAACGTGTAAACGACACTTATTACTGATAAAGGTAATTTCTGGTAGACGAAATAAAATAATTTATACATCCATAAATTGAGACAACGTAATAATTGACATACACTCCTACCTGCCTTAAATTCGAAACCGGGACCTTTGGATTAGAAGTCCAACGCGCTATCCACTGCGCTACATTTACACGGCATGGCTTAATAATATACTAATATAACGTTGAAAGGACACTTTTTATTGATAAAGGTAATTTCTGTTGGCCGAAACAAAATAATTTAAATATCCATATATGGAGACAATGAGACAATCGACATACACTCATCCCTGCCGGGATTCGAACCCGGAGCCTTTGGATTAGAAGTCCGACGCGCTATCCACTGAGCTACAGGGACACCGCAGTGCTTAATAATATAATAATATAACGTTGAAAGGGCACTTATTATTGATAAAGGTAAATTCTGGTGGCCGAAACAAAATAATTTAAACATCCATATATGGAGACAATGTGACAATCGACATACACTCATCCCTGCCGGGATTCGAACCCGGGACCTTTGGATTAGAAGTCCAACGCGCTATCCACTGCGCTACAGGGACACGGCATAGCTTAATAATATACTAATATAACGTTGAAAGGGCACTTATTATTGATAAAGGTAATTTCTGGTGGCCGAAACAAAATAATTTAAACATCCATATATGGAGACAATGTGACAATCGACATACACTCATCCCTGCCGGGATTCGAACCCGGGACCTTTGGATTAGAAGTCCAACGCGCTATCCACTGCGCTACAGGGACACGGCATTATTTAATAATATACTAATATAACGTGTAAACGCCACTTCTTATTGATAAAGTTAATTTCTGGTGGTCGAAAAAAAATAATCTAAACATCAATACATGGAGAAAATGTGACAATCGACATACACTCATCACTGACGGGATTCGAACCCGGGACCTTTGGATTAGAAGTCCAACGCGCTATCCACTGCGCTACAGGGACACGACATGCTTAATAATATACTAATATAACGTTGAAAGGACACTTATTATTGATAAAGGTAATTTCTGGTGGCCGAAACAAAATAATTTAAACATCCATATATGGAGACAATGTGACAATCGACATACACTCATCCCTGCCGGGATTCGAACCCGGGACCTTTGGATTAGAAGTCCAACGCGCTATCCACTGCGCTACAGGGACACGACATACTTAATAATATACTAATATAACGTTGAAAGGGTATTTATTATTGATAAAGGTAATTTCTGGTGGCCGAAACAAAATAATTTAAACACATATGGAAAGAATGGGACAATCAACATACACTCATCCCTGCCGGGATTCGAACCCGGGACCTTTGGATTAGAAGTCCAACGCGCTATCCACTGCGCTACAGGGACACGGCATAGCTTAATAATATACTAATATAACGTTGAAAGGGCACTTATTATTGATAAAGGTAATTTCTGGTGGCCGAAACAAAATAATTTAAACATCCATATATGGAGACAATGTGACAATCGACATACACTCATCCCTGCCGGGATTCGAACCCGGGACCTTTGGATTAGAAGTCCAACGCGCTATCCACTGCGCTACAGGGACACGGCATAGCTTAATAATATAGTAATATAACGTTGAAAGGGCACTTATTATTGATAAAGGTAATTTCTGGTGGCCGAAACAAAATAATTTAAACATCCATATATGGAGACAACGTGACAATCGACATACACTCATCCCTGCCGGGATTCGAACCCGGGACCTTTGGATTAGAAGTCCAACGCGCTATCCACTGCGCTACAGGGACACGGCATAGCTTAATAATATACTAATATAACGTTGAAAGGGCACTTATTATTGATAAAGGTAATTTCTGGTGGCCGAAACAAAATAATTTAAACATCCATATATGGAGACAATGTGACAATCGACATACACTCATCCCTGCCGGGATTCGAACCCGGGACCTTTGGATTAGAAGTCCAACGCGCTATCCACTGCGCTACAGGGACACGACATGCTTAATAATATACTAATATAACGTTGAAAGGGCACTTATTATTAAAAAAGGTAATTTCTGGTATCCGAAACAAAATAATTTAAACATCCATATATGGAGACAATGTGACAATCGACATACACTCATCCCTGCCGGGATTCGAACCCGGGACCTTTGGATTAGAAGTCCAACGCGCTATCCACTGCGCTACAGGGACACGGCATAGCTTAATAATATACTAATATAACGTTGAAAGGACACTTATTATTGATAAAGGTAATTTCTGGTGGCCGAAACAAAATAATTTAAACATCCATATATGGAGACAATGTGACAATCGACATACACTCATCCCTGCCGGGATTCGAACCCGGGACCTTTGGATTAGAAGTCCAACGCGCTATCCACTGCGCTACAGGGACACGGCATAACTTAATAATATACTACTATAACGTTGAAAGGACAATTAATATTGATAAATGTAATTTCTGGTGGCCGAAACAAAATAATTTAAACATCAATACATGGAGACAATGTGACAATCGACATACACTCATCACTGACGGGATTCGAACCCGGTACCTTTGGATTAGAAGTCCAACGCGCTATCCACTGCGCTACAGGGACACGCCATAGATTAAAAATATACTACTATAACGTTGAAAGGACAATTAATATTGATAAAGGTAATTTCTGGTGGCCGAAAAAAAAATAATTTAAACATCCATATATGGAAACAATGGGACAATCGACATACACTCATCCCTGCCGGGATTCGAACCCGGGACCTTTGGATTAGAAGTCCAACGCGCTATCCACTGCGCTACAGGGACACGACGTCATTCAATGATATACTACTATAACGTGTAAACGACACTTATTACTGAAAAAGGTAATTTTCAGGTGGCCGAAATAAAATAATTTAAACATCCACAAATTGAGACAATGTGACAATCGACATAAACTCATCCCTGCCGGGATTCGAACCAGGGACCTTTGGATTAGAAGTCCAACGCGCTATCCACTGCGCTACAGGGACACAACGTCATTCAATGATATACTACTATAACGTGTGAAACGACACTTATTACTGAAAAAGGTAATTTCAGGTGGCCGAAATAAAATAATTTATACATCCACAAATTGAGACAAACTAAAAATCGACATACACTCATCCCTGCCGGGATTCGAACCCGGGACCTTTGGATTAGAAGTCCAACGCGCTATCCACTGCGCTACAGGGACACTTAATTATTCAATAATTTACTAATATAACGTTGAAAGTGCACTTATTATTGATAAAGGTAATTTCTGGTATCCGAAACAAAATAATTTAAACATGCATGTATGGAGATAATGTGACAATCGACATACACTCATCCCTGCCGGGATTCGAAACCGGGACCTTTGGATTAGAAGTCCAACGCGCTATCCACTCCGCTACAGGGACACGACGTCATTCAATGATATAGTAACATAACGTTGAAAATGCAATTATTATAGATAAAGGTAATTTCAGGTGGCCGAAACAAAATAATTTAAACATCCATATATGGAGACAATGTGACAATCGACATACACTTATCCCTGCTGGGATTCGAACCCGGGACCTTTGGATTAGAAGTCCAACGCGCTATCCACTGCGCTACAGGGACATAACGTCATTCAATGATATACTACTATAACGTTGTAAACGACACTTATTACTGAAAAAGGTAATTTTCAGGTGGCCGAAATAAAATAATTTATACATCCACAAAATGGAGACAATGTGAAAATCGACATACACTCATCCCTGCCGGGATTCGAACCCGGGACCTTTGGATTAGAAGTCCAACGCGCTATCCACTGCGCTACAGGGACACGACGTCATTCAATGATATACTACTATAACGTGTAAACGGCACTTATTATTAAAAAAGGTAATTTCTGGTATCCGAAACAAAATAATTTAAGCATCCATATATGGAGACAAAGTGACAATCGACATACACTCATCCCTGCCGGGATTCGAACCCGGGACCTTTGGATTAGAAGTCCAACGCGCTATCCACTGCGCTACAGGGACACAGCATTCAATGATATACTACTATAACGTGTAAACGACAATTATTACTGATAAAGGTAATTTCTGGTCTTCGAAATAAAATAATTTATACATCCATATATGGAGACAACGTAACAATCGACATACACTCATCCCTGCCGGGATTCGAACCCGGGAACCTTTGGATTAGAAGTCCAACGCGCTATCCACTGCGCTATTGGGACACGACGTCATTCAATGATATACTACTATAACGTGTAAACGACACTTATTACTGATAAAGGTAATTTCTGGTAGACGAAATAAAATAATTTATACATCCATAAATTGAGACAACGTAATAATTGACATACACTCCTACCTGCCTTAAATTCGAACCCGGGACCTTTGGATTAGAAGTCCAACGCGATATCCACTGAGCTAAAAGGACACGACAGCATTCAATGATATACTACTATAACGTGTAAACGACACTTATTACTGATAAAGTTAATTTCTGGTAGACGAAATAAAATAATTTTCAACCTCAATAAATTGAGACAACATAACAATCGACAAACACTCCTACCTGCCGGGATTCGAACACGGGACCTTTGGATTAGAAGTCCAACGAGCTATCCACTGCGCTACAGGGACACGGCGCCATTCAATAATATACTACTATAACGTGAACACTTATTACTGATAAAGGTAATTTCTGATGTCCAAAACAAAATAATTTAAACATCCATATATGGAAACAATGTGACAATCGACATACACTCATCCCTGCCGGGATTCGAACCCGGGACCTTTGGATTAGAAGTCCAACGCGCTATCCACTGCGCTACAGGGACAAAACATTGCTTTATAATATACTAATATAACGTTGAAAGGGCACTTATTATTGATAAAGGTAATTTCTGGTATCCGAAACAAAATAATTTAAACATCAATATATGGAGACAAAGTGACAACCGACAAACACTCATCCCTGCCGGGATTCGAACCCGGGGCCTTTGGATTAGAAGTCCAACGCGCTATCCACTGCGCTACAGGGACACGACATACTTAACGATATACTAATATAACGTTAAAAGGGCACTTATTATTGATAAAGGTAATTTCTGGTGGCCGAAAAAAAATAATTTAAACATCAATACATGGAGACAATGTGACAATCGACATACACTCATCACTGACGGGATTCGAACCCGGTACCTTTGGATTAGAAGTCCAACGCGCTATCCACTGCGCTACAGTGACACTACATCACCCAACAATATACTAAAATAACGTGTAAACGGTACTTATTATTGTTAAAGGTAATTTCTGGTGGACGAAATGAAGTTAATAATACATCCATAGTTTGAGACAACATAACAGTAGACAAACACCCATCTCTGCCGGGATTCGAAACCGGGACCTTTGGATTAGAAGGCCAACGCGCTATCCACTGCGCTACAGGGACACGGCATTATTAAATAATATACTAATATAACGTCGAAAGTGCACTTATTATTGATAAAGGTAATTTCTGGTGGCCGAAACAAAATAATTTAAACATCCATATAACGAGACAATGTGACAATCGACATACACTCATCCCTACCGGGATTCGAACCCTTGACCTTTGGATTAGAAGTCCAACGCGCTATCCACTGCGCTACAGGAACACGACATCATTCAATGATATACTACAATAACGTGTAAACGACACTTATTACTGATAAAGGTAATTTCTTGTGGTCGAAATAAAAAAAATTTATACATCCATAAATTGAAGCAACGTAACAATCGACATACACTCATACCTGCCGGGATTCGAACCCGTGACCTTTGGATTAGAAGTCCGACGCGCTATCCACTGCGCTACAGGGACACGACATCGCTTAATAATATACTAATATAACGTGTAAACGAAACTTATTAATGATAAAGGTAATTTCTGATGGCCGAAATAAAATAATTTAAACATCAATACATGGAGACAATGTGACAATCGACATACACTCATCCCTGCCGGGATTCGAACCCGGGACCTTTGGATTAGAAGTCCAACGCGCTATCCACTGCGCTACAGGGACACGGCATTATTTAATAATATACTAATATAACGTTGAAAGGATATTTATTATTGATAAAGGTAATTTCTGGTGGCCGAAACAAAATAATTTAAACATCATATATGGAGACAATGTGAAAATCGACATACACTTATCCCTGCTGGGATTCGAACCCGGGACCTTTGGATTAGAAGTCCAACGCGCTATCCACTGCGCTACAGGGACACGACATCATTCAATTATATACTATAACGTTGAAACGGCACTTATTACTGATAAAGGTAATTTCTGGTGGTCGAAATAAAATAATTTAAACATCATAAATTGGAGACAATGTGACAATCGACATACACTCATCCCTGACGGGATTCGAACCCGGGACCTTTGGATTAGAAGTCCAACGCGCTATCCACTGCGCTGCAGGGACACGGCATTATTTAATAATATACTAATATAACGTCGAAAGTGCACTTATTTATAAAGGTAATTTCTGGTGGCCGAAACAAAATAATTTAAACATCCATATATGGAGACAATGTGACAATCGACATACACTCATCCCTGCCGGGATTCGAACCCGGGACCTTTGGATTAGAAGTCCAACGCGCTATCCACTGCGCTACAGGGACACGGCATAGCTTAATAATATACTAATATAACGTTGAAAGAACACTTATTATTGATAAAGGTAATTTCCTGTGGTCGAAATGAAAATAATTTAAACATCCATGGATGGAGACAATGTGACAATCGACATACACTCATCCCTGCCGGGATTCGAACCCGGGACCTTTGGATTAGAAGTCCAACGCGCTATCCACTGCGCTACAGGGACACGGCACAGCTTAATAATATACTAATAACGTGAAAGTATTATTACTGATAAAGGTAATTTCTGGTGGCGAAAACAAAATTAATATCAATAAATTTAAACAACATAAAATCGACATACACTTATCCCTGCCGGGATTCGAACCCGGGACCTTTGGATTAGAAGTCCAACGCGCTATCCACTGCGCTACAGGGACACGACATCATTAATAATACTACTATAACGTGTAAACGACTTATTATGATAAAGGTAATTTCTGGTATCCGAAACAAAATAATTTATACATCCAAGGATGGAGACAATGTGACAACCGACATACACTCATCCCTGCCGGGATTCGAACCCGGGACCTTTGGATTAGAAGTCCAACGCGCTATCCACTGCGCTACAGGGACACGGCATCATAATTATATATACTATAACTTGTAAACGGCACTTATTATTGATAAAGGTAATTTCTAGTGACCGAAATAAAATAGTTTATACATCCATAATTAGCAACAACATAACAATCGACACATACTCATCCCTGCCGGGATTCGAACCCGGACCTTTGGATTAGAAGCCCAACGCGCTATCCACTGCGCTAAAGGGACACGACATCATTCAATGATATACTATATAACGTGTAAACGACTTATTACTGATAAAGATAATTTCTGGTGTCCGAAACAAAATAATTTAAACATCCATATATGGAGACAATGTGACAATCGACATACACTCATCCCTGCCGGGATTCGAACCGGGGACCTTTGGATTAGAAGTCCAACGCGTTATCCACTGCGCTACAGGGACACTGAACAGCTTAATAATATACTAATATAACGTGTAAACGGCACTTATTATTAATAAAGTTAATTTCTGGTGGCGAAATAAAATAATTTACATCAATAAATTGGGACAACATAACAATCGACATACACTCCTATGCCGGGATTCGAACCCGAGACTTTGGATTAGAAGTCCAAAACGCTATCCACTGCGCTACAGGAAACACATCGCCCAGTAATATAATAATATAACGTGTAAACGGCACTTATTATGGATAAAGTTAATTTCTGATGGCCGAAATAAAATAATTTACACATCATAAAATGGAGACAATGTGACAATCGACATACACTCATCCCTGCCAGGATTCGAACCCGGGGCCTTTGGATTAGAAGTCCAACGCTCTATCCATTGCGCTACAGGGACACGACATCCTTAATAATATACTAATATAACGTGTAAACGACACTTATTACTGATAAAGGTAATTTCTGGTGGTCGAAATAAATGTATTTATATCCATAAATTTGAGACAACGTAAACAATCGACAGACTCATCCCTGCCGGGATTCTAACAAGGGACCTTTGGATTAGAAATACAACGCGCTATCCACTGCGCTACAGGGACACGACATTATAGAATGATATACTACTATAACGTGTAAACGGCAGTATTTACTGATAAAGGTAATTTCTGTGAAATAAAATTAATTTAAACATCCATATATGGAGACAACGAGACAATCGACATACACTCATCCCTGTCGGGATTCGAACCCGGAATCTTTGGTTTAGAAGTCCAACGCGCTATCCACTGCGCTACAGGAAACACATCGCCCAGTAATATAATAATATAACGTGTAAACGGCACTTATTACTGATAAAATAATTTCTGGTGTCGAAATAAAATTAATTTATACATCCATAATTGAGACAACGTAACAATCGATATACACTATAATCGCCGGGATTCGACCCCGGGACCTTTGGATTAGAAGTCCAACGCGCTATAGGGACACGACAACTTTCAATAATATACTAATATAACGTGTAAACGAAACTTATTAATGATAAAGGTAATTTCTGATGGCCGAAATAAAATAAATCATACATCCATAATTTGAGAAAACGTAACGATCGACATACATTCATCCCTGAAGGGGTTCGAACCCGGGACCTTTGAATTAGAAATCCAACGCGCTATCCACTGCGCTACAGACAAGTATACTAATAAAACGTGTAAATTGCACTTATTACTGATAAAGGTAATTTCTATTGGCCGAAATAAATAATTTATACATCCATAAATTAGATAACAACAATCGACATACACTCATCCCTGCCGGGATTCGAACACGGGACCTTTGGAATAGAAACAACGCGCTATCCACTGCGCTACAGGGACACGACATCACTCAATGATATACTAACTATAACGTGTAAACGGCACTTATTACTGATAAATGTAATTTTTTTGGTGTCGAAATAAAATAATTTTTACATCCCTAAATTTAACAATGTGAAAATCGACATACACTTATCCCTGCTGGGATTCGAACCCGGGACCTTTGTATTAGAAGTCCAACGAACTATCCACTGCGCTACAGGACACGACATCTCAATGATATATACTAACTATAACGTGTAAACGGCACTTATTACTGATAAATGTAATTTCTGCTGGTCGAAATAAAATTATACATCTATATTTTTTTAGGCAACATAACAATCGACAAACACTTATCCCTGCCGGATTCGAACCCGACCTGTATATTATCGAAAGCTCTATCCATTGTATAGGGATTGGTCATCACCCAATAATGTAGTAATATAACGTGTAAACGTACTTATTTTTGCGAAATTCACTAATGACCACTGAAATAAAATACTATTAAAATAATTATTTAAACTACAAAAATCGACAAAAGTATAACTGCCTTATTCGGACCCAGGACCTTTGGATGAAGTACAACACGCTGTCCACTGCTGTACAAGTAAACAATATATTTTATAATATAATAAATAACTACAAACGACTCTTATTGCTGATAAAGGTGATTCTGTAGCCGAAATAAACATATTTATATATTTCTATTTTGAACTAGATCCATGAATTATATGTCCAAAGCTTTTTCTACTGTGCTTCAGGCTCGTAACAACTTCTATTAATATCTAATAGTATGTTTTTTGACTCTGTATCTAATAAATTTAATTTCTTTTTACTGAAATATAATATTTTATATATTCTTAATGAACTACATAACAACCGATACATTGTCATCCCTGGCGGTATCGAATCGACACCTTTGAATAAGAAGTCCAACACGATATCGACATCACTACATTTACAAATTATCTTTCTACAAAATACTAATATAACGTGTAAACGTGATTTATGGTGGATAAATGTAATTTCTGACGGCCGAAATAAAATTAATTATATACCCTTAATTTGCAACTACATAACAATCGACAAGAAGTCATCCCTGTCAGGATCCCAATACGGGACCTTTGAGTTAGAAGTCCATTGTGCTATCTACTGTCCTACATGAAATAAGTGTCACAATAATTAGTACAAATGTAATGATACTTGTTCCTGATAAGGTAATTTTTTTCGCTAAAATAAAACTATTTATAAACCCGTGATTTGCAGCAGCATTAAATACAATGAATAGTCATGAATATCCCTGTCGAGATTCCGTTGATTAGTCATTCAAATCGCTAGGCACTGCGCTACAGGGACATAATCGCCCAATAATGTACTAATATAACGTGTAAACGGCACTTATTATTGATATAGGTAATTTCTGGTAAATTAAATAATTTATGCATCCATAACTAGCAACAATATAACAGAAGACGCATAGTCTTCCCTGCCGATTTGAAGTCCAACGCAATATCCACTGCGCTGCATGGAAAAATATCTCCCTCTAATAAATAATTGAAAGTGTAAACTTCACTTATTGCTGATAAATGTAATTTCTGTCCACCAAAATAAAATTATTAACATACCCACATTTTTTTAACTACCTAAGCCTTCAAACAGTCCTTTCAGCATTCGATCCCGGGACTTTTGATAAATTTCAACGCGTTATTCACCAAGCTACAGGTACACAACATCACTCAATATTACACTAATAAAACTGTAAACGGACTTTTTGCTGAGAAATGTAATTTCTGACAGATGAAATAAGTTATTTAATATACATATTTTCAGTTACATAACAATAGACAAATGGTCATTTCTACCTATTGCTGATAAATGAAATTCATTTCTGACCACCGAAAATAAAATTATTTTTATTTTGCCGGGATTCGAATCGAGGACGTCTAGATTATAAATCCAACGTTCTACCCACTGCGCTGCAGGGACAATTTCTGGTCATCGAAATATAATGAGCTTTAAGTTTCTAAGATATTCATACTAGTCTTACCTGTAAAGTTTTCTTTTAAATACACTTCAGGTATATTCTTTAAAATTGGTTTCAGTATATTCCTATCAATATAAAATGAGTAATTTTTACATTGGTTATAACATATAATTTACAGTTTGATGCAAAAAAGTTGTACTATTGTATTTCTTTAAAATTGGTGTCAAGATATTCCTATAAATAAAAAAGTACGTTTCTTATAGTTCTTTTCCCATTTAAACTACAATTTTTTTGCAATAAAATGTTTTATTAGTGTATTTAATATAAACATTCATTACTCTTTTAGGGTATTCTCAAAATAAACATTTAATAAATAAAATTGATATTCTTCTGAAAATTAATATAAACAATTTAAGTTTTTATATAATATGCATCAAATGATGTAAGGCATTGATCAATGGTAGAACAGTTAGAGAACTCTGCTTCGTAACTAGACTCTTGATGATCAACTCTTACTGCTAGCATGGATATTTATATGCCATCGGAATCATCTTTAAGAAGTATAATTATTAGGTATTACATTACATATCATGCAGCAAACTAGCATTTTGCTTTATGATAATCTTGTAGCAAAATAATGGACAATATTCACTTAAACCAGGCAAAAGGATTATTTCTTAGTGTAAGAATTATTTCTTGTTTGTTTTACTTCATTTGATTCAGATTAGAAAGGTGTTGTTATATTTATATTTTCTTACTTTTCATTATATCAAGCGGCAAGTCCACAACGTTACTATTTTATTTGTTGCTGTGAGGTATGCGTAGCAGTAGATTCATAGACAAGGAAAAATGTAGGAACATATGAGAAAACATCATAAGAAATTAAAGTAGAAAGACAGAGTTTTTGAAGCCGGGTCAGAATCGATTCGATCCCTCTTGGAGGGTTCCAATCCTAATTTCGAAGTGACCAAATATCAGATTTTTTTTATCTTCTTCCCAACGTAACCCTAGAAGGAGGTGTAAACTGACGCTGTCCAATATGGAATATTTCAACATCATAGGTGACCAATGATGATCCAGCATCATCGTAAAAGTATTTTGCTGCATCGAAGAGTTCTAAGTGAATTAGTTCTTAAGGATGAATCTAGAAAAATTTAGTTTGGACATTTTATCACTTGAAAAGCAAAAATAATTATTTTCACTCAAACTTCTCATCTACACATGACTGCAAAAAAAGTGTTGAACGTTTTATGTAAATTTGTTTTGTGTGATTCTGAAAAAAAAATTGTGCCGAGATATTACTTTGTTCAATTTCGTCATTTCTTTAATAAACAATTTCCAAGATATAAAGTTATTTTTCTTTCTATATTCAATTCTCCTTCAAGTGGTAGTTTATTTTTCAACTAAACAATACTTTTCTTTTTCTTACAACTATGATGAAGCAATAATAATCGACCCTGTACTCATCACCCCTAAATGTATAACAAACATCATTAACTTTAAATCACTCTATCCCCTAATATTATGGATTCTTCTGTGTGCTATTTTTTGCATATAGTTATCTCAATGTAAGATAGAGCATATTATCTCTTGAAATTTTCCTATGTGCACCAGATGGAACTAGTTTTTGCATCTTTCACTGACGAAATATCGCTGCCCTGAATGCTTATATATCTTCTCGCAATAATCGCAATGCTTCGCCAAAAGATTTCATTCGGGTTTTTATCATGTAAATAATACACATACATACAAAGAGCTTGAGACAATAGTAAATTTGTCAGGCAGACAAAATTTTAAAATTAGTTACAATGTTCCACAACAGATGGCTCTGTATTGTAACGCTTTTCTGTCCTTCGGTTACATTAAACTTCGTCTTGTTGCAACAACACTGTGTTCTAGGCGGTGGAATTCCAACACCAGAAAAATCCTCTGTTCTAAGGAATAAACCATTTTCTCACAGGAAACTTGGCATGTATGAACAGCACATGCTTACAGCAGAAAGACTACTAGCAAAACACAGACTGCGTTTTCTTTCAAATCGTCATCTGTTCAATCGCATCGCCATCTCTTGTTGAAAATTGTAACTATTTTCGAAAGTCTGTCTGCCTGAAAATTTACTGTTGTTGAAATATCATTGCAACGTTGTATTTCATTCATTGCCCGCTTAGTTTGATTTTTCAAATATATCGGTCATTTTTGAAATACCGTGTACCTAGAATATTACAGATTATTCTGATCTGAAACTATTAATTAAAAAGGGTGTCTTGTATTAGCGTCATATTTGTTTGTAATGTAAAAATAACACTAGGCCAATTTTTCATTTCTCCCAAAGCG
>CM063504.1:120870714-120890714 GCA_032207245.1 Pardosa pseudoannulata | reverse complement strand
TTATCTGGCCATTAACAATGATTATGTGGCTTATTTTGGAAGCATAGTTTATATAATAAAAAACATGTAAAAGTTTTTTCTTTAACATTATGAATTCTATACGAGTCTTTTCCTCAGAATTCCCAAAATTTATATCTAAAGCTTGCGAAATTTACGAAAAACATTTTGTTTAACAAGAGGAATATAATGGGACAAAATAATATTTAAAACAGTGAACTTACTTTATATACCAGTATATAAAGAAAATACTCTACGTGAAACATATTCATATTATGTAATTTTTGAAAACGAGTTTCAACAAAGGAACTTACTGAAAAAGGTCTAAGCATATACTATGCAAATTTGAAAAGGTATCTGCATAACAGTAAGTCGTATTTCTATCTTTCTCTAAGACTAACTGCAAAAATTTATTTTTTTGATAAGGAGTTATCACATTTTGTTTCTTTTTCATATGTAGGTGGGACCCTAACTGCACAAGAACCCAAATATTGTAAAGTGTGACCTTAATTATGTTCTTTACCTGGCCAAAGTTGAAGTTTTTATCGCCAAGTATTGCTTTAGAAATATAAACAGATGTCTAAACTTCAAATTTTTTATCTCTTCGGTGCATATATAAACATAATTCTGTTTTTTGTGAATCTTATTTCACATCATTTTAACAGATTTTTAAGAAATAAAATTTATTTTCTGCATAATAATTTTGAGTACATGTTTACTGAGAAAGCTAATGGGGAATTTTTTTAAAGTAGTTTTGATCTATCCACAGAACAACTACTATTAAAAAAAGTAAAATAGGATATTAGCGATTAGATCATATAAAATAAATAGGAATCTGACTTTTACCTAAAAATCTCACCCTTTCTCCGTATAAGTACAATTCATAGTCAGGAGAGCCTCCTTCAATGCTAATAGTACCAAAGATCACTCCTGACTGAGCGTAGAAGTTGAAAACCTTGTTAAATCTAAAAGATGCATTAGAGATAACAGCATTAATAAGTATGATTCAGATCATTCATTAATACTCAATAACTCACAGATTCAGGACTAGTTTTACTGACCACTACGTAATAATTACTCATAACATTAACATTCATTATTACCCACTATTGCTCTTTAAAACCTTCCTCATCCCAAACTGTTTGAATTTCTCTTTCGCACTAATGTTTTAAACCTCACTTAAACTTTTTAATATTTTAATGTGAGTCTTTACCTCGCTCTTGCTGCATTTTTTCATAAATTTTTAGTATTATTTTCTCTTACATTTACATTATATAACTTTCTTTCTTTATGTGCTCTTTTGTTTGGCTCAGCATAACCTAACTTGGATCTCGAGCCAATAAACCAAAACTAACCAACCAACTACATAACCAGCTCTTTAGAACCCTGTTGGACACTTGGAGAGAAGCCTGCTATATTTTAATAAGATAAAATATTTATATAACATTAAAATTTATCCATCTTTTAATTTTACAAATTACCACCTACTTGTACGTGTAACAAACTTTTCGAAATTTCTATAAACTTTACTTATTTTCTTGTATTGTTTTTCAATACAAGTTACGATAAAATCTTTAGGAAATTTAAAAACATTTATACATTCTATCGATAATCTATGTCCCAAAGCCCATTGTCTCAAAAAGTGAATCACAAATGCTTATCACAGAAGGATGATATTAAATGCAAATGTTTTTAGAAAATTTCTAAATCGTTAAATTGATATTTTAGGGATAAATGAAACTTCAACCAACTCTTTAACTAAATCGTAATTGTTTTATGGTCTACTATCTCTGACGTTCATCGTAAACGTTTGTCGTGACATGACAATCACAGGTACATCATTACACTATTACCCCTATTCAAGTCCCTACATCGATGTTCCTTTCGTATCTGTCAAGTTCACGATTGGCTTTTCATAATTTATTTCGGATGTTGGTGGGAATAAACATTCTAACTTCAAAAGAGAACACATATGTCAAAGATTCTTACTTTTCGGTGGGAGGCGTCCACGTTTTCCAATTTGTTTTTGCAAAACCCAGGGCCAAAGCATCGTCATTGATATCAGTCGTCGCATCGAATAAGTCTGATGAGGCACGCCACCTGGAGAAAAACTTTTTTATGATACATTTCCTTTTATTCCGTTATTCATTGATTAGTTTACTGTCTAGAGAAATTATAATCTGAACATTTGAAAATCAAACAGCATCAATCTAAAACAACATCTTGATTTCAAAAAATAGTTTTTTAACTTTCAGGGGGGGGCAGTCATAGAAACTAACTGAATGTGTTATTTGCATAATACATAAGTAAAACTATTTTCAATCATATATTACAAGTAGCATCCTTATTTGGAAGTCTAAAAGAATGATCCAAGGAAATGGTTTTTCGGTTTGGCATGAAATTTTTAGAGTTTTACATAAAAATTAATAACAAAATTAGGACCAAACATTTTTCCTGTTCTATATACAACAAAATAACAGTTATATTGTGGACATACTGTTGTGTAGTTCTCCTAAGATTTTTTTTTTGTTTTTTGGCAGCAATTTTAAGCTTGTTAATTGGGTAGTTAAAAAAATGTCTTTAAGTGGTTATGTTTTGCAAAATTTATTAGTTTTTAAGTTCACTCAAATCCTATGAAGAGACTACCAAAAATTTATTAATAAAATTAAATTATTTACTTACAAAATTTATATAATTTATATACACAATAGTTTTTATATTAAAAATGAATATTTGATTGACATTCATTTAACTTATTAACTATTAGATTCCCTGGCACATCTCTCTCCCACATTTCACCCATAGAGGCATCTTTAATTTTGTTAAATTTCTTTGATTCGTTGTCTGAGACCCGTTGATTCGTGGTTTGATTTTGGTCTCCTGGAGGTACTGCCTTTTGTACCACCCACGTCATTTGTCCCTCTAGGTTCATACACTTTCTGATCATCTCAACATGGCCCTAGTGTAAAAACATAAATTAACCTCTTGCCTGTGATGCACTTTTGGGGAAAACGTGTCAAAAATAGAAAAATTCTTTAATTTTGTTTTTTATTATCAACAACAAAATGTTAGAAATAGATCATTTTTGAAAAAAAATCAATTTTTAAAGAAATAACCACTATTTTCAATATTTTCACACATATGGGAAATGTTAATGAATTGAAGTAAAGCACTGCAAAATGACTGCAAATAAATCAAATGACATAATTTTCTGGATAAATATAATAATCTAATGCAACAATATTATTATCTATATCAACTGTCATGATTTCTATATCTCTCAGTTTCCTTTGAATTTCACAAATCCTTTACAGTTTCCAATATATAGCGACAAATGACGCGCAACTGTCGAATTTTCCGCGGGAAAGTACCTATATCTATTGGAAAATGATAAATTAAATATTATGCATTGGACGAACCACTTTCGGGTTACACGGAATCGGTATACCGTGTATTCTTTTACCCGAACTCAGGTCGGGCATTCCGAAATTGGCGCATTTGCGTTGCCTGAACTGAGTTCGGGTGTCACAGGCATGGGGTTAATAAAAAATATAAACATCAAATGAAAAGGAGGAAATTAATTTACCCGCTAGATAACTGCTGAAGTATGTATATTAGAAACTAATTTTATTATATTAAATTGTAGTAAAGTATATGCTTTATTGCATAAACTAAAATTTTAAGGTATCCGACATTTACAATTTTAAAAAGTTAAAAGGGCTTGAATATCCAAGATGGGCTTATTTGCGTTGCCCGAACTGAGTTAGGGCGTCACAGGCAAGGGGTTAAATCCACAAAGCTTTTTCCTTTCTAACTTTATCAGTTGCGACATTTCCTTTATCAGTCTAGAATCAACATCTCAATTGTCAATACCTCAATAAACTAGCCATTCATTCTGACGCTAGCCAAGTCTTCTTATTAGGTTTAAAAAGTGATAGGTCCGATTTAGACCCCAAAATTTTAGTTTTCATATTTCAATGAATATTTTGGTTAATTTCATATAGATCTAAGTTACCTGGTTACGCATGCGTATTTAGTTTTTATTCATTTATAATTATGAAGCCTCTGCATGATGAACATTTTCGGTCTTAAAAAGATTAAATTTCAACTGTTAATTTTTATGTAATCAAGGAAATACAAAGAAAGGAATTGAAATTGGAAAGTATTCAAGTCAATTTATAAATTATAAAAATTTTAAATAAAATATTCTCTAATTTATTTTTTATGTTTTGGATGTTTTTACTTGAAAAGTAAGGTAAATACATAATTTCTCTTTCATTAGCAATAATATCACGTGCAAAATATACAGTATATAAATCTTAAATTTTAATGTAAATATTTTAAGGAATCAAAATGAATATAGAAAGTACATCCTATAAAGTACTTACAGAAGACCAAATTTCACGTACACCATTTTTTCTACATTAGTATTTTCTTCAGAAGTCTCCCTGCAACACACGCGTGAAATACAAAATTGGTTACATTCTTCCTCTAACAAAATATAAATTAATGAAACTTGAAAACAGCAAACTATTTAAAGTTGTTATCATACGTATGAACGTACTGCATTGAAAAGTTTTTAAATCATTTATCGTACCTGTAAAATGATATGAGGAGGTGAAATGAAAAACGCGTGTGACCTTCCCGCCTACTTAACTGGGGCAGGTACGGTGACGGTCTTTATTTTGTACCTCAGATGCATAAATCACTCAGTTTTCAATGTTAATGGGAAAACAGAAGTATTTATTTACAACACATGGATAACTAAAATGCAAAAAAAATATGTACATATCATATTTGAGTAACGGAGATTGATTATCCGCAACCATAACTCATGGAAGAGTGGCCTCCAAGAAAATGTATAGCAACATCAAACTTTAGGTTGCATCTCTTTTCTTCGGAAAGGAAAAAGTCCCCTCGCAAGCAAGAGATGTTTTTCTGTCCAAGGCTCATGGAAAACTCCCTTTTTTCTGCTCCATCTTCAACGGTCCACTCATCGTAATCTGATCCCCTAAGAAAAAGGAATTGTCAGCATCAGGAATCATCCCCTTGTCTTGGACTCTTTCGGAAAACACCTCTACCCGCATCTTTTTCTGTCCAAGGCTCGCGGTAAACTCCCTTTTTTCTGCCCTATCTTCAACGGTCCACTCATCGTAATCTGATCCCCTAAGAAAAAGGAATTGTCAGCATCAGGAATCATCCCCTTGTCTCGGTCTCTTTCGGAAAACACCTCTACCCGCATCTTTTTCTGTCCAAGGCTCGCGGTAAACTCCCTTTTTTCTGCTCTATCTTCAACGGTCCACTCATCGTAATCTGATCCCCTAAGAAAAAGGAATTGTCAGCATCAGGAATCATCCCCTTGTCTTGGACTCTTTCGGAAAACACCTCTACCCGCATCTTTTTCTGTCCAAGGCTCGCGGTAAACTCCCTTTTTTCTGCCCTATCTTCAACGGTCCACTCATCGTAATCTGATCCCCTAAGAAAAAGGAATTGTCAGCATCAGGAATCATCCCCTTGTCTTGGACTCTTTCGGAAAACACCTCTACCCGCATCTTTTTCTGTCCAAGGCTCGCGGTAAACTCCCTTTTTTCTGCTCTATCTTCAACGGTCCACTCATCGTAATCTGATCCCCTAAGAAAAAGGAATTGTCAGCATCAGGAATCATCCCCTTGTCTTGGTCTCTTTCGGAAAACACCTCTACCCGCATCTTTTTCTGTCCAAGGCTCGCGGTAAACTCCCTTTTTTCTGCTCTATCTTCAACGGTCCACTCATCGTAATCTGATCCCCTAAGAAAAAGGAATTGTCAGCATCAGGAATCATCCCCTTGTCTTGGACTCTTTCGGAAAACACCTCTACCCGTATCTTTTACACCGCCGTCGCCGGAAAATGTCTAACTTGAACTTGTCCTCAAGGTTCGACTTCTTCATATGGGGAGGGGTGCACATCTGAAAACACTAGTCGTGGGTGCGAATTCCTTACAGTACCCTCGGTGAATGATTTTTTTTCCTTGATGAATGATTTTTTTGTAATGAACATAATATTCAGATGGAAACTAGACACATTTAACTGCTCCACTCTTATTGCTCTACTACTATGCTCCAACGTTTGAAAAAATCCAAATTCTATTTGGGATCATAATTTTTTTTAAAGTAGCAAAATAATTGTAGTTTCTCGTTTAAAACAGTGGTAATGACCTGAGGCATTTTTATGGATAAACAACGCTTAATGGAAATCATTGCTGCGTAGCTAGCTTCATTTCAGAATATTCATCGAAAGTATATTATGAACTGCAGTTGTAAACTAAAACAACGGGTAGGAAGTAGCAAAGGATCAGATGATGTAAACTATTTTATATTCCAGCGAAAAAATAATAAAATGTTATAATTATTTTTTAATACTTACAGCTTTTAAAGAAGAGAATTTGAGACATATTAAGAAAGTTATTGTAATCAAATTATAAAAATCGAAAAGGCAGTATATTTTTAGAAAATCTACAAAGTTATAAACGCATTTCAAACCATTTTCAACGCATTCGCTTTCTTCTCGTTAAATGCAATTTGTTAGCTGAGGGATAGAGAGACAATTCTATACTTAGGGAACTTCGTTTAATATTTGAATTTTAAAGATGACTTACAATGATAAATATCAAACCCTCCACTTTAGCATTTTTATCGATTGTATTAATAATGTCTTTACTGACATTTGAATAATTCACAGTATTAGATGTGAAATATCTAGTGACAAGAATTTTCCTACTCCTGTCGGAAATGCAATGAGTCTTAAGATTCTCATCACTGCCATCAACTTTTGCTGCCATTAACTTTTACACTCTCATCAACTTTTACTGCCAGTAATTTCCCACATTTTATTTCTACATTCTATTCTCTTTTTTTATATTTGTGTGTGTTTCAATTTATAAATTTAAGGTTTAATCTCATTAATATAGTTTACTTCATATTTATTTTTTTTTAATTTCATATTCTGAAAATATTAAAATATATCATTTAATTATTCATAATATTACAGTATAAAAATATTTTAATATGGTAGTTACTTAGGAATTATATTTCGTCTTTTCTCGGATACTATTTCAAGGTTGATAATAGGCCATATCATTCACACCGATTTGGCGAGATTATGATGATTGGTAAAATATGTTGTATGCTATGAACTAACTGATTGGTTCACTTGATAATTTAGTGATCAAATCAGTGTTCACTTGGAGATTTAACTCGTTTCAGTGATTTAATTTATTTTTAATAATAGCAAGACCGAAGCCAATTACTTCAGTAAGCCATTGTAAAATATTCTCCATCGTCTCATGGGCAATTTGTAGTGCACCTTCAGACCTCCACAAGTAAACTCCTTCCCGTCGTCGCTACAAGAATTTTGATAGCCTTCCGTTTTATGAAGCGTGTAGATCTTGCCATCTCTGAGCTTCAAATATATCCATGCCTCAGCTTCGTTGTTGAGTGATCTCGCAATCCTGACAATGAGATACTCAGATCTAGAATTCACTCCATAGAAGAATACATCGTCAGCAGCCTAGAACAGGAAATATTGAAACAACATAATTAATATTCTTTATCTTAACATAATTCTTCATTCTTTATTTTTTATATAAAATAATTCTTTATTTTCAAATAGAATAACCGTAGAGTATTTGAATTCGGTTAATTTCCTTTTTAGAACATAGTATACATCATTAAATACGAAATCAAAAGCTGTGTACTTTACGTTATTATTACTGTGGTTGTATGACAAAACACTAATATCCTCCATAGTCTACGCCTACATCGCCACACTAGTGGACAATTTCGTGGACTTTCTGAACCATCTCAATCCTCTTAAGTTCGAGTTTCGGCAGCATAACGAAACGTGACTTTTTTTCCTTTTTCCCCGAGATAAATATTCTTGCATTTTTTTTTTTTTTTATTAAAACTAGTATATAGCCCGTATATGACTGGATCAGTAAAAATCTTTACTGACTGTATGTTAGTTGCCAACTTTAATGAATGTTGTCATATTACATGATATGATGGACAGCAGAGATTTTAATATTGACAATGATTATTTGGCGGTAAATATGAATGATGTCTAAAATTTATCGAATCGATTGGTTTGGTTTGATTTGGTTTTGCTTGGTTTGGAGTGCTACGGTCTACTTTTTGCAACAAGAGGGCTAATGAGTCCGGGACCTACAGCTTAAAGCCGATTCCAAACGGCTACGATTCGATTGCAAACCGTGTGGGTATGTATAAAAATCAAACACACAAACGAACAAACTTCTTAATTTTCAAAGATATATAACTTAAACGTTAGATATTTATTAATCCGTAGACTCCTAGACTTTTATGAAGAATTTGTTGTTAATATCGGTGATAAAATTTTCATTGCAACAAAAAATAATCGATGATTAAATTTAAAATTATCATATATGTACCTAATCTATTATTTAAGCCAAATATAAAAGAAAATTATTTACGTCATATCTAAGTTTATTGATAAAATGATGAAAATAATGCAGACGATATTTATATAATTTAAAATAAGAAATGGTTAAATCAGATGATTAGAGGAATGGCGTCATAATTACCTATTTATTATGTGATAAACTGATAAATCTAATCGACCCATTTTAATTGATAATTAAAATGGGTCTTGATATAATGACATTAAATGCTCAAAAAGGGTGAAAGGGGTTGATTGCGAACGCTTTAAAGACGACAATGTAATTTTACGACCCTAACTCATCAAGAATCCGATATGTATGCCTGTATCCATTTCAGGTTCAACCGCTTCTTAAATTCGAGGACAGACCGTCAGATAACTTAGGATACTATTATATAGGGGATTTTCCTTTTGTAAATATTTTATGTAATGATTGGGTTTTATTAAATTCGTTTGTAAGTGTACATCTTTTTCATTTGGATAATTGTGTCACTTATTTAATTTTTTGTTAGCCTGTTAGGCATTGCTGCAGTTGTTAATGTTACGGTGGGCAAGGAATCGCGATTTCCAAGTCCAAAACGTATGTCACAGAGAATTTAATAAAGTTGTACTTAATATTAGACAATTTACTAAAGTTAGCAATTAGTCACAGAATTAACTATTAATGCAGTCATTTATGAGAAATATCCTAAATTCGAAAAATTATGGAACATGTTTGGTTTTTTGAGTTCATGAGTTCAAACTCCACTACTAACATGAATGTTTGTTTTTATTTGTGAGTAGAGTTTAGTCTGGTTTACTTCTATACAACAAAACGTTTTCCATAGTGCTCCAATCCGGTCTAAGCAAAAGTGTCTTTAAAAATACAAAATATATTTAAACATTATCTGGTTACCACTCCTAAAAATGAGTAAATTATAAATCTTTAGAAAAAAATACCAATGGAGTTAAAGGGTAGATAGGGAATTCAAAATTTTATTGTTTAATTTTCACTGGATTCAAGTAACCTATGAATAGATTCTAGTAATCTATCAATCATTTTTCCATTTAAATAAAGTTATTAAAAATTTTTGTATTAATCATAAATCATGTAAATTATTATAAAAGTAACATTAAAAAATGTATAAATCATAAAAAAATAAAAGAAAATTAATGTCAAATCAAAACTAATGAAGCATTAAAATGCGTAAATAACCCCTTATTCTAAATTTATATGTAAAGTTCTTCAAACCACCTCCCAAGCAGGGTACTTAGCCAAACTGTCTGAAGAGAGATATTGTAGATTGACATCTTATAGCTCATAAAGTGTGTACTCCAAGTTGACTTGACAATAAGAAAATACTAAAAAATCTTATCTTCCAAAGAAATAATTCTTCTCGAAATCTTCTCTTGAAGTAAAAAGCCACCAGGAGTTTAACACTTTGCAATCCGTTGTTGTAGTATTTGCGACATTAAAATGCTGACATTAAATCCACTGTCGCGGCTAAGGCGACACGGTGAGCCTACTCAGTAATGATCACTATACTCCATTTTACAGGCGATTCCATTTTTCTTTTACATCACAGGTATGTACTTGTAACTAATATAGTGCTGGAGTTATTGGTATCCTCTATGAGTTACAGACTGGAGTGCAAAGTGTTAAAACCGCTTTGGAATTGCGAGACGAAGCTCACTAATTTGGCTCGAAAGTCGAGAAAGAAGTTAAGAAATAGAATGCCCATATAGATAAAAATAACAGATGTGTATGAAAAATGGAAATCGAGTTCAGTCTGAGCCTCTCATGAAGTCATGTTATTCCGTAACTCGCACGAAATCAGAGCGGCGATGTACTACTAACCACGGTATCAATAAATAGATGATCCAACCTTATTGCATTTCCTTTAGTTAAAGATTGCATGCACCCTACAATTACTTGATAGCCTAGATTAACGATAATATCATATGAGACAAATATATATTGTAAAGATCCCATTTTTTCAGAACACTAAAGACCGGAATCAGCTGAGCTGGGTCCCACCTGCGTGACAGGCTACAATAGCGCTGCGATGCAGTGTCGGGGATGTTGACAGTTCGATTGAATAGTGGTCATGCCCTGATCGGTTGCGGTAATGATTCCGGAGCATAGCCGGAAAGGGACAGCTAGAGAATGAGAATTCGCTAATTAACTATTCTAATTAACTAGCTGTAACCTTAGCTGGAGTTCTCAGGTAACTGAGATCGTAACTGACCAAAAAACGGTTAACGGGACCGTAGCTGACCCCCAGGTATAAAAAGCTTAGAATTTTGCGACTCGGGTCTTTTCGACATTTTTTCGAAGGTGCTTTGACCTTGTGCAGGCTTCAGCGACTTTTGACCGGAGTCATCTTTTTTAGCAATTACGTTCGGGAGACTCGTAAGGTCCGCTCATATAAGGAAGGGCACGGTCTCGGCCACCGAACGGGAGATAGATTGGGTTCTCGTTGCACCCTGGGAAAGCCTCCAAATGGTGTTCGAATATTTAATTCTTTATTACGACTGTGATCGTCGTGGATATGTTATCCAAACAACAATCCTTTAGATTTCGAATTGTTTTGGAATATTAGAATCCATTTGTATATAGCCAGTATTTACTCCAGAGAATAAAAGTGATTTCCAGTTCTATTTTGTCTGTGGTCCTTCTTCACGTTACCTCTTGACTCAAGAACATTGAAGACGTCACAATATATACCAAAATTATTACTCCTAAAATAGCTATCTAAACAATCTCCTATATACCGTCTCCTTTTCCCGCTTCTCATTTATTAATATCGAATTTCACAGCTATAAAATTTAATATAAAGGAATGTTCTCCGATTTAAAACTTTTTTACTCATTTTTTTAAAAATAAACAGGAATAAATGCTAAATTTCTGTCTACTAGCCGCATTTTTCAACTATGCCAGGGAAATGGTATTACTTCTGTAAGAATTAAATTGCTGAATGTGTGTCTTAGCGCTCTTAAATGTTCATGGAAAATTGCTATGCTTGATTAATTCTCATGAGAACAAAATCACGTGTCTCACTCGCTCTGGAGCTGACATCAGCAGCATTGTATAATCTTCCAGCGTTCTATGTAGAGCTGTTGAATTGAAAAGACAATCGGTACGCCGATGCTTTAAAATAGATGTGAATTTTCAGGACTCTTTGAATTTAGTTTGTATAATCTCACGACTGTCATTCTAAGAAAGCTCTTTGCTCAGCAAGTCAAGGCAAATTAAATAATAGAAACAAATCTCGTATATTTAAATTGTTAGTTTATCACTGCATTATTTAAGCTGCAAGTATTTGTGAAGTATTTCAAAAGAAAATAAGAAATGTATTTTAAGTGGAAAACTGGGCAGTAACTTTTCAAAGTTAATTACTACTGCTAACACTGTAGTATAAAAAAAATTCAACGGAAGTGAAATAAAGAACCAGCAATATTTCTAATGGGTATTTTTTTCCCTTTTTAACCTTCACTGCATACTGTCTTGATTCATACGTGTATCGGGCAGTTAAAAACTCATTTCCAGTGTTATGCGTTGATTGAATTTCTGCCCTAATCCTTTTAAGTGCGAGTTATTCACGAGTAAATGCGGTACTCAGTAAATCCATGCTTACGTGCAGGAGGTGGGATTCTGGCTGCGGAGATTCTAATTCGTGTTCAAACTGTGGAGGCAAAAATCCTGTTTTCTCTGGATCGTGAAGTGCGTCCATATCGTAGAGGTCGAAACGCTTCTTTGTGAATAAGCGATGAAGGGTGATGTAGCAGTATGAATACAGCCATTTGCAGAATGTCACGATATCTGTAATGAAACAAACAGTGCAATTAAGGGTTCAAATTTCTTTTCTATAATTCACTTAACTCATTTAAGGGGGATCTGGTCACTTGGAACAGCTGCAAATCTAACAAAAAATACCACCTTATTTTTAACCTTCTTTAGCTTAAAAGATTACTTATTTAAATAAATGTATTTCTTCCTAAAAACGTGAAGAAACGTGGTTTGGAAAGCTATTGTCTACCTTTTTAACTAAACGATGGCTAATGACTGAAATTCCATAACAGTGCACACCCACTGGTACAAAAATCAATTTGAAGCGTCTTGTAACTACTGCGTACCTAGAATGTTCCTAACCCACCCACCAGCCCTTCTAAGTGTAGTATTTTCTGTGTCAAAGTCCCTCTAGAATCCAACAAGAAATTCCATAATAATGCCACCTAGAGGTACAAAAATTGATTTGAAGTGTCTTGTAACAACTACGTACCAAGAGAGTGTCGTTGGAGAATGTCGACATTCTCCAATTTCGGATGTTAACAGTAACATATATAAATATAGATAGGTAGATAGATAGATAGATAGATAGATATAGATTTATATATAGATATATAAAATATGTGTATTATGAATATGTAATGAAGATTTTTTTTCATGTCCCTTCATTACATATTTCCCTTATGGGTTGTACATTTGAACCTACTGTTTGCACCTTTTTTCCGCATATTGCCCCTTGCAGGTGCAACTCTAGCTGTTTTCTCACGATAGCAGCCTATCGCTTCAAACAGAGCCGCCCTCGATCTGGTATTAAGTTTAGGACCGAGCGTCCAATTCTGGTCACCTGCATCCGCAGCCCTTAAACCTTTCGACCATACTTTGCGCCCATCGGCTCATATTCTGACAGTTTCTGTAGTCATAAAGTTTCGGTTTGAGGTGACAGCCGCTCTTTTGTAAAGTGCCACGTTGTGATGTGTTGCCAAACTCCACTCTGCATCGTCCTTGGTGAATTTTCACCGCCTTGGGGCGCCTCCCTATGATTCGATTTTTGTTCTCCTTGCTCCTTGTCTCGGCTTTTCATTGATCAGAGCCGAAGGATCCTTACGTCTCTTTGAGAGCGAGGGGTTTTCTTGGCCCCTGGCAACCCTCTTGCTGGCTGTGTTTCGGCGCTTTTGGATTGAGCGCATTCTAGAAGTTTTGGTAATTTTGAAAGACACAGAGAGAAAGCTTTTTTAAGAACTTTGCGGACGCGTTTTTTACTCCGGACATGTTTCCGTTGGAGACATCTCGATCTTTGGCTAGTCTAAGCACTCTCTCATTTCGTTTTTACTGCGACGTTCCTGGCGTTATTTTATATAACGCAACAAATTAATCTCTTACACTTTTAAACAACTCAATAGATCGAATCTCCGTTACCCACTATAAGATCAGGGCAGAAGTAGACTATGTTATTTGTAGATTATAAAATGAAAAAAATTACATAAGATCGAATACTAAATAAAAGGATGTGTCTCCATCAAGTCAGCGTCTGATTTTTATCTACCTGAGGTGACTCTCTTTACTAAGCCTCCAACTCTTCATCACTTATATCAACCTACATACAGCTCCCTTCCTCTACATGGAGCCCCGACTCTTCAGTAGAATATATGTCGTGGAAAAAGTATGTGTTTTTTTATGTCTTTTTAAGTATCATCTCACCTGCAGTTTTTTTTATGTTGCACTAGACAATTGGCGAACGATGAGAATGATGAATTTGTGAGGTGGTTCACTTTGGAAGAGTTACATAGGCTTAAATATAATAATATGGTATAAGAAAATAAAACACTTACATAACATAAAAATACAATGCTTGAAATATTAGTCAAATACCCATTAATTGGTTACTTTGTTGTAAAAATTGATTTCGGTTTATGTGCGGATTTTAATACTGGTCGTTCTTTTCAGTTGTCTCTGCCTACCACCACAACAGATAGCACGTATATATCGGTCAATGCCATGCAAATGTCAGCCAATATTTTGGATGTCACTAAATGTTGGACATCAAATTTTAGAAAGATGCCGTTATTCAGCAACGTACTGTAAAATTCAAATCTAAAATTGTTTGGAAGAAGGCATTTAAAAGAGTCTTTTGTATTGCTTTCAAGAGAAATATTATTCTAAAAAACGAGATTTAATAAATTTAAAAGTTCTTACGAAACTCACTTTTGTAATGTTTTTTTAAATATTGTTAACAATCTCATACAGTGCCATAAAAATGATATTATTTTACTAATATTCAGAGACATCTATTGATATTTGTTAAAATAAGAATCATTTTCTAACATGAAATATCTCACAACATTCAGAGCAGCGCAAAATAGAGCAATTTGTCGCAACGTCACGAACTACTGTAATGCCCTTCCCATTCATTTTCATGTTTACAACAGCCAATAGACAAACAATAAACTGCCCTTCCGTTTGAAACTAAAGCCAGGATTGTCATAATTTGAGAATTTGCCCTACTGCATGAAATCGCCTTATACTACATTAGCTGAATATGAACGAGAGTGAATCGATTTTGTTCTTTTCCCTCTTCGTGCGAGGTAACACAACGGGCACTACGACTAATAGAGAATATGCGCATGACGTCAATCGCAGCAAAAATTGCAGCTCAACTTCCTCGTTGGCAAAACATTTGAATTTCCTTCTGATTGTGCTTGTTATTGGGGTTTTAATTTTGTCAATTATCTGAAAATAGTAACAATCTGTTATACGTATGGTTGTACTAAGCATTTCAATAAAGGTGAAAATATTGGATTTTATTGCTTTCCTAAAGAACCTACATTACGAATGCTTTGGATAAAAGCTTTGAAAAGGCAAGACTGGACTCCAAGTTTTTCAAGAATTTGCAGCAAACATTTTCAGAATGGTAATAAAAGATTAACCTTAATGTAATGTAATAGATTACATAAAATTATGCTCTAGGAATTTTTGTTATTTTTACTGGGTTTTTTTTATATTTCTAATGTATTTTTTATGCTTTTGTGAGAAGTACTGTACCTATAAATGTAATTATTTTTTTGTCCTTAAAATAATCAGGTTTTGTACATTTTTATCAGATTTTAATTTATGTAATAGTTTATTGTTCCTGTTAACATAATCAAAGTAGTTATACATTGATTATTATACTTAATAGTACTGTGTAAAGAATTTCATTTTAAAATTAAATATATATATAAAATTTTCTAACAGCAAAAAAAAATCTATTTTGAATTACTTGGCCAGTTTCTGATGTTTTCTTCCCCTCCCCTTAAGTAAAATTTAGTTACTTAAGTGGAGTAACTAAATTAACTAGTTATTTAACTAATATTAATATTATATTACTAAGTTAACTAGTATTAGTTTATTAAGGGGAGTAATAACAGTTTTTTATTATATACGTGATCTATATCGAAGCTCATAAGATACAATGAAAACAAGCAATGTTTTGCCAACGAAAAGTTGAGTTGTAGTCAGCACTCGTATTTGTTTACAAACATGCACTTTCTCTATTACAATTATTGGGATTCTTTAGAGACAAACAACAGGTTCGGAGACTGAACTACCGTAGGTTTTTGTTCTGAGGGAAAATGTCGGGTTATACAAATTTGAAACATAAATCTTATAAACAATTAGAAAATCCTTATTTAAAAAAGAATTGAATGAATTAGTTTGCATAGAAAAATTATCACGTGGTAAACGTTGCTAAATATAAAAGAACTGTATTCAGAGATAACGGTAAATTGTTGACAAACATTGTAAGTATCAAAAAATGATATTCAGAGATATCGGGGAATATTAACCAACATTGTAAGTAAGACAAAATGATATTCAAGAATATCAGAGAATATTAACCAACATTGCTAAGTATCAAAAAATGATATTCAAGGGTATCAGGGTATATAAAACAACATTGTTAAGCATCAAAAAATGATATTCAGGGACATCGGGGAATATTAACCAACAATGCTAAGTATCAAAAATGATATTCAGGGATATCGGTGATATTGACCAACATTGCTAAGTATCAAAAAATGATATTCAGAAATATCAGAGAATATTAACCAACATTACTAAATATAAAAGGTGATATTCAGGGATATCGGGGATATTGACCAACATTGCTAAATATCAAAAAATGATATTCAGGGATATCGGGGAATATTAACCAACAATGCTAAGTATCAAAAATGATATTCAGGGATATCGGGGAATATTGACCAACATTGCTAAGTATCAAAAAATGATATTCAGAGATATCGGGGAATATTAACCAACATTGCTAAGTATAAAAGGTGATATTCAGGGATATCGGGGATATTGACCAACATTGCTAAGTATCAAAAAATGATATTCAGTTATGATATTTGTACTCCAAAACATAGCATATCATTTTGGGGATCCATTTAATGAAGTTCGATATTATAATTTTGATATTGGCAGATATTTTGCTTTACCTGGGACATTAACTATGAAATACAAAATGTTATTAACACATAAGGGGGCAAAGTAATTCTTTTAAGTATGCACCGTATAAGAGTTTGATTAGCCTATTTTATAGTATGCCTAGTGACTGGGATAAATGCTTCCATTACCTGATGGCTTTGCTGAAAGGAGGCTGAGACCTATTGTGATTGGCGCAGCTATTACAGATCCCATTTCATTACTTTTCTCCACACCAGCAGAAAAAAACTTTCCAGTGAGGGAACAATACTTTTCGATACACCAGGTGAATTTCGTCTAACACGAATATCAGATTATTTTGAGAGATAAAGAAATTTTATTTCTGATAAGATGAAAAATGACGCAGCATGTGTTCTTTTTATTGTACAATCGGTGTGATAAGCATAAAAAAGGCTTAAATAAATCAAAAATATCGTTCCATTCAATAAATAAATCTTTAAAATCACTATATAAATGTCCTCTACAAAATAACATTACGCATACATGGCCTCCTTTCCTTTAAAACACTCCTAAGTGTTACGGTAATATCACTTACGGTATAAAAAGTTTTTAAGAAAGTATAATGTTTATTCTTTGTTGTATTCTATAGCTTTATATGGCTCTTTACGGTAATTTCAATTACGGTATAAAAAGTGTATTGTAAGAAAGTATAAATATCACTTACGGTATAAAAAGTTTTTAAGAAAGTATAATGTTTATTCTTTGTTGTTTTCTATAGCTTTATATAGCTCTTTACGATAATTTCAGTTACGGTATAAAAAGTTTATTGTAAGAAAGTATAATGTTTATTCTTTGTTGATTTCTATAGCTTTATATAGCTCTTAACGGTAATTTCAGTTACGGTATAAAAAGTTTATTTTAAGAAAGTATAATGTTTATTCTTTGTTTCTTTCTGCAGATTTATATAGCTCTTCACGGTAATTTCAGTTATGGTATAAAAAGTTTTTATAAGAAAGTATAATGTTTATTCTTTGTTGTTTTCTATAGCTTTATATAGCTCTTTACGGTAATTTCAATTACGGTATAAAAAGTTTATTGTAAGAAAGTATAATGTTTATTCTTTGTTGTTTTCTATAGCTTTATATAGCTCTTTACGATAATTTCAATTACGGTATAAAAAGTTTATTGTAAGAAAGTATAATGTTTATCCTTTGTTGTTCTCTATACTTTATATAGCTATTTATGGTTATTTTAGTTATGGTATAAAAAGTTTATTATAAGAAAGTATAATGTTTATTCTTTGTTGTATTCTATAGCTTTATATAGCTCTTTACGGTAATTTCAGTTACGGTATAAAAAGTTTATTATAAGAAAGTATAATGTTTATTCTTTGTTGTTTTCTATAGCTTTATATAGCTCTTTACGGTAATTTCACTTACGGTATAAGAAGTTTATTTTAAGAAAGTATAATGTTTTTTCATTGTTTTTTCCTGCAGATTTATATAACTCTTTAAGGTCATTTCACTTACGGTATAAAATGTTTATTATAAGAGAGTACAATGTTTATTCTTTGTTCTTTTTTATAGATTTATATAGCTCTTTATGGTAATTTCAGTTACGATATAAAAGGTTTATTAGAAGAGAACATAATGTGTATTCTTTGTTGTTTTCTGTAGCTGCATCCCAATGCCTTAATGATAAAAATTAGGATTGTTTCAGAATTTTTACTCCAAAATGTATTCGTCCAAAATAATACTGAAATTTTTATTTTCTTAGACCAAAGAGTAGAATAATTTGAAAAAACAAATTCCATTTGATTAAAAAAAATCAGGTCAGAAAGGGTTAATACACTTTTTATCTTTTGATCAAACTAACACTCAGGTGATTGGGGAAGCATCTTAAAATTTTAATTATTTATACTGTAAATTCAGCCGCATCGTATCAACAGCTTACAACCTAAATTGTGATTCTAAGAAGGAACATAATTTAATGGTAATACAAAGGGAACAAAAAAGGTGACATAGTGGGGACCTGTCTATCATTTCCAAGAACTTTAAGGTATATCATCTAAATAAAATATGTTTACGAAATCTTTTACATTGCACTTTTGGGGGGAAACGAGAGAGCCATTTGCGCAAATTAGCTTAACTAAGATCCGCCGTGTTCATTAATGGTGATTGGGGAATGTAAAATACTTCGTGGGCACAATGTCCTCCAAGTTCTTAAACAATACCTCTGGAAATGGCAGGCTAGTCCTAGGGGCCTTCTTCTTGATTCCTGCTTCCAAATTACGAGAACCCACTTGAGCTAAGACGTTCTTTCACTCTGGCGGTGCTCGCCAAACGAAAAACATACCCTTTTGTCTTAATTCGCGTGGCTTCTGACCCAGGTGCTTGATTCGTCTGAGTGGCGTTGTACAACACAACAACCTGTTCTTGTAAAAACATATACATGAACCTAATCCGAATCTCATGAACAGCACTTTAATCTCTTAAATTCTTATAATACCGTAGTTCAAAAGTTCTTATCATATTCGGATGACACTGCTAGTTCAGTGTTGTAGGTATAAATTTCTGAGAAAATATTGCGAAAGGGACACAAGTATTAAGTACGAATTTATTCGTATGAAATTGAACTTTCTCACCGAGCACTTGAGCCTCTGTTACAAAAGCTTTCCTCTCTGTTTGTCAGCAGATATCTCTTTAACTATCGCTCAGTTGGACAGAACGCCGACTCACCAACAACTTAAAGGCAAGGAGACTTAAGTTAACTTAAAGAACTTCTCCAAATTTAATGCAGTTTAGTGTATTTCACCGTTTTTTTTTTTTTTTTTGTACTTTGTTTTATCCTACTAAGCACTATTAAAACTGATTGAATACTCAAGAATCCGGAAAATTTTTGCCTTCATCTCACTAATATTTAGACGTCACCCAAGTGTTGAGCCTTTAAAATCATATCTTGTACTATGCAGCTCTCAAACCAAATTTAGAACACTTTTGCATAAAAATTTTATATTGCAACATGAAGATGTGATATATAGGACAAGTCGAGATACAATATTTAAAAACATTTTATAGAGAATATTTTAATAAATAGAAACAGAATAAGTTTGAATATATATTCGTTTGACAATGCTAGTTTAATGTTGTAGGTATAAATTTCTCACAGTCTACGTAGTACTGAGCAAATATTGCGAAAAGGACACAAGTATTAAGCACGAATTTCTTCGTCTTCATCAATACTTCATATTTGAAAATGTTCTACTAAATATACGACATGAAATTGAACTTTCTCACTGAGCACTAGAAGCATCTGTTACAAAAGCTTTCCTCTTTCTGTTTGCTAGTAGATCTCTCTTTAA
>CM063504.1:120845714-120865714 GCA_032207245.1 Pardosa pseudoannulata | reverse complement strand
TAATATGATGTATAAAAGTGTTTATAAGAGTGTTTATAATATGATGTATAAAAGTGTTTATAAGAGTGTTTATAATATGTTATATAAAAGTGTTTATAAGAGTGTTTATAATATGATATATAAAAGTGTTTATAAGAGTGTTTATAATGTGATATATAAAAGTGTTTATAAGAGTGTTTATAATATGATATATAAAAGTTTTTATAAGAGTGTTTATAATATGATATATAAAAGTGTTTATAAGAGTGTTTATAATGTGATATATAAAAGTGTTTATAAGAGTGTTTATAATATGATATATAAAAGTGTTTATAAAAATGTTTAAAGTGTATAATAGAGTGCTTATAATGTATAAAAAATTATCTTAATCATAATTAAATTATTTTCCCAATATTAATTCCACATAGATGAAAAAGATCTTTAATTGAGAGGTCGCAACATTTCCGATTCCCAGATACAAAATCATTTTTCCAGTCTTTATATTTCCATGCAGTTTTCATGAAGTTTTTTAGACGAATATTGAACTTTTATACCACGAGGACACTTATTTCCTAACATCTGGCATCTTTTCAGTATCCATAAATGCTAAGCTAATTTCCCATGAGAAGCTATAGAATTCGTACTCATAAACTAGATTTTTTTTTGGAAGATTTCATTATGTAAAGTCGCGTGAACAGTGCACGTGTAGTAGAATAAAATGGAATTCTTTTGGACTTCTGGCCACGATTGACTTATTTAGTTTTGAGATTGTGTCACGATTGCTGAAAATTGAATTAATTGTCGAGTGTAGCCAAAGAGAGCTAAATAATGGCTGGTTATTTTCCCAGTTGCATTTATACATATAAAGCATTTGTCTGAAACTATCTTACATAATAAAATAAAGTTTAAAGTTTTACCTGTTTGAAATTGGCGTGTTGCTCCATGTAAACCAGCAATGCAGGGTAACCCGTATTCACGACTTACTACAGCACCTAAAAATGATATCGACCTTATATTACTTACAACAAATAAAGTTGGTACCTATCATGTAAGAAAATATTCCATTACAACATTCTTTTTCTAAAACGTAATAAAATCTCTGTGTTCTTTATAATAATACCTTTTCACCACAGAAATTATTTTTTAAAATCTGATTATTAACACATTGTATGCGGGACACTAATTAGTACGTTTTCTGACGACTGGTCCTTGAGCGCGGGTCACGTACTAGTACGGGTTAGTGTAACAACATGGTTTGTTTGTGGGTACAAAAATAACGGTATATACAGGAAAACGAAGCCGAATGTTCTTGTCTACTACGTAGATTCTGGAAAAAAATTAGACAAATAAAAACTAGTTTTTACACCAGTCGATGAAGAACCACAGAACGGAAAAGTTGATTAAAAAAATCAATTTAGATTTAAAATTAATTTTTTATTTATCCTTGCGAAAATGATACTATATATATATATATATATATTTATATATTATATATATTTGTACATATATAATATATATATATATATATATATATATATATGTATATTTATATATTATATATATATATATATATATTTGTTTATTTGTCTATTTATATATTTGTTTATATATTTCAATATAAAATACGAAAAGTTGGTTAAAAAATTAAATAATTTTCAATCTATTGAGATTTAACTGAAGAACTAAATTTACGTGCAAAACGTCCACTCCTGGTACAATTCCGCTACGAAATACCCGAAATGTGTTAATAGAGGTTATTTAAAGTTCTTACGGTTTCTAAAAAGGCACTGAGCATCATAGTTCGCTCCGTACTAACTATTTTAAAAATACCCTCTAGACGCTGAATATTCAAATTGCAGAATTTCTTTAAATTTCTCCCTTTACATTTTCGCTCTCGTCACATTTAAATTTTCACTAAGAACGCTTTCTCTCTGGTAAGCACTTTCCAGGTCAAGTGACTTTACAATTACACAGAGCAATTTGTATGGCTATCAAAAATGTTCTGTGATACTAAGGTAGCGACATTTGACGAGATTGCGAATGCTCCGGGTAGAATAAATAAACTTTAATATATGCTTCGTGCATTTCATACACATTTATTATGAGTGTAATAATTTATAAATATACAAATTAAAAATTTCTACACTGTATTTTAAAAAAGATTTTAATTGTGTCACTTTTCGTATTTCCCAAGAGGTCTCGTTTGAGACCTTGGAGGTCTTTGTGTCCACGAACATATTTTACGTGCCACAATCACCTTTATCGAACATGGTGGATCTTAGGACGGCTCCAGCACTGAACCCGCAAACTTTCAGTTACGAGATCGCTGCCTTTGCCGACTGAGATACCGTGGCTCCATCTTGATTAACTAATCGAAAATATAAATGAACATGCCTTTTCATTATATCCAGCTGTTAGTGCACTTTCACACTAACATACCGAAACTGCCATGATAATTTACATTCTCCTACAAATTACTAACTGAAATGCTTCCGAATCATGGTTCACCAGGTGCCGCCAGAATACCCGATGTGTCATACAAAAATTTAAAAAAAAAAAACATCATGAAATCCTCAGCAATTTCTTTGTACAACACAGTATATGTACCTTTTTCTTCACGGACTAGGTTAAAGGGATGTGCCCACAACATTTTATTACATTTCATTTTTGCTTTCATGGACAAACGCCACAATGTCAAAACTTGTATTTAATTCATATTTAGACTAAAAGAAAAAAATAATAGAAGGTTGAATTTAAAACAGATTGAAGAGAGAGCAAAAGTGGAAGAAATGTGAGCAAGGCCGTGTAAAAGCTGAGTGACTGCATCTTGATACTTTATTTAATCTTATGCATGAATCGCATTCGGGAATGACGATACCAGTATCCTAGTCTGGATGCACTCAGGGTGTTAAAAAAGGTCGTAACTGAGCTCACACAAATTTTATAACGTATTTTAAGCAGTATTTTTGTAACGTATTTTTTGTACATCCGATTCAATATTTCAAACAAAGACATTTCTTTTTTTTCATTACATTGTTCTGTTTACATTAATATTACAAATGGTTAGCATAATACTTCCCTTCTTCCATGAATTCGATTTAATTTATTTTAAATAATTAACATTAGTCAGGAATCGCTCATGAGTATTTTCTTATTTTCTGATTTTAACCTTGATTTAAATTTACTGTTGCATAATGAACTGTTTCTTGGTAAATATCTCAAAGCCTAATTCTTGACATTCAGCCAGAACATGGGGATGCGATACACATTGTGTTCACATTATCAGCACTAGGACTCCTGGTGTTGGTACTAAAGATCTGACAGCTCGTTACAGGTTCAGTTGGAACCTGAAGTTTATGCAGAGGGAACGGAGATACCTACCACAAACTTCTGTTCCCTGTAAGAAGCAATTTTGTAAAAGCTACTGGGAATGACGAATTCCTAATAATTTAGACGTATATTTCTTCCTCTAATCTGAAATTTATTGTACGAGGTAACACTTTTTTATAACTTGAATTTTAAAATGGCGAGAATCCTTCCTTACCTTATATCAGTGTACAAAAACTATTATGAAGCCTAGCTTCGAAAACTTCCATGTATCAGTAAGAAATTCGAGGGATTCCTATGTTAAAGGTGATTTGGCTTTTCATCCTCTACCTTAACACATTGTTGACCGGCAATTTTACTGAAAATTTATCTCATGCCACCGCCTATTAGCACAATTTGATTCATAATCCCTCGGACAATCAGATAAAGCATCCGCGTATAAATTCATTGAAAGATTCTTCATTACGTTCCGTCATCGTTTTGTTTTAATTTTTTTTAATTATTAAATATTTTTGCAACAAAAGATTTGGCGGGTCCTATAAGCAAGAGAAACAGCTTGTGTTATACTGACCAACACTTGCACTGTATGGTCGCCAATAGAAAAAACAACCGCGATGAAAAAAAAAAAAAAAAAAAAAAAAAAACATCACGAGTTTACTCGTGGCCGGTCAGCAACGTTCGGCCATAAAAACACGAGTTAACTCTTGACCGGTCAACAATGGGTTTTAAGAAGAATTAAATATTTGTTGACAAATATTTAATTCAAATTAATTTTATAATTCAATTCAATGATAAATATTTGATACAAACTATGACTAATTAATGATAAAAAGTACATTGACAAAAAGCGTAAAAAATACAAATAGTGAGAAAATTCCACATTTTCCTACATATTTGTATGCAATACATATGATACGCTTAAGCGACAAAGGGAATATCGTCTGGTTGAAGGGTTGAATATTTTTCAATGCAACTGACACGTGCTCTCTTTTCTTTTTATGTCAGATTTCCGAATGGACATACCATGCGATATAAGACCACCTAGTTCCGTAACCACACCGGCCAGGGATGGGAAGTATGGCGTCCATCCTATGTCAGTACTGTACGTCAAGAGAATCTCTCCGTGCTGAAACAGATGAATTCGTGTTAAATATACAGTCATTTAAAATAATTTTAAGCACTGAGTGAATAAAATAATCAGAGAACGAAAGCGAAAAAGAAATATGGTTAATAATATAGGAATTAATCAGTTGCACTAATCAACCATCCAAGTTTCCGAAATGGCTATGTAAAAATTATCACTTATGAAGTATACTACACAACTACATTTAAATTTCATGGTCATTCCCACAAGAAAAGCAATCAATAAACTACTTCCTACAAGAGCATTTCAAATACGTTAGTCTTCTCATTGCATCTAGAGAATAAACTCTCTATAAAAAAAATCCCAAAAACAGAATTAAAATTCATAAATATTATTAGTAAATAGCTATATTTTAAACTCTGCTAATACATGTGCATGCTATCTGAAATATAATCTCTGTGTTCTTTGTGAAATATTTCCACTATAAAGATATTTATTTATTTACAATAATGATCTCAATCAAGAAAGAGATTTGCACACACACACACACACACACATATATATATATATATATATATATATATATGTGTGTGTGTGTGTGTGTGTGTGTGTGTGTGTGTGTGTAAATGATATTTTTATCGTAAAATTTAACCAACGTAATATCTATCTCAAAATTAATTTCTGGCAATTCTATCCTCTTCTAGGAACCTTGGTAAATATTTTTGTTTTCCCTATTAATTTGGCGACTCAGAATTGTCCGTTGCGGAAGTACATAAAAATAATTCGTCAAGCTCAAACTACGTAATCAGCTTCAGCCACCTGACTGGTAATTAAACTTCTGATTGGTTAGCCCAGACAACTGTTTAATAGAGATGTACATGTTTTACGGACAGACTTCCGTGAGAGAAGTTGCCTCAATAAACTATGTTCATTTTTATCCCAAATTTCTCTTTGTGTTTCTCCACTCGAATACGATTTGCCATGACTGCATGAAATTCAAGATGGACTCTCTTCCCTTGGTGATGAGACAAAAATCTCCTTTCATATACGAGGGTTGGGGCATAAATCATGGTAATTATTTATTTTCTTGTAGATATGTGAACGCATCACAAACGTATAGTGTCGTGTGGAAGTTCTATAGGCATAGCATGTATGCAGAACAACAGATGGCTCTGTGATAGCTGATAGTAACACAGCGAGGGCTTTGAAATCAGTCAGTTGGCTGTGCGAGATGGAAGTAACCCGTGTTGAGCAGCGCGCTTACATCAAAATAGCCGTTCTCCGAGGGAGAAATGCGATGGAATGTCACAGTGAATTAGTGGAAGCCCTTGGGAATAATGCCCTACCATACCGTACAGTAGCACGGTGGGTAGGAAAGTTTCAGCAAGGATCAGCGGCTATTTTGATGTAAGCGCGATGCTCAACACGGGTTACTTCCATCTCGCACGACACTCACCAACTGACTGATTTCCCAGCCTACGCTGCGCTACTACCAACTATTACAGAGCCATCTGTTGTTTTGCATACACACTATGCCTGTAGAACTTCCACACGATACATATACGTTTGTGATCCGTTCACATATCTACAAGAAAAAAAAATAGTTGCCATGACTTATGCCCCAACCCTCGTATATATATATATATGTGTGTGTGTAACCCCTTGTATATTTTGATCAAGAATATGTAAATTAAAGTAGTTCATGTTCACCACTTATTTTACAGAAAATACCAGTAATAAATGCCAATTTCCAAAGGGAAAAAATAGTTATATAATCAAAATCTCAGGAAAAAAGAACCCTATTTGTAAAACCTACTTATTCAGTATGAGGTAACCCAACAAATGATTACAAACAAGGAAAATTATTTGTTAAATACTACATAAGGTACGATCCCAAATTTTAACAATTTCTGTCAAATTTTCGTTTTGCTTCCAGATACGTACAAAATAAGAAACTTCATTCAATATAATCCTTTATTTTTGGCAGAGTTTTGCTGCACTTACTTTCAAGTGGGATGCTTCTTCTAAAGTCAGAGCTACTCGTACAAAACCTTTAGCTACACCTTGGCTCACTGGTATACCTGAAAAAAAAATTATTGTTTTATAAATTAAAAAATTATATGAGTTTTGTAATTTTACAAGCTGGGATCGTTATTAAAATATTGTTAAACACCCGATAAGAACACTGAAAGCTAAAACTCGAAAATAATTGCACTAATTTAGGTTTTGTGTGTAGTTTAACTAATTTCTGTCTAAGAAAACTATTTGTTTTAGATTCTGTTTCAAGATTCTCTGACTCAACATAAAATCCATTTATATAGTAACTAAAGGAAACTGACCGTTAGAAGGTTACCCATCCTGCTAACAATTATGCTTTGAAACCTAGGCTCGTATTTTTTTATCAGTTTTTCTAATTAAACATTTTTATATAATTAAAACCATTGGCATTTTATGTACTGAAACTCAAAGCATAAAGACAATTATAGTACCATGTCCTTATTAACCAGAAGTCTGGAAGTATTATTTTAATGTATATACCTGATAATTTAATAATTATCAAATCTCTGCAGAGTGCAGAAATTTAATTACCAAAGGATTTCTAAAACATACACCATTCTTAGAGAAAATATTTTTACTCGATATTTTATAAATACATTTATAATTTATTTTTAATATTTTTTAATAATTTATCGAAAAAAAAATAAAATATTTTATTATTTTTTTTTCTAAAACTTATATTAACTTATATTATAACGTTGAATTAACGTTAAATATTTTATAAGCAAATAATTATAGCCATGATCATCCTTATATCATAAAAAAAAAGTCTTTTGCCCCCAGATAGAATTCAAGCACAAGAAAAGGTGTGAATCTATGATTTAAATTATAATGTGTTCCAATATCATTACTCTTGGTATGCCGAACTCTGGCCGATTGGTTAGGGCGTTGACCGTCGATACCAGAGTTCGTGGGTTCGAATCCCACTATGGCATGGTTTTTCGTAGCCGTTCGGAATCGGCTTTAAGCTGTAGGTCCCGGTCTCGTTAGCCCTCGTGTGCAAAACAGTAGACCGTAGCGCTCCAAACCAAACTACTCTTGGTATATTTTGAACAGTTAAATTTTGGCTTAAGTCTTTATTTATTTTTTTGTTACTGTTTTATTAGCGAGATCAAAATACAGTGTTTTACTTTCCAAAAACCCTAACATGTAACATATCTTAATGAAAATTATTCATATTATATCATTTATTATCAAAAGGTGGGAAAACTTATTGAAACTTTTTGCTTTACCTTGCATCTTAAAATTTTCTTCATTTGGCACAATGGGCGTATCGTCAGCATTAATCTGCAAAACGAAAATAAATTTAGTTCTTAATAAAATTAAAGGATTGAGGTCAGACATGAAATGGTGTTATATGGTATGGTCAGATATTAAATCATATAAAATGATATTAAAGGATATAATGAAATACGATGAAAATCATTATGTATTACTATAAAATTTTACCAGAAAAGGGACTATAGAAAATTATTTTATGGTAAAAAAAGTTTAAAATAATGGTCTCTAAAAATAATTATTAATGCACATATAGAGTATATTTTATAGCTTATATTAGTTACATTCAAACTTTTGTGTATTTTTTTATATTTCGATGAGCTATTCAAACAAAGAAAAACTGGAAATTTGTTTTAAGACTTAAAATTATTTTTTCCTTTTAAGCCGACTTTAATCTTAAATACGCTAGAAAAATTTAATTTAGAGTAAATTATAGAGTATATTTTATAGAGTATATTAGTTACATTCAAACTTTTGTGTATCTTTTGATATTTTGATGAACTGTTCAAACAAATATCTATGCTATCGAATTTATACAGTTTTCCTTCATTTAAAATATATACTAAGCTAGTGCATTTCCGAGAGTACTAATGCATTAAAGATTTCAAAAGAGCCACCGGACACGTTTTGTTCTTACTAAAATAAGAACTTCGGTTTCTAAATTGAACAATACGACATCATTTGAGTTGCACTAACCTGAGTTTATTTCTCAGTTCAAATTAATTCCGATAATGAGAGATTGATTATCCGTCATTTGCTGCAAACAGCATAACTAGAAATTAAGTTAATACTACTGAGATGAAGATAATAAATGACTTTTACCTGGTATATTGTCATTTCTGACCTTTTAAAGATAAGTGTACCATTTATTTTGATATTATAAATTTAGAAAATTAAAAAAACATTAATGAATCTCATAAAAAACAATGATTTTCGAGTTATAACATCATTGCGGCAAACGAGTGATTTATTAAATGGTTTACACAAAAATAAAAAAGTCTAACGGATGCCTGTTTAAAACCCTTCATTTCAGCATACAAAGAGTATATACATACTGGCTTCGGAAAACCCCTCTGAATTTCCGGGAAGATGTATTTATCTAATTCAGGATATCGCCTTCTTCGATGAATTGCTCTGTTAATAAAATACATATTTCAAAATAGTGAAAAAAAGGCACATAACTAATTTACCAGAAGTATAAACACCCGACCTTATGTATATATTACTTAAAAAACATTCCACTTAAGACACTACGAATTTGAAATTAACACTAAATCTACCAAGAAGGGTCAAATGACCCCATTTTTCGTTATTTTTGCCCTTATAAAAAATGTCCGGTAGTTTTAGTGTTAAATCAATAATTTTTCTGTGACATTGTAAAGAATTATAATAATCGTTCACTAATTCACCGAGCCTTCACACATAAATTTCAAATTGCATTACTTAATTATAAATATTTAATGTATAGTTCAATTTATATTTGGTGCATAATAACTCTAAATTCAATTGATGAAGTGCCGTTAAAATGTAACGATGATAGTCAATTTCCAGTACCTTTTATTTAGAAAATATTTCACTTCGTAGAAGCTAAGTTAGCAATAAGAAGCAGTTTTCATTTGTTTTTTATATTATAGGAAAATTATCATAGAAAATACCATGCTATATAATATGGGATATCAGTTGCTTTATGTTATTAATAAAACTCTAGTACAGTTTAATTTCTCTTCCTAGCATTTCTTGCTACTCCTGTTAAATTATACACATTTAGCACTCATTTGGATTCTACGATGCATCAGCGGAAGTATAATTTGCACATTCCCTTCAGAATTCAAAGTTTGTCATTTCTCAAGGCAAAGGTTTTGACTAAGTGAAAGTCAAGTGCTGCCATTTGGAGCCGACCTGCAGGATTATTGCCCACTATAATGAGATTTTTTAATCGTATAGATATTTCATTATAAACGAAAACTTTTTTACGGTTACAATACTTCCTTTACTCCATATTAAAAATTAATAAAACAGTAAAAATAAAAATATTATATTTAAATAATAAATTTTTATTTTGGGTTTTTAAAAGTGGACTTAAACCACTTAATAGTCTTCCCGATTGTCACTCAGGTAGATTATATTTTTTTCCTCCAAGTTTATATATGCAAATCAAGCGACTAATTTATCAGAATTTTTTGTGTGTTTAGTTTCTAGTCCCCAACAAATTTTCTGGAAACCGACACTCCATCAAACTTTGGAATGCAAAATAAATTTATACAATTCTCTATGTCATGTTTTGATTATTTTTATAGAAAAAAAAAAGAATTGTTAAATTGTTAAAAAGCATTATTGCATTGTTTCAAGTACGTGTGAATATGTAGGTATTTTCCTGATGTAATATTGTATAACTCAAGTCCTGCCATCTGGCGGAGACCGGCAGTATTAACATCCATTATATCAGGATTTTCCTCGTACAGAGTGCGGGTTGAAATCAAAAATGGAGCGGCAGAACTAGGTACTACAACAGTGCTACATACAAAATTTAAAAGCTTTGTGGCTAATTGTTTTTCAGATATTGTACAGCTGACCGGAACTTGTCAAACGAATTCAAGTATGATAAAAAAAATGAATATTTAAAAATATCAAAGTTTTCTTGTAGGTAACTAGAGACGTAAACCCGAAACTAGACAAAATGGATTCAAACAGAGGGTAAAGGGTAAGTTTTTTTGAAACCTGAAAACCGAAATTTTTCGCGATTATAATATTTCCTTTACTTCTGCGAAGTAAAGGAAAGTTTAAAAAAAAACAATATCATTTAATTCTTACACTATGGAATAATATCTTTTAACAATGTAATGATACATTTGTAATAAAATTTCAAAATATCTTTACTTTGATATTATTTTGGGAGATCTGTTGCTAAGTAACTCTTTTATTTCTTCCAGGTGTATAAAAAACAGGAGATCTTCATCTGGAATTCGTCCTTCTGCGACCATGAGTTTAGCAAGATATCGATAGCCTTTTCTCCAATCGTCCATCAATTTAATTAAGAGAGACTGCAACAAAGCACCAAATTAAACCACTGGATAACTAAGAATTAAACGGCTGAAACTTATCAATCCTTGGTGGTAGCCAACAAATTACTTTTCTGTCAATGTTTACATTTTTGTCTCAATGATCTGTTTATTTTAAATTGTTGAAATTATCTTTAACTTTGTTAAAATCGTTTAATGAAATTATATGTGATTTTCAAGTAAATTAAGTAAATACTGCAAATGATGTTGTTTTATAAACGTAACCAAAAAAATGTTATCATCATTAAAGTCCATACAGAAATTTGTCGCAATGTCACGAACTACTATAATGCCTTTCCCATTTATTTTCATGTTTACAATAGCCAATAGACAAACAATAAACTGCCCTTCCGTTTGAAAGTAAAGCCAAAATTATCATTGGTATATGCCCTGCTGCGTGAAATCGCCCTATTCTCACCATAATCGATTAAAGATAAACAGGGATTATTGATTATATAAACATATGGAAGCTTATCTCTGATTAGCTTTAATCGACTTGGATAAAGGTAATCCTCGATTTGTTTTTTAATTTAACTTTGCAAGATTTCATTCCGTTTATTGCACTGAAAAATCTATTTTACAGTTTGAATGTAGTGTGCAAACGTAGTGTGGTCAAGATAATGTCATAATGGCCTCATAATGACGTCAAAAATTGACAGAGCTAGGAATTTCGGGGCTTACTCTGGACATTGCGAGTCGATTCGAACATTCGTTGTGACGTCACTTTGACATTAGCTTGATCATTTGCTCGCATAATGTCCGCAAGCTGACGTCAAAATGACTTCACAACGAAGGTTCGAACCGAACCGCAAAGTCCAGAGAAAGAGCCTTCGTCCCATAAGTTCCGTTTTCTGTCACGTCATAAAAGCGACCTCTCACATCATTATGAGGCATATGTCATCTGTGACATATCTCGCATGCAATATGGTAGCACTCCATAATATCACTAGGCGTCATTTTGGCGATTATTTTTAAAATCATCAAAAAAGCGTTATTTGGTTTCCCAAAATAGGTTTCTACCATTAAATCTGGTATCACCATTACTTTCGCAAACTTAATGATATGAATAAAAATATGTATCACATACCACGAAATCAAGAAAATAAATGAACTAGTAAATTCCATACACCTATGTCTACTCTTTAACCTTTTAAAGGACACTCGTTTCGTAGCCAAACCCCCTGTTGAAAATATTTTCCTCTTTTTTTTTTTTTAACATATAAATAATTTTTTTCGATTTTCGACGATTTTGACCCTGTGAGCTATCATCACACACAATTTATTTTAAGAGCATTGCACATAATTCATTTTTTTCTTTAAAATATAAGTGTTCAAAATCACTTTATATGGAAAAATCAGGAATGATTTTTCTCCCACATAACGCTAAATAAAAATACCTACACAGTACAACACTTAATTATTAGGTATTTGTTTATTATATCATCTTAATCAGAGCTATTCATTAATCTTCTAATTTAATTAAAATTTTTAAAAAGTATTATTTTCACGCTGTACAATGGGGTGGTTTCACAGCTGGACCCCCCCCCCCAAATTCTCGCCGACAAAGGAATGTAATTTATTTTCATGTATTTCATATTTATAAGCTTTATAGATAACATTTATAACCTAATTCTGTCAAATTCGAAAGAAATATTGATCGTGAACTCTAATGGGTTAAATGAGCATCCTCTTCATTATGAGTAACTTCTTTTGTTCCATAATTAATAATACCATTTCCTAGAATTTCTTTAATTAATGTATAGCCAATTTTAGACCTTCCGAAAATACTTTGTTGGTATCGTTTAATTACAGATTAGAATAAAATATTTAAAGGGATTTTGAATCCACACAGTTCATTTCTTAATGAAAGAATTTCAAATCTTAGTTGCGTAATAATAGACATGAATCAATTTATAAAAAAAATAAATAAATAAAAATAAAAATTTTAAAAAAATTAATCCTGAAATTTTTTACATTTTTATATAAAATAGGTTTCCACTTTTTTTTCATACGCAGAATGTCAATTTCGTGGGATAATTCATTATAATTTTCGTTTTTAAATCCATCAAATTTATTCACAATGATGAGAAACAAAACACTAATTAAACTCACCAGCTGACCACTGGTGTTTAACTAATCAACTGAAGCAAATTCAAATAACGGGAAATGCGTACTAACCAATTTAAAAATGTGCACTACAAATATACAATCACTTTTTATAAGAAATAAATTAAGAAAGCACGCACTCCTCTCAAAACGATAATTCCCATTTTCTGAAGACAAATTTTTTTAATGAGAATTTTCGTTTTCCAATGCGAAGTGTTAATACTCTTATTATAGCTTATATGTGAAACAGAATTTTGGATATTTTATATTTCATAACTATCGAAATGACGACATACCTTGGTACCCTCTCGGATTTGTACTGCTTTACGGCATTGAGGCAACAGCAAGTATTTCAGAAGTAATCTGCAAGAAAATTATTGCATGCAGCTTAAAATTGCCGATGGTTTGGTGTAATTATTAATTATTAATATAACTAACCAAAAATTAAATTGTCAATTCCAAACCTGGGTGTAAAGTCCAAGGAGACGCCCAAATTTGTCAACATCTGATCTAAATCTTCAGCTGGCTTTGTTATTGAATCCTCGGATACATTTCCTACAAGGTTCTGTAAAATAATATAAATTTCTGGCATCTTCTGCTACACAAAGAAAAATATTGAAGACAGAAAATTTCGAAAACATGCGAATGATTTTTACCTGTAACAACTGCACCAATAGCTTAGGATTCCCACCCCAAGTAGTAGATCTCAGGTCAAACTGTAAAAAATCAAAATTTGTGAAACAACATGTTATAAAAGTAATCCAAAATTTTGATTTATTATATCCTGAAGCGAAATTATGGTATAACTGGAATACAGAACTTATATAAAAATGAGAAATACCACATAATGTGCTGTCGTACGCATAATCCTTAATTCTCCGCATAACTTTATTTCTACCCGAACATTACCGTCATCTTTAATTATCAGTTTCTATAACAGCCGGGTCCTTCCCATTGCTCTTTTCCTTGATTATAGTATAGGACAAACTTGTTCATCCCCTTCGCCCTTTTCTTTGCTGTGAGAATAAACCAAGAAGTATTTTCCAAAACGGTAGCAAAATTGAGCATTTACTATTGCCTAGTACTGGATGACTCAAAAAAGAGATAATCCAAATTGTAACAATGAGTTACACTGTTGGACAACGCCAGCGCGGGAGACTGACCGAGGGACGAGAACGATGTCAGTGATCCTCCCCTTCGAGCCCATTAGACAAGAGGGGTGGCTAACGCGAATCAGTCGTCTTTGGCCTTGGCAACAGCATCTTTTGGATTTTTTGCTCAGCAGATTTGAAGGCCAATTTGGAGGAAAGACGAAGCGAAGAAAACTTCAACACAGGCAGAGAACGCTCAACTTTTTTTTTTGTCCATCTGAAGATAGCGTCATCAGCGGGAGTTGCTTCCATATTTCAGCGGTTTATGATATCTCCATATTGAGATTAAATATATTTTATTTGCGTCACCAGATTGTGAAAGATTGAATTTGTAAATAAAAAAAGTCTGCAAAGCGGTAAGTCTTCGCTCATTTGTATCTGGTGTCTTAACTCTTTGTGTTATCTCAGCATGACCTGGTATAAGTCATTGGTACGTAATACAAATGTTGTCAATCTTTGTTACTGTAAAGGTTGCTCAAGTGTTTGGCCCAAACCGAATGACTAGCCTAAACACTGAGGACGATGTAATGTTCAACAGTATTCCAGAAGTTATAAGATCTATCAATAGGACTTAAGTGTCCTGCGTGCAAGGAGTTTTCAAAAAATATTATCTTGCAGATGTAATCAAATTCTGGAATTTAAAGCCAATTTCGCAGAAAATTTCAAAAGCATCACGAAAAGTGAAGTGTATTACCTATTTATCTTGACCACGAAAGATAAATACCATTTTATGGTAAAATATTTACAGTCATATTTAAAAAAAAAATCGGCTGACAATGATGGTGGTCTGCGATAGACTGGCATCTTTTCTTTATTAAACTATAATGTTATATTTGCTGTGTAATAATGATTATGGTATTATTTTATCACTACAATATTCATTTAGTAATAATTATTTATTTGTAACCATAACAAGGAATAAAGTTTCTTTAACAGATATTCAATTCACAGTAAATTTTTTCTTTGTATGTAGTTCTTTAGCCAACCATCGGCATACTGTCAAAATAATTTTAATAAATTGCCGCTTAATTTTTTTAACTCTGGTTTTGACCCCAATATATCTCAGTAATAGCTTAGCAAAAGTATAATTAGCTATTGCTTTCCTTATTTTGTATTTAACACTAAATGTAAAGCACTAAGGACCAAAATACCCAATTTCATGTTTTTAATGTTATTACATTTAAATATTCGTAGATAAATAGATAATTGATAAGTAGCCAGTAAGAGTACAGTTAGAGAAACTTCAGCACAAGAAGTTACATCTTATTTTCCTAACAAAGTAAATTAATAAATAAAACATATATACATGCATGTGTGTGTTTGTGTTCTTCTTTGAGTCTTTTTTCCGTTAGCTATTCTGAGCAATAAGAGGCAGTATTGGCGACATCAGGAAAAGCGTGAGTTTGTCTTCCATTGGGAGGAAGACAAACTCACGCTTTTCCTGATGTGTGCGAATATATGTATGTGTTACGTATGTACGCGAATTCTTACAATCGTTTTCTCTTGAATTATTTTAGAAACAGCTACGTCAAATTAATATAAGACCCAACATAGCCTAATGGTTATCACTGTGGGATAAAATTCCACGATTCGAGGCACTGGAAAGCCCTTCTCGTATAAACTGAGAGCGGTTATAATAAATTTGTGCTCCCGAAAGGCATCTTAATAGGCAGAGGAAAGGAGTGCAGTTCAAGAGACTATCTCTCCTCCTCAAGTAGACCTTCAAAGGAGAAATTGGAAGTAATTGGGAGATTCATGGGGAGTAATGTTGAATGTCTTTATGAATCCGTCATCCTACAACAATACCTGTTATGTAAAAAGACTACATGACAGAAGCCAAATGTCCGTTATAATTGAAAAAAGTATGATCTTCTAGAACTAGATATCAATCATAGACAATTTTGAATCAACTTGAAAATAATTTCTTCACAAATTTGAAAGTAGTTGAAAGGTGTACCATACCTCTCTTAGACACCTATGTCCGTGAGTGTCTAGAAAATCTCGGAACTTGATGCCAGCATCTGTCGATGATGTTCGGAGCCACTGAACTATCTCCTAAAAGTGGAAAACAAATCAACTGTTTAACTTTTTAATTGTTCTAGCTAAGGAACGAGTACCAGTAATATAAGCGCAAACTCTCTTTCATAGTCATTATTTTTAAAATTCCCTTTAAAACGGTGTTGATGGGCCCATTTGAAGCTTAAAGTATTGTGTCGTGGAGTCCTGAAGGGTACACGTATGGGCCTTCTGCTCCGAAAGCCCATATTGATGATGTTTCGTTGAATAGTTCACCCGCTGACACTTGTTGATGTCCCAGCACTGAAAACTGCAGCAATTTGCGGAAGGTTTGCACTTCTGTCACATTTAATGATTCACCCCAGTCGTCATTAGTCCCGTTCTTGCACGATCTTTTTCCACACACAGCGATGACGGAGATTTGAATGTTTTACCAGATTCCCAGCATTCACGGTAAAGGGGTCATAGAGGAAAATCCAAATTGCATCGCCACCTAGGAGATGCTATGTCCCATATCTAACACCAGGTTGAAACTCACTTACATCTTGATGACCTGCTAATGTAGCAACTGTAACAGATCTAACAACTGTGCTAGACACTTAGTTGTCTTATATAGTAGTTTCCGACCGCAGCGACGTATTGATTGGCTCCTTATCTTTTTATTCGCATATGAATGCCTATACCAGTATGCAATTTGGGCAGTGGGACTTATGATGTCACTCCGCCCAAAACAAACGTAATGATGATAATTTTTGTGGTTATAAAATACAAAAATTAATCTATTTAAGTCTCTCCATAACATAATTTTAAATTTAAAACAAATTTTAACATAACTTCTATCACGTTTAATGATTCACCCCATTCGTCATTAGTCCCGTTCTTGCACGATCTTTTTCCAGCAGCAGCGATGTCGGAGATTTGAATGTTTTACCAGATTTCCAGTATTAACGGTGAAGGGATCATAAAGGAAAATCCAAATTGCATCGCCACCTGGGAGATGCTATGTCCCATATCTAACACCACGTTGAAACTCACTTACATCTTGATGACCTGCTAATGTAGCAACAGTAACAGATCTAACAACTGTGCTAGACACTTAGTTGTCTTATATAGGAGTTGACGACCGCAAAGCTGTATTCTGATTGGCTCCTTACCTTTTTATTCGCACATGCATGCCTATACCAGATTTTTTTCTGAAATTTGGGCAGTGGGACTTAATGTGTCCCACTCCACCCATCTATCAAAAGTAATTTAGAAATAATTTTTGCGGTTATAAAAAACAAAAATTAATCCATTTAATTCTCTCCATAACATAATTTTAAATTTAAAACAAATTTTAACATAACATCGTATAAAGAGTTAAATATGGATTGTATGTATCAGTTATTTTCTATATGCAAGAGAATAAAAAATTAAGTAATTGTTGTAAATATTTACTATTTTGTTTTCAACATGTGTTGACTTTGTCAATTACTTGGCCATAACTTCTGTTACATGTGAAAAATTCACATCTTTTAGCCCTAATGTCAAAAAGTTTTAATACATGTCAACCTGTACGTATTGGAAAAGAAAAGGTTAAAGTTTGTGAGTCCTTTCCTAATTGAAGAATAAGCTGATTTCTCGTATGAATGTTAAATATTTTCGACTTATTTATTTTAGTTCAGGTTGACGGGATGTAAGGTATTTATTCAGTTGAAAATAATTTTTATAAACAAAATAGCATTCAAAATGTTTCTGGTATTTCGTCGAAACACTTTATTGCCATAATATGGTTAATTTAATTTCTTATTGTAGGAAAAACTGTTGAAGACCCTTTCAACGTGCAAGTTATGAAAAGACTGAGGTGTGAAATCCAAGAAAAGTCTCACCAAAGATCAAGGAGATGGTCCTGCATCACTACAATGCTCCTTCCCACACTTCGAATGTTGTGCAAACGTGGCTCACAGTAAAGAGCATTCCACTCTTAAAACAGTCTCTCTACTTACGGGAATTAGCACCCTTCGATTTTTGGCTCTTTCCCAAGATCAAAATGGGCCTCAAATGCAACCTTCTGATACCATAGAAGACATGAAAACGACGGTTGAACTTTAAAAGATACCAAAACAGGAATTTCATCGTTGTTTCCATCAACGTCAGAAACGATGGAACAAGTATTATGACATGAAAATTCCTACTTATAAAGTTATTAAGTAAATAAATGTGTACCTATTGTGGTAATAAAGATTTACAATGAAATTCCGGGAACATTTTGAATACTCCTCGTGTGTTTAAGATGACATCTAATAATGGCATATCGTACATCCGTAACTGAATCCCTTTACAAAGGAAAATATGAAGTTAAAAGCGACCATGATGATAGCATAGCCGCTCGTGCAAAAGAAATCAAGTAAAGAAAGATTACAGTTATGCAATTTTTCTTAAATTTTAACACAAAATTAATACTCTAAAGTCACATTTGATTTTGTTAAGAAAATGATATTTTCTTAATTATAAAATTTTTTCTAATTCTACCGAAAATGATAGGTTCAATTAGTCAAGAATAACCTAAATTATGTTTTTAAGAAATAACAGAAAATAAAAACAGATACCTACATAGAAATGTGTGATAAAATACAAAATTTCCTACTTTCCCAAATCTGAGAGAAACCCAGCCATCTTACAAAATATCTTAACTAATATCTTGGATAATACATATTAAGTATAATGTGAAATTTAGTTTGATTATCATTGTAAACAAAATAGGCTTACTTCAGGATCCATTTTCTTGAAATCTTCCGGTTTAAATTCTTTACCAATGTGGAAGGCGAGACTCTACACAAGATAAAATATTTCTATTCAGTTATATGTACCAGTGTTGTCAATGGTATTTTACAAAAGAGTATTTAAATTTATTTTCTGGTGTGATTTTTTTCTGGCAACATCAAAATCAAATCTTTTAGTCATACTATTTGCCGTACCAGGCGTCGTTCGAATTATCGTTGTTCGAATGCTACATAACCTGGCGGAGAGAAGAAATGATGTCGCGTAACTCATACCAAATATTCTCTCCTAATATCAACAAGGAGGAATTTCAGGGCTCTAGGGGGACGGAGAGCTGTAGAAAATATTTAATTTTTGTAAGAGTGAAAATCTAAAGTAAAAATTTCCAAACTTCATTCTCTGGTAACAAATTACAATAATATTTAAATAAAGTATTTTAAAAAAGAAATAGAAAAGAGGTCTAGAAAAAGTCATCAGTAAATAAACACAGCTTTTTAATACTAGAATTACGGAAGGGGTCATTTTGACACCTAGTGAATTTTTATCTCTGACAGCTTTTCTATTTTTTTGCAAATATCTTAATCCTTTCTTGACTTTTCTGAAATCATTATGATTTACAAAATAGTAAAGATTTCAAGAAAATCGTATTTTTATTTTAGCCCTAACAAATGATTATAGAAATACGGCAGGCTATATACTGATGTTGAAGACAAGTGTGAACTTCATAATGACTCTTTCACTATTTTATTAGCAGAACTGGAAGCATTCATAGCGTTGTTGTACGTAAGGGGGCATTAGCCGCCAAGGGCTTACCAATTCATAGTTTGTGGTCCAAGACTTGGGGACCAAAGTTTTTCATGAAACTATGAGTAGAGATAGGTTTCCGGAAGTTATGAAATTTCTTCGTTTTGAAAATAAACGAACAAGGTCTTTGTTTGCAGTGTGATAAATTTACACTAATATCCACGGTATGGAATACTTTTATAGAAAACTGTAAGCTTTGCTAGAAACCAAATGAAAATATTACGTTTGATGAAGTTATTCCCTTCAAAAACAAGATGCCATTTTTTGCAGTACATGCCTAACATGCTCAATAAATTCGGAATAAAATTTTGGCTAGATGTAAATGTTAGGACAAAATACTTATTAAACGGATTTACATATTTAGGAAAAGATAAAATG
>CM063504.1:120838214-120840714 GCA_032207245.1 Pardosa pseudoannulata | reverse complement strand
TTGGTTTTTCTCGAAAATTTATATTTTTTGCATACTTAAAAAAATCAGCTAATAAAGGAAAACAACATAATTACCTTAGAATATCTTAGAATTCAGTTAAGAAATTTTACTTTAAACAACACTGGAATCGATTTTAGAGAAAAAATCGGTTATAGTTTTTTGTTTTTGTTTTTTATCGGCAATTTGTAATTGATAACAGTCCAGTTTTCTTAAACTTTTAAAAACTTCTTCAAGTGCATTTTAAATAAAAATGACAACAATCGTTTTCAGCTATAAGCATTGACCTTTACAAACAGAGAGGAGAAAAAAAGCAGTAATCGAAAGGCAGCTATAAATATATATATATATATATATATATATATATATATATATATATATATATATATATATATAAATATATATACAGTGAAACCCAATTTAGAAGATTTCTAAGGGAATGGAAAGAGAAAACTTCTTAAACGAAATTAATTTTTAAAAAAACAAAATAATTACATAGATAATGAGGAGAGATTTTTTTATCTAAAAAATAATATATAAACAATAGTTTTGGTTTTTCTCAAAAATTTATATTTTTTGCATACTTAAAAAAAATCAGCTAATAAAGGAAAACAACATAATTACCTTAGAATATCTTAGAATTCAGTTAAGAAATTTTACTTTAAACACCTCTGGAATCGATTTTACAGAAAAAAATCGGTTATAGTCTTTTGTTTTTGTTTTTTATCGGCAATTTGTAATTGATAACAGTCCAGTTCTCTTAAACTTTTAAAAAGTTCTTCAAGTGCATTTTAAATAAAAATGACAACAATCGTTTTCAGCCATAAATATTGACCTTTACAAACAAAGAGAGAGGTTTGGTTTGGAGCGCTACGGTCTAGTGTTTTGCACACGAGGGCTAATGAGACCGGGACCTACTGCTTAAAGCCGATTCCGAACGGCTACGAACATCCATGCCATAGTGGGATTCGAACCCACGAATTCCGGTACCGACGATCAGCGCCCTAACCAATCGGCCAGAGTTCGGCAACTGCTAAGTGGAAGAATTTAATAAATGCAGAAAAGCTAAAATATATTCACAAAGATTACATAATTTATCATAAAATTTAGTATAAAGAAAAAGGAATATTAAAATGATTCTAATATGGAAGAGAGGAGAGGAGAAAAAAAAAAACAGTAATCGAAAGGCAGCTATAAACGCTTCCTGTAAGTAAACTTAGAAATGAAAGAAAACTTTTTGAGCGGGAAAGAGTTTGGAACGAAATTTTATAAACGGGTTATTTTAATATTGTACGTATAGGGGGGAAAATGGGTACCGAAAATATAAACTTCTTAAGCGGGAACTTCTTAAACGGGTGTTACTGTAATTTCAAATGGTGCCAAAATCTACTGCAAAAAGAAGGTTATAAAATTTATTTCTATTTCGGTATAGTTGATTCTGGTAATAAAAATTAATTTTGACTTAATGGGATAAACGTCTGACATTTATAGAATTAAATAAATGAAAAAATGTGTATAGAAACGATTTAAAGATTTGACGAAAAGAGCGTACAGTGTAAACTTAAAATACGGTAGATTAGTAATAAGAAGTTTATAACAAATCAACTGGGTAAAAATCTTATAACTCAAATAGTAACTCTTAAAATACGATTTGTTAAAAAAAAAAAATAGAAATACCTCCTTTGGCTTTTCCAAGAAGAGTTATTATCATCATGTTCCATATAGAAGAACTTTGAGAAGCAATCATGTGGCATACTAAGGACTGTAAAATCAAAAATATATAAATACAAAACAAAAAGAACATAGATTCTTTCGAAGAATATATTTTTTCTAAACATTTAATGTAATTACATTTATGAACTACTTACCTGGCAGAAGTCATCGCAGGCATGCATCAAGGCATCGAAGACATCTTTAGGGTTTTTGAATTTTTCAACTGCAACGTGGTAGCTCTTATATAGTTGTTGAGCTCTTTTCAATCGATATCCTCCCACGAAAAGACTCTGAAAATTTAAATGGTGTCTGAGTTAGAGCAGTTTTCTAAAGGATATGAGCGAGTAATAAATTAACCCCTTAAAATGCACAGTTTTTTTTTAATGGCTGGCCAAAAAAAATCAATTTTTTTAATGTAAAAAACACAATTTAGAACGCTGTCTTGTCAAGAAAACTACAAATATACAAAAATAATCAATATTTTTATTGCAATTTTGGATTTTGATAACATTGCAGAAAATAGTCGAATATTGTAATATTACACGCACATCGCTATTTTCCCATTATTATTTTCAATTCTCGATTGCATTCGAGTGTGAAAATTTATAGCAACATAAAGTACAACGCCGCTCGAATTATCTCGAGTGTGCACAGTTTGTCACAGTTCCTCGAGTTAACTCGAGCATGCACGTTAAGGGGTTAAATTAAAGTCATGCTAAATTTCAGCTTTCTCTGACCATAACTTGCTTTTTCTTCGGTATCAAAGAGCCGCAACTGCAAAATTTCGTGG
>CM063504.1:120822671-120838114 GCA_032207245.1 Pardosa pseudoannulata | reverse complement strand
ACTGCAAAATTTCGTGGAATCTTACAAAATGATCTCAAACAATGCTACAACCACTAACAGATACCCTGGATTCGTTGTATTGCTGCCCAAGGCTCATACTTTTAAGATTATTAACTGTAATTCTCTGTACGAATGATTATTTATTTAACTTTTTCTCAATACTTTTGAGACGAACTTTGTATGAGAAACATTTATAATTGCAGTAACAATGCAATCTAAGAATTTTAAATTAAAGCATAGGCTAAATTCTACACCGTAACATCCTTAAGAAGTGAACATGTGAAGAGATTTTCAACAAAAATCCGTATTTCTACTTTAAGCTTTTACACGAACAAGGTAGATTGATATTACGAACAATTATCTATCCTTAATAAAATGTTTCCTTTATAGCTAATATTATTTCAGTTCTAAATGTTTCCAGTGTTTCGGTAATTGGCACATTATAGGTAAAAGTCTTTCCCCCGACGTTGTATGATATTTAAAGGCGATAAACAGTAAAAAAGACAATTGTAACTTACGGTAATCAGCCTGTACTTCTTAGTTAAATCAAATGCATTTCTTCTGTAAGTGAATCTTTCTCTTGCTATCTCGTACATTTCATCGTCTTCGAGAACCCTCCCAAATAATCCGATCATCGAAGCTTCCGCAACTTCTTTCCCTTCTCTGATGTGTTCTAAAAGCTAAAAGGATTTGTTTGACACAAAGAGGAATTTTCATTTTATTACATACGTTGAATTTAATAGTGGTGTTATTATTTTCATGGAAGATTAAGATGTAAGATAATTGCCAATCATAATGGTACTTCTACGTCAAGTTTTCATGTATATGCCGTTATTTTTTTTACCCACAAATAAACCATGTTGTTACACTAACCCGCACTGGTAGGTGACCTGCGCTCAAGTATCAATCGTCAGAAAACGTACTAGTACGTGTCCCACATACAATGTGTTAATATGAATTATATATTTTATTTTATAGCATGATAAATAGTGTTTTTTAACTTTCGTCTTTTAAACTAACTTTTTTTTCGTCTTTAATTTTTTGTTAATTTTAAAATATTAAATGTCTTTAAATTTTTAGATTTGCAGAAAAAGAGCTATATATCTTCAATTTGCTATACAAACTTAGTTTCTATTATACATATATATGTGTGTATGTATAAATTTACATTGTACCTGAGGGAACTTCTCTTTTTTATTCAAAGCATAACATTTTATGTTATTATAAGTAATGCACTGCTTTAACCTTATTACTGCTCAATTTGTAAACCGAGATCTCTTTAAAAAAATTGCGTATTTTATTGTTGCATAGTTTAAGTATATGTATATAAATTTAAGAATTGAAGTACTAACTTTTTTTTAGATAAGATTTTTTATATTGACGTTTATCTTGAGAAAATAAGCTTTCAGAGAAACTAATTTCAGATTTTATAAAATAAAAAATTTATTTTTTAATAAATTTCAATTGAAATACAATTAATTTCTATTTATAACATACTATCTATAATTCTAATATCTAATATAATTATAGTTGTAATCATATAATTCTATTTATTACTTAATTAAATGTCTAATACTGTATATAATTTATTTTACTGGTTAAACGGTGAAAAGGCGGAATGTGCTTTTTAATAAAGGAAGAAAAACACATGCTCGCGAAAATCGCGGGATGAGCAAATTTTGCTACATTTGCATTACCCTTGGAAATCGCGAGATGAGCAGTTAGAGGGTTAAATTATAAAATTTAATATTTTTAATTACAGCATTAATAAAGAACTTGTAAAAAATTCCTTCTTAAAGAAACAGAAATTCTTATTTTATGAAGAATCAGAAAAAGATATTAAAATAAAAATTTTAAGTCTGGAAAGGTACAATATCCCCTTAAGTTAAAGCATTTATATATTACCGGCAAATATTACTCCGTAACGAACTGTAAAATACCCTTAAATGACATGCAAGTACTCTCTCGTGAATCACGATGTCTTTGAGATGATCTCGAAACTTCAGCCAAGTAAAGTAAAACAGAAAGATCACCGAATACATAAAGCATGTATTTTTTCACCGATGTTATATAGAGGTTTTCATATTTTTTATACTTACATCCACAACATAAAACATGACGTGCGAATACAAATGCATCAATCCCCTGGGAAAGTATCTCGGACGCACTTTACTCTGCCATTCCACAACTGTTTTTCTCTATACAAAGAAAAAAAAGTCAAAGGTAACTCTTTCAGAGCTTTTAAAATCTAGTACAAGAGAAAGAGAGATAAATGCCTAATTACGAAATTTAATGTTGGTTTTGGGGGGATCAGTTATTTGAATTCTTGATTTATTTTACATATCTGTCAAAAAAGTATTTGATATTCGAGATCATAGCCAGAATTATTTTCCTTGTATGGTATTGCTGTGCCACTAAAATGTGGTAATTTCTAACAATCATATTATTCAATTATGTGTCACGATAGTTTAGCTGAATCAGAAAACATAGACCGGTAAATGGAGCTAAAATTAATGCTATGTATGCGTATATATATATATATATATATATATATATGTGTGTGTGTGTGTGTGTGTGTGTGTGTGTAGGTATAGGTATAGATATAGATGTGGAGAAACATACATATGTTTATATATACATGTGTGTATGTGTAATATAGGTAGGTAATAATATGGTAATATGGGAATATTGTAATATAGGAATAACAGACCTAGGAATAAGCCTCCCGAAAACAAAAAGTAATAAGGGAAAAACCCTATAAAGACCCTAGGTGTGGGAAACAAACAAAACCTCTTGCAAACACACATATGTGAAAGACCTGTGGGCCACGAAGATGCATTTTTAATCCCCTTTTGACGTTATAGAAGTCGTAAAATCAAACGGGTAAATATCCCGTGACACAAGCACAGCAGAGGTTACACTTATATGGTCATAGTGAAATCACTTTTATTATTCGAACAAGAAAATACATCCATTTTAATTAACCGAAGTGCTAGGAACATCGTGTTCGAGATACAATCACATGGAAGAGAAAAGGAGGGGCTCTCACAGCCTTAAGGGTTTCAATATATAGAATCCTAAAAACTGGTATGATCTGACATAAAAATCCCTACGTTACACGTCTATGATCTCGTAAGCCATGTCTAGGTTTTGAACGCGTTATATGTGCTTGTCTCAAATGAATACATTTAGTTGTATCAGTATGAAAAATGAAGTTATAGTTCGAAATTAGAGTTTAATAATTTATCGTGCTCTAATAAGCTATAAGCTGACTTATCTATTGTGAAGTTAAAAAAGAAAATATGAACTTCAATAAAATTACTTCAGTTATAATAATTATATATTATTATATTTTTATATCTGATATTTTAACCTAAAGCATTTTTTACACAATGCTATTTTTTGAAGGAAAATAAAAGACTTATCGGGGAATTCAAAATGACCCCTTGGTAAAACAAGTGTTAATAAAGAAATTCAGCTTCAAAAATAATCACAGTCAGAAGAACTTTTAATCACAAAAATTATTCCTTACTTGGAATGATATTGTGAAATATTTCAAAAGGACATCCAGACCCAAAGGAGACATGGCTCCAGGCATTACTTCCCTAAATAAATAAATAAACAAATAAATAATGGATATTCAGCATATCAAAACCTAAAATAAGAGAACAAGAGACTTCCAAAACATTTCACTGTAGAGGAAGCTTCAGGCGCTTGACAGTAAAGTGTAGTTAGTTTTAAAACAGAAATGATTGTAAAAAGTCCGTATGGTTTGAACTGGTACGCATTTGAAATCTTGTTGTAGCAGTTGTTACAGAAAGAGAGTATATCTGGAGTCACGAGGTACTTCACTATGAGAAATATGACATGGCTCTGGTGCATACATTTTAACTAACTGTGAGTTTGTAAACAAAAGCAAAATTTCTACTAATAGACGGTTAGCATTTAAAAATTGTTTTAAAAATATTTTACTCCTTGGTGTAATTGAAAATTCACTATGTCTGCAAATTAAGAAAGAAAAGCATGAAAAGTATTTTAAATTATTTAGTAAATATTTTAGATTACTCTTTTTCAATCTGTATCAAACACTCGTATAAAAAAGGTATGGCGATGTACAAAAATATTTAAACTCTTCGAGAATATAAGAACTTGTATAAAATCACTTCCAAAGTTCTAAGCAACAGATAAATCCACTTTGATAAACTAAGACTTCTAGAAAAAAAAATATGAAAACTAAATCAACTTTATTAAAATCCCAAATTAAGAAAAATTAAATATCAAACAGATGATTCACAGGCACAGTCGAGCTGCTTAGTGCGGAGAGAGAATCTTTTTGTCGATTGTTGTATGAAACAGTTGTTTGTTATTTATATTTACTTAACTTTTTTGCTTTAACTACATTGTCTTTGCTATCATATTTTTACGTTATTTTGATACAAAAAATTTCCCTGTCTAAGACTTTCCCTGTCCCTATCAACTAAGGCTTGAAATCTTCCCTCACCGGGAAGTTCATACTCTTGGTAACTTTTATCAAATTTAGGCTATTTCGGCTCTAACTTAGGAACTTTATACAAAACTGCCATAAAACTAATTGAAGAGTTGGTGAATGGTGAAGCTAATTATATTGATTAAGTCAAAAGCACATTAATATATTTATAAGATTAAGAAACAGCAGACTGTAAAACCGGGTTCTAATAAGTAGGTATTAGTTGCAGAAGTCCACAGTGTGTAACAGAGGTGGCCAACTTGCTGCTCTCGAGCCACATACGGCTCTTTGAAGGATTATTTGTGGCTCTTGATAAATGTACCCGAGTTCCCTTTTTATTTCTGTGTTATTATATTTAAAAAAATTATTACAACTTACGGAGCTATGGCAATGTTAGGTAAAAAAAATTGGTCTTATTGAACTTTTAAGAGATGATTCTCAGATTTCACAATTGATACCGATTCACTGCATAATTCACCGAGAACATCTCCTTACAAAATAGTTAAAATATCCTGATGTTATGAAAACAGTGTAATACATTGTAAATTACATTCGCACCAAAGCAATAAATCATCGACAATTCAAACAATTCGTGGAAAAATTAAAGGACGAACATCTTCCAAATGACATCCAATAAATATAATTTCTGTATTAAAAAAATGTAATATCTTTTTTGCATACCTTTTAAATATTTATTTAATTGCGGCTCAAGAAAAAATTTCAAATTTTGAAAAATATCTAGGAGTATCAAAGAACTTGGCCACCCCTGGTATATAATCCAAGTATGCGGTTCATTATGCTATGATAAAAATCATTATATCTCACCCAACGTTGCAGACTGTAAAATATTCATTTTCAATTCTCATAGGCCCATCGGTTTCATGATCAATCTCGAAATCTGTTTCTCCCGTGCCGCTGGTTACAGGTCGAGACTGTAAAATGCAGTTGACATATTTTTACATATAACGGTAATAAAAGTTCCATTATCTTCCTCGTGGGGTGAGGAAGCTTATAGTAAACATTATCAGAGATTAAGTACATATATGAAAAATATGTTTTTCTATTGAACAGGTGAAAAAGTTGTAAATATTTTTTTAATCAGTCGTGGTAATTACGTAAGTCTTCTATGCTCTTCTTGGCCATTCTATGTCCAGCTGGTAAATGGTAGTTTGGTAGGAACATTGGGATCGGAATTTTGTTATTAGAAAGTTTTTAGTCACAAAGCTAATGAAAAAAATTGCAATTAATAGAATTTTATTCGTGGCCTTTCAGACTGTGTTCTCCGTATAATTCCATGTAGCAAGAGAGATTAAAACAATTTGATTATGAACTTTTACCAACATTCAAATCTTTCAAATTAAAAATAGATCTACGTTAATCGATAAATAGTAAAATTATAGCAGAAAAAGTGAAATGGATATTGATTCCAGACGTCTGAGGAAATAGCAGTAACCATTTATGATGCTAGAAAAAAAAGTAATTTGTTATTCAGCTTTAAAATTTTTTCAAAACTACTTTAGACTATATTAAGTGCATTCAAGGATAAACGGTTATACAGATAGAACTTTCATTTTTACCGTTTCACTGCTGATCAGAAGTCATTGATCACATAAAAGAGTACTACGAACAAGGCCGTAGACAAGGGAGAGGGATTTGGGGGACTGGTCCCCCTAAGAAATTCTAAAAGACCGTTTCGTGGAAAGAAAGTGGATCATGTCATCTGCCTAGCTGTGCATAGACAAAAGGGGGCTTAGAACAGTGACGTTGAGTTAATGAGTAGGTGCAAATTGGATTCCATGTGAAAGAACAGATTGACTAGCCCTTTTGGCAACTCATCACAATATTGTTTCCCAATTGGAAGAAATTGTGAAAAATTTTTGGCTAAAATTTCAAAAAGAGCATATTTTATAATATGCAGGAAAAATTTTGAACATTTTCATTTTCTTTCAAAATTATTCTTTTTCTTTAGTTATACTTCTGTTTTAAAAATTAGAATTTAATACCATATATAGTTTTTACTTATTCAAGGCTATGAATTTGTTCATTATATCATTTTTTAATTATTTTGATATTTTAAAATCTCATTTTATTATGATACTCATTAGGAGTATACACACATAAGAAAACCTGTACTTTTAGTGAAATATCCTTCACAAAAACAATGTCCCCCTATGAATATAATTTCTGGCTACGGCCCTGACTACGAAAATGATGAAAACAAATGAGTCAACGAACTGATGTATATAACTGAGTAATGAATTGCAGCGTATTATCCATTTTTCAAAACATTTGTCTGAAACCTGCAATATAAGAAGTATCAAACACTATTAGTCTGGGGTTTATGAACAATCTAAATTCTATTTGGTTTATTGAGTCTGTTGAATTTCTCCTTTGATGCAGACAGTATTGCTTAGCATGACTCATTTCAAAGCTAAATTTTAAAAAAAATCTCAAAGTACTACATGTCAAACCCTAATTCAAAATCTACTATGACAAAAGTAAGAGTTCTTGACCATCTACTCAATTCCTGCCCGTCTTTTCTTTTTTCTTTTTTTATGAAAAATGTATGAACAATCTAAATTCTATCTGGTTTATTGAGTCTGCTGAATTTCTCCTTTGATGCAGACAGTATTGCTTAGCAGGACTCATTTCAAAGCTAAATTTTAAAAAAAAATTTAAAGTACTACATGTCAAACCTTAATTTAAAATCTACTATGACAAAAGTAAGAGTTCTTGACCATCTATTCAATTCCTGCCCGTCTTCTCTTTTTTCTTTTTTTATGAAAAATTCCGAAAACAACAGCATCAGTAAATGTATAGATGATTTTGCAATGTACCTTACTTCATATTCAGTTCACGTATTTTTAAGAAATTAATACAAAAGAAATAATTATGTTAATAATAACTATTTATTAGTATTTGGATGACAAAATGTTCTGATAATAAAAAAGAATATCCTATTCCTTTTTATTATCAGAAGGGCTGATTAATAAATTATTTTTACTATTCTAACATAAGAAAGATCGTAAAACTTATTATGAATGAGTTTAATTCTTGATGATTTTTAATAATTTTTAGAACTTCATTTTCTTTTAAAATCCATCATTTCTCTTAAAACTGATTAGAAGTTTTAGTGTCATTGAAAACAATATATGAAAACTCAATTTGATTATTTTAAACAAATAACGTCTTTTCTAGATTAATTTCACCATTTAATTAATTTATCAACATAACTACCTGAAAGATGTACAGATTGTTGTTCCAGAAGCCCCATTCAATGTCTCTGTGCGAACGATAGCTTTTCTCAATCTGTATAAAATAAAAGTAGTAAGTCTCAGTCACATTTTTGGATAAAATGTCGATAATATTTTACGAGACTTACTTGAATAGAAATGTTTCCCAGCCTAATTGCCATAGCATCTGTTATACAGCATGAATTCTTTTCATTTTCGGTAACGTCCTCTAATCTCGTGCCTTCGTCCTCTTAAAAAGAAACATTTACTTTAGACGGCACATTAAAAAAAATATATCTTTATTTTTTAATTAAAAGATGTAGCTCAAAGATCTTTCTGACTCCAGCTTATCGTAAAGATATAAATATGTCTTTATCAAGGATTAGATCAAGGGTGTCAAACTCACAGCCCGCGTGCCGCATACGGCATACAAAGAATGGTTTCTGTGGCTCACCCAGTACAACCGTATATAGCAAAAATATTAATATTAATTTCATACCTGAAGTTTTAAAATTTCTTAAGATGATATTTATTATCCCCTTTTTCTAGTTGAGTTTGCTATCGTCTACCATACACACTCGCGAAGTATATGTAGATATATTCATCCACTATATGGGGAACAAGCTGAGTTTCCCGTACAGTATATTGGAGAGTTCCAGACGCATGCCTCGAAGTACAATGGCCGACTTGTTACCGGCGAGGAAAACAGCTGATGCCCTGCTTTTATTCTCTGGCAGGTGGGACCTCCGTAACAATGGAGTGGAGCCATAAAGTCTAGGGTTGTGACACTATAACATAATAGCGATCAAGCCCCTGATGGCTGGCCAATAAAAATTAATATCGAGGCATATGGATAGCCCTCCTAACCTCCCCAGCCTATGAGGGCCCCGGAAAATGAGTGAGGTCATGTTGTACCGACGTCACTTCGGGGAGCTTTAAAAACGGAAGAGAGACAGCTCTCGTGGCTTCTTGGTTGTTTCTTTTTCTTTTGGAAACGGGAACCGCTTGCAGAGCGACTTGTCCACCCTTCTAGAGATAGGAAAGCCTTGGTGAGTCACGGGGAACTTTATTTTCTTTTTAGGGACTTAAGCTATGAGACAAGTCCTGATTATAGACTATTAGAGTCTAAGGAGAGAAGGTTTCTCTTCCTTTTGCTGCCAAATTGGCTGAACAACGATCAACTTCATCTCGTTAGAGAAGCAGCAAAAGCAGTCTACACCTGTTATCGACATCAGAGGATCTCCTTCCGGTGGATCTTTGTAGATAGCCTGTGTACATACCCATTTATCCAAGAGCCTTCAATAAAAGAAATTTTAGTGTACTGGTTGTCTGAGTGGTCTCCCTTATCACCTGTGCACTTCGGTCTAGGTGATCAAATCTTTATAACATGAATATATTGAGATTCCAAGTTTCAGAAAGAGAACTTTCACTTATTGTGTTATTCTGACCATATTATGTTACATAATTATTTCCGCTTTATTTTTTCTTCTTTTGAATACTGCTCGAAAAACCAATATGCTTCTATATAACTGAATATTTTGTTCTTTGCGACCCATGGGCACATACTCTCTCTTATTTGGCCCTTAAGAGTCTTTGGGTTTGGCACGCTTGGATTAGAGGGTTAGTTCATAGGTTAACTGTGATCAGTGTTTTGATTATAGATGACTGATTAGACTAGAGTCGTTGGACGTTATCACACATCACCATGTATGTGTTGAAAAAGCAGATGCAGTTTAGGATTCCTTTTTCCATTGAAGATTCCTTTTTCCATTCTATGAGGATTTCTCGTGTTTTAGCGAAAAATTTCAACCGACTAAAGGCCTTATCACAAATTAACCTGAACTAAATTAAATCGGTTGAAATGTTTTCAACCGATAATAAGACCTTAAAGACCTTATGATACGGAGTAAATTATACGATAACCATGTAATTTCGATCTTTGACTTGCAACTATTAAAAATGCTGCAATCGAGAAGTTTGGCTATAGAAAATTATTTTTATTGTCTCTCAATGTTTAAATTACGAAAATTCTATGAAAATTAAAGAGGAAGTGGAAGATACTTGGAACATCAGAAAGAAAAAGAATTCTGTAAGTCATATTTTTAGTGTAGCTTATCAGTATCTATATAACATATACAGGGTTTTTCAAAAATGACCGATATATTTGAAAAATCAATAAAAACTAAACGGACAGTGATAGAAATTCACAGTTTATTGTAATATGCTTGGGACAATAGTAAATTTTCAGGCAGACAAACTTTAAAATTAGTTACAATATTCCACAACAGATGGCGCTGCAGTCTGGAAAAATCTAAACTACGATATTATTCTGTGGGGACTCTTAAAAGACCAGGTGTACCGCCACTATCTAGAAACAATTGAATAACTGGAACAGTACATCTGTTCTGCATGTGAAGCCATCCCGCCTGAGACGTTTACACGGGTTTCTGATAATTTCGTTCTGAGAATACGCCATATTATTGCTGCGCATGGTGAATATCTGGAAAATAAGGTAGTTTATATTTTTTCAGACTGCAGCGTCATCTGTTGTGGGACATTGTAACTAATTTTGAAAGTTTGTCTTCCTAAAAATTTAATATCGTCTTAAGCATATTGCAATAAATTCTGTATTTCTATCCTTTTAGTTTTTATTGATTCTTCAAATATACCGGTCATTTTTGAAACACCCTGTAGATTAGGGGTAGAAAAGAACAAATCTGAAGAAGATAACACAGAAATCCCAGAGGTGGAAAAGGTAATTTTTCTGGAAAGAAAAACTACTGGTAATTCAAATTAACTAAAAACACTCAATTTTCTAAAGATTAACTAGGTAACTGTAGCAGGATAGTAAATATAAAACTCAAGCTTGTTTTCACTTTGATTTACCTAGTTTGAAAGTTTGAATCAATTGAGTACGACTGCCATTAGTCTAAAAAGTAAACATTCTTGTCCTACTTACCCTTTATGACTATGCGGTGAGATTTCGCTCCTATGATCTTATTCTTTATTTCCACTTTATCGGCCTCATTTCTTCCAAGCATTATCGTGTCAGGTTCTTCCGATCCAGAAACAACAGACTATAGAAAATAGCTATGTAAATTTTAGTATTGCAATAATTATAATGATTAACATGTACTGGAATAGATAAAAAGTTAGTATTCTTCTGCTAATTACAGACTATTAATATCTTTAAACAGTAAAAATATACAGTGTAAATTGATATTAATAATCACATGGGATAGAATTTTACACAGCAAGGTACAAAATCTTACAAACAAAATCCAATTTATATTGGTTTTAAATAATACACATTGCCTTTATTTAAGGGTAACATTAAATCTAATTTTAATGCAATTTAATTTTAAACATAATAAACGCATCTTAACACATTGTATGCGGGACACATATTAGTACGTTTTCTGACTATTGATACTTGAGTTCGGGTCATGTACTAGTACGGGTTAGTGTAACAACATGGTTTGTTTGTGGGTACAAAAATAACGGTATATACAGGAAAATGAAGCCGAATGTTCTTGTCTACTACATATATTCTGGAAAACTTTAGACAAATAAAAACTATTATTAGTTTTATGATTGCTCTTTTCATTTTTTTATAATGAAAAATTGTTTATATATTACATAATTCGAAAAAATTAAAACTATATACTATTATTTTTATTTGATTTTTCATATTTACGATACTATTATAAATTTATCCGCTATAAAATATATTTTTTGTTTACAAAAATCTTATGGTTGTTATTTATATATTTGTTTATATATTTCAATATAAAATACGAAAAGTTGGTTAAAAACTTTAATTGTTTTCGATCTATTGAGATTTAACTGAATAACTAAATTTAAGCACAAAATGCAAGCTCCCGGTACAATTCCGCTGCGAAATGTACCCACACACAATATGTTAAACAGAAAAATTTAGTTCAAATCTGATACTTCAAATATAATAAACCGTAAATTAGTACTGAATGAGTAGACTGCAAAATGTACTAATACATAAATGTATAATTGTCGGAATTTGGGAATTGCATTACAAAAGTGGTAAAAAAGTGTGTTAGACTACTTTAAGAAACTTTATTTGGCTAAATTAATTTTTAGTTAAAAAAAAATTACTGTATTCCTTTCAAACCTATTATATATATATATATATATATATATATATATATATATATATATATATATATATATATATATATATATATATATATATATATATATATATTCTACATGCATTTTTAAATAACAATTAAATGTAAGTAAAAACAAGTAATGACAAGTAAAAAGTTTTATTCCTAGAAAAATTTTGATCACATATTCAAGTAAGGCAGTAATCTAGTAACCGAAAGGTTGCGGAATCGAGGCAAGAGACATTCAAAGATCGGCAGCATTCAATAAAAACAACTGGGACGCATAAAATAGATTCGTTGTCACAATGTCATCCAAGTTCCTAAATGACACCTCTGGAGGTGGCAGGACCCACTTGAGCAAAGTCGTTCTTTCCCATTAACGATGATCATTAAGTGACAAGCGCACCTATTAGCACGAGGTTTAGTCAGTCTTCAGCCCTCGTGGTTCCTCGATCAAAATTAAAGCTGTATATTAATAGCCTTAGCTATTGTAACGTCGTTAGATCCTCTGGTAGCGTGTGGGTGTCGAAGTTGTAGTGACACGACGTAAAGCTTAAAACAGTAACAACTTTTATTCTGGACTAAATGTAGACCTATTTGCAAAGTTTCCGAATGGAAATCACAGGGGCTCGGGATGATCTAATACGGACCCAAAGTCCCAGGTTCGTGGTGAACCTCAATAGCAGTCTGCGGTCAGGTGCCCGACAAATGTACGATTGTAAAGGGGTACAACTTAAGCTTCTAGAGTCCCACAAAAACTGGAGAATGGCTCTACAAAAAAAAAGCAACCTCTCGTTTGCCTGGTTTTTTCCCATAGTCAATCTTCTTCCAGCGAAACCTCGCGCAGCCTGAGGTCTCCTTTCGTCTCTTTCTATTGGCTTTTCCTTCCCACGTCGCCGTCCTGCTAGCCTCCGATTGGTCCTTTTGATGGCGTCGGAGAGTCTGTCCTTTCTGCGTCGCGTCCAACCTTCTAATCACCTTGGACATCTCACTTGGCTTGTTGAACCGAAATTCTTTGTAGTTTACTGTCAATTTTCCAGAAAATGTCTCCTTGACATGGGTTTTAACAAAACCTCTTTGTGGAGCTAAAGGGTGTCGCGACTTCACACTATGGATCAGTCGCATATTGTGATTTGATCTATTGGGTTTCGTGTAGGCTTTCCTACAGCTGAGAAATCAGTAACAACAGCAACGTATTCTATTTATTGTACTTTCAAGAAGTAAACGCACCTCTCCAAGTCCATAATTCGCAGTAATACTCATGAGGCTGGGATTACCAGTCAGGGGATCACAGGTGAAGAGAACTCCGGCCACGTCGCAAGGAACCATCTCCTGAATGACCACAGCCATTGGGGAATTGATGACTTGCCCGTTCTGCCTGAAATGGAAAATAGAACATTAAAAATGCTCATATGTCAGATTTACGTTGATTTTTAAATATATTTATCTCATACTGTTAAATACAAAATACCGTTAAATACAAAATAAACCCGATACAGAAAATATCTTGATGATTGATCTAAAATAGAATACAGGGCAGATATTAACAAATATGAAGTGTACTGTATACCATTTTCTGATTCTGTAAAATATGCGTATCAAAAATGCTTCTTTATTCTTACTTAAAATTTATTCAATAAGTACTCGAATAGTAGGACACTGCTTTTGGATATCGGAGTCAGTGGTTGACTGTCGCTTCTGTGATGAATGTTCATACCGATTCAGAATTGGCTCTCGGAAATAGGTCCTGGTAGCATAAGCCCTCGTTTAGCAAAAAAGTGGACCGTGGTATTTCAAACCAAATCAAATCAATACCGGTCTCATTAACCTTTATGTAACAAAAAATATATCATAGCGCTAATTTTACTACACACCAAGTAAGTAGCGTTCCAAACCAAACTACACCAATAAGAAGTATTTATACCTATGTATTTACAGCTGACTGAATGCCCTATATTCAATAAAGTGAATGCTGTTTTACACGAGGGAAGAATAGTTCTTCCAAGATCTCATTTAGGGTGTATGAGATACTAATTTCCTTTTCTAATCGCATAAAAAAGACGTATTGATAAATACGCTACACCTGCTGAATATTTAGTTTTAATTTCGCCGTTTTTTTCTGGAAATTATGGTATTAATGAACTCAATATAGTATACAACGGAATCTTCCTTATATAAAATATTCTTTCTATTATTGCATTTGCCTATATATATATCAATAAATGGATCTTATGAAACGTACCTTTTATATTGTACAGCTATGAAACCAAATTGAGAAGCCCAACACTTCTTGACAGACGACATAATCTGTATAAACAATTTTTATTAGTTACCAAACTGTTCCAAGCACACTAATCAACAGTAAAAATCTTAACAGAGTTAAACTATATGTTCCATTCACACTAATCGACAGCAAAAATCTTTACAGATATTTAATAAAAGTATCGTTCTTTATTGATATCATGTCACAAAACATGATGTTTATTCTTAAAATTATCTCCTGGCTCAAATTTCTGGGTAATTTTTCAGTTTAAACTTTGCCTATAAAACTGTAGGAATAAAACAATGCAATACAGACAATACTGTCACTATATTCACGTTAAAAGACATCCAAAGCTGTTAATAATGTGGGTGCTGAAATAAAATTAAAACTTTATGTAAATATTAAAGAAATTTTATCAAAATATTTAAATCTATAAATAAAGAGATACCTTGCTCCATGAAAATTAGGCACCAGTAGCTCAACTTAAGCCATAATGCTTGAACTCTAACTCAGGTCTCTAATAATCTTGAACAGTGTTCACAAATATATACACAGCACAAAACAAAAATTAGTATGTCCCCACTGACAGTTACATAAATAATTCACGGGGGCACAGAAAATTTATATGAGACAGGTATTTGGCCCCCAAACTATTGGACCTCAAAATCAGACAAGCTCTTAATTACAGGTGAAGTCAATGATTAATCAATGTGGCAAAGCAAACGTCGAAAACACAATATCTAATTTCCATAATACTCTTTATACAAGCTGTCTTTTGGCCTGTCGTTCAGATTCCAGAATATTTTTCTGGATTACCTAAAAGAAATCTGTTAGCATTTTAAACTGGCTACAGTTCATTATAACGCTGACTGCAGAAATATTACGATGAATTCGTTCGCTTTTTCCGTCAGTAAAAGTGCAACGATATTTTGGAACTTCAATATGTGAATGTAGAAATGGCTTTTCCAGTGACAAGTTGCATTCAATGTTCCGTGGGTTTTTTGTAATTTTAAGAACAAAGGTTTCCAAATAAACTAATTTTTTATGTGTATGTACTAACATTCTAGAAAAATTTCAGGCATATAACTCACTAGGATTTAGATTCAATTCGCATTGTCATACAAAAGCTTGCTTGTATATCTGATGATCTTTTCATACATTCTGTTTTATCTTTCTAGAAATTAAACATAAACTTTTGTCCTAAGAATTCAAGTGCAAGTTCATTTTTATAAATGTCTTCAAATGTCCCAGTTTTAAGTGCAGTGGTGATGAGACTATTTTGTTGGGGTTCACTAGAAATTCGAATGAAACTTTTT
>CM063504.1:120815171-120820171 GCA_032207245.1 Pardosa pseudoannulata | reverse complement strand
TTGATTTTTCACTTCCCAGATATAATAGTTATTAATTTAGGATAGAAAATTGTACCGGTTGCTGATGAACGGATTGCAAACTTCTTGGTATGTAATTCTTCCCCAAATGTTTTCTGTAAGCATTTGATGACAGCTTGAAAAACTGCATCAGGTATATTTGCTTTGACAACTTCTTCCATTACCCTAAAATTAATTTAATATGAATGACTACAAACAAATCAATAACTTCCAAAAAGCAAAATGGTAGGAAAAAATTGTCAGAGAAAATTTAAATCACTAAAAACAAATAATAAAATAATATTTTAAATTATAGGAACAAAAGTTTTTCAAAATGTATTTTTCTTTTTCCTAAACTTCTTCGGTAATAAAATAGAAATGACACAATTTTAATGATTCATTTCCTATTTTAATAGGAATAACTCATGATGATGATTATAACATTTTGAAGATAATTTTATTACCTGCCAGTGTCTATATTTATGAATTTAATTTTCATTGCAGAAAACTGAATAACTTCTGTTACTAAAGATCACTAATTTTGGAGTGATAACTATTAAAATTATTTTAGAATTTAATTTAGAATTTATCATTTGAGATTTCGATTAAAATTTGTGGGATACAAAACTTCTGCTCCCAACTTTATGATATTAAAGATATTACTACATGCATAAAGATACAAAGATATTACAAACAAATTCGTAAAATATATTGAATTTCTCAGTACATATTTCAGTGCAAAGCTAAGTATGAAATTACACTAAAACCTACTAGGTTGACGTCAAGAAATAAAATATAAAGGATATACATAGACTGCATAGAATGGTACGTGAAGTGAAGTTCTTCGAAAGTGAAAACAGAAAAGATATGATAACTGAATTCAAAATACAATGCAAAGTTTCAGTTTAATAGGAATTTAAATTTAACTTATAACCCTAAATTAAAAAACAAACTTTTCAAAATATTAGATCTTTTATAACACATTTCAAGCTTAGTCTGTATAAATAAGAAGTTGTTAGTCAAAATCAATCCTTTATTCATTCACTTAACATAAATTATAAAATGATCATCTTGGTTGCTGTTTGTGACTATGAAGATTTTTTTCTACTTATATCAGCAACTTTGTATGGAACTTACTCTAATTTTAGTTGAACTTAAATCTAGTATTTTCTACTGTATGAAAAATTAGTTTTACTTGAATAAATGAATACCAAAAAGTGTTTTCGAATTTTTTCCGTATAATTCCCATTAGAACGGCAGAAACAGCCACTTTGGCTGTTAAACAATTCTTATTCTACTTATCTCTCTACTTCTTCTAAGTATTTTAATAGATATTACATAATTTTTTAACATTTTCGTCATACTTTACAACTCTAGAACTATACTATTGAATAGCTATGGATTTCCAAGATAAAGCTGAATCCTCTTTTTCTACCGCAAAAATCGAAAAACATTCAAAATAACAGAATAAAATCTTTTTCTTAGCATTTTGATAATCTATAAAGCCTCAAATGCGAAACAAGTATACTTTGACATTACAAAATGGCTATTGCAATAAGCAATAAAATTAAGCGATCTGTGTATAAACAATCAGATCATAAGCTGTATGCAGAAAAATTGCATTAGATATAAATGAACAAACTGATAGGCCTGAGTCAATAAGCATTCATCAATAAACATTCTTTATCCTGGTATTAAGAAACTGCAAACATTTATCTTGATTACAAAAGTTTTCTCTGATTTTGAGGGTTCTCTACGAGTTAACATCTCTAAACTAATTTAATAATAATTCTCACATTATTTGATACTTTATTGGTTACTTTTTATTAACCTTGACTAATATTGCTTTCATAGATCCGTATAAGTACCAACTCACAAATAAGGAGAGTTTAAGGTGATAATCAAATTTCATAACTTATGTATTTTGTTTATAACCAATAAACTTGATAATTTAATATGTGAACAATAGGAAACATACTAGTAAAGTATAAGAATTCAAGTTGAAAATTCTAAAACGGTTTTCATAGATTATGATAGCTCTTATAAATTTTTATGTATATAGCTATTTTTAAAAAATTTAATGACTTTACTTTTGGCAGCTTTCTTGAACGTCTCCTGGAACACTGCCACTAAAAAACAAGAAAGTACATTTGTTATTTTGATATAACGTTCCAAATTCAGTTTTACATTTATAACGTAATAAATCGGGATGATTGCCCCTAGCATCAGACAAACTGTTCATCTAAAAACAATATTCAATGGTTTACGGGTACTGAGCCACTAAACAAGCCTAGCGCGTGAATTCGTCCATAGGGTCTACTGAGCACTTTAGTTGAAAATCGGGCAGCCTTTGATCTTTGGTTTGGTTTGGAATGCTACGGTCTACTTTTTTGCAACACGAGGGCTAATGAGACCGGGACCTACAGGTTAAAGCCGATACCGAATGGCTACGAACATCCATGCCATAGTGAGATTCGAACCCACGAACTCCCGTTCCGACGGCCAGCACCTTAACCAATCGGCCATTGTTCGGCTTTGATCTTTGGAGAGATATTTTCTCGGAAGCCTTCCTCCTAAAAGGTTGTTTTATCGTCTGCTATCGTCGATCTCGATAATCCATACCCCTCCAGATGGTGATAATGGCTTGCAGTGGACCATGGTGTGGAGGAACCTTATAACATTTTAACAACTATGAGTATCATTTTATTAGTGAATCTAGTTGCAGTCTGATACTTAAATTTTTATTAAATTTTAGAACTCATAGGCTCTACCAGTACAACTCAAAGGTATATACAGTTGAAAAAACATAAATTTATAATTCTATTAAAAACGGTCTATAATACTAAATGAATAGAAAATTTCAAAACTTTTATCCAAAGCTAAAATTTCACTGGATTAAAATTTAATTAACATTTTATCTCTGATATTATAAACGTATGTTATTAAACAGTAATAAAACTTTCTTAGTTGTTAAAAAAAATACTGAAAGTTTGAAAAAAATATTTTAGAGTTATTATTTTTTTAGCAATGTATTGAAGCAAAATGTATGATAAAATTTTAAAAATTTATTTTAAATCATTTGTAACTACACATATACAGTTTTTCAGTTAAAAAAAAGCAGTAAAGTTAATTAAATTTACTTAAAAAAGTATACAAACTAAACCATTTGTTTGTCTTTGATTTCAGTATAATAATTTCATATCTAAATAAACATTCAAGTAGACAAGAAATATTAAAAACTTACTACAATACTTCCTCTAACAACTTAATTGCTTTTTTAATCTGTTTGCTAACAAATAATTCATATGCTGATGTCGTGACTACTACTCCATTTGGTACTATAAACTGAAAAAAAAGAAAACTAAATTTTATCTTAAGAGACAGAAATATATTCATTTTTATTTTCGTAAAAAATAAGAAAGATGATATAAGTACAAGGTCCGGCTATTAATTTCCAGGACGTGTTTCCAGTTCTCAAGAAAATGCGCATTAAAACGTAGCTCTTAAATTCCTGTTGTCGAAATGAAAATGGAGCAAAGAATTAACATTAAGTTTTGTGAGACGATTCTTATCCCAGCATGGTGCCGTTGAGATGCAGTATCCACCTTACTCTCCAGACCTAGCACACGCAAACTTTTTCCTGTTTCCTAAGCTGAAAAATTATCTGAATGGAACAAGATTTCAGGATGTCGAAGCCATCAAAAAAAACTGTAACTTCACTGTTAAAGAGCCTTAAAAAACAGGAATTTAAAACTTCTTTCCGAAATTTGTATAGCCGAGCACAGACGTGTATTACGGCTGATGGGGAATACACCGAATCATATTAAATGGCTAAGTGTTTAACCTTTTTTTTCTGAGTTATTCCATGAGTCCTGGAAATTAATAACCGGACCTTGTATTTCAGCCTGGTTGTAATTACTGAAAGACATTAATTTGTCGCTAAGATATCTACGCTTTGTTAACCTTAACACCTGTTATTTAGAAGGACTTTTAGATATCTGCAAACGAGTTCTGTCCTAGGGTTGAGTTGCATGAAGATTTTCCTAATTACCCCTAAGTGTGACAGAATTGGGAGGTCTCTACCTACATAAATCCCTCTAAACCCGGTATGGCGAATCTTTTTGAAAAATGAGCCAAATTTTGTTATTTTTTTAATACTAACGCGTATATCACTAAGTCGCTTGACTTATAAATAAGAGATTTACATATGAATAATTTATCAAACCATCATTTAATAATTACATAATATCCCTAAATAATCTAATTAATATAATCAAAACAAAAAATTATAATTTTTTTTTAAAACATTTAATTTTAATCCATATATAATAATTCTGTCCCTACCCTTTATCACACCACCATAGCAAACCATATTAATAAAAAAAATTCAAAGCGAAAAACATTCAATCCAGAAAATTTCGACCAAAAAACAAAAAGCCCCACCAAAAAAAAATAAAAAAAAAAAACATTATATATTATTTCACCATCTCCTTTAATTATTTTAAATTATTTAAATATCACCGAAAAAACTAAATTTAAAAAAAAAAAAATTAAATAATCATCGATTACTAAAAATAAAAAACAAAATTTCAAAAAAAGTCTAGGAGTCTAAAAATACAATCTAGTTTAATTATATAAAAAAATATCCTAAAATACATAAAATACACTAAAACATAAAATTCCTATGTAGCCTTCATCATTCATAAAAAAATTACTGTCGATAAAACTCCATCCATAAAATATGACAAAAAAAATTAAACAACTACAACAAAAAAAAAAAAAACCAATCACCCCCAAAAAAAAACAAACCAAACCCTTATAGAGTACTACAAAAATTAAAGAACTGATATCCATAACGCCATAACCCTAAAAACAAAGCCCTGATAAAAACATGGAATCACTAAAAAAAAAAAAACTTGATCCTAATCTCACAAAAAATACATTTTACAAACTTTACTTCTACAATAAAAAAAAAAAAAAAATAAGCATCAAAATAAAACACA
>CM063504.1:120807671-120810171 GCA_032207245.1 Pardosa pseudoannulata | reverse complement strand
TGTTTGAAGTGTGTATAAATTTATTAAAAAATGTGTAAAGTTAGTGTTTTATTGGCCCTCAAGAAGTCAAAGTGTAGGGCGTACAACGTCGTTAAATTCTCCGCCGGAAGGCAGATAACACCGTTAAGTTGAGATACAAAATCAGCTTTAAACCTTTAAGAAAATGTGCAAATGATAATTTTGATTACAAGTTAATCTATCAAAATAATCAAGGAATAATTTTAAATTAAGTGCATACTTTATAGAATATTTTTTAATTTAAATTATTGTTTTTATTAAATAACTCATAAATTTCACGCATAAATTCCAAATTTTCGATTTCCGGAATAAATTGTTAGGGCATTTTGTGCTCTGAAGGCAGAAAATAATGCTTAGTAGATAAAAATTACGCGAATGTCATGAGAGATACCCCCACGGAACTGATAAAAGAGACAAAGAAAAAAATGCTGCAATGAATGAAATTTGTGCAAAGGGTTCTTTGATAAGATATAATATCAGGTCATCCGGGTGTAATAGCCTTGTTTAGTCTTTCTTTTGTTCAAGTAGTAACCCTTATTTGTTCTGCAAGTTGAGGAATTTGAACTTGTTTTTAGTTAGGTGAAAAATTAACCCTGTGAGAACTTTATTGAAAATGCATTTATTATAAGATTTACCTTTTTATACTAATACTCTTTAATCATCTAATAATCTTTTTATGCTAATCACCTCGCATGTGTATTACACACTGTACTCATTTTTTTTATCTCACACTAGCTCAGCACAAATAAGCAAAAGTATACGCCCATTATAATATATCTCCTTTTATTATTCAAAGATTTTTATCTTTTTATCATTTTACTGGCTAAAGTACGGGACATTGTTCGAGCATTACACACACACACACACACACACACACACACATATATATATATATATATATATATATATATATATATATATATATATATATATATATATATGACAAGTCGTGATCCAGAGTTAAGGCGAATGGAAAAAAGTCTTCTTGATAATAATAAGTTTTATTAACTCCTTGTACTTAAGGAAAGCAACATCCGCCATTTTCATTGTTCGTGGCGGAGCTATGTGTGAAGGTGTTGACTGCTCCATGTCCACATGCCAATTCAAACTTATCTGTTTGCAAGCTCATCAAATAGCTCAGAAATGCTTCAGCCTGACCGGATTATCCTGGAAGCTTACGCGAGCTTGGGTCTTTTTCATTTATTTTATTATTATAAAAGAGTTCTCTTTTTAAAATCGTTTTTAACTTACATAATTTCCAACATACTTTACATATTTTCCAAAAAAGGGGTAGTTAGAAATTACGTGAGTTATGACCGATTTTAAAAAGGAAACTCTTTTATAATAATAAAATGAATGAAGAAGACCCACGCTCGAGTAAGCTTTTAGGATCATCCGGTCAGGCGGAAACATTTTGGAAGGTTTTGATGAGTTTGCAAAGAAATAAAATTCAGTTAGGGCGTGGACATGGATCTGTCAGTACCTTTTCCACGCTTAGCTCAGCCAAGAAAAATTAAAATGGCTGAAGTTCCCATTAAATGGAACTATGATTTAATAAAATTATTATTATCAAGAAAGACTGTTTTCCATTCACCTCAACACTGGACCATGTCATATATATATATATATATAGATAGATAGATATAGAGAGATAGATATAGAGATATATAGATAGATAGATAGATAGATATATAGATATATATATATATATAGATAGATAGATAGAGAGATAGATAGATAGATAGATAGAGAGATAGATAGATAGATATAAATAGATATAGATAGATATAGATATGATTGTGTATATATAATGTTTGTAGTTCTAAATTCCTTTTTATATCGTTTCTCTTTACGTAATCTATTAATTTCGATTCTTATATTTCAAACTGTAGTTTAGCTTAAGCTAATTCCCCTTTATCTAGAAAAATCGAAAATGTTTTAAGTAATTTTCATTCAGCCAATCTTTTTCTTAATAAGCTAAGGGATTTTTAATCAGGTAGTTAGAATTAATTTGTTCACACAAGTTTCCAGAGTATGAAACCTTTATTCTAGAGTAAATAAAAAGTTCAATGCATTGAAATTCATGATATTTTCATATTTTAATAAACATGTCAAAGAATAGCTCTGAGTTTCCAATATCCTAAAATAACGTAAATGAGGTATATAGAGAATGTCGTCTGATCCAGTCTGCGGCCAGATAAAGGCCAAATGATAAAGAGCTGTTCTTCAGAACCGGAGTTCACGGGTCCCAATCCCGGTGTTGGCATGAATGCTCGTAGCCGTTCGGAATCAGCTTTAAGCAGAAGATTCCGGTCTCATTAACCATCGTGAGCAAAACAGTAGACCATAGTGCTCTAGACCAAGTCTGAACCAATTTGATATCTAATTATATAATTAACATACTTATTTCATCTGATTAATAAAGAAGAAAAAATTATTAAATTATTTGTTCTATAGTCGATTGCCAAAGATAGAATGTTAA
>CM063504.1:120775171-120802671 GCA_032207245.1 Pardosa pseudoannulata | reverse complement strand
TGAAGTTATCTCTCCCTGCTTAAGTTGAAATTGAGACGAAACAAGTAAAGGAAAATTTTGTTGCATTTGGATCATATGTCATGAATAAGAACATTAATTTTTTTATTATGGCTTCGAAAAGAAAGAATTTATCATTTGCTGCCAAAAATGAATTGATTGAAAATTTTAAAAAATCTAATCTTTTTTAAAGGCTATTTCGCCAAAGCAAATTCGATTACCCGGACGACATTAAACAACATTTTAGCTGCCAAACTTTGGTCCTCAAGTGTTGAAATCGGTGATCAAGAAAGAAAACCTTATGGGAATGTGGATAAGGCTCTTCTGTCAGGGATTAAAAATTCACGGTATGTGCACAATAAGGTTGTATTGTTTCGCACATATGGTCACCCCGCTTACATAGTCTGATTTTTCTGGACCGCTGAGCTCACCATATAACCGATACAAACTGTACTATGAAAGACCGCAATCTGATGAAAGTCAACATTCATATAGTCGCTTCGCATATTACTAATATTTGATTGTATTCGTACATATTCGGATTATCACCGGTGTATAGTGGCAATCACAATGCACTGACGGTGAATGTTGAATAAAAATATTTTCGCAACTTTTCGTACTTTATATTGAAATATATAAACAAATATATAAATATATATATATATATATATATATATATATATAATATATAAATATACATATGTATATATATATATATATATATATATATATATATATATATATATATATATATATATATATATATATATATACATATATAAATATACATATGTATATAATATCATTTTCGCAAGGATAAATAAGAAGTTAATTTTAAATCTAAATTGATTTTTTTAATCAAACTTCCCGTTCTGTGGTTCCGCATCGACTGATGTAAAAACTAGATTTTATTGATCTAAATTTTTCCAGAATCTATGTAGTAGACAAGAACATTCGGCTTCGTTTTCCTGTATACACTGTTATGTTTGTACCCACGAACAAACCATGTTGTTACACTAACCCGTACTAGTACGTGACCCGCGCTCAAGTATCAATCGTCAGAAAACGTACCAGTACGTGTCTCACATACAATGTGTTAAAATAACAAAATAAAAAAATGCATATATTTAAATAATTGACGATGGAACATTCGATTAATTAAAAATTAGAAATACATATGACTTTTATACTTTTGGCATAAATAGGCCTCCCTGTATTTTAGAGATCTAATGCGAAAAATATCGGAAATAGTTCAAAATTTTGAATCTACACCATGTTTAAAATGGGTAACGAATGGGTTAACTGTATAGTTTTAACTGTTGACATTGATAGGGTAAAAAATGAGATCATATAAAAGAAAAATAATATCTTCCGTCCGTTCGAATACCCTTTGATTAGGACTCCGCTTCCTTGCAGACCGTTCATTTGGATGTCCAGACAATCGATGGTGAGAGATCCGTCCCATCCCTTTTTGCTCTCGAAGTGGGACAGACGACTCAGGAAGCTGCCTTTCAACTTGAATTCCGTGTCTGTGGAAAGATAAAATGGAAACGATGATTCATTTATACAAAACTATAAAACTTTTGAACCGGAATGTTTATTAAGTTCAAAGCCAACATAAATGAAGCCCAAATACAATGAATAGGATGCAGACAGCTATTTCACGGCTTCGAATAAGCTGCATTCTCAGTGCGGTAAAACTAGAGTTTTTTACATGCACATAGATCAAACAGGAAGCACAAATACTAAAATTACGCCCGTGGACTGAGATTCAGTCAAAATTTGCATCTGATGCTACAATTCGCTCCTTTCATAGAGCTCCCTCATTGGGACTAGACTGAAGTACCTATTTTCATGCATCCCCGTATTAAAACAAGAGGGAGAAAATTAAGAATTTTTATAAATTATTTAAACTATTATATTATGAAACTTTTTAGATATATAAAAAATTAAAACTAAATAAATCCTTTTTTAAACCAGACAAATTTTTATTTGAATTTTTATGTATCTTGTTTATTTTTAAAATGTCACTTACGTATTAACTTTTCCTTTTTTGTTCTATTTTTGCTTTAAGGTTACTTAAAAACATCTTTTGAACTCTTCTGGGTGTTCTTTTGACAATCGATTAAAGAATCAATTTATAAGAATTACTTTCATGTCTGTACCTTAAATCTTAAAGAAAAATTTGAGACTTTTCTAATTTTAAATTAAGTTTATATATTTTTAGGAATTTAGGAAAAATTAACTCGTGAAGAGAGTTTTAAAAATTAACATGAAATTTCATTCATTAATTCTTTAAAAATACGACCTAATTTTAAAGAAAGAGAGGGATGGTGGAGAAAGTGTTTTTGCGAAAATTATTAACTTAGACTTATAAAATGTTGTACAAATATAAAATGAAGAAAAATCTTAAATCTATCAGTTTTATAAATCCAACTAGATTTCTAAGAAGAACATAGACGCAGCTGTGGACTTCGAGTTCTAGTGGAGGACCCCTGCGGAGGAGTTATAGCTGATGGAGTTGCAGAATTGTAGCAGTCAAGCCCAGGCAGGGATGCAGCCGTGAGATATTAGCCCCGTTTACATGTGCAAAAAAGCAGCGTAAATGCAGGGTAGATCCACGAATTGTACTCCCCTTTCAAGAATTGTCCCTGCCTAGGGAAAAATTGAGGGGTAGAAAGAACCCACCTTTCTACCCGGGTAATTGCAGAGTTTACTCTCGTTTCCCATCATCCTTTGCGCTTGTAGACTATTTATTTCAAAATGGCCGACTTCGCTACTACTAAAAGTAATTTGAAAATTGATCGCTGGTCCGAAAAGGAAACTTCGGAATTAGTGGATTTGTACCACCAGCATTTCCTATCTCTAGAATTTGATGGTAGAGTCCGCGATAACGACACATATAAAAAATATCGCAGGAACTGGCGAAGAAATGTGTGTATAAATATTACACACAAGTGAAGAGGGGCAGTGGCTAGGTAATAAGGTCAATTTTCACCAAAGAGGGGATTTTAAAGAGTCCACCTGCACACCCGTAGGGGATGCAGATGTGAGAAAATTTCATTAACAAATGATTGGAAAAGAGAAAAAAGGAACGTTGAACCGAGGTGTAAAGTCGTGAAAAAAATTTGGAAGTGTAGTCAAGGTCGAGAGTCAAGAGTTGGTGGGTGAATCCAAAACCCGTGATCAATCCAGAGAGCCCGGAATAGAAAAGAGATATTGACCGATTCCTCAGTCCACAGCCGGAGAGAATCAAGGAATGACCCGCACCGAGGTTTATCCTGCCTAGAGCCCTGTTTGGACACCCTGCTTCGCTTAGAATGCCTAGAGGTAAATCGATTTAACATAGTCATGTATTCTACTTGGGCCTCAGATAATTACTCCAATATTTTGATTACCATTTAAACAAAAAAATTGTAATGAAATATTGTATATTGATGAATATCGAAGTAATGAATGCCATATATTAATCAAGAAAATATCTGTTAATAAACAATGTATATAATAAATCATTCAGTTAATATATAAGGCGTTTACTTTTAATTTTGTGGACTATATTTTACTATGTTTACCCTTGGAATATCGAATTTTTGTGTGTTTATTGTAAGTACATTACAACACTTATTATAACCTTCCAGAATAGACCATCTTCAGCTCATTAATCTACAAATCATCTAATTATACATTCTCAAAGCAATAATTGCAAAGAAAGCATTTTTAAAATTAGTTAAATAATCTTTTAGTTAAAAAGATTATTTTCCTCGAAATTGTTTTCATAAATTTTGAAGTGATTTATATATTTCTGTAATTAGTTTAATTTTCAGCGTTGTACGCATTCGCTGATAATCTAGGTTTTTATTAAAATATTTTTAATCATTTTATTATTACATCACCTACAACTGTTTTGTAATTAATAATATTTATTCTTTTGAATATTATTGTAAAAAGTGCCTAGTACATTACATTACAAATAAATGAGGCTATAAATTAGCTTTTGGCTAAATATCCTTTTAATTGACTTTGTCTTAGATACCGAAATTTATGATTCCGAATTTCATGGCTGGCATGGATGATCATAGCCATTCCGAATTGACTTTACGCTGTAGATAATGTCCTCACTAGAATTGATGTAGCTAAAAGGTAGACCTCAGCAGTCTACACAATACCAAACCAAATCTTCCGTGTGACACAAGAGAATTTCGTAATTATATTCATATATTAATTCCTATAAAAAATAAAGATGAAGAAGCCTCAATTTTTAGGGTACAGTATACTGTCACTGTAATATCCCATACTGCCTCTGTTGTTAAAAACATTTTAGCTTGTGATTTAGCTCGAGAATGTACGGAAAACTTTTTTCATCTCTGAGATTAATTAGATCGAGACTTACTGTTTAACGCTGATTCTTTAAACTAAATAACATTCATATTGTTGGCTCAGTTCTAACCCAGAATCTCTGCTAGTTCATAGTAGCGTCTTACCTTTTAGGTCTAAACATTCGTTATAGGTGGTACTTTGAAAACGCATTGCTGGGTGTAACAATAAGTTACACTACTGGACAAGGCCAGCACGGGAGACTGACCGAAGGACGAAAGTCAGTGAATGTCAGTGACCCCCCCCCTTCAAAACCATTAGACAAGAGGGGTTGCTAACGCGGGTCAGTCGTCTTTGGCCCTGGCAACAGTAATCATTGGATTTTGCTCGGTAGATTTGAAGTCCCCTTCAAAGAAAAAGCAGGTCAAGACGGAACAAACGGATAACTTCATCAGAGGCAGAGAGTGTTCCACCTTTTTTTTTTTTTTTTTTTTTTTTTTTTTTTTTTTTTTTTTTTTTTTCCCCCAAAAGGAAAGCGGCAGGGAGTTGCTCCAGCAATTCCAGCAGTATATGGATACTCCATATTGATACTGAATTTGTTTTATTTGTGTCACCAGACTGTTCATAATCAAAAATAGAATTCTAAAAAAAAGAGTCTGCAAAAGGGTAAGTCTTCGCTCATTTCTATTTGGCGTCTTTTTTCTTGTGTTATTTCAACAGGCCTGGTATAAGTCATTGGTATGTAATACTAGGATACATAGCCCCACAATCACGCTCTTTAAAAGACTTGTCTTGAAACAACAAATATTACCTTCTGCATGAAAGACAGCCGAAATATCCATATTTCCTCCGTTAGGCGTGTTTTCTAAAAGCATTACTTGGTCTGTAAATGGCGCTACCATTCCATACGGGAATACCACAAAACCGAATCGGAGTCTGAAATATAACAATTTTATCAGTAGATTACAAAAAAACATGATCAGCATTTTGAATTGTTCTTTCCATTTTTTATGTTTCCATACAGGAGTTCTGCATATTAAAGAAATAGCGAATATTAAAAACTTCCCTTTCAGTGTCAAGTTTGCTTTTCAATGGGTGTCTTTGGACGTAACTGGACGAAACAAAGAAACAAGAATGTAGATATTCTCGCAATTAAGGTGTGTAATGCCATTAAACAGGTTTACTGGTAAAAGGAAAAAGTACTGGTTAATAGTTACGAGTAAATTTTAAAAAATTACGGCTAATTTTTTTTTTAATTTTACCAGTAAATTCCAAATAAAAAACCTCCATTCGTAGATTTTACCGAAGAATCATATCTATTGTCTATTTATAAGCTTTGTAGCGACATGAATTCCTGGTAGTGCTGCTTACTACAATTGAGATTAATACCATCTAGCTTATCGGAGAAGAGCAACCGTTTATCTGCCGCACATGAAGAATGAAAGCCATCTTTTTGCAATAGCGTCTATTTACTGGGTTTGATGATTATTTGCACAAGTTGTATTTGCAGGGAATATTTGACTCTTCGAAACCCTATCTGAAACCAAGCCCATACGTCTATTTATAAGCTTTGTAGCGACATGAATTCCTGGTAATGCTACTTACTACAGTTGAGATTAATATCATCTATTGGTTATTCGGAAAGTAATTTCGTTTTTTTGTGGAAATGAAAGACAGTTTTCGTATAATAAACAAATACTTTATTAAATTATATATTGGCCGTTCTGGTCCAACACCTTTTGCCATCTTTCTGGTAGTAGCATAATTCCATTCTCATAAAATTTTTGGTCTTTGCTGGCAAAAAACTGATCGAGGTGGTTTTTGACCTCCTCGTTTGAGGTGAAGGTTTTACCGCCAAAAAAGTTTTGGAGTGACCGGAACAAATAATAATCCGATGGTGCCAGGTATATACAACCCATTTTTCGTCCCCAGTGATGATGCGCTTCAAAAACGGATCATTTTCGTGACGTTTGAGAAGCGAATCGCAGACGTCAATGCGGCGACACAGATTTCTCTCTGTGAGAACATGGGAACCCATACATCGATCTTCTAGGATAATCCCCGGCCTTTCAAGTGGTCATAAACTGTTGAATTTGATAAATTTAATCTCAATCCGATCTCACGTGTTGTTATTCGCAGGTTCTCTTCAACTAACGCCTTTATCGCGTCTTTATCATCTTCAACCGGCCTTCCCGAACGTGGTGCACCTTCGACATCAAAATTGCCGAATCGAAATTTAGCGAACCAGTTCTGGCACTGGCATATTGTCAACACACCTTCTCCATACACATCGGTCAATTTCTTTCTGTCTTGAACAGCATTTTTACCCTTTCTGTAGTAAAAGAGTAAGATATGTCGAAAATGCTGCTTATCGCTCTCCATATTTAAAAGGGCACCAACCAAAAACTATTGCGTTGAATTAATTGGAATTTTCACACACAAGCCTTGCTATATGAGCTCTCAAAGCATATAAAAATTATACGGCTTAAATGTGAAGTTGGGTGCAAAAAAAAAATACAATTAAATCCTCTGTCTTGAAAAAACGAAACTACTTTCCGAACAACCTAATAGCTTATCGGAGAAGAGCAACCGTTTATCTGCCGCACATGAAGAATGAAAGCCATCTTTTTGCAATAGTGTTTATTTCCTGGGTTTGATTATCATTTGCACAAGTTGTATTTACAGGGAATATTTGATTCTTTGAAACCCTATCTGAAACCAAGACCATACGTTTTAAATTAAGGAGGAGACGAAAAGAGCTGGTCTAACAATCCTACTTTTTCAGCGCATTCCATTCCCATGATACAGCCAGTTTCCTTACCGGTAGAGTACGGAAAGATAAGGTCACCCATCCCGAAAATGGAAATTTTATGACCTGATGATATAAGGAAGCTGGGAATTTCTCACTTAAAAACTGCGTCCTGACATCCACAGTTGTTCTTACGTGAGAGAGAAATTCGGCGTTAGAAGCGTAACAGAATCAGCATACATTAGACCAACGAATTTGAAAGATTATTTTCAGCAACCGGGTAGCTTTGAAACAATATTAGATATTCTTTAGGTATCAAAATGTTCGAGAAATTAATCTTTTTACAGCATACCTTTTTTAAATGTTAAATTGTGAAAATTATCAATCACATGAGTATTACGCATTATTTGTATACTTACGTTTCGTACTTAGCGTTCTTTTAAATTTTACATTAATTTTTTATAAACTGATTAATAAATAAAAAAAGATTATTATTTAATATTTTGTCAGTATTTAAAAATGTTTACATTTTATATTATATTCTTAATCTTCATTTTGTCTTTAAAATTGAGGTGCAAAAACCATAATTTATAATAATTTTTTACGAGGCAGACATAGATTAACATAGACCTAAAAATGTCGGATACTAAAGAGCAGAAGCTCCGTATCCAAGGTAAAATTTGTTACATATGTAGGACACATTCACGCACTGATTTGAGTTGACTCATGACATACAAAATATATAAAATTGTAATAAAAAATTATCATTATTGTTATTATTTGGTTAAATAAATTTGAAAAATTCAAAGTTGTGATCAAAATTAATCAAACTCAACTAAATTAGCTTTCAGAAGAAGTCACCAGCATCGGTGAGACTACATTGGAATAGGTTTAGTTAAAGAGATATGAGACTGTTTTAGCTCTAGGCTTGAAAAATTCTGTGGGATCATACTCCGGCAGTTTTCCTATTTTTTCGTTTCTTATTTTGTACAAGTTTCCAAAAAAGTTCAACCCAAGATTCCTGCCGACTACTCGAATTATATCCATTCTGTTATCACGATGAATTAATTCATTGGTATGGTACCAAGGAGCCCTACGCATGGACCGAAGTGTTTTGTTTTGTACTGTTTGAAACTCTTGAATATGAGTGTTTGCCGCCTATCCCCACATCGAGGTATCATAGAGAAATATAGGCCTTAGGACAGTCTTCAATAGAAGTAGCTTATTTCCTATCCTTATTCTATTGTGGTAAGGAGGTATGCAAGATATCAATTATTTGCTACCTACTACCCACTTCCTTTTGTCAATTTTTGGTGAAAAAACTGTTATTCTTATTTTCATTTGCCCATTTACCAGTAAATGGAAACGTCGGTAAATTTACAAGACCTTCTCGCAACAAGGGTGTCGGTATTCTGCAGATTTGAATGATATCTTTACCTCTCTACTCTGGAAAATGGGACAAAAAATAGAATTTTCAAACATTCTTTTCACACAGCCGCATGTTCTTCTAAAGAAAAATCCCAGGGTATACTCCTTACATCTCTTTACACTTTTTATTCTCCTCGAATTGCCAGTGCAGTCGCTTTTAGATTATTTACTAGAAACAACCCCTTTGTGTCCGTTTATTTCGTTTAATTTGGCCGACTCACCCTTCAATGAATCATAGAATAACTAATTGAGGCAAACATAGAGTCAAAGTTGAATCCCACAAAGATAAAAGATTCCTATACAATTCAAATCCCACTGTGTACTTCTCACTGTACCCAATCATTCTGTTATCTAAGTTAAGCTCTAATCCCACAGATCTGTATCTCATTATCTATATTTGGAGTTCTCGTGCACTAAGAACTTAAAGGGCAATGACCTGACACTTATCAGAGCCAATCAAAGTAACTCTCTTACAATATGTTTTTATATTCAATTTTAGATATTAAAAGTGAAAAACACATTAAACATAACTTTTAAAAGAGAACAATGTTTTTTTATGTGAGATATTGAATTTTACATTTGTTGATACGTGATATACAACTTCTCGTGGGAGGAGAAAGGGAATACGACAGTGGTGCTTTGGGTAGATATTACTCTTACAAATAAGGTTTAAACTGAGAAAAACCTCATAAAAATGCTTAATTGAAGATAAATATGCTAATAAGTTGCATTTATCCCTAACATTTTCATTTGACTATCGGGTTAGTTCTACCAATAATTTCACTTCCACGTTTGAATATCCATACATGTGAGAATATATAAGGTTTACTAATAACCCATTTATCTGTAAATGCTGACATGAGCATGTATATATATATATATATATATATATGACATACGACATGGTTAAGGTATGGAACTTTGATTTCATATATAAACTTCTTTATTGTACTTTCTGCCATACTATGCCATTATATATTTTGTTCTCATCTTGGAGCAACAAGCTGAGTATGTTATCAGCCCGATTTTCCGCTATGAACTGACTCTTTTGCCGTTTGCTACCTAAGCAAATTCCTATGTGTACTTCGAGTCGACTTTTTTTCTGTATAGTGCTCCATGTCTTTCTTCTATTACGTTATTGTAATGAGTTCTAACAATTTTTAATTATAACTCGCTTAATTCTTAATCATATTTAATCCTGACATATATATATATATATATAAATATTATATATATATATTATATATATATATATATATATATCAGGCCTAAAAAGTTAGTTGGAAATTGCTGGATTTATAACGATTTTTAAAGAGAATCTTTTTTAATAATAAAATAAATGAAAAAGACCACTCGCGTAGCTTTTGGGTAATCCGGTCAAGCGGAAAGATATTTGAAGTATTTGATGATAAAGAGAACTGAAATACCAGTAGCTCATAGACATTGAGCTGTCACACCTTTTCCACGCTTAGCTCCGCTAAAATTAAAATGGCGCAAGTTGCTTTGAAATGAAGTATGACTTAATAAAACTTATAGATTATCAATAAAGACTGTTTTCCATTAGCCTTAACACGATATTTCATATATATATTTATATATATATATATATAATATATATATATATATATATATATATATATATATATTATATATATATATACCTATTAATTTTCCTCGTAATTTAACTGCCTGGTTTTATTTTTCCAATCCAATGACAGTACTAGCGGTTAGCTTTACTAACTGTTATCGTGTCTAGCGCGTATTTGTACATGCGTTGTAGCATGAGATGCCACTTTTTTTTGTATTTTTAATATATAATATACATTACCAAGAAGTGTATATTATAGATAACATCTTATTGCACTGATAACGTCATTACTAAACGTTTAATAATGTTCTTTACTGCTAATGAAGCACAACATTATTAAACCTTGTTTTTTAGTTCTTTGTTTTTGCTTAGTTTAATCACATTATCAACTTGTAATCTTTATGTGTGTTTGTGTGTGTGTGTGTATAGGTAGGTATGTAGCTATGAATGTTTGTATAGTATATTTGTAAGCATATATGAACTTCAATATATCTATCTTTAAAATAGAATACTGGAAGAACATAAATTGGCTAAAACATATATATTTATATATATATATATATATATATATATATATATATATATTAATAATATATCACATATATACGGACTAAGGCCTAGGCAATTTTTGGGTAATTTTTGACCCGAAAGTTAAGTTTTTAATTTAATTTTTATTAACAGAAAAAACGTGATATTCATAATTACTTCTGAAACGTATCCAAATTATGCCGAATCGTTGATTGATAAAGTCGATAAGGATGGACGAGTTTTCCATGATTATGCCTCCACGTCCGCGAGTGTCGATGTGTGTAAATACGATCGAGCCTCTGCTTATCAAGTGTTTACTATGCACGTCAGTACGTGTTTATAAAGCCAAACATGTTTAAAAATCAGTGTCTCCTGAACGTATTGCATCTTATGTGAGTTGTGATTGAAAATTGTGCAATTAAGACTAAAGTACCTAGACTTGACCTCAAATAGATTGTTTTTGATTCATAGTTAATACTTTCTGGAATTCCTAAAATAAAAATGTAACTTTTTATATATTAAAATGTAAGTCATTATTTAATTAAAGTAATATATAATATAAAATACCACAAATTGTGATTCTGTTTGTGATTGTGATATTGAATAAAAATAAATTTAATTGAAGATCATTTTCTGCTTTCTTTTTAGTCTTTAAAATGAGTTCCTATAAACATTTAAGTGGAAGTGAAAATAGAAAACGAAAAGCAGATCGAGATAAAGTGGCTAAGCAAATGAAAAGACTAGGAATTAAAATGCTATGAACAAGATTTAAATCTCGCAGAACTGAAAAATGAAATATTACAATTTAAGACTATTGTTTTGGATTCATAGTTAATACTTTCTGGAATTCCTAAAATAAAAATCTAAGTTTTTATAAAAGTATTGCATTATTTAATTAAAGTAATATATAATATAAAACACCACAAATTGTGATTTTGTTTGTGATTGTGATATTGAGTAAAAAATAAATGTAATTGAAAATAATTTTCTACTTTCTTTTTAGTATGTGGTCTTTAAAATGAGTTCCTATAAACATTTAAGTAGAAGTGAAAATAAAAAACGAAAAGCAGATCGAGATAAAGTGGCTAAGCAAATGAAAAGACTAGGAATTAAAATGCTATGAACAAGATTTAAACCTCGCAGAACTAAAAAATGAAGTATTGCAATTTAAAACTTTTATTAGCAAAGAAAATATTGTTTCGCCTGTATCTATGCGGTCATTTATCCAGGAAAATAATTTTATTGCTAATTCCCTAATTTAAACATAATTCTGAGAATTTATTTAACTCTTCCAATAAGCAATACAAGCGATAAAAGATCATTCTCAGTGATGATCAGAATAAAAAAATTTTTATGATCCACATTAGGTCAACAAAAATTAAACAGTTTATCAATATTTTATATAGAAAAAGAGTTATTAAATATCTCTACTAATTATGACAAACTAATTGACAAGTTTTCAGAATTAAAAGCGAGAAAAAGGCAAATAACTATTCAATCTGGGTATATTTGTTTGCGTTATTGTTTTGTTTTAATAAATTATTTTTATTTAATTTTTGTACATGTATATTATTTTTCCATTTTTTTCATGGAATCTGGTAATTAAATAGAACTTTATACTATATACTTTAAAACCAAACTACCAAACGCAAATTATAAGTCATGACTGAAAAATGGTCTGGAATTACAATATTGCCTAAGGCCAGCTTTAGCCTTAGTCCACCACTGCATATAGATCGCAGAAAAATCTGAAATACGTACTCTTTCACAATCCCTGGTATAGTTGCTTCTCCAATGTGCACAATGGTTCCATCCTAAAATAAAGAAGCATAACATACAACTAGGTTTAAATCAAATTCAAAATAATATATGAGAAATGTTGTTAATAGACTTGAACTTACCTTAGAGATCTGACCCAAGATATGAGTGAATTGAGCTCCGGTTTCAAGATAAGTATTACCTAAATTATAGAGAAATCAATTAAAGTTTCAGAAGTTCTAAATTAATTTTGCCAATGATGTTATAATCTTTTGTTTTTATTATAATTCAATAGCTTTTGCTCAGTTGCCTTTTTTTTTACTTTCTTGTAAATTTTTATTTGCCATTTTAAATTATTACAGACATAGCATTCAGGCACTTGTGTCTGGAACAACAGTGTGGTTTGAAATTTTAACATGCTAATTGCAGATTATATATAAGTGCATATCGCATTGGTTTCTAAATTAAAATTAAATTTAAAATATTTACACAGTAGTAACTTGTAAAGGGTAAATTAAAAACTTTTTCATTCATGCATTTAAAATTTATGAGTAACATTTTTAGCTTTAACAACTTATTTTTCAGTACAGTGTTTTTTATAGCAATATTGTCCCTGATTCAAATATGTCCATTTTTCTATCAATCGGGATACTAGAGTTTCTCTACTCAAATTTGACCTAAATTCAGTTAGGATTTTCAGCACAGTACTAAAAACTTTGAAAAGAGTAATATTCAGCATTATTTTTTGCAAAGCATTGTATTTAATTGCTAAATTGTAATCTTTTAGCTGTTCAAAAGTTTTGTCATTTTCCGGAGCAATCTGAGGAGTTTCCGGAGTTATCAAATTTTCTCATTTCTCCAGAGCAACTCCAGATTCCCCAGTTCTGGGATTCTAGAGTTTCTCTACTCAAATTTTACCTAAATTCTGTTAGGTTTTTCAGCACAGTACTAAAAACTTTTAACATGCTGTAAGAAAAGAGTAATATTCAATATTATTATTTGCAAAACATTGTATTTAATTACTGAATTGTAATCTTTTAGCTGTTCAAAAGATTTGCCATTTTCTGGAGTTATCAAATTTCCTCATTTCTCCGGAGCAACTCCAGATAATCCAGAGTAATTGGCATGTCTGGGATACTAGAGTTTGTCTACTCAAATTTGACCTAAATTCAGTTCTGTTTTTCAGCATAGTACTAAGAACTTTTAACATGCTGTGTGAAAAGATTCAGCATTATTTTTTGAACTTCGTATTTATTTGTTGAATTGTAATCTTTTAGCTGTTCAAAAGATTTGTCATTTTCCGGAGCAATCTGAGGAGTTTCCGGATTTATCAAATTTTCTCATTTCTCCGGAGCAACTCCGGATAATCCAGAGTAGTTGGTATGTCTGGGATTCTAGAGTTTGTCTACTCAAATTTGACCTAAATTCAGTTAGGTTTTTCAGCACAGTACTAAAAACTATTAACATACTGTGTGAAAAGATTCAGCATTATTTTTTGCAGAACTTCGTATTTAATCGCTGAATTGTAATCTTTTTAGCTGTTCAAAAGTTCTGTCATTTTTCGGAGCAATCTGAGGAGTTTCCAGAGATCAAATTTTCTCATTTCTCCGGAGAAACTCCAGATAATCCAGAGTAATTGGCATGTCTGGGATACTAGAGTTTGTCTACTCAAATTTGACCTAAATTCAGTTCTGTTTTTCAGCATAGTACTAAGAACTTTTAACATGCTGTGTGAAAAGAGTAATATTCAGCATTATTTTTCGTATTTAATTGCTGAGTTGTAATCTTTTTAGCTGTTCAAAAGTTCTGTCATTTTTCGGAGCAATCTGAGGAGTTTCCAGAGATCAAATTTTCTCATTTCTCCGGAGAAACTCCAGATAATCCAGAGTAGTTGGCATGTCTGGGATACTAGAGTTTGTCTACTCAAATTTGACCTAAATTCAGTTAGGTTTTTCAGCACAATACTAAAAACTATTAACATACTGTGTGAAAAGATTCAGCATTATTTTTCGTATTCAATCGCTGAATTGTAATCTTTTTAGCTGTTCAAATGTTCTGTCATTTTTCGGAGCAATCTGAGGAGTTTCCAGAGATCAAATTTTCTCATTTCTCCGGAGAAACTCCAGATAATCCAGAGTAGTTGGCATGTCTGGGATTCTAGAGTTTATCTACTCAAATTTGACCTAAATTCAGTTAGGTTTTTCAGCACAGTACTGAAATCTATTAACATACTGTGTGAAAAGATTCAGCATTATTTTTTGAACTTCGTATTTAATTGCTGAATTGTAATCTTTTAGCTTTTCAAAATTTTTGTCATTTTCCGGAGCAATCTCAGGAGTTTCCGGAGTTATCAAATTTCCTCATTTCTCCGGAGCAACTCCAGATAATCCAGAGTAGTTGGCATGTCTGGGATACTAGAGTTTGTCTACTCAAATTTGACCTAAATTCAGTTAGGTTTTACAGCACAGTACTAAAAACTATCAACATACTGTGTGAAAAGATTCAGCATTATTTTTCGTATTCGTATTTAATTGCTGAATTGTAATCTTTTTAGCTGTTCAAAAGTTCTGTCATTTTTCGGAGCAATCTGAGGAGTTTCCAGAGATCAAATTTTCTCATTTCTCCGGAGAAACTCCAGATAATCCAGAGTAGTTGGTATGTCTGGGATACTAGAGTTTGTCTACTCAAATTTGACCTAAATTCAGTTAGGTTTTTCAGCACAATACTAAAAACTATTAACATACTGTGTGAAAAGATTCAGCATTATTTTTCGTATTTAATCTCTGAATTGTAATCTTTTTAGCTTTTCAAAATTTTTGTCATTTTCCGGAGCAATCTGAGGAGTTTCCGGAGTTATCAAATTTTCTCATTTCTCCGGAGCAACTCCGGATAATCCAGAGTAGTTGGCATGTCTGGGATACTAGAGTTTGTCTACTCAAATTTGACCTAAATTCAGTTAGGTTTTTCAGCACAGTACTAAAAACTATTAACATACTGTGTGAAAAGATTCAGCATTATTTTTTGCAGAACTTCGTATTTAATTGCTGAATTGTAATCTTTTTAGCTGTTCAAAAGTTCTGTCATTTTTCGGAGCAATCTGAGGAGTTTCCAGAGATCAAATTTTCTCATTTCTCCGGAGAAACTCCAGATAATCCAGAGTAGTTGGTATGTCTGGGATACTAGAGTTTGTCTACTCAAATTTGACCTAAATTCAGTTAGGTTTTTCAGCACAATACTAAAAACTATTAACATACTGTGTGAAAAGATTCAGCATTATTTTTTGCAGAACTTCGTATTCAATCGCTGAATTGTAATCTTTTTAGCTGTTCAAAAGTTCTGTCATTTTTCGGAGCAATCTGAGGAGTTTCCAGAGATCAAATTTTCTCATTTCTCCGGAGAAACTCCAGATAATCCAGAGTAGTTGGTATGTCTGGGATTCTAGAGTTTGTCTACTCAAATTTGACCTAAATTCAGTTAGGTTTTTCAGCACAGTACTAAAAACTATTAACATACTGTGTGAAAAGATTCAGCATTATTTTTTGCAGAACTTCGTATTTAATTGCTGAGTTGTAATGTTTTAGTCAAAAGTCTGTTATTATCCAACTACTCCGGAATTATCCAACTACTCTGAAAAATCCGGAGTAGTTGGAATGTCTGCTATTAGTGCGTGATACTAACCCAAGACTTACATTGATTTTAAATGGTTTCCCGTAAATAGGCAGACTCGTATATTAATGTAGTTGTTTAAAATGTAAAAACTTTGGAAACAGAATATAGTCAATGTGAGTCTTTTTGTAATCCATCTTTTCCATATTCTGTTCCATTTAATAATCCTCAAATACTTGAAGTAATGAACTTAGACAACATTATTTGCTTAGAAATCGAATATGTCAATGGAAATTTATTTATATAAAAGAGGTTAAAATTAATAAGTAAAGTATTAATCATTTTATAGTCAATAATTAGTAATTATTTGAAAAAAAAAACTTGAATGAAAATGCTCCAAGCACACTGCTTTTACATATAATAGATTGATTTGTATTGATTTTATATATACAGTAGAACCTTTTTCTAACGACCCCTTCGTTAGAATAACCAACTGAAAAAGTCCCAATTATTTTACCACAGGAATAAGGTTAATTTTGAATCATTACAACGACCCCAAGCATATTATTTTTCTTTTGAGCGACCGTCAATTTTAGACTGCAGAACTCATGAGCAAGTGGGCTATTTTAAAATTATTATACTGTTTTGCAATTTCAAGAAACATGTACTCCTCTCTTTGTGTCTGCTTAAAGAGACCCTTTCGTCACGTGATGTCCTAGGTAGATGATACTGCAGACACTAATGAAATGACCCAGCTCCTCGGTGTCAAATTTCCGGATCTTCAATTATCTTTTGATGAGTTTGTTGCGGTTGACGAAACTTTACAATGCTACGAAGAAAATTTGAATGAGGACGATTTTATTGCCCGTATTACTGGAAACGAAGAAATCTGCGATTCGGACGACAGAGAAGAAATCGTCCAAGCTTTTGAAAAAGTGAATGGAAAAGAAGCCTTCATTCAATGGAACCAATGCCTTGAGTCAATATTTTGAAGGCCAATTTAATTCTGAAGATATTCCTCAAAATCTAACTGATATGGAATCAATGATAGTAAAAATTTCTCAAATGAACTTAAAATAAACGTCAATCAAAGACTTTTTTTCAAAAATTCAGTAATGGAAATACAAATAAATAGAAGAGTTCTGTAGGTATGTAGTGTTGCATCATTTCTTTGTTCAAATTTTTTTATTATTTTTTCAATTCGTTACAACGACCATATGATGTTGGTCCCACAGGGGGTCGTTATACCGAGGTTCTACTGTAATAGGTTGATTTGTATTTATAGCATACATTTTGCATTTCAAAATAAATCTTTGTTCCTATAGTAATTAATCAAGAAAAATATGAAGAGAAAAAGAAAGAATAGCAGTAAAAATCACCATTTTTTCTATACGAAATATCTATAACATTTCTTTTAAGTAACGAATGAATAAATAATATGATTCTAAACATATTAATTCTAACTTTACAGCCGGATGTAAACCATGTAGCGCACTGACTTTTAGTACCCGAGTCGACATGTTTCAATTAAAGATAATAATTTAAGGTATAATAGGAAGAACCTGGAGTTGAGCATCTGCCCAATGAATAATTGTTTGCATTCAGAAAGTCATAAATTATGTAACACACTGAAAAGTCTAAACAATGCTGAACAATGACTGAAATTGTTAAGATGCTGCTCTAGGTACCAAAATCCATGGATTCGAACCCAACTGGTGGCATGGGTTTTCATAACCATTTAGAATTGCATTTACTCGCTTTGAATTTGGCTGACCCTAACTCTTCAATGCAATATGGATGCCTCTATCCGTTGCAGGTCCAACCGCTTCATAAATTCGAGGACAGATGGACAGAAAACTTAGGCTATTATTATATAGAGGATACTCTATGAAATATCGAGTTTTTATTTTCATTTTGACTTATATAAAGAGCTATTACTAAATTGGGATAATAGAATATTTATTTTTTCATTAACTATCTTTTATATTTCTTAAACCCTTAATGCACAGTTTTTTTTTAAAGGCCAAAAAAGATAAAAAAATTTTAATGTAAAAAACATAATTTAGAACGTTTAATTTAGAAAACAAATATATATTTTATACTTGATTAAGTAAGTGTTATAGCTTACAATTCCAAGTAAATGATAAATATCAATAAAACGATTGTTATTTTCAATTCTAGATTGTATTCGAGTGTGAAAAATTATACCAACATAAAGTACAACTCAGCTCAAATTATCTTGAGTGTGCACAGTTTGGGCAGTTTAGCTACACTATAGTATACTATAGTATACTATACCATACTATAGTATACTATACTATATTATACTATACTATAGTATAATATACTATAGAATACTATACTATACTATAGTGTACTATACTATACTATAGTATACTGTACTATACTATACTATACTATACTATAGTGTACTATACTATACTATAGTATACTGTACTATACTATACTATACTATACTATACTATACCATACTATACTATACGATTCTATAGTATACTATACTATACTATACTATACTATACTATACTATACGATTCTATAGTATACTATACTATACTATACTATACTATGCACAGTTTGACCAGTTTAGCGCGCTCGAATTCACTCGAGCGTGCACGGTAAGGGGTTAAACAAAGGAGATTTAGCCAGTTTATCTATACAATAGTATACTATACTATACTATACTATACTATACTGTACTATACAATACTATACTATACTATACTATACAATAGTATACTATACTATAGTATACTATACTACACTATACTATACTATACTATACTGTACTATACTATATTGTACTATACCATACTGTACTATAGTACAATATAGTATACTATACCATACTATACTACGCACAGTTTGGCCAGTTTAGCGCTCTCGAATTAAGTCGAGCGTGCACGGTAAGGGGTTAAACAAGGAGATTCTTTTCGTAACTGTAATATTATTTTTACTCAAGTTAGATTTTAACTGTGAAAGGAAAAAGCTATAAACTAAATCACAGCATACAGGCAAAATCAAGGGTACAGATGTATAAGACTTTTTCCGTTCTTTACCTATGTATCTCATTCTTTCACCGAACAAATACAACTGACGATCAGCATCTTCTCCTTCCACTGCGACCGTTCCAAAAATGGTTCCAGACTGAGCATACAAATTGAGCGCGTCTTTTAGCCTAAAAAGAATGAGTTTCATTTAGCGATAATCATGTTTTTATATTTTTTGTCGATGACTTATTGAGAAAAAAAATGCTCACTCTTTCACGGGAGGTTTGTACGTTTTCCACTTGGTCTTCGCCAGTCCCAGAGCCAAAGCGGCGCTATTAACATCGCATGTCATGTCGAAGAGGTCAGAAGAAGCACGCCATCTGCGTTGAAAAACTCGCTTTTATTGGCTATATAGATTTAGTACAAATAGAAAAAGGATTTTATGGGTAATTTTAGCTTTTGCATTACTGTGTTGGAAATTTGAAACTTACCTAGAAATCAACAGTATCTTCGCAATGTGCTTTAACACTACAACGCACAGAACCTTGCTATTTACTGTTACATATATATATATATATATATATATATGCATATACATATATATATATATGTGTGTGTGTGTGTGTGTGTGTGTGTGTGTATATATATATATGTATATATATATATGCATATACATATATATACATATATATACATATATGTATATATATGCATATACATATATATGTATATATACATGTGTATGTATATATATATATATATATATATATATATATATATATGTATATGCATATATATATATGTATATGCATATATATATATATATATATATATATATTATATATATATGTATATATATATGTATATGCATATATACATATATTATGTGATATATATGCATATATATACATATATATATGTATGCATATATATATATATATAATATATATATATATATATATATATATAATATATATAAATGTATATATATATATATATATATATATATATATATATATATTTGTGTGTGTGTCTGTGTGTATGCATATATATATACATATATATATATATATATATATATATATATTTATATATATATATATATATATATGTATATATATACATATATATATATATATATATATATATATATATATATATATATATGTATATATATGTATGTGTATGCATATATATATATGTATATATATATGTATTTGCATATATATATATATATTATATATATTGTATATGCATATATATACATATATGTATATTATGTATATATATATGCATATATATACATATATATGTATATATATATTATATATATATATATATATATATATATATATATATGATTTATATTTTATATATATATAATATATATATATATATATATATATATATATATATGTATATATATATCATATATATATATATATATATATATATATATATATATATATATATATATATATATATATATATATATGTATATATATATATATATATACATATATATATATATATATATATTATATATATATATATATATATATATATATATATATATATATATATGTATGTATATATATATATATATATATATATATATATATATATTATATATATATATATAGAGAGAGAGAGAGAGAGAGAGAGAGATTCAAATTTGTTTTTATAACAAAAATTTAGTGAAAATAAATTTATAGCACTTAATTACATCCATATTCCTGTTCTTAATGCTCACACAAGCAGCACATCACAGGGCCTCATCTCTGTTAACATAAACGTATTGAAAAAAGCAGCTGATTTAGTTTAGAATTCCTTGTCCCCTTGAAGAATATGTGGATTTCTCGTGTGGTAGCGAAATATTTTTAACCGATTTAAGACTTTATCACAAATCAACCTGAACTGAAAAAAATTGGTTGAAAATTCTTCGCTGTAACACAAGTAATTTGCACATTTTTCACCAATAAAAGGAATCATAAACTAACAAGTACATATTGACGTGAGATAGAGTAGAAACATTAAGAAAATATTTATTAATTAAACGTAAACCTTCAACCACATATATGGTATAATGACTACTCAAAATATGCAATAAAGGTAGGATATCTTCCGTTTTTATGACAGACGCATTATTGTTAAATCCAATTACTACTCTGTTTTCTTTCTACTATGTAGTATCATACTAGTACAGTTATTTTAGAAAACGTTAAAATTTCTACTGTTACAAAACTTTCATTCAATTTTTACTAGTCAAAGTAGTTTATAAAAGTTTCATTTACAAACCTCTTCATTTATATATCGCTTTCGTTGGTTCTTTGATCAATGTATGGCCGTATCCCAGTTCGGGGGACCAGCAAAACCCAGTTCATTCGGGAAGCCAAGTGTCACCAAATTCTAGAACCCAGTTTTCTGACAAACCTTGCTCTTCTTAATGACAAAGCTAATAATTTCTAGAAGTAATTTGTATCTTACTTTATTACTTTTTAATCTTTTAATAACTTTAAAATAATTTCATTAAATAGCAACCGTATTTTATAAATATAGCTAAATATTTTATAAGTATAATTGCCTAAATATAACCAACTAATGTTTATATTTTGCTAAATTTGCATCTATTGCAAAAATTCCGCACTGTTTAGTTCAATAAACAGTTCAAAAGCGCCTTTAAATGCATTAAAAACTCAAATTTGTATCTATCTTAACAAAATTTCAAACCATTTTTTTATTCAAAATATGCTTTGAAATTGGGTATAAACTTAATACAAACCAAGCGCAAATTGTAAACATCACTTGGCGACAATTTAGCGATCCCTTGTACAAAAATAGAACCAAAAACATGGCGGCCGGCCCCCGGAACTGGGATTCTACCCAATCTATAAATTGTGTTTAGCAGTATTATGAAAAGAGTTATGAATTCTGAAAAGAATTTTCTTGTGAAAGTACTTAACACGTTGACTGCCAACTACGATATAACTCGTAGATTGAGTTGTTTTCTAGGACTCCAACGAGTTATCTCGTACTGTGTTTACTTGCCATTTTTTTGCAGCTACGAATAAATTCGTAGTATATAAGTGCTAATATCGATAGATGGCTTCTGGGTAAAAAACAAAAAAATAATGTTGTCTTGCATGAACAGAAAATTTATTAAAAAAACGAACAAAAAATATAATTATTCCAAGAATAATATAATGTGATTAAATCAAATTGTCATTTTAGGCAAGATTTCTGAAAATTGCCGTGGCATTCAAGGTGTTAATATTTGTACATACAAAAAAAGTAACCAAACAGGCATATATAGTATTAATTTAAATATTTATTTTAAAAAATTTGATAATGCTAAACAACACATTTGAATATACTTACAGAAATGCAAATTTGATGTATACCATTTTTTCTGAATTTGGATTATTCTCTGAAGATTCCCTACAATGCACGAAAAAAAGTATATTATTATCCATTCATACCTGAGTGCAGTATGAAAAACAGTCTTAGAATCTCCTTTTCATATAAAGCTATAAATGCATATTTAGTCTGAGAACTATTTTTCCAATTTTAAAAATTTCACTACATTCGTCAAGTACTAATAATTACAAAAGAGACCAACCAGTGGTTCACTCAGTGTTAACCTCGAGAAAAAATAAAATTCCTTGTGGTCGGCTCGCATGTTTAGAATTCATTACGAAAATGAAACAATGCGATAGAACAACAAATTCTTTAAGATGCTATTTTTTTAATTTATTTCTGTTTAATGTTCTTATTTGCTGTTGTATCATGTGGTTTAATTTGTTTAAAGAATTCTTAAAATGCGAGTCAGTCAGAGAGGATTTTGTTTTTCCTATAGATTAACATAGAATGATAGAAAATATGGTAGATACCTTAATATGGTCGCCTTAGAGATAAAAGCAGTCTCATTTTGGTCGCCAAATATTATAAGACTGTTGAACAGATTGAAACAAGTGGGGTGCTGATCTTCAGAACCAGAAGTTTAAATTTTTAGTTGGACTGACGGTGCATCTTGATGTTCCAATAAATAAAAGGAACAAAACAGCTCATTTTGTTACCTGAATACCCCTTCTTCAGCGTTCGGTTTCGCCCAGAATTAGATTGGAATATGTTTTGTCTACACTCTACAATTTTGCTACACGGTGGTGGATAAAAAGCACGAGATCTACTGCGTAAAGCCGAGTCCAAACGGGTATGAACATCCCTTCCAGCAGGAATATTCTAACCCACGAACACCAGTATCGACGAACAGCGCCTTATCCATTTAATCATCGGTCGGGCTAGAATAGAACATTTTTTCACCAGCTTGCTATTGGCTCTGGTGTAATAAAACATATAAATCAGACGTTTGGGAATAAGAGTTACTTTCCTTGGGGCATTTATTCAATGTTGACCTCAGTTAGAATTCCAATTATAAATGACAGTAAGATTAGTGATTATGAAAACTTAAAAGCTAGTTTCTTGTGAAGGTATTTATTTTTGTTTTTAAAAATGGTTTGTTTTAATTTAGTTTGGAGCTCTAAGGTCTACTGTTTGCTGAACGACTTTATATGAATTTATTATAAGAATTTTTCGTAGTTCAAACACTAAATTCTAGTTCTGTGAACTCTCCTACTTTAGGGTTGATGTTGTTTTTAATACCACTTGGCAAGCCATGCTCATGATGGATGCCGGAAGCTACTTCTATTTAAGACAAATGGTTGCTCTTTAGCTTTGAAGAACTCCATTATGGTGAAAGAACGACTTTTAGCTCAGAGTATTTCCTCGTAATTTTGAATCTGTGGCCAAGTAGAAGATCCCCTCCCCTTCGGCTTGACCTACCACCTCCAGAGCTATCATTTGAATTTGGAGAACTTATAACCACGGTTTATCGACCACGAATCTACTTTACTAATAATGCTTATTAGTTATCTTTCCCAACAAGATTAGTCAAAAATAAACACACCCAATTTTAGTACTGTTCATGTGCGCTTCACTTCATTTACTGTTTCTACAAAAAAAAACAGAAATTACTTAAGCAACCCATTGTAGAATATCCTCCACCGTCTCATAGGACAATTATAATGTATCTTCAGTCCTCCACACGTGAACTCCTTTCCATCGTCGCTACATGAATTTTGATATCCTTCTGTTTTACTAAGCGTGTAAATCTTGCCATCTTTGAGCTTCAAATATATCCAAGCCTCAGCTTCATTGTTGAGTGACCTCGCTATTCTAGCAATCAGACATTCGGAACTAGAATTCCCTCCGTAGAAGAATACCTCGTCAGCACCCTGAAATATAAAATTAAATTAACTCATTAAAGATCAGCGTCCTTTTCTAGGTATAGATAAAAAAAAATAGCTTGTAGAATTTTTATGCCTTCTTGTAACTTTCTTTACAGCGAAGCTAGATGGTAATATTACAAATAATGGCAGATTATGAACAATCTGCTTTTATTTAAAACTTTGTCATTGGGATCAACATTTTATGATTTTTCAATCTCGCACATAAATTTACATTTTTGGCTGAAGCCTCTACTGAAATAAAGAAAAACAGCTTTATCTGTTATAAATATTATCTTTAGAGTACTGTGTTTATATGTGATACCCAATAAATCTGTTATCACAAAGTTTTTCTTTATTTATAAATGGCATCATATGTTTATTGAAAATGACAGTCGATCACTAATAAGATCATACTATAATATTCAAAGTTGTTTAGATTTTATATACGTTTTACTCTTGTAGCCCATGCTGACTTAGATTTAAGAAAGGGTTGACTTAAGAATTGGGTTCCCCCACCAACTTGGCGATAATAGTTTAAATATGGTCGCCTAGCATTTTCTCCTGATCTCATCGTGTTCAAACAATCTATATCTATACTATAATTTACATGATATTTGCATCCAATTCTCCTTGTGTAACTCTATTCTTATATATTAAAAGTACGCAATGCTTAAAAAAATTAGATCTAACAAACCATTAATGGTTCACTATGGCTGATTTTTAATAATTTGGAGCTGTTGTGTTTGTAAACTGTTATTAGATTAATTGCCCATAAATATAAATGTCCGGTTTTCAAGTCGTTTTCTTTAATTAAGTAAGAGTATATAATTCTATTACGATGGCTCACTGTGCATTAATTAAAGTCGCCAGAAAAAGCAAAGAATACAATGTTTGGATTAATTATCTTTGTGTTTTAGTAAATATCGCCAATATTTTCACCATATTTGCCAAGAAGAACCCAATTCTTAAGTAGACCCTTAAGATATTCATCAGTATATATACGATAAAAAGGACTCGGGTCGATTCGAGAATCAAGGGGTTAAAACTGTTAGATTGATTCATAGCTATTAAAGTGATATGGACCTAAAAGATCTTTTAGGCAAATTTATGTTTTTCAAATTAATTTTACTTCTTTCAAGTAAATTTCACTTTTTATTTCCTCTTTCATGTCCATTTGCTTTTCAGTCAAAATTTAATTTCAAAGTGCATATGAGACCGTCAATTTTGCTCTCTATACCCTCCTGTCCTCTGCAGCTCTAGCCTCCGCCCAACTTTCCCATCCAGCCTTGTCTCTTTCTTTTTCCATTATTTGACGCCAAGTTAGTCCAGGGTGACCACCTCGTAGACTACCCTACGACACCCCCTTAAGGGCAACACTGGGTACTTCATTTCCGTCCATTCTTAGAATATGGCCGGTGAAATGCCATCTTCTTACAGTAATGTATTGTTCTAAGATTTTTTTGAATTAATCCTCTGAATAGCTCTTGTTAATTAAGGTTATGTGGCCAAGAGATTTTTATAATTATCCTCCTTAACGTTTATTTTAAAATGAATATAGTTTTTGTTGTTGTGGTTTGAACTGCAGTTAGTTTACAAGTTTTGGATCCATATAAAAGGAATGATTTGACTGGAGATTTAATAAGTTTTAGTTTTTTTCCAAGTTCTATAGTTGCAAATCTTCAGATTTTTCTTAAATTTTTAAAACAGTTACGAGCTTTTATGACTTTGTCATAATTTTTTTATGTGTACTCCTTGAGCCCTTAAAGTTCCCTTGAGGTATAAAAAGGAACTTAATCTTCAATGGGTTTATTTATTTTTTTAACCGTTTGAGTCCGGCTAAGCGCTTCTTCTTACTTTAATGTATTGTTCTAAGATGTTTTGAATTCTCTGAAGAAGCTCTTCTTTAGTAATGATTATATGATCAAAAGATATTTATAATTATCCTCTTCAACATTTATTTTGAAAGGAATGTACTTTTTGTTTTTGTTGTTGTTTGAACTACAGTTAGTTTACAAATTTTGGATCCATATAAAAGAAATGATTTGACTGGAGATTTAATAAGTTTTAGTCTTTTTTCCAAGTTCTATAGTTGCAAACCTCCAGATTTTGCTTAAACTTTTAAAACAGTTACAAGCTTTTATGACTTTGTCATAATATTTTTCATACGTTACTCCTTCATTTCTTAAAGTTCCCTCAAGGTATAAAAAGGAACTTCATCTACAATGGGTTTATTTTTTTTAACCGTTTGAGTAAGGTGAAACTCGATAGCGCTTCGCTTGTTATGTGCCAAAAATGTTGAGAAGCAAAAATGTTGAATTCATATCAATCTCAGTTTGTATTTATTTTACTCAATTATGATTTTTAATAAATATAAGAATTAAAATAAAATACAGTGGTAAGCAGTAATGCAGTTGAGCCGTGGATTGTGGTACGGTAAACAAAATGAGCGTGCTTTATTCATTTATTTATTTGTAGTAAAAAAAAAACTTTTCGTTGTTGAATAGAAATTAGAAACTGTTTTCACTTTCTCAACAAGTGTTATACTGGTCATTACTGATGCTATAGAGGAGGAATGGTTAGCAAGCAAAAATACCACAGGAAGAATACCAATAAGTACAAAGTTTTCTTTAGAAAAATTGCCTGGGCGAAACTTGCGACATTGTGATGTATGCATTCAAAAAAATGGTAATGGAATTAGGCGATCCAACTTAATTTGCGCTGTATGTAAAAAAGGAATTCATAGAATTTGTGCATCAAAACATTCTTGTAATAAGTGAGAATAAAGAATATTTTTGTTGGTAAAAATTACTTGTTACATGACAATTAGTGTTAATTATAATCATTTCTATTGTACTACAAAAAAATTACTACGCATTTCATTCCGCACTATTAGCATATATATAAGAAAACTCTTCAGCACTCAAACGGCTAAGTAAGGTACTACTTGTTTTGCCATTTATTCGCAAGGTCTTTGTTATAGATCTATTAATATGTAATCCCATTATTCGATATTTTTTGCTAGATTATCCCTTTTCTGCTGTAGGTTATTAAATCTGGATGATGTTATTAAACCTAGATGATAACATTACTAATAACAATACTAATACTTACATGTAGAAGATGAGAATCTGGCTGAGGCGATTCTGCTTCCTTTTCTATCTCGGGTACTAAAAATGCCGTTTTCAGTGGATCATTGCGGGCCTCTATATCGTAAGTATCGAATCGCTTTTTTGTCA
>CM063504.1:120765171-120770171 GCA_032207245.1 Pardosa pseudoannulata | reverse complement strand
TACTACATAGAATTGAACGTACACTCCTCTCACTCTTCGAGGAACGACATACCGCAGCACGCGTACTGTTTATTTTGATCTAGCACTAGTCGCATACTCTTCATTTCTTTTGAGACTAATGTTTGTTATTTTGTAAATATAATAATAAATGGGAAAAGGGGACTTTTCTAGGTAAATTTTTAAAACATTGGTTTTATTTTATTTTAATAATTAAATTATTTATTTGTAGGCCTTTGTAAAATGAGTCAATCTAAAAAAAGAAGAGTTGATTTGGAGTGCAGAAATTTCAATGAAGCATGGACGGTAAAATACCTTTTTACTAACATTGATAAGAAAGCAATTTGTTTAGTTTGCCAGGAAACAATTGCTGTTTTCAAGGAATACAATTTAAGCAGGCATTTTAAATCAAAACATCCAAATTATGCATCACTTTCTTTAAAAGAACTTCAAACTGCAATTTAAAGTGCAGTAAGACAATTTATTATTACTATTATCTTTTATTAACTGTCAAATGTCTCTGTCCAAATGCTTTAAAATGATACTTATGGTGTTTTTGTCAAAAAAAATTTTTTGGACGGGGAAAAAACTCCACCCAAAACATTCGAGTGTGCACAGCGTACGCTGTATAGTCCACCGGCCCGGGAGACATTTTGAAAATTTCATTTTGGCCCGCACTTAAAAGTATTTGCCCATCTCTGGACTAAAGCATACTCCCCTCATCAATTAGAGACAAACCAAAGCAGGGAAAACTGCAACTTGGTTAAAGCATGAGCTCCATATGCCATGTGCCGAATACAACATGTTCAATTTTATATTAAAATCTTAACGGATTTCCTTTCGCTCTGAACACCTGATAGATCTAATCATGCATCCTATAGGACTACTGGAATTTTGCAGCAACAGAACTGTCTGAACCTAACCCTCTAACTTAGATATTTCTACTAAGTGAGCATGTAACAGTTCAAAAAGTATAGTAAAGAAAGGAAAGAATAAAAAGTTCGAATCAGTGAAGTCATTAAAGTATCAAAATTCTAGAAGGGAGATTAGGGATAATGAAATATTCCACATTGCTGAGAGAAATTACCATAAAATTAGAGAAATATATTCCCTCAATTACTCAATTTTCAAAATTTAAATGAATTTTCGCCATCTTTTTTTCTGTTTTTCAGTCATTTATTATAATAATCAAGCAATAAATATGTTGTCTATCCATTTTAACTTTGCTGTTAGTCTTGGGTGACGCTGTACGCCAAAGTCAAGCCCTTTCAAGTGAGTTAAGCCTTACCCCATTCAAATTGAAAATTTTCATTTGCTATTCCTAGGAACCGTTTTTCGATCTTGTAAAATTTTAGTTATCATTCTAATCGCATTTAATCCTATTTATTATCTAATTCGTATTTTAGTTGCTTTTAACACTCATTTAATTCCTAATATGCTTGTGGATATATATATGTAAGTAAAAATTATTTCCCTCTAGTCACAATAATTATGTTGCCCCATAATAAAAGCCCAAAGACTTTCCGAGAAAATTCTTAGGGGTTTTCAAATCTTAAGTCAAGGGCAAAAATTCCCGCTTCCTTTTGCTTTCCCCTTTTTAACACCTAACCCAAATTGACCTCTGGGGCTACAATTTACACCCTCAGGGAAGGGGGGAATCTAACCAATTATAATTCTACATTACCTTAGCGGACAATTTAGGAAATTTCCGGCCTATTCTTTTTACTTGTCCGGTCTAATGAGCAAGGAGAAAGCTAAACAGCTAGTAGTAATAAAAATGTAGTCTGCCGACATTGAAGAGAACGGCACAAGTCTAAATAAAACTTTATTTTAGAACTGCTAAAACGGACATCTTTACGATCAACGAAAGACAAAGGAAAGACACAAAAATCACTCTGCTCGAACAGAGGTGCATCCAAGAACGAAGATAGAAAGAATTTTCCCAAGATAGAAGAAACTTACTCAGCGAATTAAGTGTTAAGATCAGGAAAAAAAGCGGAGCCATTTGCCGGCGACTTATATTGTCTTTCTCCTGTGTGCGCTGACTAGTGAAGCTGTCTTTTTCTAGCAGCTCTTAAATAAAATTTCAATTAGACTTGGACTCGTGCGCCGTTCTCTTCAATGTGTCTAGACTGCATCTAACTTAATTGCTGCTAGCTGATTAGGCTTCTCCTTGTCCACATCCCGGGCCAATAAAAATAATATGATCTATAATTTCAAAAGTGTCCAGCAGTTGTATATTTCCTGGATTGCACACACATACATATATATATGTATGTGTGTGTAATCCAGGAATTATACAAGGAATTATACATATATATATATATATATATATATATGTATGTGTGTGTAATCCATGAATTATACAACTGCTGGACACTTTTGAAATTATAGATCATATTATTTTTATTGGCCCGGGCTGTGGACAAGGAGAAGCCTAATCAGCTAGCAGCAATAAAGTAAGATGCAGTCTAGCCACATTGAAGAGAACGGCACACAAGTCCAAGTCTAACTGAAATTTTATTTAAGAGCTGCTAGGAAAAGACAGCTTCACTAGTCAGCGCACACAAGAGAAAGACACGAAAAACACTTTACTCGAACAGAGGTGTACACAAGAGCGAAGTCAGAATTTTCCCAAGGGACAAGAAACTTAGTCAGCGAATTTAGCTGTTAGATCAGATGAAAGGCTGAGATATTTCCTGGCAATAACTGGAAAACGTGTGGAATGAACAGACAGTTTATATCTATTGGACAGAAAGCTTTTGGGAAATGTATTGAAAGAATTTCAAGTCGAGGACACGCCTTTGATTAAGGAGTTTTGAAGCTGGGAAAAAGATTTTAAGGAATTACAATGGAAGAGAGGAGGTTTTTAAGGAAATATTAAAGTGAAATAATTTTGATATATATATAATATATATATATATATACATATATATATATATAATATATATATATATATATATATATATATATATATTATATATATATATATATATATATATATTGCCGCATAAAGAAGAGTTGCTATCGTTCGCTGTACTCGGACTAGAATTTTAATTTAAATTAATGTTGTTTATTATTTGTCCAAAATCTGGAATATTCTAGAACTTTCTTTGTTGTTCAATATAGATGTTTCTCGAATATTCTGATTGTGTATAAAAGCTGTGTCCCACCTGTTGGAATCAGTTCTCAGTTCTATTCTCAAGCTAGTTGCTTCGATTCTAATAAATACAATTGTTAGTTTAACCTAATCGTGTCATTATTTCAATCTTCTCGACAATATATATATATATATATATATATATATATATATATAATTTAATATGTGTGTGTGTGTTTGATTTTCGATAAATTAAAACTTTAAAACAGTATTATTTATGCATGTTTGAATGATCTAAAAGAAATTTATTGAATAGGGATAAAAGGAAATTTTGAAGAGAAGTTATAGCAATATTTTTCTGTGAAAAAAAAATGTTATGTAAAAAATAGAATGAATTCACTAAAAAATTAAATAAAATAAATAAATAACATATTTATATTTCAGTTATAGAACTTTCGATTTGTTGCGATAATATTTTTTCGCTTTCTAATAATATTTTTTTTTAAATATGTATAAATTATCTTATTAATATTTTCCATATATATTGTTATTCTTTTTCTTCTTATGTGATAGATTTTTCTTTCTCTTCAAACAAAATGTTAATAAATAAGTAAAAAAAAAATTTTATAGTCATTGGTTTATTTTCGTTGTGTTAATAATAATTTGTATATATTTCTGATTTTGTGACATATATACATGTATTTTAAACATATTTACATTTACATAATGTTATTTATATTAGAAGCAAAAAAATTCATATTACAATTTTTATTTCGATTTCTTTAAAAATTATTGAAAAATATAGTAATAATATTTTTTTGATTATAAAATGTAGTAAATATAAAAATTTTCTCAATTATATTTTTTTATTTTTAAAATAAATACTAACAAAAAATTTATATAAACAAAGAAAAAATTTTTGTAATTTTTATTTTTAGAATATTGTTTTTATCACTGGTGTTTTATCTTTTTCTAATATTCTAATGTCTTTTATTAAACTTATAGGTTTCCTTTTTATGTTTGAAATATTTAAGAAAATTTCTCTATGTATTTTTTTGGTTTTAAAATAAATGCATTTCATAAAAAAAATTTTGTATAACAATTTTTATTACGGATTAAAATATTGTTTCTGTTGTTCTATCTAGATAGAATTTTATTATTATAGTCAGTATATTATATGGTTTTCTTTTTATGCTTTGAAATATTTAAGAAAATTTTCCCTAAATTATATTTTTTCGGTTTAATATAAATGCATTTCATACAGAAAAATTTCAGTATCAAACAACTTTTGCAGCAATAACGGATTCAGAGAAATTCCTGTTCGCGGTCTGTTGAAATTCTATCTAGATAGAATTTCCTATTATTACCTAGTCAGTATCGGTTATATGGTTTTCTTTTTATGCTTTGAAATATTTAAGAAAATTTTCTTTAAATTATATTTTTTTGGTTTAAAATAAATGCATTTCATACAGAAAAATTTCAGTATCAAACAACTTTTGCAGCAATAACGGATTCAGGGAAATTCCTGTTCGCGGTCTGTTGAAATTCTATCTAGATAGAATTTCCTATTATTACCTAGTCAGTATCGGTTATATGGTTTTCTTTTTATGCTTTGAAATATTTAAGAAAATTTTCTCTAAATTATATTTTTTTCGGTTTAAAATAAATGCATTTCATACACAAAAATTTCAATATCAAACAACTTTTGCAGCAATAACGGATTCAGGGAAATTCCTGTTCGCGGTCTGTTGAAATTCTATCTAGATAGAATTTCCTATTATTACCTAGTCAGTATCGGTTATATGGCCCGCTGAGAGGTCCAGAAAAATCAGACTATATAAGCGAGGTGACCATATATGCGGAACAATGGAACTCTATAGTGCATATACCTTGTATTTTTAAT
>CM063504.1:120755171-120760171 GCA_032207245.1 Pardosa pseudoannulata | reverse complement strand
CTACTTTTTTGCAACACGAGGGCTAATGAGCCCGGGACAGTTTAAAGCCGATTCCGAACGACTACAAACACCCATGCCATAGGGGGATTCGAACCCACGAACTCCGGTTCCGAAGGCCAGCACCCTAACCCTTCGGCCATCGTTCGGCGGGGGACAAATGGGAAAGTGTTTTTTGTGAATGATATTTCAGTAAAACAACAGGTTTACTTATGTATGTATACCCCTAATAAATACCATAACACAATGTGGTTTTAAAATAACAAAATGATTAAAATATGATATAATGAACAAATTTAAAGTTTAGAATGAGTAATAAAGTATTTGAGCAATGAATTCAATAGTAAAATTAATATTAAAAGCTGTTTTTACATTTATTCCTTTGAATTTTTCTCTCATTTAGCTACACACCAAAATCTAATCTAACGTATTAATTTGAAGACATTTTAGAAGATAGAATCTGGGGCTTACTCTGGACATTGTGAGTCAGTTCGCACGTTCGTTGTGACGTCAGCTTGATCGTTTGCTAGCATAATGTCCGCAAGCTGGTGTCACAACGAACGTTCGAAAAGACTCACAACGTCCAGAGTAAGCCCTTCTGTCTTAAAATGCTCACCGTGGTGCACCTTAGACAGGAAGACGATGTGCAATAGATTACGGAAAATGATCTTGAGACGAATGATCCTGGATAATGCGGATGTGGGGTAGATAAGAGCCTGCTGCTCTGCAAGACATTTATTCCCGAAGAAGTCATTTTTGAGAACACTGTTGTCTATGCACAGCTAGGCAGATGACACACCCACATACGTGGACAGTTTTCTTTCCAAGAAACGGTCTTTTAGAATTTTGTAATTTCGGGGAGGGACTGGTCCCCTAAATCCCCCCACTTGCCTATGGCCTTGAACGCAGTCAGATATTGTACCGTAATCTGTAATTTGCTTCTTTTCTAAAGTCGCCGTTTTCGTTGTCAACGGTTCAACATTCTTTGGCAATAAGGGAAAAAAAATCTACCACTTTAAGCCCTTTGCACTCCACCCTAGTAACTCATAGAGGATACCAATAACTCCAGCACTATATTAGTTACAAGTACATACCTGTGATATAAAAGAAAAATGAAGTCGCATAAAATGGAGTAGAGTGATCATTGTTGAGTAGGCTCACCGTGTCGCAGTAGAAACGATAGTGGATTTAATGTTAGCATTTTAATATCACAAACACGGCGACAACGGAGTGAAAAGGGCTAAATCAGGCATTAACCCGAAAACAGTTGTTAATTCATGTCGTATCTTCCGATTTCATGTTTCACAATCGGCTTACCAAAGATGTTATGTGAGTATTTCAAAATTATTCTCCAATAATGAACAAAATTTATTCGCAAATAGGAATGTACCACCGTATTCGAATGGCTGAGTGGATAGTTTGCATCTAATGTCCTGGAGGAACATATATCATTACACCTAATCGCACTTTGAAAATCAAACATATTGAAACGAATCTTTAAGTCTTCTGGATATCCGTCCAACCAGTATAGCCACTGACATAAAAAAATAAACCATAAGAATTGTACTGCGTTAACTGAAATTTTCCACATAAATCATTAATTCCTTATGATTCCTTACCCAAAAAATTAAAAAAGATAAAAGATTAGCAAATTTAGAAGATATGAGGTTGACGTTGTCTTGTATATGTCCAGTGAACACGTAACATTAAAGAAATATGTTAAAAATTAATAAAATAACACAAAAATATCAGTCACAAGTTTCTATTAAAGTTATTTATGCATTTTTACTTGCTCAAAAATGATGCTAATAAACACTGGAGTATATATAATGGTTTTGAATCATAACTGCTCAATTCTAATAAAGCAGCTAATAGCAAAGCTAATGATTTCATATTAACTTCACTAAGTGTTCCGCTACAATAAATAGCTTACAAGAGCGTTTCTTACACTAGAAAAGGTCAGTAACCCCTCCTACAGACCAAAGAAAATATTCATTACCTGCTGGTCTAGCTGAGATAAGACTCAACCCTACAACTATCGGCGTAGTTACCACGGATCCCATCTTGGTCAGTCCAGAGCATCTGACAAGTGCACCGAGCTTGTAACAACTGCTTCAGCAGTACGAGATAGGATTGTTTTAGGGACAAACATAACATCATATGAACGAGTGATAAACGTTTTTTTGGCCGATAAGAGGAGGAATATCAATGTTCAGTTCATTTCATTTGTCTCAAAAGTGATAAGGATCAAATAGTCCCAGTTACTCAATAGACTACGTAAGGTTATTTTGGAGGTACCTGTTCGGTAGTAAGTTTACAAATAGGAAAGCTGTCTTATGCTGGAAAGCAAAGAGGTTCGCAGACTAAATAATAACATTCCTTAACTTTACTTCACTGCTTGATGATATACAGAAATAATGTATCATATATAGCAGGTGTGGCCAACCTGCGGCTCTTTAAAGGATTATTTGTGGCTCTCGATAAATGTACCCAAGTTCCCTTTTCATTTTTGTGTTATTATATTTTAAAAAATATTGCAACTGATGGAGCTCCGGCAGTGCTATGTAAAAAAATTGGTCTTATTGAGCGTTTAAGAGATGATTCTCAAAATCCACAATTCATACGGATTCACTGAATAATTCACCGAGAACATCACGTTACAAAATATTTAAAATATCCTGCTGTTATGAAAACAGTGTAACACGTTGTAAATTACATTCACATCAATGCAAAAAATCATCGACAATTAAAAAATTGACTTGAAAAATTAAAGAACGAAGAACTTCTAAATAGCATTCAATAAATATAATTTCTGAAAAAAAAATTGTAATACCTTTTTTGCATGCCTTTTATAAATACATATTTAATGACGGCTCGCGAAACATTTCAAATTTTGAAAAATGGCTCGGACTATCAAGGAGCTTGGCCACCCCTGATATATAGCTATAATAAAAGAAATTAAAACGTGTTTAAATTTGCTTTAGTGGAAAGATGATTTAAATAGGTAGGGCGTTGCCTTCCGATACCAGAAGATTCCAATCCTGTTTGAGGCGTTGAAACCGTTCGAAATTTGTAACTGTCTCCTAACGATGGCCGAATGGGTAAGGCACTGATCTTTGGAACCAGAGTTCGTGGGTTCGCATCCCACTGAGGCATAGATGCTCAGAATCGGCTCTAATCAGTAGGTCTCGATCTCATCAGCCCTCAGGTTGCGAAAATAGTAGACCTTAGCGTTCCAAACTAAAGCAAATCAAACCAAAAAGATCCCCTTTCTTAAGTTCTCTCGAAACAAAAAAGAGCATCACAAACTCCCAACTAGAGCTTTGTAAATTTACTTTTTCATTTACTGGTTATTCGATAAATGAAGATCTCAATACCGGTTTATCAGCTGAAAATTCGCTTATTATTATAGTAAACTGAAACCCCCTTAAAGTTTTAGTAATATTACACCAATTCCATTAACACATTGTGTGCAGGTACATTTTGCAGCGGAATTGTACCAGGAGCGGGCGTTTTGCGCGTAAATTTAGTTATTCAGTTAAGTCTCATAAGATCGAAAATTATTTAATTTTTTAATTAACTTTTCTTTTTTATATTAAAATGTATAAACAATAATATAAATAGACGAATAAACATATATATAAATTCAAATATATATATATATATATATATAATATATATAAATATACATATATATATAAATATACATATATTTTATATCATGTTCGCAAGGATAAATAAAAAGTTAATTTTAAATCTAAATTTATTTTTTTAATCAACTTTCCCGTTCTGTAATTCAGCATCAACTGATGTAAAAACTAGTTTTTGTCTAAATTTTTCCAGAATCTATGTAGTAGACAAGAACATTCGGCTTCGTTTTCCTGTATATACCGTTATTTTTGTACCCATAAACAAACTTTCTTGTTACACTAACCAGTACTAGTACGTGACCCACCCTTCAGTATCAATCGTCAAAAAACATACTAGTACGTGTCCCGTTTACAATGTGTTAAGATTTACTCGTCGTAGACAACGGACTAACGTATCTAAATGTTAAGAAATTAAAATTTGATAAATTTCTTTCTTTCCACCGAATGTGTCGAATTTAAAGGTGCATTACATGAAGATCTTTTCAATATTATGGATAAAGAAACTTACCCATAATAATGAAAAGAACAATAAGCAGGCTTCAATATCAGTTCTCAAACCTAATTTTTGAAATAACCTAATTTTTAATGCTTTACAAATAGCCATTTTCTTGAAATCTATTATTTCGATTGGTTTTACAAAATGCGGATAATTTTCAACAAACACTGCCAACACGATAGTAAATTCAATTAAGTGAAACTGTTTCAAGGAGAATCAGTACAACTTTCTGACTATGTAGACTCAGAACAAATAACTCTACAATGAAGAACGTATCGGGGAAATAACTTAAGAAAATAATGTCAAGGAAGAGGACTTTCCAGTTTCTCTAGTTAATAATGGACCAAAGAAGGCAGACGATTAGTAATGCAGTAACGGTTACTCATAATTTAAAAGAAAGTCTAAAAATGTACCGAAAAAAAATTTTTTTATTCCTAACTATTTTGTGGATAAAAATTAATACAGAAACAAAGTTAATTTTTTGCCATAATTACTAAATACCTCTGAGTGAAATATGGAGTCAACCGCATCATATATATTAGGGCTGGATTGCTTATCAATACATCGTCAAATATTGATATAATTTAAGTATCGCAATAAAAATATTAAAATTCCTGTCGGTGATACTGGTTTTTCTCTCGCGCACGATAACTTCGATCGCCAAAATACATCCTATATATTCTACATAAAGTAATTTTTTTCAAGTTATTGCTTTCGTTTGAAGTCCGGTGCACTTATTTACCCACGTACTTGATAAAACTAAAGCCAAAAAATTTGTTGTAGCAGGGCCGAAACTAAGTACTTTGGCGCCCGTGCCATAAAACTAGTTAGCTCCCCTACCGCCAAATCTAGTAAAA
>CM063504.1:120680225-120755071 GCA_032207245.1 Pardosa pseudoannulata | reverse complement strand
TAAAAAAAAAGTATACAAGTTTTATATCTGTAGCATATACTCAGAATCTCTCGAATCACAAAATAAAAAAAGGACCAACTTTATGTATTATATAAAGAGATAAATCATTAGTAATTACTTTCCTAGATTTAGCTTTCAAGAATAAATTAACGATTTCATCGTTGTTAAAGCTGTTTGCAATTTCTTTTTCAATGTACAGTTTGGACATTCTCTTTCCTGTCTCAATAAGGAGCGTAAATATGATTTTACCACGTTCAGCTAGCTAAAAGAATGTTCAAACTAAGCTATCGGTATAGGCAGTCACACAAAGTTTCTCAAAGCAATTACTAAATTTACACCACACACACATATATATATATATATATATATATATATATATATATATATATATATATATATATATATATATGTTGAATATATTGAAATTTTCAACTGATATGACTTCATGTGAATTAAAAATTAGTAAAGTACTGTAGTGCCAGATATGCAACCATTTTGGTCCCCTCAGATACATTTGTATTTAGAAGATCATGGCAAAATAAAAAATATAAAGTCAACAGCAATTAAGTTTAAAGTTTCTCTGAAAATCGGAGAGAAAAGATAAGTCTGACTGATGTCAGGTGGGCCAATTATCGTGTAGTGCTCCAGATGTATTTTATTTTATAATAGCTTGCAGAGGTCGTAAGTATTTAAATATTTATTTAGTACATTGGATATTTTGATGCGTTGTGTTTATTATTTAAAGTTAATAAATCTCTTAACCCAAGTTTGAGAACCTACAGACAATTTTAGGAATTTAATATTCATCAGAATCCTGAAACAGGACTGAAAAAAAATGCTAATTTTTAAAGATTTTATTTACACTAGTGTACAAGTATTCTCTCTCTATATATCTATATCTCTAATCTCTCCCTCGCTCTATCTATCTATATCTCTATCTCTATCTCTATCTCTATCTATATCTCTATATCTATCTCTATATCTATCTCTATATCTATCTCTATATCTCTATCTATCTATCTATCTCTCTATCTCTATCTATCTATCTCTCTCTATCTATCTCTATCTCTCTCTCCATCTCTCTCTCCATCTGTTTCTCTATCTCTCTCTATCTCTCTCTCCCCATCTCTGTTTCTCTATCTCTCTCTATCTCCATCTCTGTTTCTCTCTATATAGATCTCTCTCTCTCTATATATATATCTATATATATATCTCTATATATATATATATATATATATATATATATATATATATCACACATATATATATAACTTTCATTAATACTTACCAGTTGCTCTTCAGTTTTTAAATTATTTATGTGTTAGCTCGGAAGCCTAATCAACTTTTTACTAAAGAATTTTGATTTTTTAATCTAAAAATTTTTTTTAGTACAAAGAGAGGATCTGAATCATGCAATTTTTATGAATAAGATATTTTGTAACTTTTGTTTGTGCTGAAGTAACACGGGAAAAGGGGGATTCTCTATGATAGCAGAGTTGTATCAGGTGGAACTCTGATCTCAGTCTCACTTTTGGTCAGGGGTTCTCGGATCCTGAGACTATTTCATTGATTTGGATTTTGATAACTATTTACCACTACTGCCACCTGATTCCACCAACTGGTAATAATCGATAACGAACACGCGAACCTAGAACTGAACTACGACATGGCTATCAAAGTAATCTTTGCAACAACCTCTTGCGTTAACCAGAGTAATTTCTAAAATATAGTTTTTAATTATTGTGGACATCAACGAGAAAAAAAATTATAAACTAATTTTAGTGCGATATACTGCGCAGGAGATCTTTATATTGGAAAGTTTTCGTATCCAATATGTCGAACCATTAGGGAAAAAAAATGGTAACTTTCTCGTGACTATCATCTTTGAAATTTGACTCTACCTTCATTTCTTTGACCTGCTGTTAATGAATTCATACAAAACACCAAAGGAATGTGCTTCACAAAGCATGTCGCACATAGAACTATTTAAAAAAATAAAGTCATCTTTACCAGTATAAATGGTATTTTGTTGGGTCGGGAGTAATAAGTAACTTACCAGTATAAATGGCAAATCATGCATAGGCCGCCTACGAGAAGAGCTTCATTTTTTTTTAAACCCTCGTTGCATTTTGTTTTAAACACATACGCCGAAACATGGTATGTTTTTATGAGCTATAACAGAATTTCATTTACGAACATAATTTCAAACGCAATGCTTCAGATACTGACATATTGAAGACTGGGTTATTTTCGACAGTTTCATTCCTACTCCATTTCTTGTTACCATTTTCGCACAAATCTCATAGTGGGAGGAGGTACAGTTTACAATCATTTGTTCACAAATAATGCTTCATATTTCTAGTACTAGGTGCCAATAATATAGATAAACTTTGAAGAGTTATGTTAAATATCTTTGCAAATAGCAAAGTCGACGGGAAACGCAAAATAGACTTTGAAACTCACCCAGAAAAGCCTAAAAAACCCATGTCCTTTGCGATAGAAATAATCAAATAATGTACGAAAATAAATAGAAATGCAAATAACGACATTAAAGTTTTTAAATACTTTATTTTTTTCGTCTCTACATATGAATACAAACGAAAGCACAGTTTGGTTTGTCTACATAGACAACATACAAAAGTGATTTTAAGAATACTTTCATATACTTCTACAGGGAATATTTCATCCAACAAAACAGTTGGTAAGCATAGAATAAAATGAAATTTAAAACTACTTTTCCAATACAGTCTTCCTACAATTATTTCCGCATAATGAAATTGTTTAGTATAATTGGAGATTGATTTTTGTAAACAATATAATAACAGATACTTCAATGATTCGAATCAACATAATCTCAGTTGTGTTAAGATAATTGCTAGAGACACAGGTACATATGACACAGTAAAATAAATATTTTATATACAATTTGAGCCATACTCGAATACATTTTTCATTAGCTCCAAGTATTTACCAAGCGAATCGCCTTAAAGTTATTCAACTTGACCAGTACCATATCCTGTAACGCTGCAGAGTGTAAACCATGTTAAAGTTTTGAGGTAATTTTAAACACAGACATACACAAAGAAATTTCCCCATTTACTTACATAATGTCAGAATTGTCCTCTGTGTACACAGACTTGTGAGTTATTTTACAACATAAGGATTTGAAATATAAGAAGGCTTGCTCCAGAACCCTTTATTCTTCTACAAACTAATATTATACTACTTATTTTACTATCCTATATATACTCTATACTAATAGCTAAACTAAACTAAACAACTATAATAAAAACATGGCCATGTTAAAATCTTAAAATCTAAATTACCACACATCTTCAACGCAACTCAAGATCAACACCAAGTATAGCAAATAGAAATGTTTATCGAGATGTCATGTCAATAAGATTCTTGTATTCAGAAATGTGTAGCGATAGGTAAATATTTATACGTTGTGAATGAATTAAATTGATCCCACACACAAAATGGCATACACAAATCATCAAGCAATCTTAACACAGAGGGGGGGGGGGATGTAGTGAACAATTTCAAAATTGCGTCAGTTCCGGGTCATTTACGAAAGTTTTCACAGTAAAAGAATTCAACTTTGGATAGACTTGATCAAACCTCAAAAAGTAAATGTAGGAAGTCCACCTAATTTTCATGTCTTTCTCTGTATAAATATTCAGCAGGTAGGGAAGGCTGCCATTGTTTAAATTCCATAGCATCTGTAGAATTCCACAATCTTCCAAATCGGAAAAAAATTATGCAATGTTCCCGTGGCCATGCGCAGGTATTATTCCTAACTTGCCACTATAAATGGTAAAATAAAAATATTACAAAATTAAAATACATAAACTACCAAAACAAATCTTAAATTGCATTTGAGAATTTTTAGTTTTCCATTACCTTAATACCTCAAAAATAGAATAGAATTATACATTATCAAAATTGAGCATTAAACATTACGTATTGCAACTTTACAACATTAACCCCTTCTGGTATGATTTAATAATGAAAAACTGCATGAAATAACCATTTAATTTTTATTTAAAAACTTGTTTCATTTTACAATTCTTACATATTCTTAATTAAAATCCACTTTTTACATAGTGTTAAATAATATCAGAAACAGTAAAATTAAGAAAAAATCAAAGCAAAACATTAATAAGGTATACAGATAATAGTCTTCAAGCTAGTGGTAATTTTCAAAACAAAGTGCAAAGTAATTCTTAATTGTTTACACCGTCAAGTAGTCTCACTTTTAATTTGATTCTTTTAACACACACGGCATTTCTTAGGTTCTTTTATTCTGACTCATTAATTTGGCAATGACTTGTACCAAGTAAACAATATGCAATAGTGACTTGTGATTTTCACAAGTGATAAAAGTGTTGCCAAATTCAGTACACTAGAAATTTTAAACTAAATTATCATATTTAACAGTAACTTTAATCGCATGACGAGTGTAGCTCATCATTGTGCGGTATGGAATGAAAAACTAATGACGAGCTAGACTCGTCATTTTACCGGAAGGGGTTAAGATTCCAGAACATTCATTTTGATGTAATAAAATTATTCTTGGCAATGAGTTAAACTTATCACCTACAGGCCTTATTACATGTTAACATGTACATGTTGAAAAAGCAATGTTTTCGATCAAAATGCCTTTTCTCGAAGCATAATAAACCGATTTCTCACGTGATAAATTTTGACTCATATTTGGATTCAGATTTATATGTGATGAGGTCTTTAAAATCGGTTGAGTACTTGTTTGCTGTCACTTTTTTTAAGCATACCCACGACTAAAATTATAGATTTCGTACAAACCTTGCAGAGTTTATTTTTTTAACGTATATGAAATAATTTACCACTTGCTTTTAGAATCTGGGGTCAATTTAAATTAAGTTTATATTACAGAACAGAAAAACATTTGAATTGGAGCTCTACTGCTGTCTTACTACACAAAGGATAATGAAACCGAGACCTGCTTAAAGCCGAATTAGGACGGCAACATACATCCGTTCCCACAACACAGTTCAAACCAGAAAAACTACGGTAACTAAGAATAGCAACCTACCCTTCGGATATCGTACGCTAAAATTATGCAAAACTAACCCAGAGGTAAATTTAGAGTTGCCAATTTATTAGGGTTTTCACTAACAAGTTTCATTAATTTAGTTTGTAAGATAGCAACAGAGAAAAACCTCCATTGAACTCGGAGGAAATGACATTGACTTTATATCCTAGCGTGACATATCTACAATTTACAAAGTTAATTAGAAACTGTTTGGTCTTACCTTCAGCATCAATTTTAGTATATGAATATCTGAAGATGATATTGTTTATATGCTCTCCTGCATATCTTTTAGATTTTAATCCAGCCTGTCTTACATAGATTCATTAATGACATTTACTTAACAGAAAGCATTTGGACTACCTGCAAGGGATTCGGTAGTACTTTCTTTCACAGTAGTTTCCCATCGTAAAGTTTATCTATAAAAAAAGGATTAAATTTTAGATATTACCAGTAGGTCATTCCTGGCTTTCATCAAAATAAATTAATTTAAGTACCTTAGAAATTATTTTTAAATTCAATTATCATTACATAATATTTTATTCAAGACTTTCATGACAAGTCTTTCGGAAGATGTAAAATATTATAGTTATATAATAAACAAAATGGAGGGTTAATTTGGAATGTATCTAGTAAAGTACTTAATCAATACTAGAAATACTACAATACTAGAAAAGTGAAAGTATATACAATGTATGATTAAGGTCTTGTTTATAGAAATCAACGAGTTGAGAAAGTTTGACATTTCGAGTTAAAGAGGTAGAAATCGAGTTCAACAAGTGGAATTAGTAACTTATTTACGGTGCCGAACCAAGCTCGACATCTATCCGTTGCAAAACAACTTAAAAGTAAAAAGATTATACGTACTTAATTTACAACATTTAGGTTCGACAAGAAAACAATTATACTATTTATTCTGTTATGTATTTCAGTGCTGTAGAAATCTATAAATTGAAGTAATTTTAGCTATGGAAGTGTCTGCCTTAATGGTTGTCATGCAAGATTTTGAAATAAGTGATTAAGGTAAAGTTATTTTGCGAGTGTTTAGTGTTTTGTAAATAATATCATTACTAGAGTTAGCTCCCTTTTTTACCAGTTGGGTTTAAAATATATTTCTATCGCAGGAAACTAAGTCATTCTATACTACACACTTAAAACTTTAAGAATCGAGGAGCAAACCAGTACAGAACGAAATCAAAGGAGGACTTGTTAAGCACGATTATTGTGCTATCAAAATTGTCAGCAAAATGTCTTACCTTTGCAGAGGAGATCTGGGGTATACTTCTCAGAACTTTAAGGTCTACTTTCACATTAGGCTGTCTGTCGAAAGTGTTGCCAAACTTGGCGGTGCCCATCTGCTGTACCGATGTCAGGTTATTATCAGTGCATACAACTCCTGAGTACCCACTTTTGGAAGTGTTTTCATACAAACTCAAAAATAGAGAAAACCCGTTTCTTTGAGGAATTTTCTTCAACCATATCTTCGTAATTTCCAAGCAAGAAAACTGCTTGTTTTCAAAAAGACGGGGCACACAATTCCTAAGAAATCTGAAATATCATTCATGGCTCGAAAGCCCAGCTTAGGCCATAGCCTTCTAAAGCAGTAGATTCCAGGTTCCGCAGCTTACAACCAAACTCCTTGATTTCTTGGTGTTAAGGAAAGAGTCCTCCTCGACTGCGTTCACCCATCAAAGTTTAGGTCACCTTCCTGTACTGTTTGGTCTAAGCAAAATATTTATCTGCTTTTAAAACAGCCTGTCTCTCCAAAGTCTTGAAGGAAAATTTTTTTGGCTTGCAATAGTCTTTATAAATATTATACAAAAAGAGTTCTTAAAAGAGATTTAAGACTCATTGATGTAGCCTCGTGTTTTAAAATGGAATATTTAACCTCTGTTCATTGAGGATTACTTCAGGATTTCTCTATAAGATTTTTCAAAGACATAGATCCTACACAAATATCTTAATGCTTCATTAACACTTAACAGTATTGCTCAGTGATACGTGACACAAGTAACTTCATTTATTTGGTAGAACAAGTCTTCTATAAAACTTTAATTGTTGTGGCTGATGAGTTTAGCGTTTTATATCAAGAACATTTGACCTGTTAGCATAGTACAAAGTAAAGTTTAAGATTACTTAGTGTATAGTTCTTACACCGGAACTTTGATGTCAAGAACAAAACAGCTCCTGAGTTTGAGACTTTTAGTTCTAACATTTAGATGGTCGCCAGTATAAAGGATTCACAATAGTCTTTATACTATTATACTGCAGAGAGTTCTTTTAAAAAATGATAGATCTTTTTACTCAATGTAGCCCGATGTTTTAAACTTTATACGGAATATTTACTTCCGTTTCCCGAGGGTTATTTCAGATAAGATTTTTCAAAGACAGATAATACAAAATTATCTTGTTGCTTCATTAACATTTAACAGTATTGCTCAGTGGTATGACACAAGTAACTTACTTTAATTGATAGAACACTCTCATAAAATTATAATTGTTGTGGCTGATGAGTTTAGCGTTTTATATCAAGAACATTTCTGGCCTGTTAGAGTACGAAGTGAAGTTTATGCTGTACTTTTTACACCGGAAAGAGGATATAAAAAATAAAATAACTATTGAGTTTTAAGATACTTTAGTTTTAGCATTTAGATGATCGCCAGTATAAAGGATTCACAAATATGTGTTCGAAAATCTTTCCATTTAGAAAACTAGAAATTTAAATATTACTTAGTAGGGGCTCAAGATGTACCCCCAATATTTCCTGCCATATATCTATACCATGTTTTCTTTGTTGGTCCGTTTGGAACGCAGTGGGATGTTTTCTGCAATTGGCTCAATAGGACCTGGACCTACTGCTTAAAGACTGATCTTACCAGCTACAATATCCATGCCAGCAGTAAGATTTGAACCCACGAACTTCGTTTAGGAGCTATATTTCTTATATGAATCATTAATGTCAGGTTTGACAGAAGTCAATATATATATTTTTCATTTACCTTAATCTATGAATTTTGATTCTCGTTTCCGGCTGTATAGAAAGAAATTTAGAGAAAAAGTAGGACAGGAGAAAAATAAATTTACTGTTAAACCCCAACTAAAATAGGTAAGTTCAACGGCCGGAATCGAGGAATTATATCCTAAATTTAAAAAAATTGAGTAAAATTTCTAAATAAGTCACGCTTTTAGACGTAGACGGGACCAAAAGGAATATATAATTACTAGCTGACCTAACTTGTAACATGTCAAACCTGGCATACATCCTCACCTAAACTCAGAGCTATATTTTTAACATCTTGAATACATTATACCGAGCTTTCAGAACAATGTGTCAGGACCTAATATCAATATTGACCTTTCTAATAATTACCACTTATAATTCCTAGCCAAAAAAGGTTTTCTACTGAAAAGATGTTTAAAACTGCCAATCTGAAAAATAGAAGCAAATGAAACTGAAATAAAAATCAGTCATCCAAGTGATCTTACAGCAAAATTTTATGAAGATAGACAAAAATCATTCATAAAAAACAGAAAAGTTGGAAGGAAAACTTCTGCTGGAGTGATGAAATATATACTGGAAATAGGGAAACAAGCCGAGACTATTTTCGATTGCTTACTCCATCAATTCACGCAGAAACTGCCAAATATCTTTGAAAAACTATAGACAGTAAATATAAAATATGATATTGATGTCAATAGTAAAGGAACACTTCTACAAAACGAAAAATAGTTATAGGCAATCTGCCCCTTTTATATTTAGGATTCTACTTGGCAAAGTAAAGCTAATAAAACTTTCAGTTGTTCAACACTACTAATTTCGATATTAAAAGAGAAGCCACCCAGTAGAGAATTCAAATACTAATATTGATATAACCAAAGTGAATGAAGATTGCCTTTAATCATTAAAAGCAGAAACATGTCTTTAATGTATGTATTCTACTTAAATATTTTATAATCTAAATGAAATGTATAAACTCTATAATACTAGAGCCATTCCAGCCAAATAAATATACATTTGAAATATTCATAAATATACCTTATAATGAACTGCAGACTAAAATAAGAAGTTTTAATAGGTTTGCATACTATAGTTATCTCTTCATAAGTGATCATCCATCATTTTAAACCTCATCAGAATGCCACATATAAAAAAACTCTCCTGAAAAGAGATACTTGGCATAACACGTACACGTAGTATCGTAAATTGTAGCTTTGGGGTAGACCAAACTCATGATTTTAGTTGATAGACCTGTCGAAAAAATAAACCGATGTTTAAAACCAGATAAAAAAAAATCCAAATAACAAAGTTATAAATAAAAGAAGATATCTGAAAATGTAGTAGATTGTTTACAGGATTGATGCTTAGACTGAAAAGAAGCATTTCCTATCTCAAATTTTCGAAAGAAAAGACTTTAGATGAATGTTTAAATGATCGGTGTGTACTACAACTGTATTACGAATAAGAACAGTGCATTCATTCAAATCTACATCTTCTGTAAAATCTATCTAAAAAAATTAAATTCTGAAAATTGTGTTATGACAAAAACCGCGTTTTTGATGCTTCATCATTGAGTAATTGCTTGGCAAGTGTTAGAGTTTAAGAAGCATAAAATGCTAGATTCTAAAACCGCGTGGAAAGGTTGATTCGACAATTAGATATATGCTTTTACTGTATCCATCTGCAAGTGACAAATTGCCTAAGTTAAAACTATTTAAAAATTAACATCTATAAAACTACTTAGACCTATTCTGCTCTATGGAAGTGAATTCTGGGCAATAACCAAATTGCATGAAAATAAATTGCTGGCTTTTGAAAGGAAAATCCTAAGAAAAATATTTGGTGCAGTTCTAGAGAATAATTTTTAGAGATCTTTATTCTATTTTGAAATTTATAAAAAATATGAGCAACCTCATGTTGTTAAAGTCATAAAAATCAATAGACTGCGATGGCTTAGACACCTATTCCGACTCTGGCATAAACCCAGTAAAACAGCTCACTTTCACTAATCCCATGGGGTAGAGGAAACGAGTAAGACCCCCAATTAGGTGGCCTGTTTCAGTAGAGGGACTTTACTGTCAAAAAGGGAAACTGTAGGAGTCTTGCAGCAGATAGGAATGGCCACTTGTAGCAGGCTGTAGTGCTTTAGAAAAAGAAAACTAAACATCCTTCCTCCAGAAGGAATGGTGATATTTGATTCCAAAACTAAAAAACTAAAATGATTCCAATACTTTAGTATGCAATAAGTGAGTAAATTGAGAGAAATTAAACAAAATAAGTTTATGAGCAGTAGTAGTAGTAGTACATAAAGTGAATTGGAACGTTACGGTCGACTGTTTTGCTCAGCGTTAGCTAACAAGAGCGAGATCTCCGGCTCCGAACACCTATATCACTTTAGAGTTTCAACTGAAATGCTAATCATGTATAATTATTAAATTTAATTGTGTTACTAGCGATAAATTCGCAAGTAGTGAATTTATTGGTATTTAAAGATTTTGGAAATTTTAAATTGCTTACAGTTCCAGTTCAATGTAGTTCTAAATTATATATATAATTTAGTTATTGAATTATACTTGCAAAATTCTGAAGTCCTAAAAATAGATTCATTACATATTTGGAAGGATATATTTCTCTAAATTTACATCTTCAGTTTAACACTATTAACCTCATCAGCCACTTTAACAATCTGATTAACAAGTTTTTTCTTCAAGTTTTCAAAGCACATAGTTTCCATGAAGTTTAATGACACATTCTTCGTAGAATGAAATCCTTGAATGATTGTTAATGAAATGACTAATGGATTGATTATGTTATATGAAAGTAATGTTAATGAATGTTTTGAAATAGTTAGCAAGGGAAAATCAATTCCACGAGGTTTCATTCATAGTCGTTTAGTCCACTTCTACAAAACAGAAGTCTAGTAAGAACTTTTCCGTTTCCTTCAAATAATTCTTTCAGACTGGAAGTGAAAGTATTTAACAAGATCATTACTGCTATTTTTTAATCTTTATAGTATGTCAGCCGTATCAGAATTCAAAAAATTTAAGTTTCTCTTCCGCAAGAATTACGTAATTTTCGAGCTTGACTACGAAGTACGTGATTTCAGGCACATCCATCGAGAACAAATGAACACTTACCTTTAAGATTTAAAATAAACCAGAAGCTTGTTTATATTTAAACTTTGCATGGATTTTAGTTACAAGCTACTGCCAGAAGTAGATATGCATTATGCAAGCTTTACGTAAAGAAAAATCTGAGTATCTTCGGGGTGAGTACTGGAATATGAGCACCCGAGATGCGATTCGTTGATGACATTCTCTCAATAGAACATATTCGGACTACTAACAGGTGATTCCCAATACTTGCTTTCACAAACTCACTTCATCCTGTCTACCTATTAAAATAGGATTAAAAATTAAAACGTTACCAGTATCAAATTGTTAAGTTTTCATCAAATACATTGATAACTTAATTCATTTTCAAATATAGACTTTGTATCATGACAATGCTTTACTCAAGACTTTTCGTGACAAATGTTTCAAAAGAATTCTTTGTTACATATTTACAGTTATGGAATAAACTGAAAATAGTTAAATTTGGAATATATTTAGTAAAGTATTTAGTCGCCAGGTAGAAAAAAATTACAATTAAAATATATTCAAGATACGAAAAACATTCTTGCTTATTAAAAATCTATAGTCGTTCAGGGAAATTATGACCAAGTTCAGAGATTTTGGTTTATTGCTAAAATTCAACCCATTTTGCTCTAAACTTATTCCCGATATTCTAATTTAAATGTTTATTTTGTTAATTTTTTGATATTTCAGTCAAATAAGGGAACAGGATACAGTGTCAAGTCAAAATCTTGAAGTTGTATTCGTTGCAAGATAAAGTGAGAGCAAATTGTTAAACATACTTTATCTACAATGAGTACAACATTTAGGTTCCAAAAGAAAACAATTCTAGTATTTTTCCCCATTTTCTATTGCAATGCTGTAGAAATCTATAATTTAAATAATTTTAACAATGGAAGTGAGTCTTAAATAACGGTGGTCATGCTAAATTTTGAAATAAATTCTTTAAAAAAATTTTCAAGTGTTTACAATGTTTGTAAAAATTATCGATACTATAGTTAACTACCAGTTACTTCCCCCTCCCTAAAAAGACATTTCTATCGCTGGAAACTGAGGTATTCATTACATTCCTGTTTAAATCTTTAGATTTCAAAAGCAAACCAGTACAGTATAAAAACCAAGGCCTTTTAAAGCACGATTATTTTCGTTAACAAAATAATTAGTAAAATGTCTTACCTTTAAAAAGGCGAGCTGGGGCATACATCTGAGAACTTTAAGGTCTACTTTAACATATGCTGCAAGTCTTAACTGTCAAACGTGATGATGTCCATGTGCTGTACAAACAGATGTGGATATCAGTGCATATAACTCCCGAGTATCCAGTTATAGAGGTTTTCATAAAGACTCAAGAGTAGCAAATAACCGTTTCTTCGACGAATTTTCTTCATATCTACGTAGATTCCAAGAAAAGAAAATACATGTTCTCAGAGACGGGGAGACAACACCCAAGAAGTCGGAAATATTCATGGCTCGAAAGCCCAGTGTAGTCCAGAGCCTTCTAAAGCAGTCTATTCCAGGTTCATCCGCTTGGTCTTGAGGATAAGACAGTCCTCCTCGATTTCGTTCACTCTTAGTTTGATTCACCTCCTTCCTGATTGTTCTAGACAAAGTATTTATCAAGGTGTTTTAAAATAGCCTTTCTCTTCAAAGTCTTGGAAATTTTCCGGCTTACAATAGTCTTTATACTGTTATACGGCCGAGAGTTCTTTTAAAAATGATAGATTTTTTACTCAATAATGTAGCCTCATGTTTTAGATTTAATACGGAATATTTAATTCCGTTTTTTGAGGATTATTTCAGGACTTTTTCAAAGATATAGATCCTACAAAATTATGATGCTTCAATAACATTTAACAGTATTGCTGAGTAGTATGAGACGAGTAACTTCATTTAATTGATAGAACACGCCTTTAATAAAATTTTAATTGTGGCTGATGAGTTTTGCGTTTTATATCAAGAACATGTTTGACTTGTTAGAGTACGAAGTGAAGTTTATGCTGTACTTATTGCGTTATTTTCACACGGGAATGAGGATATAAAAATAGAACTATTGACCTTAAGAGATTTAAGTTCTAGCATTTAGATGTTCGCCAGTATAAAGGTTGGTTGGTTGGAGTCTTACGGCGCAAGGTCCTATTTAGGACATAAGCGCCAAGCACAAGGTGTTTTCATAAAAACAACAAGACCTAACTGATAAAAGAGCCCTAACCCAAAAACAGAACAAGCTAAAACCAACAAAGTTAAAACTGTACCAGTTTAATAACTTTATAAAGTCTGAAGTATATATACTCAATTACACCGGATAGGCAAGTAAAAGGTAAAAATGATGAAACATTAAAAAGCTAAAAGCACAATAAATTTTAATTAAAAGATGTAAATCGCCAGTATAAAGGATCTACAGATCTGTGTTCGAAAAGCTTTTAATTTCGAAAAACTAGAAATTTAAATATTAGTAGGGACTCTAAGTGTACCCCTAATATCTCCTGCCATATATCTATGCCATGTTTTCTTTGTTGGTCGATTTGGAACGCAATGGCATTTCTTCTGCAAGAGGCTCAGTAGGACTTGAACTTACTACTTAAAGACTAATCTGAACGACTACAATATCCGTGCCAGTAGTACGATTTGAACCCACAAACTTCGTTTAGGATCTATATTTCTTAGATGAAGCATTGATATGTCAGGTGTGACAGAAGCTAATATATGTATATTCATTACCTTAACCTATGAATTTTGATTCTCGTTTCCGGCTGTATAGAAAGAAAATAAGAGAAAAAGTAGGACAGGAGAAAAATAAATTTACTGTTAATCCCCCAACTAAAATAGGTAAGTTCAACTGCCGGAATCGAGGAATTATATCCTAAATTTTAGAAATTTAGAACAGAATTTGGAAGTCATGCTTTTACGAGTAGACTGTGCCAATGAGAACATGCCATACTTTTGACCTAACTTTTAACCTGTCAAACCTGCCATGCATCCTCACCTAAACTCATCTCTAGACCAACATTTTAAATACATTATGCATGGTATTTTGAACAAAATTTGGACGGAATTAATAACAGTATTGATATTCCTAATTATCACGTATTACATTTTTTGGCTAGAAATTGTGTTCGACCAGAAGGAGAATATTTAAAATATAGGAACAAAATGGAACAGAAACAAAAGAACAGTTATCGAAGAGATGTGAAAGCCAAACTTAAAGAAAATACGTAAAAATTGGAAAGAACTTCTGCTGGAGTATTTCCAGCAATGTTACATGCAACTTTAGCACACGGCAGAGTATAAACTGGGAATATAAAAATCCCAGACTTCTGAAGATATCTTACTCTATCATTTGATAAGAAATTGTCAAATATTATATAAGAGTATAGTAGAGAAAGATAGATAATGATTAAAATAGTAAAGGGAAAACCTTTACAAATCTAAACATAGTTATAGGTAAGTTACCCTTTTATATTCATGATTCTACATAGCCAAGTAAATCTAGTGACTAACATTTTTATACTTTCAAGAACTAATTTCCGATATTAAAGTAAAGCTTTTCAGCAGAAAATTCTTTCAAATTCTAGTATCTATATAACAAATGTAAGTGAAGATTGCCTTTCCTCGTTAAAGACGAGGAATGCGTGGTCTTTAATACATGTATCATACTTATAACTAATTCTCAATTTAAACAAACTGTATAAACTGTAACTCATTAATACCAAACTCATTTCTGCCAAATATATACTCGTGAATTCCTGAAATGTAACTTAAAATGAACTGGAGATAAAAAAAAAATATTAAGTTTAAGCAACCTTGCATAGTATAGCCGTTCTTCATTAGTGATTATTTTAAAAACCGCAGAATGGCATTTAAAAAACTACATGAAAAGAGGTAATTGGTATAACACGTACACATAGTGTAAACTGAAGTTTTGTGGTAGACAAAACTAATTGTCATGGTTTTAGTCTATGTACCTGCCGGAAAATTAAATAGGGATGTTTGAACCCTGATAAAATGTATATGCAAAAAGACAGTCATAAGTAATAGAAGATATCTGAAAATGTAGATTGCTTACAGAACTGGCGTTCAGACTGAAAAGTCCGAAATTTTCCAATTCAAACTTTCGAAGAAAAGACTTATCCGAAGACTGTTTCAATGACCGATGTTTACATCTGTATTAGGAATAAGAACCGTGCATTCATTCGAATCTACATATCTCCAATCTGTTGAAAAGATTAAGTTCTGAAAAATTGTGTCGATGGCAATAATAACAGCGGTTTTGATGCTACATCATTGATTAATTGCTTAGCAAGTATTACAGTTTTGAAATAGCATAAAATATTAGATTCGAAAACCGCATGGAAAGGTTGGTTGTTCAACGATTAAATGTATGCCTCTACTAGATTCATCCCCAAATGACAAATTACTTAAACTACTGAAACATTCTACCGCAAGAATTGGTGTTGATATCGATTCCAAAACTCTAAAAAACTTAGTCAATGATGATTCCAATACTTTAGTATGCAATAAATGGGTGAATGGAGAGGAATGGAATGCATAAAATGGAGCATATAGTTAATACATAAAGTGAATTAGAACGCTACTTTCCACATATTCGCTAAAAGTTGAATAACAAGACAAGGACCTGCGGCTTCAAACACCTGTACCAGTGGAGAGTTTCAGTTAAAATGCTAATCATGTACGATCATTAAATTCTATTATGCTACTAGCGATAAATGTACAAATAGTGAATTTATTAATATTTAAAGATTTTGGAACATTTTAAATTGCTTAAAATTCCAGTCCAATATAGTTCTAAATTATATATATAATTTATTTATTGAATTACTTGCAAAATTCTGAAATCTAAACCATAAATAGATTAGTTTCATATTTGGAAAGATAATTCTTAAAATTTACAACTTGAGTTTAACACTATTAACTTCATCAGCCACCTTTGTAAGTCTAATCTTACTGACAATGTTGTTTATTCACAAGTTCTCAAGTCACATAGATTCAAGTAAGTTAGTTAAACGTCGCATTCTTCGTTGAAAAAAAGTCTTCATGAATATTAATGAATGGATGTTATGATTTTAAAGTAATATTAATGAATGTTTTGAAGTGGTCAACAAGGATAATAAATTCCACGAAGAATCATTCACAGTTATTTAATCCACTTCTAGGAAATGGATGTCCAATAAGAACTTTTTACTTTCCTTGAGAGTTTCTATCAAACTGAAAATTAAAATATTTAACACGAGTATCACTGTTATAATCTAGTCTATACATCATACGACAGCCATATCAGAAATCCGAAAGTTGGAAATTTTCATTACTTTTACAAGAAGAATTCCATTATTTTACGAGTTAATACTCGAAGTACATGATGTGTAGCACTTGTATCCGGAACAGAAGAACCTTTGTACTCACCTTGAATATTAAGAATCAGAAACTTGTTTATGTTTAAACTTCACAAGGTTTTCAGCAATACAAGCTACTGTCACGTGTAGATATGCATTACACAAACTCTCCGCAACGACTAAAATCTGCGAATCCACGAGATGAGTACTGGAGTTTGAAAAACCACAGGATCAGACATATAGAGCAGTAATTTATCATCAGACTGAAACAAGGTGAAAGTTATCTTGGGCATGTGCGAAAGTCGAAAATTTGAATTCCTGCAGTTGCCAAATAGAAACTGGGAAATTAGCGGTTCGAATACACAACACATTAACTATGAAAGTTCAAAATTTTTAATTTGTATTGGCATGTACCGGTCCGTTTTTAGCAGTTTACAAGTTTTTATTTTCTTAATAACCCAAAACAATTATAACATTTCAAACAACTTTTCACAATGTGAAATGATATCCTTGGTATTATTATTAAACCAAGAATATCATTTCACATTGTGAAAAGTTGTTTGAAATATTATAATTGTTAATAATAATTTTTTTATTAGGAGCAAATGCTATCTCAACTGATCAGAACAGAGAACAAACGCTTCTGCAAATAAACTTTTAATGCTGAAAACAACCGTTAGAATGGTTTAAGAATCAGATTGCAGAGAATAAAATGAGTACTAGAAGGCGATTTCACGCAGTAGGGCAAATTCTCAAATTATGACAATTCTGGCTTTAATTTCAAACGGAAGGGCAGTTCAATGTTTGTCTATTGGCTGTTGTAAACATGAAAATGAATGGGAAGGGCATTATAGTAGTCCGTAACGTTGCGATAAATTGCCTTATTGTTTTGTCAGTATTATTGTTGTGCTCTTAACTCCTATTTTCAAAAATGCCACATGATTTTTGTAATGTGTATTTTTACAAACCATTACACAGTTTTATGACAAAGAATACAAAATAATTTAGGAAGAACAACTGAAAAGAAGAAACCAGCTTTCGTCTAGCAAAAGGAATCTTAATTAGTTACTTGAATGTAAAATGTTAAATCTGATATTAACATAAATTTTAACATTTCCCTTCAACCAAAAATGTTAAAAATTAAATTTGTCACAAAAAAAATGTTTGGAGAAAATGCTTTAACGGATTTAAATATTTCAATGCAACATTTTGAATATAGGATTTTTAAAAATTTTAATTTTAGGAGTGAATATTATGTTTTATATATATGTAATCGGACAGGGTCACAACCAGCCCCGAACTTCATTTGAAAACTTCTTTTGAAATTGCCCCTATTATTTTCCTCAGCCCGGGCATGCTGGGCTGCCAAGAGTCCCGCTAACCGTCTGTTCGAAAGAAACACATCAGTCGTCGTGGCCGAACGTAATCTTTATTTCATCCGATCAAAATAGCACAAAATCCAGAGGCGTCTGAACCGGACGGTGTCAGAACGCTCTCTCTAATGCCAACCTTCTGCGAGAGACGACCAAATACCGTGTGTGGTTTTAGGGTCGTGGGAAAATGCTGAGGCAACAGTTATTTGCTTATAGAAAGTAACCTTTGATTAGAGACATCTGCCAAAGTGTGGCGTTCCAGATGACTATTATTGCTGATCATTACAGATTTTTCCTGGGAGAGTTATAACTTCCTAATTAAAATGCCAGCCATATCATTTTTTGCTTTGAGAATCAAAGAAAGAATTTCGAAGTTCGGATGAAGGAATGAAAATATCCTCGTTTAAATTGGATGGCTGGGGAATATGGTTAATATAAAGAGGAGAAATTAAAATTTAGAATGGGAAAAGAGGATAATTTTGGATAGACTTCAGGGCTTAGATATTGATATTATTACACACACATATAATATATATTATATATATATATATATATATATATATATATATCCCGGGTCAAGACTAATAGGTGCGCAGACAGCCAAATTTTTGGGGCGGCCGACAGAATACCTATTATGCATATGTACTGATAGAGGGCTATCAAATACTATCTTCTACTCAGGAATATGAGACTGTTATTTACGTTTTATTGTATGTATTTATATATATGTGCGTGTGTGTGTGTGTGTTTGTTTGTTGGAAAATTACCCGCTAATGATAAATTCAGTACTCAGTTTAAAAACAATTAAGTCTCGATGTATTTAAGTTTTCAAGATGAGTGCCAGTGAACGAACCATTACACATGGGAAAAAGCTCTTTTAATTATTATATTTGTTTTTCGGATCGTTAAGAAAACAAAAGCTTATTTAACCGGTAATACGTGCTAAATAAATTAAGAATTTTAACTGTCATAATTAATGTAATGTCTATTTGTTGCACCATTTCCCTCTTCCTGTTTGGTGATTTCAAGAATTTGAATTTTCGATGTTCGCACATGCCCAAGATAACTTTCACCGGGTTCAGTCTCTCCTTGTGTTGTGTATTTAAAATATATTAATTTGTATAATTTGTATTTATATTTATTATGTATTGGCAACATACAATGTATGAAATTGTAAAAGAGATATTGGCAATTGTAGATGCAATAATGATTTAGAATCCTGTTGTTTGCTAGGCTTAATGAAGTTTTAATAAAGTTGTTATGTTTTATAGTTATTGAATAAATTTAAGAAATACAACACCTTGTATGTTTCACACGCCAGTAGTCATACGGTAGATGTGTATATTTTAGGGCCGGTCTCATCAAAGTCGTTTAACTGCTAACCGCGATTAATCTCTGTCTAAACCGAAAATTGCGTCCCACCATTGGTTGGAGCCATGGGTGAATCGCTGTTAGTTGTTAAACGACTTCGGTAAGACCGGCCATTTCACGCAAAATTTGTTTAATCTATGTCAGGTTAAACTGATATACAGAACAGATTTGCTAAAGCCATCAATTGTTTTAGAAATCTAAATAAGATATGGAAAATCTCTAACATAACTTTAAGAGTAAAATTAAATCTGTACAAATACCTAATAAAATCAGTCCTTTCATATAACTCTGAAACATGGTAGTTGACAACAAACCAGGCCAACAAGCTACATGGCTTTCGAAACAAATGCCTTAGATCGTTAATGAAGATTTTTTTGTTTTAATATAATAACCAATGACAAGCTATGGTAAGAAACCAATAGAGCAATTTGTCACAACGTCACGAACAACTAAAATGCTCTTCCCATTCATTTTCATATTTACAACAGTCAATAAACAAACAATAAACTGCCCTTCCGTTTGGAACGAAAGCCATAATTTTCATAAGTTGAGATGTTCCCTGCTGCGTGAAATCACCTTATAGATGAGGAAATAAAAATAAGATGGCGTTTCGCAGGCCGTCTTGAGAAAGGGCAGAGATGAGATGAGATCCCCGATATTGCCCTTGAACGGACACCGGAGTTAAAACGTAGAAGAGGTTGCCCAAAATTAACCTGGAGCACTCGAACAGAAAAAGAAAAAAAAAGATTAAGTTGGATGATCCAGTTGGCAGAAAGCAAGAGTGACTGTGGCGGACAGGGCACAGTGTAAAGCAAAACCTTATGTGCCACAAGGCACTAATAGAAATTATGATAATGATGATGTCTGGTTAGAAAATTAGCTTGAAATACTAAGTTTAAAAACTAACAAGTCTCGATCGGTTCAATTATATGTCTTCAAGATGTGTGCCAGTGTTCCTCTATTTTGGATACATATGGTAGAAATTGTGTTGTCTAAGCTCATAAAATTAGTTGAATTTTTGCAGAAGATATAAAACTTAAACTTTTGGTTTTCTGACACGACTGACGTACTGTGTTGGCGAGAGAAATAACAGCGATTTGAAAACTAAAGCTGGCTCACTTCGCCTCCTACAGCCCAAAACAAATTCACTTCCCATTAACATCGTCCTTCTGCCTCCCCCTTGGGGATGGTATCGCCCCTGTTGAGAACCACTGCTCTAGTTGAACCACAGCAGACGGTTAATTTTAAAAACTGGATGATCCCATTTTTGAAATTCCTCTCTACTAACAATCAGAAAGCCCCCACCGTATTGCGTTAATCCTAAGTTAAGAAATAGGTCCTTGGTAGTATACAAGCAATCGCAAAGTCAAAATATGCTCTTACTGTTTATTTAAATTTATAACCGTAAAATTCATTTTCAATATAAATTGTTTGAGTTGAAACTTATTTAGGTGTAATAGTTTGTACCTTTCCCTTAAATGTTATAAAATTTAAAAAAATAAAAAGTTTAATAAATCTAAAGAATTCCTTTCAATAAATCAACATGAAATAACTCTCACAAAATTGCAAAACATACATTGTTTATTGATAACTAGACATTGTTTAGGTATTTTGTGAAGTATCTTTTTTAAGATATTACAAAAGTGGTTGTTATGTACCTTGGTATGACATGTACACAGATTCTAGTGGTTTTAAGGGATATTCTTGTCTACTCTACTTATCAACGTAAAAATTATAAATTTTTTTCAAATAGTGGGATAGTTTACCTGAAAATAATCCTCAAAAAGTGGAATCTGATTAAGAATTAAACTGGTTGTTTATTAACTTATAGAACATTTAAATGGGAATTTGAATGAAGATTCCACCTATCTTTTCCTTTACGTATACAAACATCTGCTACATTGTTTTGAATATCACAACTTGACAGATTCCATTTCACTGCGCTCCGCACTTGGTTTCAGCCCCTCCTCAATTTCAGCTAGTTGCACTAAACATCGGACCTTGAAGTTCAATCCAATCCTAATCTAGTGGACGCCAAACCTAATTCTTTTATAGATTTCATATTTCAGGATTATTACTTGCAATGGGCAGAAATCAACCCTTTTCCATTGATTTGTGAACGTCTCGACTCCACCTTCCTGAATTCATAAATAAAATAAATGTAAATTTTCAAGCTTAATTTTTTTTATAATTCTAATATATCGTTTTTAACCCTACATTTTAACTGGAATTTTGAAAAGTTACTTTTCAACTTTGCTTTATTTCTGTTCGGGGGCGAAGCATCCTCGTTCGGATTCCGTTTCAGCAACTTTTATTTTGCAAGCATTCTACGCACGGACGGCACCACTAAGACAGAAGTGCCCGTGGCCAGGGCCGTAACTAGGGCGTGGCAAAGGTGACATCTGCCACGGGAGCATCAGTCTTAGGAGCGCCGCACCATGAAAAAAATGGATTCGAAAGAGAACGATTCGCCCCGAGTAAAAATAAGGAAAAGCTGAAAAATAGTTTTTTTTTATTATAAAATCAAATGTGTTTATAAATGATTTTTTTAAAAGAATTTTCTTATTTTTCAAAGTGCTTCTAGAGACTACACTTGTTATTTATTCTTACAAAATGTTTATCAAACACTCCTATAATATGCCTTAATACATTCCGGGTATTCGTTTTAAAGTTATTAAGACTAAATTTAAATTTAGAAATTCACCAATTTTCTATGAAAACTCAACGTTCAATTAAAAAATATCCCCTCCCATAAAAAAAAAAACTATTCAGTTTATTAGCAAAATAATACAAAGAGTTTTAAAATATTATTAAGTATTAATAAGGTAAAAATAGAAGAAAAGTTAATGTACTAGGGACATTTTAAGAATTCATAACATATTTTGCGAGTTTATTCTGAATATATGATTGAAAAAAATCATATTTGCATATTTTCTTACTATATATGTTGGTAGGGGCGCAGACCAGTTTTCAGCCACGGACGTTAAAGGACTTAGTTACGACCCTGCCAGTGGCAGATGCCACCTTTGTCACGCCGTGGTTACGGCCCTGTGTTCTATAATATTATGACGTCTCCGTCAAGGTTTTCAGTAGAATATCCAAATATCATGATAACGAAGCACCAGACATTCCACAGCTCTCAACGAGCGGAGATAACTTGGCTGTTTCCGCCCTCTGCTCACTGGTTTATTGGATTAATATCGGGATATATCAAAAAAGTTTTAAAATGAAAGAAAGCTAAGGTTATTCAAGAACAGTAAATATACCTCCCCCCCTACTTTAAAGTGTTATTGCGATATATCAATGATATCAATATAAATTTGGGTATTTATCGCGATATTAAGTTTCTGATATCGTCCAGCAGTAATACATATATAATATACAACCAATACTCAAGACGCTCTGTTCACTTCAAAACAAAGGATGTCTAACTTTAATTACAACATCCCTATCAATAACACTTATATGCCAGGGCCAGACACCGTTAAATACTTGATATCTTAGATTTAAAAAAAAAAAAAACCTAACATGGAATTAGCACTTTTAAGAGTGTTAAAAATAAATTTAGAAAAGGCTAAGCGAGCTAGCTCTATACCCCTTAATTTCGTGCAACAGCAAATTGAAATAAAACAATAAAATGCTCGTTTACACTTTTTTCCTTCGTTCCATCATTATGTGGTTGTATGCAACAAATTTCATATATCAAAATTTTAATGGTAGCTCAAAATATTACCAGCTCTTCCGGGTATTTTAGAATTAATGATATTCATAACGAACTTGAAATTCCTCCAGTTCCTGTTTTCTTACAAAATATTTCTACTAAATTCCACAAAATCTTAAAAAATAAATTTTGACAACTTACGATCAGTCTGATATCGCTAATAAAAGGAGACCTACGGCCATCCTTGCTAGGATACTTTATCTTTTGTGTCTCTTAAACAATAAAAAAAAATCATAAAAATCTATACATTTTTCTAAAATGTCAAAAGAAATTAATAACTTTATAAAATGTAAGAAAAAGTCATAATATGTGCGGTAAAATAGACCATCTCATCCAGTGGCGTACGCAGAATTTTTTCAAGGGGGTTCATAATTCGAAAAAATAATAGCCTGCGTAATTTCTACTAAAAGTTTTATTTTTGCCATTTTGTCTGAGCTCAAGGGGGTGTTTGAACCCCCAACCCCCCCCCCCCTTGCGTACGGCCCTGATCTCATCCATCGTTCACACCAACGCCTTCAGCAATGCTAGAAATACTATCACTGGTCGCCATTCTCAGCTCCCATTGGCTGTTGAAATCAATTTCTAATCCTAGCATTTGCCAACATTACTTATTCTGTAAATGTCAAGCCATCTCAATTTCATAGACTTATGCATTACCATTAATAGCAACACCAGAACTAGAGAGCTTGGCCCAGGGAGTTCTGTTGCAAACTCATCCTATGAGAACATTACTTATTCTTGATTGAGTGTCCGTTATGAACGGATGTCTTCGGCCACAAAAATGTGTCTATCCCTAAACTCTCTTCTTTCTAGTTATTTTGTGTTATGAACTCCCGAATCCTTTCCTTTTTAATCTATTCTTTCACATCTTATTAATTGTTAATTTCTCTAGCTCGCTGTTATTTACAAGCACACTTAAAGAAATAATACGGGAATTGACGGCTAGGCCCATATGATCCTATTGACTAACATCCTGAAGGTCCTGGAGGATATTCACGGCAGGACGAAACAACACTGAAGACACAAATTCAATGACGAGCAAAATCCTCTTATTATCTTCTTAGATCAACATGAAGCAAAACGTACACCTACTAATAGTTTTTGACAATTTAAAAACGAACTAAAAATAAAATAATTTTCTAATAAGACCACAGAATGGGCGCCAATAAAAAAATATTTTCCTTTGAACAGTTTTCGACAAAATAGCCCAGAATATGTTCTTTCAAACGTCCTTAATAATTCTATTTCATGCCATGTCAGAATTGTTGAGTAAATCTGTAACACAAAGTCCATAGACCTTAATGCTTTTATAATTAAATTTGAGACACATGGTAATTTTGCCCAAAAACTGTTTTTAATCATGTAACAATCCCTTACATGATTGAGTCAATCATGTAACAATCTCCAAGTGTCTGGCCTTGCTAGACATAGCATGGACTTTCATTGCAAGCCAAAAGAAGAAGAAAAAAACTGCAACAGTTATTACAGAGTTCATTAGATTTTTAAAAGTATAAATTAAAACTTTTTTTATGGAATATTCCGATTATTATAAGGAGCTATATGACAAAGAAAATTATGGTTGAGATAAACTTATTCAGATTTATAATTTTGATTACAGCCCCCATTCACACTGGTTTAATTAAAATTGATAAACACACTTACCTTTTTCCTTTCACTATATTATTATATGCTTCTAATAAACTTTTTATCTTAATGTCTTGAAGAACATGAATTTCATATACACTATTTTCCATGTATCATTTTAATTCAAAAACATTTTGGCAATTAAGTAATTTAAATCAAGCACAAATAAAATATAAAATAGTTATAGCCCAAAATTTATATAATTTTTTATTTTATGCTAATTATAAACAAAATCTTTGAAATTTTGTAGAAATTTATCTACTCCAGTTTGTTTCCTTCAATTTGTTTTTCAAAAAGGGCACATTCATAATTTATCTCCCTTGCATTTTAATTCAAAAACATTTTGGCAATTACGTAATTTAAATCAAGAACAAATAAAATACAAAATAGTTATAACCCAAAATTTATATAATTTTTTATTTTATACTAATTATAAACAAAATCTTTGAAATTTTATAGAAACTTATCTACTATAGATTGTTTGTTTGTTTCCTTCAATTTGTTTTTCAAAAAGGACACGTTCATACTTTATCTTCCTTAAAATTTTAAGAACTTATTTGATTTGATAAAATGGGAAATGACTTTAGAAAGCACGACTTTTGCAGCAAATGCATCTATAGATTCTTCTATTTCTGACACCATTTCTTCCTACACAACTATCTTTTTCAAAAATAAATTAATCAAAATTAATATATTCAAAAATTACGGACCCAACATGAAAATTAAATACATTAAGGGTAGTCTTTCAAAGCAGCATTTAAAATTACAGAGTTTTTATGAAGTGTGTGAATTTTGTATTATGCCACATTGCATGCTTTATGGGAGAAAAAAAATATGAGGACATTAAGTTGTGTGAGAGGTAAAAACTAGTTCAAGCAAGCAGTTTCAAGAAGTAGGAAACTAGATAGCAGAAAATAGGAAGTAACAATTAATGCCACGAAGTATTTTATGACAGATGACTGCATGTTATATCATCTAATAATTCATTTTTAAACTTTATGAATGAATACAAATATATTTTAAATTATTAAAATAACTTACTTTTGATCACTAGCAAATTTCACAATTTTCATGGGGTTAAAAAAAATGTATGATAAAAAAAACAAATGTATGGGACTACTTAATTTTTATTATATCAATTTTCAGCATTTTCAGTGCTGAAAAACTATTTAAAATTACAGCAATATCAAACTTATTAGCAAATTAATCACTGGACTGCTACTCTAATGTTAAAATAAACGAAATAGTAATAGATTTTTTTCTTTATTTTCAGAGTCTTACCTGTAAAAACCTACTCAAAACATTTTTTTTTTCTTTTACATTACAAGTAAGTCATAAAGAAAATATAAAATATACTAAACAGTCAAAATTGTGTAAAAATATGGTTAAAGTGTAAAGAACATTTGAAATGCTTAATTATTTCTCATAATGCATAAAAATTGGCAGGTATGCTTTAAGTCAAGAAATAGCAATCTTTAATTTAGTTGGATTGACAACAATGACTGAAAAATTTATAAGAAATCAAATCATAAATACTTCATAGGGTAATCTAAGGAAGACCATGATCAATACAGAGCTATTGTTTCCTATGGATATCACTGACTTCATGAAATTGGATGCATGATTACATAGAGTGGAAAATGGGTTTCAAAAAAGAAGTTTAATAAGTATTTCTTTACAAAAATATCTCCTTTAATAATTTGAGTAAAAACTTAAAATAGGTCTATAGGTCTCTCCCCACTATGGTCCACTGCAAGCCATTACCACCATCTGGAGGGGGTATGGCTTATCGTGGTCGATAAAATAGCCTTGACAGGCAATGGCTTCAGAGGCGGTTTTTCTCCAAAGATCAAAGGCAGCCAAATGCGCAACTAATCGCCTAGCACAGTAGACCCTACAGACAAATCTATGCACTCGGCTCATTTAGTGGCCCAACGTGTGGATGCAACCCATGAACCATCGATCAAGGTCACTATCAGGAAGTGGTGAACAATTGGCCATAGTGTGGAGGCTACATATAAATTTCAAACAGTTAATAAAAACAATTTTGATAAAAACTAGTCAAGATAGTGTTAAAGCAGACAATGAATTTATTTCTTATATGTTAACAAAATGCTAGTGATTAACATATTGATCATAATGTAGAAGTTTAAATAAAATTTTAAATGAATGAATATAAAATAATAGCACTTTAATGATTTCACATTTATACAGAATAGGGATGACCAAATGACAGCCTGCAGGACACAAGCAGTCCATCAGTAAAATTTTGTGGCCCATGGCAGAATTCATGAAATTTATAATTAGAACAAATATTGCATTTATTAAAGTAGATATAGTATTATCAAATTATCATTTTAACTATCTATGCATGTTTATAAATTTTTAGCTGCTTTTTTACTTTATGAATAACAGTAATGAAACCTTTAATAATAATGCATAGTTTGCAATTTCCCCCTCAAATATGCATATATACACATACATATATACAGTGCAGCCCAACAGTATAAGATGCACTTTCATTGCTGCCCACAGAGATTTTATGAGGTACCCAAACCCGATACAGAACGTTGTCATCACCACCTCATCACCATTTATTCTGCATAGTTGTTTAAATACAAGTAAGAAAAATTCAAACATTTACAACTGTTAACAAAAAAAAAAACTTTTTTATATATTTTAGAGAAAGTAAAATTAATACTGCTTTTCAATCATTAACCTTTAATTATATTTATAAATCAACTAAATATAAAATATTCCCCAAATAGATTCTAACCCTCATCAATAATTATACATTTAATTTTATAGAATACAAATTAAACATCAAATGATTTTGTATTAATCTTCAAGTTAAGGACCTAAAATATACTTGATGTTTGTCAATCAAGAACCAAGGTATATTAAAATTTTAAATATTATAAAGAATTGCAGCATTGTTTTTAGATTATTTCTTAAAGATGTGTTTAGGTGAAATTTTTCATACATTTAGAGAAATCTAAGTCATGTTTTCCTGTATACATCAGGATATCATAGTTTTGCTAATATAAAATCATATAGTTTAGTTTATAAAATAACAAATTTTAATGTTGAATGTATGCAAATTCAGTTTGTTACAGAAATTTGCTTTCATGCTACTCTTTTATTAAAAGGATAACAAATCAAAAATTTTGTAAAAGTTAATTATTTACTCAATGGAAACATACATTTCCCAACTGATTAACTTTTCATGGCCTGTAATATTCATGTGCTACTATTTAGTTTAAAATAGTAAATTAAAAAGTGCTTCCATTCCATCCAGTAATATCTGTAAAATTTTTAAAACAATTTTTAATAATACACTGCCAGTACGCATACTTGAAATTATTAGATTTTTCATACAAGAATTATATAAAATTGAGTAATATTAATAAATAATGTCTATAATAAAGAGATTTAAAGGCCTAAAGAAATGTACTGAAATTGCAGTCTATGCAACAATGTTATTAATACCAGGGATTTGTTAAGGTAAAGTTTTAAGTTTGTTAATAAACCTTTCCCAATATATTTTAAAATTTAAAATGATCCCTCCACAAAATATCTTATCTTAAAAGCTGGCCCTTCAAAAAATACTAACCGTGAAAATTGGACTTTTCACAACTCTGTATTATTTTAAACTTTTCAAAAAGTAAATGACCACTCCCAAAAAAAATGCATAAAAAATGCACTGAAATGCGTAATTATTTCTCATAATGCATAAAAATTGGCAGGTATGCTATAAGTCAAGAAATAACAACCTTTAATTGAGTTGGATTAACAACAATGCCTGAAAAATTAATTTGTAAGAAATCAAATCATAAATACTTCATAGGGTATTCTAAGGAATAGAGATGATCAATATAGAGCTATAGTAATAGCTTTTTTGCTATAGAGCTATAGCAAAAAAGAAAATGGTTCAGGTAATGAAATGGATAAAATAAATAAATAAATCTAAAACTTCTAAGTCTCATATGGAGTATTCTCAGATATTATTTGTCCTGTTGTTCTTCAGTGTTAATGTTTTAGATTTCATTTTATTTACTTATTCATTCATTCATTTTTAAACTTAACTCCACAAACAAATGTAATACTTATTTACAAATCTGTATAAATATACATATATTTTTTTTAATATGATCTCTATAAAATGGAACTTAATATTATTTTCAGATTCATCCGTTTGTATATTTTCACAAATTTCCAAAACAGGATCCTTACTGAAAAAAAAAAAAAAATAATGCTGTCAGTCTCACAAAAATTATGAGTAGATTTTTTTCAATTTCACAAAAACAGGACTCTGTTTAAAAAGCCTAGGAAGAACTCAGGATAAATAGTTATTAAACATTTAACTTTTATATTAAAGTGTGATTTTATTGAAAACTGAACAATTTATAAACAAAATTTAGATAAAAATCAAGAATTATATTTCCTGAAACAAATGAGTTTTTCATGAAAAATTCAATAAAACAGAAGGTTTTATAAAAAGCACAGGATAGTTTGGCTTTTTCAAATTGCTCTCCTATTCCAGAAGTCACTTCCAGAAAGTCAAATTTGATATCAATAGATGTAATGTAGACCTACTCTGCCTTGTAAGCAAGAAAGTGCTCATTGCACATCATGATCTACAGTGTTGATTCATCCTAGGAAAAGATTTATTTTCTGTTCCCTAAGCCAGTGGTCGGCAAAGTGCGGCTCCAGAGCTGCATGTGGCTCTTTGGCTCCTTAAGTGCAGCTCTGGCACAAATATTCACATAAGGCCCAATATTTTCATCTTTAAATAAAACTTGGTAAAAAAAATTAAACCTTGTTTTGATAAATTAAAATTATTTGATGAAATTTGTAAAGTTATGGAATTAGTGATTATCATTATCAATTCAATTTTAGCTAAAACTCTTAATCATCATCAATTGAAAGAATTTTTATTTGAAATGGAGGGTGAGTATGCTGATCTTCTGCTTTATAACAAGTTCACTATCCAGAACTAAAAGACGATCAGTGGATCCAAAACTTTTATTTCATAGTAGACATTACGTCTCATCTAAATCAGCTTAATCGTAAACTACAAGGGAAATGAAACTTAATTTTTTCAATATTAGAAGAAGTACTAACACTCGAAAACAAATTATCCATTTTTGCTCAAGATTTTGAAAGGGAAACATTGTTTCACTTTCCGAGCCTGCTGAAGCTTTGCCAAGAAAATAATTTCTCTATTGTTAAACACCATTTTAAACATCAGTGGATCAAAAACTTTTATTTCATAGTAGACGTTACGTCTCATCTAAATCAGCTTAATCGTAAACAAGGGAAATGAAACTTAATTTTTTCAATGTTAGAAGAAGTGCTAACACTCGAAAACAAATTATCCAGTTTTGCTCAGGATTTTGAAAGGGAAACATTGTTTTACTTTCCGAGCCTGCTGAAGCATTGTCAAGAAAATAATTTCTCTATTGATAAACACCATTTTAAAATAATAATTTTAAATATGAGGGAGGCATTTCTCAGCAGGTTTCAGGAATTTAAAAACAGCAGAGCAACTTTAGCATTTGTCAAAAATCCTCTTAATGCTATGATAACCGAGTTGAAATTTTCTCCTTTTGAAATTGACATTGGTCACTTTGAAATACAATTTATGGATTTAAAAAACAAAGAGATTTGGTGCTCTAAATTCAAATGTCTTTGTGGTGAATTGGAAATATTGGAGAAGAAAAAATGTGATCTTAGTTCACAACACAAGTGGTCTGCTTTGAATGACCTGGAGAAGGAAGACATGATCATTTTCACTACTTGGAATAGTATTCCTGACTTTTCCGATCAGCTGAAAAAGCTCACGTTTGCTGTTATTTCCCTTTTTGGTTCTATATATATATGCGAACAATCTTTTTCAAGCATGAACATTATCAAGAATAAACCGAGAAGTCGTCTTATTGATAAGAACTTGGAATCATGCCTAAAATTAAAAACTACAACATACAAACCAAACCTAATCAGACTTTCAAAGGAGATGCAAGCACATTGTTCGCATTAATAAATACTTATTAAGTATGAAATTTAGTTTTATTTAGTGTAATAAAAGTTTACTAAACAAGCAGATTTGGCTGCCATTTTTTTTAATTGCTGTAATGTTCATATTTGGCTCTTTGGCTAATAAGTTTGCCGACCACTACACTAAGCTATTAGGGGGAAAAAGATATTAGTAATTTGGTCCAACAAATTATTTTTAGAGAAATTTTAAATAATATCAAAGAATAGTATACTATTCTTTGATATTAATTTATATACATATAAACAGGGTTGAAAAAAACTCATGATTTTTTTTTTAAATAAAAAAAAAAATCAGATTTTCTTCGATTTAAATCAGATTTTTTTTATTTTTTTCTGAATTCTAATTTTAATTATTGTTGTGTTTTTATATTTTTTGCAATATACATGGAATAGTTTATTATAAGTAACAACTGATCTATCTAGTATAATCTACACACTGATTACCTAAAATTAAATATGTAAATTTTAATCTAAATACATTTGATTATTTTGTTATTGGATGGTGCAAACTAAATAAGATGTAAATTTAAAGAACAAATTAAATATTCATTTAATGCAAACTATTTATTAAAAAACAAAAAATTCACAATTATTTCAATATTTTTAAGCAACGAATTATGGATTCAACTGTTTCAATAAAAACACTAGTTTTGAAGTCGTATCCTCTCCTAATTGGTTATGTAGGCTAGCATTCATAACAATACCAAAAGAAGAAAGTCTTTCCATTCTAGCAGATAATGTGACGGCTGTTGTTATTTGGTAGACAAACTGGATTTCAAGTTCTGTAATACTCTCTTTACCTCCCATTACATAAAATAAATTCTTGTAGTCATAACTAGTCATTGTACCTCCCTACTACATACTTTCTGTTAACAACCCCTAAATTCTTAGAAAACATACTATCTATTTAAACTTATTTACTTATTGGTATTTCTGTGCTAACTGATTCCCAATTCTCCTATCTTTTGAATGTAGGTTTTAAGAGAAGTGAAAAAAATGATTTAAATCAATGATTTTTTTTTTTAAATCAACTGATTTAAATCAGGCCAACCCTGCATATAAATTTATATATTTAAAACTCATAATTTAAATACATCCTTATATTTACTGAAGTAACATAGAAGTCCTCCAGAAAGGAAACATTGCTCCTGATTAGATGCAGGATTCTTGGTTGGTGGGAGTTTCAAACTAGACTGAGACAAACCATCCATCCCTTTTCACTAATTTCACTAAAATAAATTCAATAAAAAATTATATTCTCAAAAATTACATCTATAGCTTATTTTCAGGGTAATACAGATATAAATTTATTAAATAAATTATCTGACAAAAATTACATCAACCAAATGAGCTGTTAATACAGATTGATTATCTATGTCTCAAATTTTTTTTTTATTCTCATAATTACGATGCACAGCTTTCCCTGATATTAATTCAGATATAATCTAACTTTATTGCAAAATTTAAAACAATCTTAGATTATTCATAAATGAAGATTATCTTTAAGAAAAATTAATAAATTACTAAAAACATATAAGTTCAATACACAATCTGGAACTTCATTTTGAAGTTTTATAGTTACAAAAGTTTGTATTTCTTTTAATAAATTAAAGATTTTGAGTTATAAAATCTCAATCTCTAAAAAGACATTTTATAGTGAAATCTTAACCCTACATACCTTGACATATGAACTATATAAGTGGGAATTTGATATTTATTATTTTTACTTCATGTACTTTTAAAATAAGCAAAAGGTGGGTTTCAATTAAACCTTCCAAACCAAAACAAGATTACAGTAATGCAATTATGACAAATGTAAGTATGCATATATATGTATATTAAGTTAAATCCTTTTGTACCATTCATTATTTAGGAAAGAATTCTAACTGAAATGCATAATTTTGGGTATAAGGAAAATTAAATAAGCTAAATAAAATAAAGGCACTCTTTATGACTAAATATGGTTATATAGTTCTATTAATATGTTATAATATATATAATCATATACACAATGGTAAAGAAAAATTAACTCAGAAATAGTTAATAAGTAAAGTGCTAATGAATTTCTGATGCAGACAAAAAAATTATCCAAACGTAAATATAAATATTTCAAAAAACAAAATATCACTTCTCAATAATTATATAATACAAATTTAACTACATACACCTCTATAAAAATTATTATAAAAACATGAATTTAAAGATAAACTATAAAATAAATTACAGTAAAAAACGTTTGTTATAAAAATAAATTTTGAAAGCTATTGGTTTCTCATGTATATGTCAGATTTTATAGTTCTTTAACTATTTGTACTAAGGAAAATGAAATCCTCTGTAACAAAATGTTTTTATTTTATTTACTTGCACATATATAAAAAAGGAATATCTTAAAGCCAGAAACATTTATAATATTTATATAAAAGACAATTCAGACAAAAACATTGTGCCATTTATTTAAAAGACAGATACCAAAATTTTTTAAAAAATATAATAATTCTGTTGATCCATTAATTAATATTATTTGTTCAATTTGACTTTTTAGTGTCATAGACTTGCCAAATACCAACTTGGTACTTCAACCAAATTAAAACTAAATCTATCCCCATCTGAAGCCAGCTCCAAAATGGCACCAATTTTGATCCTTCTATTTCAGTCCAGTTAACAGCAACTTCTTTAATAGTCATTTTTTTCTTTTCTGCAATATATAGCAGTTCTACATCAAAAGCCCATCTTTCAACATGCAAAACTGAGAAGATGTCTCTTGCAGCTTGCCGAGTAAATAACTTAAAACCACACTGCGTATCACGAACACTGCGAACACCAAATAACCATACTAGTAAATGAAATCCATACATGAGTACAGTTCGGAAAAAGGAACGCGTAGCTATTGCTTGTTTTTCGAGGTGAGCTCTAGAACCGATCACTACAGATTTTGGATTATCAGCGACCGACAAAAGCATTTCTTTCTCTAGTTTTTCAATGTCACTGAATTTTGTAGCACCATCTGCATCGGCAAATAGTAAATTTTTACCACGGGCACTGAGCATACCTAATTTAACAGCACCCCCTTTACCACGATTTTTAACTAAAGTAAGAACTCGAAAATTTTCGGATCCGTATTTTTCTGCATACTTCAATGCAACTTTAGTTGTAGAATCAGAACTACCATCGTCTACTATGATAACTTCATAACAAAATTCCCTTTGGTCTTTTGACCGGCACTCCAAATAGTCCATGCATTCATCTAACATAGCTGGTAAACGACTTTCTTCATTATATGCTGGAACAATAACTGAAAGAGAAAGCGAAGGATCGTCGTTTAAACTAGGAAAAGGCATCTTTTTCGGTGGATTTGAAGACACTTCTAAATAAAATTTTTCTTCTTCGTACCGGACAACTTCATTCATTTTGTCAACACAAAAATATAATATCACAACAACAAAAACACTACTTATCAAGACCAGTAGAGAAATAGAAATTATTAAAGTAAGCAGATCAATTTCCATTGCATAAATATTATGTATATATCTTAAATTTACATCAACTCAGCTGACGTGTTAGCCATGATTGATGTTTACACTGGAAAGTTACGGTTACGAAGGTCAGTTTCTAACACCTGTTTATGGGTACTATCATCAACGGACCTATTCTATGAAACTAAAGAGGTCATTTCCATCTACATCAATATGACAAGATCTACGGGAGTTTGGTACGATATTCAGTAAATGATCGATTCATCTCGATCTGTTACTTCACCAGACGAGTGCTTTTCATCTAGTTTTTAGTAGGGGAATAAGAGTACACAGTGAAAAAAATTACATAGTATCTCGAAAGATCAGAGCTTGAGTGCAATTTCTAATTGATATGAAAAATAATGTAGAACTTATTTGTGCAACTTTTTGTATGATACGTCAATAATTAAGTTTAAAATGTCTCCAAGACATCATTACCACGGCTTACTACCGTAGACAAGCAGTTAGACGGCTCGAAATAGGGCAAGTGTCAGTACTAAAGCCGTAGCAATGGAGTGTAGAAAAGTGTCATCTCGGGATTAAAAAAAAAAGAGTCAATGAAGGAAGAAATGTCATACGAAAGAGTGCAGGTAATCATGGAAGGGAAACCATATTTTAAAATGATAGATATATATTCTTAAAGATGAAAAGGGTCAGAAATCCCACTCCTACAGACCTTACAACCGCTACTGGTGCACGAGTATTTGAACCAAACTTGTTCCTATTCTCAGAAGAACATGTTGGATGCTCTCCAAAAGATAATTATATATACTTAGAGATGAAAAGGAACAGAAATTTCTTAGTAAAATACCTGAAAAACTTAAAACCGTTACTGATACACGTGCATTTGCCAGAACCAGCTACACACCGCAAAATATTCATGAACATTGTCGTTATGGCCATTACGGGTTGTTGCGGGGCCATCGTGATCACCACAATATGTACACCTGCCGAACGCCACTTCACATCTTTGAGCAAGAAACCATTACATTGCAACGGTATGGCAAATAGATTATTCTCAATTATTTCAGTCTTTTTAAAGTTGCGGTACATATTGACTTTCTGTTAATGGACAACAGTGATTGTCCCCACAGGACCGATGAACTTTTGTATTCACTAGAAAGTGAAAATATGGAATGATCTTATTACTCTCCAGACTTAAATACTAAAGTCCATGCCTGCGAGGCTTTTGGCAGACATGTTTCTGAAATAATTCACCCTCAATAAATTGTGGAAAAAAGAGAAGTAGGGTTTAATATAAAAGTGGTGCAATTTTCCCTCCAAAGACTCTTCATTAGTTTAGAAGACAACTTTTAAAAAGTGATTAAATTTACAACAGTACAAATATTAATATCAAGTTAAATGCAACACATATTTGTTTCTTTTATTTTACAAAAATAACCTTCTATCAATGAGGGTTCTTTTTCCAAGAGCTTTTTATCCCTTTCTTCCCTATCCTTTCTTAGTTGCAACACCTTGCAATATTGCTTCAGATAGATGTATTTTGTAACCCTGCTTCTAATTTTCTAGTTGCTTCTTGAAATAAAAAATTTCTCCCAATTTTTCTTTTAAAAAAAAAAAAAAAAAAAAAAAAAAAAAAAAAATGGGGGAAGGTAAACATATAAAGATTTGTACACATTCTTTAATGATTTGTTTTTTCCTTAAAACATTTTCTTTGGCTAACATTCCTCTACTGTAGCGTAGATAACTGTTCAGGAGCAATTTTGTGATATAGTCTCTCTTACAAGTTTTTATTTTATATTAAGGTCTTGGCCATGGATATAGGAAACCATTGGTAAATCTTATTCATCTAGGCTCGGCACATAAAAAGCACCTTCCATTTATGTGCATTGCAAAAATTTTCAAAACAAATTTAAGCAAGTTACTGTGCTTGATGCAATTCATATGTTATGGTCACCAAGGAGAAACATTACTGAGGTGTATTAAAAGCTGCTTTAACCAGAACCTAAAAAACAGGATTTTTATTTCCAGAAAAAAAAAAAATGAATGTGAGGAGGAGCCAGACAACGAAAAAGAAAATGACATAAATGAATAAGATATATGAATGAATAGGCTTACTGTAACTGGTGAACTCATTACTGTTAACAAATTCATTGATGGAGTTGAAAATTTAATCTCAACTCAATAGCAAGAAATTGGAGATATTGAAGCTGAAATAAATGGCAGTGACAAAGATGATAATAATTTGTGTTATTTAGTATATATGCATAGTATATTATTAATTAACAATATGAACACTGACTGTATTGATATTGCATTTTAAAGCTTCCTTTTGTGATTTTTCATTTATCCGCATTTCTCACTTTTGCACATTTGTTTTGTTGTTCCCTGCACCCACGCATAAGTGAGAGATTACTGTATTTGTATACATATATAATTTTTTTTCATAATTTTCTGCCAGTTGATGTAATATTACATTGGACTAGAAGTGGCTATCCACACATGTTCAGTCAAGAATTATTATGCTATGTGATAAATTAATTCTTTTGAACATGGAATGGCAAAAGTATTTTCTAAATTAATACAGGTTAATTATATCAGTACATATAAATGAAAATGAAAATTTAATTTTTCTCTCAGAACCAGGTTTCTTCAATAAACTGGTATTTTTTTCCTCCTAGAACTACTTGGTCAATTTTGTTTAAAAGAATTTTCATAATTATTGGGACTTAAAACATACAATTTCCAATAGTGAAATATTGTGTGTGTACCAAGGTTCAATTAAAAAAGTTTTTCCTAAATAAGCTTTTTACAGTAAATACTCCAAAAATTTTCATAATCTAATGAGAAAATATATTTCCTATAAATTTGTTCTGGAAAAAAAATTACAAATGATAAATATTCAGTCAGACGAATGTCATGTGCATATGGAAGAACTCATCATATGAGGAAATAATCTTGTTTCTTTAGTCTGCAAAAATCATGATGCTATTTCAAAATTCAATTATGTAAAAAGCCCCAAGATAAAATAGTCTGACACCCACTCCAAGACCTCAATTTTGAAGTCAAAGAACTTAACTCTTTAAGACCCACACACTAGAATTTCAATTGTCTTCTGGTTCCCAGCCCAAAGTTTGCATGCTTACATTCCCACCGTCTTTTTTTTTTTTCAACCTATAAATCTAAGTAAACAAGTTCAAAATCAAATAAAATAGCAATGAAATGTTTCTTGTTCTCCAGCAACAAGTGTTGTAAAAACCTCTGGAAAAAATACTTGCTAACATCAGATGTTTACAATGAGTCCTCTGTTTAATTCTATCAGCATTACAGACAGCTATTAGCAGTCATGCCTCTATGAGAGGAAGAAAATTTTCTAAGATAGTTTCAGCTTTTCTGGTATTCAGAGGTCTCCACTATTGAAGGCTATTGTTAGAACAAAAGAGTTAAAAGATAGTTTCATTGTTTTGTTGTGTTTAATTAAATTAAATCTAAATTAAGAGACCAATGCTAAAAACAAGGACTTATAGCAAAAAAAGTAACTTGGGCTGAGCCATGCGCTATATTTTCCATTAAAAAACTTGTTACCCTATCCAATAATGCTTATATACAATCAATTTACAGTTATACAAAATACAGACAAACTCAAAAAGAAAAATGAGGATGGAAGAAACACATTTTGCTCCAAATATGAAAATTATGCTACAATCAAGCTGCAAACTATTGTAATACAATTAAAATTTTTTGACTGACTGCAAGTTGTTTTATGTTGTTGTTAATTTAATGAAATTAGTTAAATTAATTTCCTGCCTTGAAATTTCTCCTGAATCATCTTTTTCACTAATATTTTTGATTCCTAAAACATTACAATATTCAACAATCGCATATGTAGATAAAATGTAAATTAGTAAGTAAAAAAATAGTTGAGTTTGTTTACATAAATCAACATTTATGATTATCACAGTTTTAGTGCAGAAGAAAATAAAGCAAAGAGAAAGGGTGGAAAACTCAAAGTAAATGTCAATTGGCTGCATAAATTTTTTAACAAGCAATAAGACTTGAAATATATAAAGCTTTATTTGTTCATGAAAGTGCAACCATGTAAGACAGCAAGCACTATAATACATGCCATATAACTAGTTTAGGAATATTTACAAATGGAACTACTAGGTAAGTAGGTACAATTTCAACATTAACAATGAATTACAACTTTAAAAGTTACCAATTTAAACAAGCATTTACAGCGTAACAGTAACAGGTTCCAGTTTAACAACAAAAATTTCCTGACACCACAATGCATTAACAGATCATACATTGTTCAAAATAAATAACAGTACAACCAGCAAAAGATAAAATAATATGCAGTAATTAATGTGAACAAATACCACAATACATACATGTTATTTTAATTATATACATCTTTGTGCTACCTAGGAGTCTCAACATTTTGTAGCGCTTGGCTATTTACCAGTAAATACAAATATTTTCACACCAGTTTTATTATTATTTGATATTTTACAATTACTTGCTTATTTGACTAAATTGTATTAATGAAAGTGGCAACAACACATTTACTTGCATAAATGCACTTAAATAATTTTTAAATATATTGAACTCATATCTCCCAAAACATATATACACAACAATCAATGCAAAGAGTTTGAACACCAATTACACTAAGAAATACCACATTAAGAGGGTGCATATTGTGTGATTACACAAGTCTTTATTTAAGAGTAAGAAGTATCAAGCATGCAGTTATGATGAAAATGGGTACTACCCAAAATCGACATTTACATACAAAGAAGTCATGCAGTATTTTTTCCCCCTTACTGCAGGTTTATCACAGAGAATTATAAATAACCAGAAAGGAATTGAAAAGAAATTAAAGTTTAAAAATTGAAAGATACAGCAGCAAAACTTCTAGAAAATTATTTTATCTGTTAATTAAATAAACTATACAAAATGATTTATTAGCATAAACAAATTGCAAGGACAAGATTCCTTCATTCTGGTTATGAAATACAAATTAATTTTTTTACCATACACTAATACAATGATGCTTGCTTGTTACAGAAATTAAACAGTTTCTTGACAGCAGAAGTACTTTAAACTATCATCCCCAAAACTAATTAATATACAGCAAAATGTCTGCAGATTTGTAACCATAGATAATTACACCTATCAATTGAGGAATTTTTTTTTTTTTTTAAGACAACCTTTTTTCAAATAGCAAAATTATGGATCTATATTGCTTTGACAAGAGATAAATGAGTGACTTTAAAACACATTGTAATATCAGATGAACAAATTTATTCTTAAACCAACATTTTGAAGAAATTCCAAGTGTACACCAAAATATATCAATATACACCATTAAAGAGATATACATACAGTACATTATCACACAAAAGGTATTTCACAGGATATTAAAAAAATTAAAGTATTATCCTTAAACTCAGGTATGAATGTGTGTGTGTGCGTGTATATATATATATATATATATATATATATATATATATATATATATATATATATATATATATATACACATACACACACACTTATATGTTTAAGTGTACATATATTTGTAATTCATTAAAATCTATATAATTTAATAATATGAAACACACACAAAAAATTAAAACAAAATATAATTAAATTATCTTTATACATGAATATAACTAGTCATAAATAAACTATTAGATTATAATAACACAATCATTAATCATACAGCTATAACAAAAACAGTGGAAATTTGAAAAGACGTACTTTTGTAACTAGGCATAAATAAACTATTAGATTATAATAACACAATCATTAATGATACAGCTTCAATGAAAACAGTTGAAATTTGAAAAGACATACTGAATATTTCTGTATTACCAAATTAATACATTATTTTGAAACTAAATCTAAGATTCTTATGCTATTGTTAATAGTATATATTATTTTAATCTAATACAGACTTAAAATGTGCACAGAATATTTTAATTCTACAATTTAGAAATATATTCACCTTCATAAATAACAGGCACTATTACATAACTGTAAATAATAATGATAAATAAAAGTAGAATAAAAGCTGAGAGATGGTACTGCAGCTATTTAAAATTCATTTCAGTTTTAAAATATTCATAATTCATTCCTAATTAAGGAGCCATTCATTTTGGAAACTTCAAGAGTAAAATATATTAACTAAATAAATAGGTCACTTAACTATAAAAACATCAAGAACTAAACCAAACCAAACTAAAATGAATGAACCTTTGCAAAAGCTTACATAATAAAATTTATTAATTCTATAATGTCAGTACTCAATAAATTGCATCAGGAAATAAAAACTTGCATTTTTTTCTACAATGAATAGAAAATGCATCAAAGTCTTTCCTGTATAAATGCTCCTGTATAAATAGATGATAGTTAATGTATAAGTACTGTAAGCAAATGAGAGGTATATTAACAAACTAATTCATAATGAAGTTTCCCTTCTAAAAGTTATTAAATGAAGACTTAAGCATTTAAAAAGAAGCTGTTGCATATGTCAAAACGATTAATCCTACAATATTTTTTTTTTTCTAAATTCTCAGTTTATTTGAAAGAAAACATATCCCCTACATAATAACTTATAAAATGCAAAAACTTTCAAAAGAAATATTTTAATTATTTTAAAGGTTTTCCTAAATAACTATGAGGATCTACATATTTATTAAAACAATGATTTATATTTGAAATGTTCAAAAGACCAACTATTTAAGAAGCACTTGAACATCTATTTGAATGACTAAAATGTTAACCAAATATGATTGTTAACTAGTTTGCTATCTTTTGCAATTCTTTCTTACAAAAAAATAAAATTACAACAAGGGTACTAAACACATATATAAGGGATATAAGAGGGGGGGGGATGGAAAAAATCCCCTTCCTATAAATTTTATATTTATATTGGGAAATGAATTTAGAAAAATAAAAACAATTTTCAACAATAAGTGATACATATATTTAAAGTTGGTAGAGATCTAAATCATTCACTAAGGTAAAAAGAGCAAGTACAATCCAAAATAAAGTATGCTTGCTAAAACTTTTCAGAAAAAATAAATAAATAAATAAAATACAGAAAAATTAGCAGTAGACTTGTGGAAACCCCATTATAAATTAAAAAAAAAAAAAAAAAAAAAAAAAACTTTAATTTATTCTGATTAAATTAATCTAAGATATAATGAATTTAGAATAGGAAGTAGTCACAATATAGTCAATTTAAGCTAAAAATTATTTCTTACAGTATTCATTTCTAACATTTCTGAAATGAAGAATATGAATGGTCTTTGTCAGTTATATTAATAAAAATGCTATAGTAAACTGTTAGATTTACAAAACTTTAATCTGTCAGCACATGTCCTGGAAACAAATTCACCATAATCTTGATTGAAACTGGAGTACATTATACCAGCTATTTCTTATTTCTCTGTTACCTTTTAAGATAAAGATCATAAACATGTTCCCAGAACAAGTACTACAAGTTATTAAAATGTAAAATTATTATTGCTTGAATGTATTTAAAATTTCAGCAATAAAAATCCTCTAACATGTGTAGAAACATTTAATTTCATGTAAACATTGTGATTATATAAACAAATTAAGTAGCCACAAACAACAGCAGCAAATATTGTGAGATCTTGCAAAGGTTAATACAGACAGCGAGATAAATGATTTTGAGGACAATAATTTTGTTAGTGACCATGGATCTAAACTAGAAATTAGTTAATCTGAGCTAGAAAGACATTTGCATAGAATCGAGAATGTTACAAATTAAATTATAAAAAAATGCACTAAATTTTTGCATACTTTTTTTAAAAATAATCATGAAAGAAAAAAAATTGCAGGTAAAATATATAATCATAATAAATTGATTCTACTATACTACCTCTGGAATTCTTTTAACTTTCATGTAATATTTCAGGTAGAGATTACACAAGAACATGACCAAAGACAGACTACTAAATTTAGTCTTCATAATGATGATAAAGATATTATAAGTATGTTAAAAAATGAATTTACGGTTTAGATTTTTAATAGATAAATTCAGTACCATATGCATTATAAACAGAATATTTTTAAAATTACATGCCATAAAACAAGCCTACTTACTTATCAAGGGATTTCTTTATGTAGCGAATTAAAATATTCAGATTGATTTATATTTTATGTTATAAATACAAAATATAACAAGACAACTAAAAAATGCATTGTAACTTCGAGGAGAAAATTATTTTGTTCATGTACTAACAGAACAAAAGGAGGCAGAGAAGATCTCCCGCTGAAGAGTTAAAAGAGCATTTGCTCCAAAAATATGTATGAATACAATGAAACTAACAGAACAAAAGCAGATTAAAAAAATTAAAAATTATCTAATACTGTCCTAACTCAGAAACACTAAAATAAATTTGATAGCATTTAAAACAATCAAACACTTTAAAAAATATATAATGAGCCCACAAAGAAAAATGAGAAAATCTTGCTGAAAATCTTATATTTAAAAATTCAAAATGCATAAAATAAAAAACAAAGCTAAAATATACATATAATTTTTAAAGATCATGTAACTATACTTCTATTTCAATTAGACAATTCCTAACATACATAAATATTGGCTGTACTCTGAATAAAAATTAGCACAATTTTATAGAAAGTCATTTTACATATATCTCTGCAACTTTACCTATTCTGTCTTACTGGCTGTATATGAAGCACACCATAAATGACAAACACTGACACAACAAATATTATCAAAATGAATTTTTTTAAATACAATTTAAAGAAATTTCAATAATCTCCAACTATTTTAAAGATTCACTGCCACTCACTACACAAGAGGAAAACATTTCTTACATATTTTACAGAGTCCAAACAGAAAAATCTATACATAATTTTACTTCCTACAACACATTCTTCAGATATAAAATACAGTATAAATGAAAGACATTTTTTTTTCATTTATCAGGTTGTAGAAGTTGGAGGGAAAAATCATACACAGTTCATATACCTACAACACTTTTTTTTCTTTTGCTATATACAACACTTACACTAGTATTCATAATGTTTTGAATTTAAAATACCACTTGTACTAGTTGCTTAAATCTGGTTAAGCTGTCATGCAAATCACAGAATTATTCTAATAATTCTATGACAGTTCTGCACCACTAATAAACTTAAAATGTATGTGAATATATTATTTGATTTACCCTTTGTCACAAACTTGATAGGTGTGAGTAGGAAGAATTGTGAAATAATATATCAAAATATTAAACGTTTTTACACTTTTATAAAGCTATGCAAAAATTATGCATTTTTAACAATAGTCTTAATACTTTTAAATTGTCTCTCAATTGAGAAAAAAGTAAGCCTTTGTTACCATAGTTTCCCCAATGTTATGAAATTTGAAACAGTTAAACTAAGACAAGGCAAAATTAGTATATTTTAATTAAAAGAGAAAAGCCAGATCACTAGACTTAAATACTTCTATAAAAAATCCTTCCACAAAGCATGAGTTTCACATACACAACACACACTCTAAATCAAGGTTATGATAAAAGGGCAATAATTTTGCTAATTTTTTTAATTTGCATTGAATAGTTATTACTTTGAAGACTAATAAACTTATTAGTGATAGAATAACCTTAAATTATAATGGCTCTCAGTTTTAAAAGTAAACATTATATGCCGTAAGAAAGTTCTTAGCCTTTTTTAATAAGGAGAAAAATAAAACATTTTTAAATGTTTTAAAAAGAATAAGTTACAAAATATTTTATTTGTGAGAAAAATGGCTAAATCAAAATGAATATGTACTTTCAATATCAATAAATAATATACAGTAAAAATTACTTTAAAAATTCACATGGAAAAATTGAAAATCAAACTTATACATTTTATGAATTGAAATAAATATATTTTGTGATCAGTAACACTGTTCAAAATGAAATAATTTCTAAATATAAAATTGAACTTATAATACAAGATATGTGTAGTTTTTATTCACTGATACACAAGTTATAAAGTAAAATAAAAAAATATTAAAATAAAAAGGATTAGAGTAAGATTCTTTTCCAATCTCACACACAATGTACACTAAATTATTTAAATGATAGAGTGAGGAAAAAGAAATTCAATTATCACAGATATTTATCAAATATTTAGAAATTCATTGGAAATTTTCAATTCAAAACTGCTTGAAATATTTAACATAAAAAAGCAGTTTTCATACAACTAATAATTTTTTCCAGATATGTATGTACACAGAGAAAAAAAAAATTATATATAAAAAGAGTTAATATTTTAATAACATCAATTTTTTGAGTTAAAATAAGATATGCATAATACAATATGCAATAATGTGAATCTTATAAAAGACATGAGTAATGTATTAAAACTGGATATATAGAAAAAGAATTGAATGACCAAGCATAATTAAATATTTTAACTTTGCATATAAAAATTTTATGGTGATAAAATACAGTGGTACTAGGTCTAAAGCTAAAAAACATCTACTTTTAAATCACCCTTACGAAAAAAGTGACTAAAATTATAAAAAGAAACAAAATTTTATAAAAATGTGTATTCTAAACCACTTTTTAATGCTATGAAGAATATTTAAAAATCCTGGTTGCCTTTCAACTTGCAGATAAAACTAAAGGAATATAATCATAACTGACCTAAATCTATATACTATGACAGATAAACAACAAGAAATACCAACTCTTTGATGAATGAAAAACAGCTAATGATGCATCTAACAAAAATTATAAAGAAGAAAAAGAAAAGCTGCAAAATAGAATGCTCATTTAAAAAGCATTTTAATTCTTACATGCATATACAATTAGATACAAAATATACATTAGATACAATTAGTTAAAAAAAAAATTAAAGGATGCTTAAGGGGAGTTTTAAAAAAAATTGTACTTCTTCCAGGTCTGTTAAAAATTTTAAATATGTAATGGTAAATACATAAACAATGTTCTTAATTTATCCTTTTTTCTTTAGATAAAATGAACTCTACAAAGTTTAAACAGATCACTGAAAGAAATAGTAACAAAAGATGAATAAAACCAAAAGTTTTCTGGGCTGTCAAATGGAAGGTCCCTTTCCCACACTTTACAGTTATGAGGTAAGTAAAATTAGATTTCAGTACTGTCATATTACTATATTTCTTCCCATTTCCTAGTTAATAGATGCAGAATAATATTCTACATTTTATTAACCTACAACTGAATAAAACTTAATTCTTTCAGGCAATATCAAATTTGGAACAAAAAAAAAAAAAAAAAAAAAGGATCCATACATTCTATTTTGCAGATTTTATCTTTTTCTTCCCTTCTCTAAATCACTTCTGAATAAATATTCGAAAAGTGTTGACAGTTTATTTTTGAGTACCTGAGCCTCGAACAGCTCCAGGCTGTTCACTCATTGTTACAAGAGAAGAGGGAGTCAAAGGGGACATATTTGTAGAGGGTACCACATTGGGCATGCTCACAACCACAACTGGTTTCACAATTGGTTGGCTTGAAGATCCGACAGAGACTTGCTGAAGAAACTGCTGTTGAATAATTGGTATAGGATTAATCTGATTGACAGACTTCAATACAGGAGATGCCAGAACTTTGCCAATGCTTTGCTGATGAACAGCTCCAGGATGAGAAACTACAGATACTGAACCTACAAGCGGAGTAACAGCAGATACATGATTCCCAGGAGTTACAATTTGTCCCACTGGAGCTGTAATAGGAGACTGAGAAACTACATGCGCTACATGTGCTACACCTGCAATGTGTGGAAGGGAACGCACTGGTGTAGATGTGATCGACTTCAAACCAGATGCTACTCCATGGTGAGTTCCATTATTAACTTGAGAACCTACATATATGAATAGATATAAAATTCTTACTTTACTAACAATATAGTTTGCTTGCATTAAAAAAAAAAAAAAAAAAAATCACACAAAAGAAAATTCAGCAACATCAATACATTATAAATTTTACAATAACAACATTACTCTTTTAAACTTTCTACTGAAGCTATACATTTTGAAAGTATTAAAAACATTTTAATACTTTCAACAATATAATTAATGGAAAATAATTAATATAATAATATAATTAATTAATAATTGATATAATTTATGAATATAATTAATATTTATATGAAAAATAAAGAAAAAATGCATTTAAAAATAAATGTGATAAGTAAATTCTAGTATAAATTCCACAAGTTACTCTGAAACAGTACAAAAACTTTCTCAAAAGAGCATTGTGATTAATCAGACTTCTTCAAGGCTCTTAGATTCAGATTTAGGGTGGGGTGGCCCATAAGAGCACCAGCACTGCGACCCAAGACCTATTGTAGTGAAAAACCCCATTTACTGGAACAAAAGAGTACCATCAAAAAGTTAAAAAATATTAACAATTAAGTCTCAGAGATTAATAGCTGAGATAAATCTAGCAGCAAATGCCAGCTCACATGGCTCAAAGTGATAACCAAGAAATTCAAATCTCTTGGCAGAGTAGTAGTCACATTCACACAAAATGTGTGAGGAACTCTCCTACACTATATGGGACCTCTCTTCAAGGCTCTTTAAATTATGACATAAATATGGTATGACAGTGATATATCGTTATATATTTTAAGAGATAGAAATTGAATTACTTCTATCAGAAAATTATATACCTCTTTTGGCATTTTACTAAACATATTGCAGTATAAAGAATTTTTTAAATTTTGATTTTTATAAGCATTCATATTTCTCTTAGGAGGATTTCTGCTAACCCCCCCAAAAAAAGTTACTAAAAACAATTTTTTAGAGCATTATAATGATCTATCCAACTTTTTTCATGAAATAAGAAACAAAACTACAAGAAAAAATAATTACAAGGCATAACTTTATACACAATCTTAAAAAAAAAAAAAAAAAAAAATAGTAAGAAAAACAATTTATGCATTGAAAATTTTTTTCTGTGTGCTTTGTACCCCAAATTTTAAAGATTTTATCTTACAAACAAGCATACATAAATACACACACACACACATATATATATACAGGGTATGCCAAAATAAAATTTTTCAAATCCATGACTTTTCATGACTTTCCCTGACTTAACAGATCATTTTCCATGACTTTAAAAAGCTTTCGTTAAAGTATATATGAATAAAACTTCTGAAGTACATACAAATAAAATATATGCTTTTAGAGAAATTACAGGAATTTTATCATAAAAAACTATAAACTTACTTTATAAGTGTTAATAAACACACATACATAAAAATAAATTATTGTATCTACATACCTAAGTTTAACCATATAGCAATTTTTCAATCAAAATGTTTCCAATTTGAATTCAGGGTACTTTGGTATTATCCAGGGGACAATGAATAATAGCCAAATATAACCCTATAATATTTCTATACAATATCCCTAGAGATAAACTTACATTTTGTGCAAAAATCTTAACTAATTTTTATTAAAAAATAATGAATATTATTATATTAATAAAATTTTAATCTACAATTTAAGAAAAAACCAGAATAATATACATTTACCCACCCATTAAGCTTTCTTGCTTTGAGTTTCCTTGGTGAACAAATTTTACTTGGCTATATAGTCAATAGGATAATACATAAATACCAAACTCAGTAACTTCAGCCAATTGACAAGTAAAAATACAGTTAAACAATTCAATGCATATTTTTAACTGGTAGTTTAGCGGATCCATGACTTTCCATGACTTTTACTCATTTTACTTGAAAAATCATGACTTTCCATGACAAAATTTATCCATTGTCTAAATCCATGATTTTCCATGACTTTCCAGGTGCGTGGAAACCATGTTTGCACCCCAAATTTTAAAGATTTTATCTTACAAACAAGCATACATAAATACACACACACAAATATATATCAAACATTTAAAAATAACATTAAAAAGAATGTATTTAAAGTGTCTACATACCACCTTGAGTAATTATGCTTGAAGCTAAAGAAGGTTGTATAACCTGTGAATGAGCTTTACTGACATGAAGAGTAGCAATCATGTTGGAATGAGATGCACATGTTGTTGCACTGTTCGGTGGTAAATTATTCTTCACAGCAATTGTCATATTTCCTGATAGAACAGAGTTGCCTTTAACTGAATTTTGAGACAAATTTAGTGAGCTAGAAGATCCTGGTGGGGGAATTAAGTCAGAAATACCAGCACTGTTTGTAAGTGATTTTCCTGCACTATTGTGTGTTATACCAACCATAGTTTGTTGAGACACAAGAGCAAGGGGAGAAACCAGATGTGGCTTGGAGATGCTTTTTGTTGTGCTTGATGCTACTTGGACTAGTGAATCAGTACTGAATGGTTTTGAAGTAGCAGTTATGGACGATGCATAGGATGCATTGGACGAGGGAGCTAACACATGGATTTGACCATGCTGATGATGATTAACAGAAAGATGCTGAACAGATGAATTGGAAGCCATGATAGAATTTGGAGTGGTGATAACTTTAATGCCAGAAGGCTGGGTTATTACTTGCATGGTATGAGGTGAGGCAAAAATCCCAGCCATGGCATGCAAATTTCCAGTAGAGAAAACCTAGCAAATATAAAAATATGAATATATATCAGTATAAAACCAAGTCTACATATAGCTGTTGATAATAAGATATATTACAAACAATTAAAAAAAAAATAAATAATTTTGTATGATAATGACAAGTATTTTCACAAAGTACTATTTTAATTTTGTTTTAAAGTGTCATATAACATTAACAGCATGAATAAATGAAATAATTTGATTATTTTACTGCTTATGACATTTAGAATACAAAGGTAAAACTCAGCAGTGGTATACTCTGCTATACTAGTATGCTACTAGTATAGCAGTATACTAGTAACATAAACTTTGATAATCTTACAATATCACAAACTAAATGTGAAAGCTAAAAATCTAGACTGAAAATACATTCATATATATATATATATATATATATATATATATATATATATATATATATATATATAAATACCCCACAGCAGAATACTTTTCAATGTTCTGCAACAGGCTTTCAGATAATAAAAAATGTTCTGTGGGAGACATATTTATTTTATCATATATTTACTCTCCCCCAATATTATTCCTATTGTGGTACATTTTCATTTTTACCAATATGTATAACTGAAAATATTTAATAAAACAGTGCTACCTGAAATTTAGAAAAATATTTATATTAAAACCAAGGCATTAATATAGAATTCACTGTCGTGTCAATTACTTTTGATGTAAGATATTTTGAGATATCACAATGATGATAAAAGTGGGACTGATAATTTGGCCCAATTCAAATTTGTAGTTTCCTTTAAAAATATTTTGTCATAAATCTAATTTTTCTCAATAAAGCTTGGAACTTTGACTTCAACTTGTACCCTTCCCCTTTCCGAGATTCTTTTCTACTAATGGAAAACCATCGATATATATATATTTATATAATATATATACATGGAAATTTTTTTTTCGCTAGCCACGATTGTTCTGCAGCTGAGCCAGTTGTATTGCGATGTGCATAGCACTTTTTTGGCACATTTCGGGGGTATATATATATATATATATATATATATATATATATATATATATATATATATATATAGAGAGAGAGAGAGAGAGAGAGAGATTTAAGATCTAATGCTTTAATAAATCCTAATCAAAGAAAACTGCTTAAGAATTATATGCAAAGTAAATATAAAGTTTTAATTTTTATGCAATTAGTTTTTATTATTAATGCTTACTCCTCTTTTTCTCTAAAAAGATGACAGAAATATCTATGAAGAACTTTATACAAACATTATTGATATTTCTTATGGGATGCAATTCCATATGAGATAATAAACAACTTTGTATATCAGTCAATAGGACTCAAATGAAATCTTTAAATTAAAAACAGCCCTTGCCAAAAACGGGGAAAAAATTTAGAACATTGCTTTAAAAGCCACTCTCTTTACAATAAACAAATAAATAAAAGAAAAAATTATTCTAATTAGATTTTAAATTATTATATGTGGCTGATTTTGCCTTTGTTAAACTCTTTGTCAAAAATCTCTTTAAAAAATAATGCTCATCTGTCATTGTTTAGGCTATTAATGTATATCCTAAACTTTTATCAAGGATGGAACTTCTAAATTCAGTTCTTGTCCTTTTGCACACACTGCTGAATATCCTCTCCCATTCTGTATTGTTATATGGTATTGATGGAATATACATACCATATATACTATACTACAAAAATGACTTTTCTTTCAATTCTAATGTATTTTTCAGTTCAACATGACTGCAAACCATGTGATAACAACAGCGAGCTACATATAAGTGGTTAGATACCTGCATTGCAAATGGAGAATGTGCATATCTATTCAGCATACCATTATCTTCATACCAAAGATTTTTTTCCCTTGAAATTAACTCAAAAGTATACTGCTTTCACATGCAAATGTACTATATTATAAAGTGACACAAAATCATACAATGTACGGCTAAACCATTACAAGCTGTCAGATATGTATCATCAGTGAAGATCAAATAACAACTAGTAGCCAGATCATTTCACATAATAGTAACCTATTTGATTACTCTTAAAAACTAATAAATCTGCTAATTCAGAATATAAAAGTATACCTTGTTTTTTAAACTTGTCTAAATTTCATATTAAAAAAAAATCCACTACAAACTATTTGTAAATTTGTATATTGTATTACAAAAAATCACACAAGTTGGCATAAATGGAATTTTGAATTACTTAAAATAAGAGTTATTTTAAACAACTCTCAGTAATTATAAAAACTAATTAAACAAGTTTAGTTCTATTTTAGAGATCAAAGTTGATAAAATTTTTAAATGCTGAATATACCAATTTAAGAAATGACAATAACATGTAAAATGCTATATTTTCAGTTAACAAACAAGTATTTTGAGTTTTTAAACTCAAGGCTTTAATTACATACTCTATAAGCATACTCCATTTTATTCATAACATTTTTTATTATTGTTAGCTCAGTAATATTGCTCAAATATTAGAAAGAAGATCTTTATATGCATGTGGTCAAATGAAAATGTTTGCTTTGTTTTGTTCTAGCATATACTAGGCTATATTCTTAATCTCAGCACTGGTGAAGTAGCTGATTTTTGAAGCTATAAAACGGCTGCAGATTTTTCAATTTCTATTTATTTTTTGTGCCTTAACCACATTGGCTTTTCCATGACTTTAAAACTTCCAATTTACAATAATAGAATAAATTAAATGTATGTTTTTAATAATTGATTCATGTCTTCCACTCACACATGAAACAAAATTGGCTTATTATAATACCTATCATTATAAAAATACATATATAAGAATTAGAAAGGAGAAACCAGTGACAACTGGTAAGAAAAATTGCATGTTTAACTTTTATTTCTTTCACACAAAAAGAAAAAAAAACTGATCTGTCATACAAAGACAACTCCTTCTCTCAAACATATATTTCATTATACAATATAGTTGGCTATGTAACAATTGAAACATTCATTATCTAAAGTAAATATCTATTTGAAAAATTAACTTTTCAATTCAATAAAATGAAAACAAATCATATTACCATGTTCTTAACTGCTAAGAATATTAAGTAATATTTTATAAAAACTATTTTTAATTTGGAAGGTAAAAGTTCCAAATTTTCGTCTTGACAAAATATGCAAAACTTTTCACAAACAACTTTCTTAAAATGGGGGGGGGGGACATGCTATCTCTGAGAGTTTCTTGTGTAGCCTTCAAAAAATCAACATCAGCTCTTATATTAATATTTAATAATATAAATTATAACAATTTAAAAATCTTATTGTTTATTTAAGAATCTTATTGTTTCAATGTTAGTTTTAAAAAAATATTAAGTTATACTTAGTATTTTTCCCTATTGTATTCTTTTGTATGCAATACATTCATTTTAAAATATTAATTTTATATAAAAAGGTATTTAAATATGTAGTTGTTTATTAAAATATAAATAAAGATTAATGTTATAAAAAGTTATTAGTCTTATGTGAGAACAAAATATTTTTTGTGGCTACTTCTTAAAATCTTTTTTACAAATAGTACATTTCTGGGTATATCAACTTATGGGGCATCCTTTATTAACTGCCTAATTCAAATGTAGCCTCTAAATGGTAAAAAGATTCCCTACCTCTGCCCTAGTAGAATAAGCTAAAATATTTAAGTTAAATAACTCAAGAAAAAACAATTACAAAAAATTCAGTTTTCATAAAAAGGTTTTAAGGACATATCAATAAAATCTCAATTATCTTAATGTGCAAATAAATATATCAAATAATCAAAATTTTTTTTATTGCACACTTATTTTTTCACTTGCACAATATTTTAAACTGTATACAGTATTTAAAGATTTACTGTAAAATTCCTAATTTTACTACATCTAGCATCAATATGTCATTACTATGAATATCCTTATGTAAAATAAAAAAAAAAAAAACTCAACAATAAAACTTAATAAAGAAAGGCATAACAAAATATTTAAAGATATTGTTTTCCAGGGTGAGAATAAATAAAATAGTACTAAACTCACCCTGGCAGTTTGAGCAGCATTATTTTCAGAACTATTCAGCTGATGAGCAGAAATCGCTGATGATACTGGGGATGCCATTGGTGTCTTGTTAGCAACAGTTAACAGAGACTCGTGAGAATATTGATTAGATGTTGAAAGAGGCTCTTTAACTAATGCAGATGATTGAGCACCTGATGATGTTTGCTTTGGAAGAGCTATAAAAACATAATTTATTCAAATTAAGTATTGAATACTTTGACAGCAGAAAAATAAAAAAAACTAGAAATGATACAATTTAAAAACCAATAAAAACTTAAATACTTTTTTTTACAGCTTATCAGAATAATAAAGACTAGATATTCAAACATATAAAAAATAATTTATTTTCAATTTCTTTGATAATTTAATCTAGTGAGAAAGTTATCACTAAATGCTAGCTTAAATGATCCTTACTGTATACTTCTAATTTTCTCTAATATTTCATATGGACACTAGTTGTATAAACTACTAAACACATGAAAACAGTCAAGAAATTTAAAAATATGCATATAACTTTTCAATAAAGTCAGATATAAAACAATGATCTGATAAAGAGAACATATAAACATGCATTTTATCAAAAATATAAATTGCAATTAAGATTTGAACTAAGTAAACTAGTATAAAGGTTCAAATTTAAATTATGGATTTTTATCTTGCTATCATAGAGTAAAGGACTGGTTCTGATAATTCAGTCAAAAATACAGCATTTCACTTTCAATTATATTATTAAATTTTTTATAATAATAATTTTCAATATCAACTACTTATATTTTATAAAAAATAGTTTATACTTACATAGTTAATATCACATTTTATAATTAAAGAATGTTATGTAAATTATATCCTAGTTACAAATTTATCATCATTTACATTTACACAAACATTTGTATCTTTTATACTGAAATGCAAATACATTTTCTTATATAAAAGTCCGAATACTACTTGAAGCAGCAATTAAAATTTCTTTATGGTGAATAATACACTTGATAATATCAATTTATCAATAATATGCAATACAAATATGATTATACTGTTCTTAGTAAGAAAAATCAAAAATACTGATTATTCATTTAATAAATGTCTTTGATTCTTACAGAAACAAACTATTGTTAGAATAATTCAGCTACAAGTACAAATATAGTTAAAATGTACTATTAAATCCATTTTGCCTTATTGACATCAAAATATTTAAACTATTACTAAAAAACACATTAAGTTAGAAAAAAAATTTTAAAAATACAAAAAACCAAAAAAGCAATTTTGATAATAATTCTTTTCTAACTTAAAATTTAAAAGTTATTTTAATTACAAACATTACAATCAAAATTGAAACTTTTTTGAAAAGAGAACACTTGGTTGCTGAAAAATTAGTATTCAGCTTAAAATTTGGCTGAATACTATGTTACATGCTTAATCAAAATGTTTCAAAATACTTTCTCCTATTCCTTACATGGTAAGATCATATGGGGGTGGGGTCATTTAAAAAATTTCTCTATAGTATTAAATTAACCAGAAAGACTAAGTAAAAAATAAAAATATTTCTTAATCTAAAAGTCTAATTTAGAAAAATTTTTAATATTCTAATAAAACAATATTTTATTACCAAAAGAGGATGTAGATGACACAGTAGACGGAACTGGTCCAACAAGTACACTACTAGCAGTTGAGGATGAAGATGAACTTGTGAAATCAGATGATGAATTTAAAGTTGATGGTTCCCTTGGCAAACTGTCATCAAAATCGCTCAAAGCTCCACATTCTGAAAATTAATAAAAATTAGCAAATAAATATTTATAATATATAAATATAAACTCATTTCCCGCATATCAAGATATGAATTTAGGATATATAATGAAATTAATAATTTTAAATATAAATTTCCTTGCTACTTTAAAATGCTATTATAAAGGCTTACTGCCTACTTCTTATTCAAGAACTATAAGTATACACAGCTTCTCTGATTATCTACTTTAAGTTTTTATCCTAAATGACAAATGTATTTTAAAAAGAGACTGAATAAAATACCTAAATACTTTAAATAAATTATAGAAAATTATATACAGTAGTGTTAAGTTCATTTTAAAATACTTGTAAATTTACCCAAACACTATTAAAATGCAAAATTTTCCATTTTTTTTTAAATAGAATAAGTGTGAAGCATCATTAAAGAAAATATTGAAACACTACATACAATTGAATCCCAATATCAGTATAATCAGAACAATTGTACTGTAAATAAATCTTTTATAAAGTTAAATACCTGAAGCTGTTGTTGTAGTTTCATTATCATCTTCTGGAATGAAATTATTCACATCAATGTGATCCAGCTGTGATGCCAAATCTTTCTTCAAAGCAGAAAGCTTTTGCTGGAATGATATTTTTTCACGAGCTAGCCTTTCCATTTCATGTTCAAATTCACGTTCTTTTCTTTTTAAAACCTAGAAATAAAATACAGCTTTTTAGATATATAAACTCTCAGATTAACTACTAAAAAGGAACAATCATCGTTAATGTAAACATATCACATACTTTTAACATAGTAGTTTATTCTAGAGATCCCTAAACATATGTTTTTCTCTAATTATTTTATTGTTTGCAATTATGCTTGGAATAGAACATTAATCTGATACTTTACTCTTCCTAGAAATATCAACTTGGCAGAATATAACTGCATTTTCTATATATGTAATCATCCTTTGCATTTTTATTTCACTCCTCCCCTCCTTATAATCTGATTTTGTGAGATCATGTCAGAGATACTACCCCCCCTCCCAACACACACAACTTGTAAACTGTTCTTTCATATGTTTATGTTCTGAAGCTTTAATATCACTCTCTTTCATTTGGTAAATTAACAATATGCTTATTTAATTTCAAGCATCTTACCTTTTACCTCAAATTTAATTTTGAGAACAGTATAACAAATACTAACATTTTCCTTCTTGTTCCTATGACATAGTAAATTTATTTTAAAAAACAAAGAAAAATTTACTACATCCTTGTAGAGGCATAACAGAATTCAGACATAGATTTACTATGAAATTAAAGTATTAAGCTTCTTTTATGTTATTTACAGTTACATATAAAATATTATGGTTATAATTTACATCTGCACAAAATAAAAATTTCTTCCATTCAAGAAAAAGAAACAGACCTGTATAAATCTAATTGCTCCTCTCAATATGCTTAAATTTGAAGTCTTCCTGTCATCCATGTTTGGCAACTGTTTCTTTAGAGCCTCAAAACATTCTTTTAGATGAGCCCTCCTAAATGTAAACAGAAAGATTCATTAATCAATAAATAAGATTCTACTGTATTTTTAAATTTTACACTGAATAAAATTATGAATTAAAATAAATTTCAAAACCACAGTTGTACACTAAAGAAAGAATATGCAAGTATGAACACTTTCATGTGAATTACAGTTAAATTATTAGAATAGATTAAAAGTCAAAAATTAGCATCAATATGCTGTTTATTATATCTAGACAATAAACCATGATTTTAATATTTCACAAGTAAAAAATCTAAATTGGTTAAATATCAAACACTTCAAATAACTGAAAAATGCTACTTTTGCAAAGAATTTAGACAGAATATACATATTACTTAAAAAAAAAAAATAATAATAAGTATTAAATTTATTTATAACATTTAACAAAGTGAAATTTTAATGAATGAATTTTTTTTTCTAATACTAGTGCATTTTAAATAATACAATTGCCACTAACGAATGGAAATGACTAGTATGTATGGCCTTATATCCAACATATTAAAATATTTTAAAAACTTACAAAATAAAACAAATGAATAAAAGTAGTTACTAAATTTTAGTTTTCCCCAAACTAGTTTTCATGCTTTGAGTAAATATTAAACCAGAAATATAAAAAGCTAGCATATAGCCCGTCATATGACGGGATCAGTAATATTTTTAATTTTCCAGAATTGTAAAAGTACCTTATGAGGAAGGTAAAAAAAAAAAAATGGTTTGTTTTTTGGTTGAGAATTATCTTGTAACAAAAATAATCGATTAAAATTAGCATATATGTACTTAATATATTATTTAAGCCAAATATAAAAGAAAATTATTTAAGTAATAGTTCAGTGATAAAACATATGAAAATAATGCAGAAGACATTTAAATAATATAAAATAATGAATGATTAAATGAGATAGTTAAAGGAATGGTGTCATAATGCTCGAAAAGAATGTTATTTTTATTATGGGATAAATTGATTAATTTAATAGCCTACTCTTAAAATGGGGCTTGATATAATGGCATTAAACTATCGAAGAGGGGAACGAGGTGGATTTTGAACGTTTTAGAGATGACAGTATTTTTCGCTGTGATACGACTCTTATTCACACCCATTTATTTAAGAATCAGATCTATAGTTCAGGGAAAGATAAACTTTACTCGCTTTGAATTTTGCTAACCCTAATTCATCAAAAATCCAATATGGATGCCTGTATCCATTCCAGGTACAACCACTTCATAAATTCGTGAACAGACAACTTAGGCTATTATTATATAGGGGATAATATTGATTCATCATCATCTGGATATGCTAAGTTTATATAGAGATTTCTCTAGATCTAGTCATCCCATTATTACTTTAGGTACCTATTTTCCTTCTAGAGTATTACAGTTCAACATATGGTTCCAAAACTCCAAGCAGTTCAAAAGGTATTATTTTTTAATTTTTATACAAGAATTCCTTATTGACTGAAATTACAGGATTTTTTTTTCATATATATCTTGATTTTTCAATTCATATTTAGTTTTAAAAATTCAAAAAGGTGGATAAAAATTAAGCTTTTAATAAAATATTCCAATGAACTCTATTACATAAATAACATCTTAGTTAATTTTCCTTTATTGTTGGCAATTTATGACCCACAGGTCACTTAATGACTCCCAAGGAAAACTTTAGTGATCCAGTCAACAAACCTGAATTATAACAATCAGTGGCATTCTTGACATCGAATTTAAGCAGGCAATTTTGATATGCTTAAACGACTGTCTTCTCATCATTCTCCCATTTGTATAACACTTTTATAATAACACTTATAACAACACTTTTTAGTCTAAATAGTAAAATAAATATGTAATTGAAAATAAAGGTAATGTGACTCACCCGCACAAATTTTTATGATAAAAAAAATTGAAAATGACCCACTTGAAAAAAAAAATCAATAATGTTTTCACAAAAATATTTTATTCTCTGTTTAATGTGTTTCATTTTTATCCCTGTCTTTTTAAAGTGTTTTGCTAAATAATCTGATTTTTAATATCTGTCAAATTTCTATATTTTAACTACTGTAATATTATAAACTGCCAATATTTCTTTTACTATTTTATGAAGTTTTAATATTTCCACATAAGTTTATCAACATACAAATAATGCATACAATAAGGATAGCAATGTTAACAGGCCATTTCATGCTTTAAACCATATTAATTAGATCATTTAAACCATATATTAGATTTATAAATAATCCAACTAGATCCATTAAATATCCCAACTAAACCTAAGAATAAAAATTTTAAATTTTATCAACAAATTCCAAATGACTTGACAAAACATAAATAAAATTTAGCTTTAAAAAAATGCAAACTAGAACATATGTTAGAACAATCAAATTAGTACAATTGTAGATTGTTTTATATCAGATTTTCAACCAATCTCATACTGATTTATATAGAAGAATTCTATACATAGATCATAATAGTATTTAAAACAGTATGAACTTTATACACTCTGCCAACTCAATAACTTTTAATTTTTGATCAAATCTAAGCAACACAAAATTGCATTTTCAAATTAAAATTTAATAAGATGATATTACCTGTTTTTTTCTAGCTTATTATGGACTTCCCGTGTACCGGTGCTGGAAAAAAATTTACAAAATTATATTTAAATAATTTAGAAGAAAACACTAAACAATGAGAAAAATATGTCTATTCTTAATATGAAATAGCAAGAAAAAGAAAAAAAAGCTATTTATTTATCAGAGTTTTCATTTAGTGACTTAAAAATTAAGATTTATATAAACTTCAGCAAATATGTATATAGAAATACTATTTAAAGTCTTCTGGATAAAAAACTAAAATTTAAACAAAGAATACTCTAAAAAGCATACAACTACCATCCTGTTATATATTTGAAATGGAAATTTGTATAAATTTCCCCATCAATGATACAGTATAAATCAGGGTTGGCATGATTTAAATCAGTTTATTTAAAAAAAAAATCCATTGATTTAAATCATTTTTTTTTTCACTTCTTTTAAAATCTATATTCCAAACACAGGAGAATTGGGAATCAGTCAGCACAGAAATACCAATAAGTAAATAAATGTAAATAGATAGCATGTGCTTTCCAAGAATTTAGGGGTTGTTATCAGAAAGTATGTAGTAGGGGGTAGGTACTAGTTATGACTGGTGGAATTCACTTTATGTAATGGGAGGTAAAGAGAGTATCACAGAACTTGAAATCCAGTTTAAAATAACAACAGCTGTGGCTTCATCTGCTAGAAAGACAGTTTTCTTCTTTTGGTATTGTTTATTCTAGCATTCGTAACAAATTAGAAGTGGATAAAGCAAGGCCGTAGGCAGGGGGAGGGATTTGGGGGGCTGGTCCCCCCTGAAATTTTGAAAGACTTATTTTATAGATAGACAATGTCCCACGACTGTGTGTGTATATGCTATCTCCCTAGTTGTTCATGAACATGGACAGTTATTTTCTTAGAAAAAAAAACCCACTAAGACCATAAAAGTCTTGCTGGGCCGCTGGCCGGAAATACAGTGCTTTTCCTTTCATTAATTGAAGTATCATTCACAGACAAAAGGTGTCTTTCTCCCTTGGTCCCCCTCCAAAAATTATTTCTGGCTACAGCCCTGGGATAAAGCATAGAGACTAGTGTTTTTATTGAAACAGTTAAATCCATAATTCGTTGCTTAAAATAATATTGAAATAATTGAGATTTTTTTAAAAAAAATAAATAGTTTGCATTAAATGAATATTTAATTTGTCCTTTAAATTTATATCTTATTCAGTTTGCACTATCCAATTAGAAAATAATGGAATGTGTTTAGATTAAAATTTATATATTTAATTTTCAGTAATCAGTGTGTAGAATATACAAGATAGATAAGTTGTTACTTATACAGGGTATCTGCCAAAATAAAATTTTTCAAATCCAAGACTTTTCATGACTTTCCTGATTTAGCATATCATTTTCCATGACTTTAAAAAGCTTTAGTTAAAAAATATATATGAATAAAACTTTTGATGTACATAGAAATAAAATATATGCTTTTAGAGAAATGACAGGAATTTTATCATAAAAAAAAACTATAAACTTACTTTACAAGTGTTAATAAACTCACATAAAAATAAATTGTTGTATCTACATACTTAAGTTTAATCATATAGCAATTTTTCAATCGAAATGTTTCCAATTTGAATTCAGGGTACTTTGGTATTATCCAGGTGACCATGAATAATAGCCAAATATAACCCTATAATGTTTACATACAATATCCCTAGAGATAAACTTATATTTTGTAAAAAAATCTTAACTAATTTTTATTAAAAAATTATATTAATAAAATTTTAATCTACAATTTAAGAAAAAAACCAGAATAATATACATTTACCCACCCATTAAGCTTTCTTGCTTTGAGTTTTCTTGGTGAACAAATTTTACTTGGCAATATGGTCAATAGGATAATACATAAATACCAAACTTAGTAACTTCAGTCAAATGACAAGTAAAAATAGAATTAAACAATTCAATGCATTTTCTTTAATCGGTAGTTTAGCGAATCCATGACTTTTACTAATTTTGCTTGAAAAATCAAGACTTTCCACGACAAAATTAATCCATTGTCTAAATCCATGATTTTCCATGTGCGCGGAAACCATGCTTATAGCACACTATTCCATGTATATTACAAAAAATATAAAAACACAACAATAATTAAAGTTAGAATTCAGAAAAAAAAATCAAATAAATCTGATTTAAATCAAATAAATCTGATTTTTAAAAAAAAACAATCATGATTTTTTTCCAACCCTGGTATAAATGCTAAATAAAACAATGTTAAAAAATGCATATCTAAAATATTCACCCAGAGTGCTCATGAGGTAATATGGACTCTCTAGTCACCGGAGCAACAGAGCGTCTCTTCTCTTTAACTTCTTCTGATGAATGAGACGAATTTGATAAAGGCTGTTGTTTCTTCTGGGGAATTTCCTCCACAGGAGCGTAGAGACCATCTTTACTATCTTTACCAGAAGCGCTAAGTTTCCGGAAGGTGTTATAATCATATGGTTCCTCACCTAGGAATTATAACATTTTTTTTAATTAGAAGATAGAGTTTATATAAGTATGAAGTTTATTTAATAATCTAAGAACATTTATATCATATGGCTTTAATCATATGGTTCCTCACCTATGAATTAGAATATTTTTTTTTAATTAGAAGAGAGTTTATATAAGTATGAAGTTTATTTAATAATCTAAGGACATTTATATCATATGGCTTTAATCATATGGTTCCTCACCTAGGAATTATAACATTTTTTTTAATTAGAAGATAGAGTTTATATAAGTATGAAGTTTATTTAATAATCTAAGAACATTTATATCAGGGCTGTCCAACTGCAAAGAGCCCATGGGCCAGAATTCCGGTCAATGATCACCTGGCAGGCCGCAGTTTGGAAAAGTTGAACAATAACCTCTTATCTCTTATACAATAACAATTAATAGTTGAATTATTAATTATAAAACAATGGAACAGAAGGATTATAAAACAATTTGCGATCAAGAGGAAACTTTGGGGATCTTGACTTGACCAAGAATGGTAGTCTTGGATGCTTCTTGATACCATAAAATTCTGAAAAAAGAAATATGCTGAATAAGAAGTTGGCGGGCCACCAGTTGGACAGCCCTGATTCATATCATATGGCTTTAATCATATGGTTCCTCACCTATGAATTATAACATTTTTTTTAATTAGAAGATAAAGTTTATATAAATATGAAGTTTATTTAATAATCTAGGAACATTTAAGAATTTTAATTTTAGAAAAACAAATTACAGCTTATACACAGTAATTGCTGGTAAAAAAAAAATTAAGTACCGTACAAATACAAAATAAACTTAAAAATTAAAATGTAATAAAACTTCAAATTTTGATAACAATCACTTTTACTTCTCAAACTGAGATTTTTCTTTTAATTTTATGAAATATTCAAATAACAATAATTATAAATAATAAGAAGCAATACACATTGATATACTCTGAAAATTACAACTTTTAAACTAGTTTCCTAGTGGTATAATGAAATAAATTTATTTTTAAATACTTTTGAAAATAAAATATACAAATAAGTATAAAAATGGCTGAATAAAAAGATGTATTTGAGTTCTTTCAATATTCAAAACACAATCAGCAACAGAGTAAAAAGGATTTACATGAATAAAACAATTGCTGGAAAGTGTTGTATTCTATATTTATTTTACTTTTTTCTGAGGTACCATATTTGATATCCATAAAATGTTTACATATAAAGTTAAATAAAACAATACAAATTACTTCTCATAATGGTCAATTATAAAGAGTGATAGAATCATTACACTTATGTTATTTTAAAAAGAAATTTAATAAACATATAAAAAATGCATCATGAAAATAGCATATGTATGTGGGTATTCTATGAAAATTTTAAAATGAAAAACTTTATTAGTATTACTGAAAATTGCAAATAAAAATAAATCAGACTTTAACATTACATGTACATAGTAAGAATATTAACTATTGAATATATTTTAGTAAAAAAAAAAAAAATTGCTCCAGGTAAAACACTTATCTTAAATAACAACTTTTACTATTTGCAGCATTTAGTATATTATTAATAACGGTTATGAACACTAATTGCAGCCAAAAATCTTCAATACTAAGATTAAAAGTTGGTGCTAAAAATATACAGAAGCTAAACTGACCAAATATTATTACAAACAGACTCGGTGCTACTTATATATGATGAAACCATCACAATCACAAAGCATGAGCATAAATTTTATTTAATATTTTTGATGCATATTAAAGAGAATAACATTTCCATATTTGGTATTCTTTAGTAATAAATCGCGAAAATTTGAGTATATTACATATGCACTGGGATCTATAATTTTATTTTGTTTCTCAATATAAATCCCACAATATGCTAGTTGTGAATATCGAGTTATTTATCATATCAAATATCTCGTAAACCATCATGTAACCTGGAATACCAGTACATAACGCGGATATTTGTAAACAAACACACGTTAGAGCATTTACTGAATTATGATAATTCTGAACAAGAATCGCAATTGAACAATGGATAATTTAAAGGGAATTAAACAGTAAAATGAGATTAAAAGGATTTATATTTCAACTAAGGCACTATCATCCGGTCATAACACGGGACTGATAAAAATGACACGAAATTTTACAGAGTCACGATATACGAATATCACGATATAGGCATGAAAATATAATAATAAAGCATTATGCAAGGAAGCCCAAACTGTGTTACTATATTGTTCCCCTTATAAACTTTTTCTACGATTTAAGCTTCTATTTTTGTTAAATGTAAACAATAAAACAACATGAAGTTCAACAGCCTAAACCTGATTGGCGAGTGTGTAAGAACGTACATAAACGGTATGCAAGGTAGCGACTTAGATAAGAGTAATCTCTTGCATGAAAACTCAAGAATAACAAACCTTACAAATGAAAAATAAAAAAACAAATAATGAAAATTAATTATTTTCTTACCACGTGCTTTTGCTTCAGAGTGGTATTCTACATATTTTGCGGCTTCCAGCAATGTTTCGAGGCTCATCGCTTTCTTGCACAGCCCATGCACATAAAGATATGCACTTGGCTTTTAAAACTTTGCAGGAATTTCATCTACAGGCATGAGATTGTTGCTCATTGTAAGGCTTTCACGCTCAAGATGGCGGGGTGACATCAAAACACATAGAAGAGAGGGATTTTCAACACCACGTGGTAACTGTGATTGACGTTAGTTCCTTTAACGCAGTACTTGAGCAATGGGATTTGTTTACAAGGCAGTACTGGATTGCAGATTTTACACTGTAAGAAACGATCAGAGGTTTCTAAAATAGATCAATGAAAGAACGACTAAAACTAATATTTATTTGATTCAATAATAAAAATACTTACATTAAATATAAATGCAGCGTGATGATAATCTGTTGTTTACCGCAAATGACTCGATCAATGATTATCGTAAGGAGGGTAGAAGAAGGTTTAGGAAAGAATACGAAGGTACACCAGTATATTAGGCAATATTTGGTTTAAAAGGTATATTTTTTCAGCTTTTTTTCACGCAGAACGAGCATCAAATTTTACTCGTGACCTGCCTAAATGTACCCACGTTATTATGTTTGCATGTGTTAGATCTTCCAAACCAATAATATGAAAGCATACCATTTAATAGGCGGAGCTAATGTCACATGGGCCATATGCCATTATTCCAACAATCACGTGCAACCCCTATGCAGAAAACAAACAAACAGACATTTAATCGTCTGTGGCTGTTTGTAAAGAAAAAAAAATATATTTCTTTCAATAGGATGAATATAAAAATTATTATTGTACAAATTAAGGGCTGGGAAGAAAAATTTCAGTGTCATTGTTTATATTGACAAGTTATCTGTCATTTTCATTCTGATGGTGCTGCCATCTATTATTGATATGAGTAAATGATCTTAAAATATATTTACCTGAAGCTGAGGACTCTGACTACAGTAACATCAGGAACAATCAAAAACCATATTTACATTATTTGTAGACAGCAATTTAAAAAGAAAGTGACCCAAAAATTTTTCTAATACTGTAAATTTTATAAAATTTTATATGATCTGTAAAATTTTAAGTATTTTATAATTTTTAAATATTTTCTAAAATTTACAAAAAATATTTGAAACCCACAGCAACAACAAAAGAAAATACCATAGAAATATTAGTTTCTTTAAATAATAATTTCTTAAAAAGATTCACAGAAATAATTATGAAGAAATTATATTTATTTATTTCGTATAGATATTCACTCAGCAAGTTTCTAAACAAGCTACAAAAATTTCATTTGACCATAGGTTGACTATCACTAGGCGTTTTTTATATAACCTTAAAAATCTACCTTAAGGTAGATTTTAATTTTTTAATGCTATACACAATTGTGTATAGCATTTGCATAAACTAATGTATTCACGTAAATGGCATTTTTAGAATTACTTTTGAATAACGTATTTAAAAATTATAGGTCTTGAGTAAAACAACAAAAAGTCTATAATAACGTAAAATATCGCATTTCCTAATTTTATTTCTAATAAAGAGAGAAGCACTTTTAAATAAAATTTCAGCTCTTGTTTATTGCTATGTACATAAGCAAATGCTTATGTTCATAGCAATAAACAAGAGCTGAAATTATTTTTAAAAACTTATATAGGGGATTTATATGTTTTTCTAAAAAATCACCTACAATATATTACTTTAAACTGTATCTCGATTCCGAACAGTTACAAGACTGGTACCAAATAAAAATCACCAGGGGCGTAACTAGGTCCATTAGCGCCCGTGGCAAAAAGCTTATCTGTGCCCCAGCCATCAAATATTGTGATAATATACATGAACATGTTTATATATATATATATATATATATATATATATATATATATATATATATATATATATATATATATATATATATATATATATATATATATATATATATATATATATATATATATATATATATATACACATACATACATACATACATATACTAGCTGCAAGTACCTGGCTTTGCCCGGGTTTAAAATAAGGTTTTCTGTAGAAGCATACAAACTGTTTATTTGCATACATAAAAGGGTACATTTATTTTAAAGCAATGTGATAGACAACATTTTTGGCAGTTCCATTTGGAGTGCGTACAAAAAATTTTACTCTTTGCCCACTCTGGAGCTGACCACACACAATTGCCCATAAGAAAAGCATTATCTACAAGTCTATACCAGCAATCCCAAGAGAGTGGCCCTGTGACTTGTTGATTGTCATGGCAAAGCACAAAGCACAATTTCAAAGGGAACTGTATTCTCTTGAATTGTATGGTGTTGTCTGAGGGATTGATAGGTATTCTTGGAATGAAGACATCCTCATCCTTACCACACTCTGTGAGTCATGGCAAAGCACAATTTCAAAGGGAACTGTATTCTCTTGAATTGTATGGTGTTGTCTGAGGGATTGATAGGTATTCTTGGAATGAAGACATCCTCATCCTTACCACACTCTGTGAGTCATGGCAAAGCACAATTTCAAAGGGAACTGTATTCTCTTGAATTGTATGGTGTTGTCTGAGGGATTGATAGGTATTCTTGGAATGAAGACATCCTCATCCTTACCACACTCTGTGAGTCATGGCAAAGCACAATTTCAAAGGGAACTGTATTCTCTTGAAATGTATGGTGTTGTCTGAGGGATTGATAGGTATTCTTGGAATGAAGACATCCTCATCCTTACCACACTCTGTGAGTACTGTAGCTTGAATGACATGTTGCATCTGCTTTAACAATTAAACTTTTGCCATTGCACAACCTGGGTGAATCAATATTTCGGATCAGCATTATTGAAACACCAACTTTCAGAATCAAGTTGTGGGCTTGCAAATCAGGAGTCTGGATGGAATTCAAGAACTCAAAGGGATATTGTACTGCTTCATCATCATTAAGGATATAATCTATGGACTTGTAGGCATATTCTTGCCCTGGAAGCTGCTTCTGAATGGTGACATTGAGCTTCTCAACCACATCATTTCTGCCTGCCAGAATTGCTCTGTGAGAAAGCCAGTCCTGATCCTTGAAGTTTTGCTGAAAGTGATATTTGTTACAGTATTTTCTTGCAGTAAAGTAAATATAACAAAGAAATATTGCGTTTACTTACCGCTTTTGTTTAGTAACGTTTTCTCTAAAATGTAACGCACGGCTCAGCATCTTATGACAAATCTAAAACTTAATTCAAAATTAATAAAAATTGTTTTTATGTATTTATTATTATTTAGGTCATTTTAATGCAATTTATTTATTTTTAACATATATTTTTTAATTCAAATTTTTAATTTTCGATTGATTATTATTATTATTCAATATGGCTGTACGGATGTCACTGGATCACAAAAATGTTTTATGCTATCCCTAAAACTCTCTACTCTCAGTTTTGTGTTAACTCACGAATCCACCCTTCTATCCTCTCTCTTTTATGTGTTTTATCGCATTGTCATTTTGTGCTTCTCAGAAATCTATTGAATATATGGCATTAAAACACCTTTAAAGAACAGGCACATGGAGCACTACTTTTGGCTCGAGGAGGCCAGAGTGAGGTTGGGGATGGAACGAAACCTGTTTAAGAACCTTCCCCATGTAAGATGACTACTGGAGGTGAGGTCCATCCAGTGTTGCCAACCTTTACAAGCAAAATTATGGATTCTAGGTCCTAAAATTATGGCATTGGCTTATAAATTATCGTACATTTTTGTAATTAGTTCAAAATAGTGTTAATAGAGGGCGCTTGTACGATATATATTTAATCAATTGAATCTTAAAATCAGATAGATTTTAAAATTGTGGAAAAACATAGAAATGACAGAAATTATTTACCTTATGTCTAGTATGTAATTTTGTAATAAAATTATCTACCATTATAACTGTAGATAAAAAACAACTTTTACAAGTTTCATCTGTAAAGATCATTTTATAAAAAATTCATAATTGAATATTTAAGATGATACATTTAAATCACTTATAATATATAATATATATATATATATATATATATATATATACAAATTTTATGTATATAAGATATAATATATAATCTCCAAATAACCTAAAATAAATTAAACTCTCTTTGTCCTCTCTTTCATTTCTTCATATATATAAAATATTTATATAAAATATATATATATATATAATATTAAATATCACTTTTTAATATTGTTATAATTCATTATTTACCGTTTCATAAATATGAAATATCCAGTAATAAAACCGATTATTATTTTATTGTTTAATTACTAAAAATACTTTTTATGAAAACTGCAATAAAACAAGTAAAAGATACTTTTAATTAATGATTATGTAAAAAAAAAAATGTCTCCAAATCGTGAATATTCAGTAATTTACATTTAACAATTTTTTGTTTTTGTATAAGGATAAGAGTGATTTAAATAATTTAAATAATACAGATAAAACACTGGTCATCTTTTAAATTCTTTATTTTATATTAGTTTTCATAATATCAAACATTAGTACCTATCAATTATTTCAAATATACTTTTTTTTTTTTTTTAATAAATGACACTTCCCTTCTATTATTAACAGTACAGATGGCCTTTCTCAAATTCTCTACAGAATTATTTACTTTTATTAATGAAGAGCACCTCAAAACATGTCCTTAAGTGCTAAAAATCTACAACAATAATTTTTATAAAAATATAAAAAATTAATTAGACATTCTCAATTTTTTGTTGTTGCTCTTTAGAGAGTTACAGTTAAATTACCTGTTCTTTTAATTCTCCATTATTCTACTGTTGGTTTATCGTACAAATCAGGAAATTATCGTACAGTTTTTCAGAATTATGTCACATAATTTTGAGATTATTTTTCATCGTACAGAGTCCTAAGTTATCGTACATTTACGATAATTATCGTATGGTTGGCAACACTGGGTCCATCCTACAAGCATGGGTCTGGAGAGTGGAGGGAGAGTCCTACCACCGTTCCCCCCTCTCCCACCCTACACATGTAAGACCATCACTTTTACTTACATCCTCATCATCTCCACTAAAACATTCAAAATCACTCTCAATGACCAACTTGCATGATTTCCTTCTCTTCTTTTTTTGGTTCATTATCACACGGCTCAGAACAGTCACATGGATCACTACTTTTGGATGGAGGAGGCTAGAGTGAGGTTGGGGATGGAACGAAACCTGTTTAAGAACCTTCCCCATGTAAGATGACTACTGGAGGTGAGGTCCATCCTACAAGCATGGGTCTGGAGAGAGGAGAGAGAGTCCTACCACCGTTCCCCCCTCTCCCACCCTACACATGTAAGACCATCACTTTTACTTACATCCTCATCATCTCCACTAAAACATTCAAAATCACTCTCAATGACCAACTTGCATGATTTCCTTCTCTTCTTTTTTTGGTTCATTATCACACGGCTCAGAACAGTCACATGGATCACTACTTTTGGATGGAGGAGGCTAGAGTGAGGTTGGGGATGGAACGAAACCTGTTTAAGAACCTTCCCCATGTAAGATGACTACTGGAGGTGAGGTCCATCCTACAAGCATGGGTCTGGAGAGAGGAGAGAGAGTCCTACCACCGTTCCCCCCTCTCCCACCCTACACATGTAAGACCATCACTTTTACTTACATCCTCATCATCTCCACTAAAACATTCAAAATCACTCTCAATGACCAACTTGCATGATTTCCTTCTCTTCTTTTTTTGGTTCATTATCACACGGCTCAGAACAGTCACATGGATCACTACTTTTGGATGGAGGAGGCTAGAGTGAGGTTGGGGATGGAACGAAACCTGTTTAAGAACCTTCCCCATGTAATTTTGTGTACGAGTACCAAATTTCACGTTATTTAGTTGTCTGGATCTTGAGTTATTAGGGAAAAGACGGACAACAAATGTATCTTATATATAGAGAGAGATAATATATTCAGAATGAACTCTTAAAATATTTTGTTAATTCTTAAAATGTTCCTAATATATTAATTTAAAACTTTTTTTCTATTTCTCCTTATTAATACTTTAAAATATTTTTTAACACTCTGGGGGTATTATTTTGCTGATAAACTTAATAGTTTATTTGAGGGGATTATTTTTAATTTAAACATTGAATGTTCATAAAAAGTTGGCAAATTTCTGAATATAAATTTAGTTTTTATAACTTTAATAATTTCAAAATGTAAAATGAATACTTGGAATTATATTAAGGCATATTATGAGTGTTTGGTAAACATTGGTAAGAATCTACACAGGTTTAGTCTCTAGAATCATTTTAAAAAATAAGAAAATTCATAAAAAAAAACAATTTTTAAACACATTGAATTTTATAATAAAAAAGTTTTTTTTCTCAACTTTTCCTTATTTCTACTTGGGGCGAATCGTCCTTGTACGGACCCCATTTTCCTCACGGTGCTCACCCATAAGACTCTATAGCAATTTCCCCTATAGCAGAGCCTATAGCAATTCCTCCTTTGCCACTTTTTAGTAGGCCCTGAAAGTCATTATTGAAAACTCTCGTCAGAGTAAATGTGTTGAGAAAGTCCCCAGACTCCTAGAACCCGAAGACTTTAAAAACAAGGAAAAAAAGAGGACTTACCCCGTTATCTTTACCCCCACCACCACAATTCAGAACACTGTATGTCCTCTTGTATATAGAGCCGAACGGTAACCGAGTGGTTAGGGTGCTGGTTTTCGGTACCGGAGTTCTTGGGCTCGAATCCCACTGCGGCATGGATGTTCGTAGCCTTTCGGAGCCGTTATACACTAGATTTACCTGTAATTAAAACATACATTGAGTTACTATTGCAATACCAGTCATTATGACTGTTTTGGTAAATCTAGTGTAAGCAGTAGGTCCCGGCCTCATTTGCCTTCGTGTTGCAAAAAAAGTGCATCGTAGCGCTTCATACCAAACCTGCAAACCTCCTGTATATAGCAGTCTATGAGTATTTCGATAGCGCTGCTTGAGACTCCTTTGTTTGCTCCAGACTAAAATCTTGGTCCTTAAGGTCAAGGTCAAGGTAAATGGGTTATACGGAGTACCTAGCGAAGTGGAAAGTCTTCACATTAATCTCCGAACGTGAAACAGATCAAAACAGCAATTTAGGCCTCAATGCAAGAAAGTATTCCAAACAAGAATTTAATACACTCCAACTCCTAAAGTGAGGAGGTGAGAACGTTCTCATAAAAAAATTACGAGTAACCAACGCGTTGTCTAATTAAGGGTAATTAGACTGGAATCTTGACTATGACCTGTAAGTATGGTTAACAGCAATGCATAGCAATCAATGCTTTCAATATTTTGAAGGGCACTTTAATTCTGAAGATTTCCTTCAAAATCTAACGGATATGGAATCAGTGATAATGAAAAATTTCCAAATGAACTTGAAACAGGCGTCAATCAAAGACTTTTTTTCAAAAATTCAGTAATGGAAATACAAATAAATAGAAGTGTTCTCTAGGTATGTACTGTTGCATTATTTTTTTATTCGTTACAGCGACCTTTCGTTACAACGACCATATGATGTTGGTCCCACAGGGGGTCGTTATACCGAGGTTCTACTGTATGAAATATGTAAAATTGTAGAAGGACGAGACGCTTATATCAAAAGACTATTTTCCTAGGAACCAGTGGAACTTTGCAAGAAAATAAAAAATGGTTCCTAGGAAAATAGTCTTTTGATATAAGAGTCTCGTCCTTCTACAGTGGCGCCCAACGTGGGGCCACTGTAGAAGGACGAGACTCTTTTATCAAAAGACTATTTTCCTAGGAACCATTTTTTTATTTTCTTGCAAAGTTCCACATCACAAAACACAAACAACAAAGAGAACAAAACACACTCACATAGAAGCACTGACACTATATTAGAATACACTACTTGGCTTTTTAGCGCCACCTATCGTGAAAAAGGAGAGGGGCGTAATTGTACCCGCTACAAAATTTATTTGAGAAACAGTACATCAGAAATGCGTTTTAATGGACTCCGCTTGCTAATGTAATGGAATATTTTTAACCTTAAAAAAAATTGCAACTGCTTTATTTTAATCATTAAATTGTATTTTATCAATTTTCAATGATATGGGATTCTATCAATTTTGGTAAGTAACAATTTTTTTTTCATACTATCTCTATTATTTTTCTTAAATGGAAATATTTTTCTAATTTTTATAACTTGGTAAAAATTATATCAGTTCATGAATAGTTTTACAACGGAGAAATTAGATTGATATAAAGTATTCTTTAGTTTTTACAAAATGCTAATACTAAATTAACCCTTAATTTGACAAGATTTTTTCAAATATCGATTAAAAATATATTTAAATAAATAAATAATAATAACAATAATAATAATAATAATTTAAATAATAATAATAATATATAATATATTTAATTTATTATATATTATCGATAAAAATATATATTTATTATAAAGATTTTATTTATTTGATTGTTCGTTGTAGCGGACTTAGCCAAATTAAGGGTTAAGGAAGTCTATTTTTTTTCATGGCAATTATAGGCGCCTGTATGACAGAATTTAGAAGAGGGGGGTCAGAGATAAAAATGTGTGTATGCATTGTTGTATTTGAATATTTAAGAGTGAAATTTAGTTTAAAGGACTGACTTTACAAAATGGGGGGGGGACTCAAACCCTTTTTACACTTTCCACGCGAGTGCTCTTGTTGGCAATGACAATATGCACCCCCTAAAATTAATTTCTGGGTACGCCACTTATGTATATTAAGTATATCCCTAACTTCTAAAATTATCATTTGAGCAGTAACTGGTAATAATCAATCACTGTAAAAATAATCACAGCTATTATTCTAATAGACGGGCGGGCAAAACAAAAACTGTTTTGGATACCTAAAAGAATTATCCTTCAAACACACTCATAAAATATTTTATAATTTGTTGGTAAAAAGGGGCTATACATAAAAGTAGTCGGATATACTTTCAGGCGGAGTACTGCATCCAAAATTTTAGTTTGAGAGCGAAAAGCAATTGCAAATTCAGAACTTATAGATTCTACTTAGTATTGCTCTGAAATACAAAAAAATAAAGACGAGTATCCCATTTGGTTTCAGCCGAAAGATGGCCGAATGGGTAGGGCGTTGAACTCTGCTACCGAAGTTCGTGAGTTCGAATCCTCTTGAAAGCCGTTAGTAGTCATAGAGAATCGGCTTTAAGAATGTCCCTATCTCATTAAGTCTTATCGTTCAATGGCGAGCCAAACCTCTACTCTGTCTCAAGTCAAGGTCATATTATGAGCACTAGGGGCATTTACTTAGTCTCCAAATTCGAAACAGTCAGTAAATTTTAAACTACATAAATATGAATGAAATAATCCATTATAATGATATGAATTGTATCAGAATTGATTATAAGTAGTCGTTTATTATCTTATACTAGCATATAGCCCGTCATCTGACGGGATTAGTAAAATTTTCAATTGTCCAGAATTGTAAAGTACTTTATGAGGCAGGTAAAAAAAATGGTTTGTTTTTTGGCTGAGAATTACCTGGTACACGCTCAATAAGTTGTTTATCTTCACACTCCTCTAAAGTCTCCCGATACTGTGAATGCAGTTTAGAATCACGTTGAATTCATTTAGTCAAACCGTGTGGTTATGTATTAAAACAAACACACAAACGAACAAGCTTCTTAATTTTCAAAGATATATAACTTAAACTTTAGATTATTTAGTCCGTGAAATAGACTCAGACTTTTATGAAAAGAATTTGCTGTTTATACCGGCGATAAAATTTTCATTGCAACAAGAAATAATCGATGATTAAATTTCAAATTATCTCATATGTACCTAATCTATTATTTAAGCTAAATATAAAAGAAAATTATTTACGTAATATCTAAGTTCAGTGATAAAACGTATGAAAGTAACGCAGATGATATTTAAATAATTTAAACTAAAAAAATGATTAAATAAGATGGTTGAAGGAATGACGTCACAATGCTATAAAAATGTTATTTTTACCTATTTGTTATGTGATAAACTTAATCACCGGGAAAAATATGGCTCGATATAATGGCATTAAAATCTCGAAAAGGGGATACGGGGTGGATTTCGAACGTTTTAAAGACTTGCTTTGAATTTTGCTAAAACTAACTCATTCAGAATCCAGTATGGATGCCTCTATCCATTCCAGGTCCAACCGCTTCATAAATTCGAGGACAGACAGACAGATAACTTAGGCAATTATTATATAAGGGATATATATATATATATAGGGATATATATATATATATATATATATATATATATATATATACAAGGCCGTAGGCAAGGGGGGGAATTACGGGGACCAGTCCCCTTCCGAAATTCTTAAAGACCGTTTCGTGGAAAGAAGATGGACCATGTGTGTGGTTGTGTCATCTGCCTCGCTGTTCATCATAGACAACACTGTGCTTAGAACAGTGACGTTCAGGGCCTGATTATCGCACGGGCACTTGGGGCACGTGCCCTGGGCACGAAAATTTTAGGGGGCACATAAATTTAGTCGAGTGCTTGAAACAAATATTAAGTGGGGGAAAATTGCAAACATACGCTACCATCGTTAAGTTTTAATAAATGATTGTACGAGGTAATTGTGTTTGTGATGAACAATATTGTTTCCTATTTACTTTAATTTTATTTACCTGATAATTAATTCCCTCAACGAACCTGGTGCTCTTTTTATCCTATGGGTTATTGCATATTTATAAGACAGATTATTAGCAACGTACCACTAAAAACCATTAAATCATCTCATCAATTTAAATAATTATTTTTAATTCTATTAATGTTTATTTTCTGCACCACAGAGCTTGTGAGTGTGACAAGGTAAAAATAAAAAAAGTGGGTCACTCTAAGTCTTTAAAAGTCCTTAATTTTAAGCATGGCTAAACAGAGATAATAATGATTAAGTAAAATGAAAATTTGGTGTTTTTGATTTTGAATATTACTTTAATGCTAATTTCTTAAGAATGTTTGCTAATTCAATGTTATAACTTTTATATGACTGTAATGATGATAACTCGTCACTTTAAATTTGCATGGGGTTGTAGGGCACAAAAATTGGATTGTGCTCTGGGTACAAAAGTATCTTAGTC
>CM063504.1:120425225-120675225 GCA_032207245.1 Pardosa pseudoannulata | reverse complement strand
TATATATATATATATATATTAGCTATACTAGTGACTACACTAGCGAATTATTTCTAAAAGATTTTTTTTATTTTGGCAATATATATATATATATATATATATATATATATATATATATATATATATATTGCCAAAAGTAAAAAAAAAATCTTTTAGAAATAATATGCTAGTGTAGCCACTAGTATAGCTAGCTAGTATAGTTAAACACTGATGAAAAAATAAATGTAAACATTGCTAAAATGATTTCTTCCCAAAGTTCCCAAAATTCCGGGTTTATTCCCCAAAATTCCCGGGTTTATTCCCACCTCTTCAAAATTCCCGGTTTTTTACACGTCTAACTATAAGAGATAAATAGAATCTAAAGAATTTTCTTTACTACAACTAGTGAATAATTTCCCAAAGGGAGAATGAAAGTTTAGGATAATCAAATGGGTTTCAATTAAGATTCTTAATAAAAAAATTAGGAATTTCTTTTATTGATTTATTTGAAAAACCACAATATTAGCTTTCTAAAACAGTCTCTTTTTTTTTTTTTTTTTTTTTTTTTTTTTTTTTTTTTTTTTTTTGTCGTTCTCTTGTTACGATTATGAAATAGGAGTTATTACATTTAGTGTTTTTGATTAATAAACTAGAATTTGCACTTAAATAATTGATAGTTAGAGTTTAACCCTCCGAGTGGAACACATCTAGGAAAAAATTCTCCAAAAAATACGCTAAAGGTTTACTATGTCAGTAACCAAAGAGTTCTATAGATTTTTCCTTCACCCTTTGTCGACTAGAATGGAATATGGAAAACCCAGCCTCGTTATTGTCCCTTTACTTCCAGTTATATATAGATATATAAATAGATATTATGGATTGTTAATTTTTAATACACATAAAGATCGTCAAGTCTGGAATATTATCCCATAACAAATAATGGATTCTAAAAGTACAAATAAAAATATTCTTTGAGAGACTTATTTATATTTTTTAAGATATTTAAGGGGTACAATTAGAGATATATCCGTTACCGCAAACGAAATAGTTCGAAATAGAGATTTACAAAGCCATGAAAAGCTAACAGCTTCTTTGTGCCTCAGGGGGTAAGGTTGAATCCCTCAAGAAATGTCAGTGAAAGAGGGGTGCAGTTCCTAAACAATAGACCTGACCCTCCAACTTCAAAACTCCTTGGGGAAAAGCACTGGCAAAACTGTACATTACATCCATTTTCAGAGCGTTTTTGGAGGTCGAAAATTGTACGTTTTGACGTCATCATTGGTTTGGCGGAATTGTACATGCTAACCGCTTAGAGGGTTAAATGGACTTGATTTGTAAACAAATTGGTAAATTTAAGTTTTTATTTTAAAAATAGACTTTTCAAGATGATTTCAGTTTAACTGCAACTTTTAATGCTGGAAACTTTAAAGTGGCTGCAATAGAGCAATTTGTTGCAACGTCACAAACTACTATAATGCCCTTCTCATTCATTTTCAACTTTACAACAGCCAATAGACAAACAATAAACTGCCTTTCCGTTTGAAACTAAAGCCAGAATTGTCATAAATTGAGATTTCCCCTACTGCATGAAATCGCCTTATAAACATTTTGTAAAAGTTTTCTGCAATAAAAACTTAAAACACATTTTCTAATGAAATACGTTTTGACGTTTTGTTTTTTTTTATTCGGGTATATAATAGGGTTGGTCATTTTGACGGCAAAATGGTATTTTTGCCAGAACAGTGACAAAAACTGGAAAAAAACCTGGTAAAAACTGGCAAAAATGGCAAAATCTAGAAAGATTGGCTGGATTTTAAAAATGTACAAAATAATTAATAATTAATAAATAACAAAATAATAAATGATTTTGTACATAATACAATTGAGACTTAATCAGAATAGTAATTAGGTATTTCATTAGTATTAATTTGACAATTTAAACAATTTAAAATAACTTTCATTGATGTTAGCAATGAAAATACAATATTCTATTTTTGTAAATAAATTTATATGATGGAGGCAAGGTATAAAAAATGTTTTCTTTATTTATCAATTTAATATAGTAATGTCTTTAAATGTAATGTGTATATATACATATATAAGATATATATATTATATAAGTACTAAAAACGTTTAAACCTACAGTTTGTAGGGGAAATAAGCTAATAATTACATTAAAAACAACATTGCATATAAAAACTTGAAAAATCAATCTTTATTTTATCTTTTTTTTTATCTCTAGGTAGTATAACTTTAGATTTAGATTACTATTTCAGTAACATATTGAATCTATGTTTAAAAAAATTATATTATATATCTTTAGATTAGAGTTAAAATTAATAAAAGTCAAAATAGTTACATCCCCGCAAATGAAACATATCCATTTTTGTCACTTGGCAAAAAGTGGCAAAACTGTATTTTTGCCAGGTCGATTTTTACCGGTTTTTTCCATGTTTTTTTTTTTTTTTTCACTTTTGGCAAAAACATGCCAACCCTAGTATATAGTGATAGAAAAAATATTTTTATCATATCTACAGGGAACTTATAGCAGATAATTCCCATAATGCTGTGAGAGTAATGAATTAAAGGTTGATTGTCAAAATAATTTTTGGAAAATTACAACTGCAGGCTTGCAACTGCTTTGCAAGTACTTTCAAAAAGGTGAGAAAAGTGACAAATAATACAGAATAAGTGACTAAAAAGTGACTAAACACTGAAAAAAAAAGCGATTTTTTTTTCTATGTATGATATTATTAAGATTTTTCTATTTATTTTAACTCTAAATCAAATAATCCATGCAAGACATGATTTTAGTGTCAAATACAAAAAAGGTTCAAAATTTTGTTTAACACAACTCAACATTGCTTTTTATTCAAGAAAATCTATAAATTAGATTTGAATACATACAATACATTAATTTTATAATCACAATTTTCTGTATATATTAAGGGCGTTTTTAAATATGTACATAGCTAGGTTGGAGTATCTAAAAAATTGTGAAGAAAAAGAAAAAGAGAAATGTGTGCTTTGACGTAAATGACTTTAATGCATTTAAATGTACATTTCAGAACAAATGTAGGTTTCAGGAACTTATGACTTTTTAAAATCACTAAATTCTGGAAACAATGACTAATTACATTTTAATAAGATAAATAAGATTAGAGCATCACATTTTTGGTCTTTTATTAAAATATTTTGTTATTAATTCAGATTTTCTTTTTTCAACAACAGACTTTTGCTGTGATAGACCATGAAAAAAGTGACTAAAAGTGACTGTTTACTTAAAAAAGTGACTAAAAGTGATCAATTGTAAAAAAAGTGACCAAAGGTGAGAAAAGTGACAGAATTGCAAGCCTGCAACTGCTTTTTATAAAATAATATGTGTAAATTTTTAAGAAAATATATGATTTGTTACCTCTATTATGAATATCGCTTTCAAATTTTAATATAGGTCTTAGATCTAGTGCCATTCCATTCTTTTCAATGTTGCATACACATGTAACTCTCAAAAAATATTTTTGTATGATTATATTTTGTACAGCAAAGCTACCGGTAAAAATCCCAAATTGTTTGATTTTTTCCACATATATGAGAAAATAAATGTTTCGCGTGAATTTTAAATATTTTTTATTCGTCATATGCTTTTGTAGTACAAATACTGTAGACCAGGGATGGGCAAAAGCCGGCCCGCTGCCGAATCCGGCCCTTTTGCTTACTTTATCCGACCCGTTGAAAAATCATGCAATTTTTTTTTTTTTAATCTCTTATATGCGATTTTGTTAAAATCAACAGTATTTGTATGTGTTGTCTGCATATAAATAATGAAAAAGAGATAAATAATAGGGAGCATTATAATTTGATCAGCTGTAACGTACTTTAACCCTCTAAGCGGTTCGCACGTACAATTCCGCCAAACCGAAGATGTCTCCAAAACGTACAGTTTTCGACCTCAAAATGAGCTCCGAAAATAGATATAATGTACATTTCTGCCAGTGCTTTCCCACATGGAGTTTTGTAGTAGGAGGGTCAGGTCGATTGTTTAGGAACTGCACCCCTCTTTGACTGACATTTATTGAGGGATGCACCCCTGATCACAAAGACGCTGATAGATTTTCATGGCTTTGTAAATATCTAATTCAAAGTATTTCGTCTGAGGTAACAGATGTATCTTTAAATGCACCCCTTAAATATCTTGGACGACTTTCGTAAAAAAATATAAATAGGCATCTCAAAGAATATTTTTATTTGTATTTTTAGAATCCATTATTTCTTATGGGATAATCTTCGAGACTTGTCAAGCTTTATGTGTATTAAAAATTAGCAATCTATAATATCTATTTACATATCTATTTATAACCGGAAGTAAAGGGACAATGAAGAGGGTGGGTATGCCATATTCCATTCTAGTCGACAAAGGGTGAAGAAAAAAAAATCATAGAACGCTTTGGCTACTGAGACAGTAAACCTTCAGTGTATTTTTAAAGACTTTTTTTTCCTCGATGTGTTCCACTCGGAGGGTTAATGTATGAAACATACATACTCTCATAAAGCGTGTGGTCGGCTTACTACATAGAATTGAACGTGCACTCTTCGAGGGACGACAGACCGCAGCACGCGTACTGTATATTTTGATTTAGCACTAGTCGCATACTCGTCATTTCTTTTGAGAATAATGTTTGTTATTTTGCAAATATAGTAATAATCTACACTCGGTATTAAGGATTGCTACAAACGATTTGGATCCAAATTTTGAAGAAATAATATCAAATGAACATTCCGGATTTCACGTTTCGCATTAAATAAAACTATTCTATTTTAACGTTTGATGTTTGTCTTTTCTTTTTATAATTCTATTTATTATTATATTTACAAAATGTAATATAAATATAAAAATGTAATAACTATGATCAAAATAAAATAATTTGTATCGTTAAGATATAAATAAATATCAAAAGAAAATCTTTCATTAACTGATTTATTTAATAACTATTAATTTTATATTATGGATCATATTTCTTTAAAAATTACGTGACATATTTTACTGGGCACAAATTGTTCGCATATACACCTAAGTAAGACATTTTATTATTACTATTATCTTTTATTAACTGTCACATTTCTCTTCCCAAATGCTTTAAAATGATGCTTATAGTGTTTTGTCAAAAAAGTTTCTTGGGCATTGAAAAAACTCCACCCAAAACATTCGCATGTGCACAGCGTACGCGGTATAGTCCTCCGGCCCGGGAGACATTTTGAAAATGCCATTTTGGCCAGCGCTTAAGTATTTGCCCACCCCTTCTCCAGACCAATTATTAAGACAGCAATATTTGCTATCTTTCGAAATATGATACTCAACTCAGTGGACTAGCTTAAAGGAAACAAATTTTTGGAGAGCTATACTCAGTTCCAGCAGTCCCCTTATCCCTTCTCCTTTTCATTCTCCTGCCCTCTCTCATTCCCATTTCTCCTTACGACTCTCATCTTCTCTTCTTCTCCATCCTCCATCTCCTTCTTCTTCTTCTCCATCTTCTTCTCCCTCTTTCCCTCTATCTCCTCTTTTCACTCACTTTCAGTCTATTTCAGTGGTTCTCAACCTTTTTAAGGCTACCACTCCCATTAAAGAGCAAAAAATTCTTAATTATTCTTATTAAGTGTAAAAAACCCATAATTAGCTTTGTGGGTAATAGTAATAAATAAGCCCCTTCCCGCCAGCTCTCGGTCTTGATATACATGATTAGAGATGCTACGGGGCCTTTTGAAAAACTTATTATTATTATTACTTACAATGCGGGGGCACTTGCTTTTATAGGACTCGCCACTACCAAACAGCAGTTATTTGTTGGCCATTTTATTATGGGAGCACCACATGGATGGCCAACATTACTCCCTGGGGCCAACACAAAGTGGGTCCTCGTAATTTAAAAGCAGGGACCAAACAGAAAATTCCGAACTTGGCCTCTCACCTCCAGAGGCATCGTTTGGGAACTTGTGATGACATTACGACCACGAGCCTGTTTTATGTGCCCCAACTGATATTAATGAACAGTCGTCTCTAACCTTGAACTTGCAACCCACCGGTTGAGGAATCGAGATCTTTACAGACTGAGCCACCGCGGGTCTTAAGAAAAACTACTTCAATTTCAATTAAATCATGATGCGTAAAAGTCATGTACAGTCAGTACCGGCTATATGATTACCCGCTTATAAGGTCACCCCACTAATATGGTCAGTTTTCTAAAGTCCCGTCTACCTTAATAGGGAACATGTGTTAAATCGCACCGCTTATACAGTCATTTTCTTTTTCTTGTTACTGGTTATATGGTCAGTTTCATGTTTTCAACGAGTTTCCGGTTTTTTCTCTTTGTTTTCTTTTTTAAGAAGTCAATGCTAAATCGGAAAGGACCTGAATTCAAGCCTTTATTAATCTCTCTTTCCCCCTTCCTTGCTTGTAGACTCATCGTTGGAGTGTCTCACCTCTCTCAGTTCTCTTGTCCCCTGACAAGAGATGGACATCTGTCTGTTTATTGGTTGAAGTTATCTCTCCCTGCTAAAGCAAGTTGAAATTGAGAAGAAATAAGTAAAGGGAAATTTTGTTGCATTTGGATCATACGTCACGAGTAAGAAAGTACATTTTTTAATTATGGCTTCGAAAAGAAAGAATTTATCATTTGCTGCCAAAAATGAATTGATTGAAAATTTAAAAAAAATCTAATCTTTTAAAGGCTACTTTCGCCAAAGCAAATTCGATTACCTGGACGACATTAAACAACATTTTAGCTGCCAAACTTTGATCCTCAAGTGTTGAAATCGGTGATCAAGAAAGAAAACGTCAGCGCTTGTCATCTTATGGGAATGCGGATAAGTCTCTTCTGTTATGGGTTAAAAATGCACGGTATATGCACAATAGGGTTGTATTGTTCAGCATATATGGTCACTCCGCTTATATGGTCTGATTTTTCTGGACCGCTGAACTGACCATATAACCTGCATTTGCCGATTTTTATATTATGTTCACGAAAAAGTATCTGCTTTTCTTTTACGACAATCACACTCAATTTCCATGATACTTTTCATAAAACAATACTAAAATTAAACTCAAACTGGTCTCCAGTCGTAATAAGATGCAAAAACGTTTCCAGATTAAAGGTCAACCAGAATTTCTGTCTAGACAGAGCTAGTATTCAAAATGTACATTTTGGTGATAACTAACCAGTTAGAGGAATAATAAGGTTTTTGCACCCAAACGTAGAAAAAGAAATTAATACTTCGATGGCAGTTTCCAAGTTACTCTCGACAGGGTTTGTAAGTTCATTTATACACAGTTGACTGAGTTTTGAAAATCACGTCGATACAAATAATTGGATAAAGTAAAAGCATGCGTACCACTACAGTAATTATTTTATAGTCTAAGATCTAAGCTTCAAATTGTTGTTCAATAAAAGATATTAAGTGTAAATAACTGGATAGAATTTTTACTAACACCATGGTTAAGACGTTGATTGATTTTATTCCTTAGTTTTATCAGCAAAACACTAATATAACTAAAAGTAACATATTTGTATCCTAAAGAACACATATTTGTATGCTAACAAAGTAATTAGTTAATCCCACTTTTAAAAAGCAAGTTTAAAAATTTTTAAAATTCCTGTATTTTATCTTATAGAGCAATTTGTCGCAACATCAAGACCTACTAAAAGTCCCTTCCCATTCATTTTCATATTTACAACAGCCAATAGACAAACATTAAACTGCCCTTCCGTTTGAAACTGAAGCCAGAATTGTCATAAGTGTATTCGTACCCCGACCCGGCCGAAGCCATATGGTTATAAACTGACGACTGATCGCCACGACGGTAACCACCACACCACAAGGTGTTGCTGGCCTACGAGAGTTCCGTTATGGCTCGAGAATGATGTTGACGACCCCAGTAAGGAACAATACTACAAAGTAAGTTCGTAACTACCAGGGAAGTCTGAAGAGAAAGATCACTCAGGAAACCCCGGGTTCGTGAAACCCGAGTATACCTAAAGGAGTTATACCCCTTGAGGTTGCAGACGGCTATCATTGGCCTAGGAGGGACACTCCTAGTTACCAGGGGGCGCCACGAGGAGGCTGATAACTGTCCTAGGTGAGGTATCGTAGTACAACACCCTGAGGCTCATCCCCAGAGCTGCGCCGTAGCACTGCTGAGGAGAATCACTGCCCCGCCCCCCAAGAATTGTCATAAGTTGAGATGTGCCCTACTGCGTGAAATCACCTTATAGTAACTACACAAAGCCGCTATATTTCAGTCGACAAAGGCATGTATCTCGTAATTGTAGGATCACGGGTTCGGGACTTGAACCGGCCGAAGGTCCGACGTCATCTATGAGTCGCGGTAACTCATTTCGTAAACACAACGGTTTCTTAACCGGTGGTTTGAGTGATCGAGTCTCGAGTAGACCAAAGATCCGACTTGTTTATTAATGGCGACTGGAGTACGTAAAATAGGATCGTGGTCGGAATGTCCTCCAAGTACCCAAACAATATGGAGGTGACATGCCAAGCCTGGGAGCTAATACTTGGTCCCTGCTTCTAAATTACTAAGACCCATTTTATTTATTTGTGTAACAAACAACAAAATTCATATAATAAGGGAGTAATATCAACGGCTTATATGGTGCGAGTACCATAAAATGACCATCAAATCCCATGGCGTTGTATGGGAGAATGCTTAACAGACACGTGCATCTGCGTTAATAATAAAAATAAAGTGACTAGATATTTAAAACGTGTAAAAAAGAAAGAAAAATTGATTCCATTGAGGGTTTGAGGCCTTTACCTCAACACGTAGATGCCCCACAGAATAATAGTAAAAAATTTAGGATTGTTACAATAAACCCAGCGTGCCAACTAAACTTCCTTCCATTTAAATAGGTCATTTGGTACAATTTTCATTTCATGCCACATTTTCGTACTACGCATAAAAATAGGTTTTTTGTACTTTTATTTATTGATTTTTTTTCTTTAATTTATTTATATCTTAATGAAAAAAAAAATTAAATCACTCAGTAAACAATTTTATCTTCGAATAAATTTCTGGCTGCTAAGTAACGAATGGACTAACTTATTGGTTTTACACGGTAAAATGCAACAATATCACTTTATATACTAGCATCTGTTATCGACTTTAATATCCCTTCTTCTATTCCTTCTTCACTTCTATTAAATGATATGGTATGATACAACCATATCATTTAATAGAAGATGTGTAAGATGTTCAATATCGATAGTGAATGTACGATGATTTAAAATAATATCTGTATAAAAAAAAAAATTATATGCGATACAATGTAAGACAGAAAAGACCTCACCATTATCTCCGATGTAGAACCTTCTTGCCATTTTTTACTGGTTTGAACTATTTTCTTGGCCGAATCCCAGTTCGGGGGGCATGCCAAGCGTGGGCAATGTCGCCAAATTCTAGAACCCCAAACTTTGCTCTATTTTTAATTTTCTATTTTTTTTAATTTGTATTCATCTTAACAAATTTCAATTTTTTTTTTTTGTTTAAAATATGCTTTGAAATTAGGTGTAAACTTAATACAAAATGAAGCACAAATTGTACACATCACGTGGCGACAATTTGGCGATCACTTGTACAAAAATAGAGACAAGAACATGGTGGCCGGCCCCCGGTTCTGGGATTCTACCTATTTTCTCATTAGCCTTCTCCTGGTCCTGAAAAATTTCCTTTATGCCAATTAAATGATCGATACATTAATTTGAATAAGAATGTATGTAACAGATGCATTATAGACGTCGGTCCCGTCCGCCATGTTTTTTTTTTTTTTTTTTTTTTTCGACCAACAGAAAAACGCGTGATTTGAAAAATCGCCAAGAAAAAAAACATGGCGACGGTACGCGCTTTCTGAAATATTAAAAAAAAAAAAAAGAAAGAAAAAGAAAAAAGAAAAAAAAAAAAACCCATGGTGGAGGTCACGTGGCATATTTGAAACACAACATTAACAAAACTAAACTTTAAAAGGATAAAAGCAGATTAACAATTTAAAGCATTATTAACACTAAATTGACCAAGAAAGTCATTTTGACTGCTTTTATTTATAACAATTATGTATATAATGACACAATTTATTAAAATTTTGTGACTTTTTTACAACATATAAATACGTTTATTAATATGTTGTACTAAAAGTAACAAAATTCTAAGAAATTGTGCCATAATATACATATTTGTTTTTATACTTGAAATTTAAAAAGCTGTCAAAATGACTTCCTTGGGCAATATAGTGTTAAAATAAAATTAGCCTAATAATCATCCTTTTTTACATTATTTAAAAAGTAAATAACAGATTAGTAATATTTATGATATGTGTCAACAGAATAAACACAATATATAGCATTTTAATAAGCACTAATATTATGAAGAATCTAACATGTGAGGGGGGGTCCCCCTTGTAATAAAAGAAATGCAAAATAAACGTAATAACAAATGAAAATTGGAAAGGGTAGCGCCAGAAGAATGGGATGTATTGTATTTAATATTTGGAAGAAAATTACTATGTACAAGTTGTTGAAGAGGGATAGGGAACGACATGCTCCTAGATTTACATTTTTTTTTCTCTGCTGACAATGTCTGTTGCGGTTTTCTGACAATGTTAATCCACATTTTGGGCAAACAATGGCCGAATGGTAAGGCGCTGCTCTTCGGTAAAGTCGGTGCAAATTCCGATGTTGACATGGATGTTCGAAGCCGCATTAAACAGGTTCTGATTTTACCAGCCTTTGTGTTGGAAAAGAGTAGATTGTGGAACTCAAACCAAACCAAACCAAGCAATCAAAATTAGGGTAATCTACAACAAACCGTGTGTACCGTGTTTTAAGTAGACACTAGCTAATAATCTCTTTAATGCATATAAAAGACGTGTCCGCAATCAACTATGTGTAAAAAATTACAATCAGTGAAATTTCGATTTTTTTTTTTTAAATTAGCTGTTTAAGTGCTAAAATTTTCGAGGTCAAATGAACCAAGACGAAAACTTAATAGTTAATGAAACTATAATATTTCTAAATACAATATTTATTCGTGTATAACACCCACCTTTTATTTAACTTCACAAATTTGATGGTCATAAAGGATATTTTAACACATTGACGGACAGTAGGAACAAGTGTAGTTCGAAAATTAACACTATAAGTTTTTGTAATTTTTAGAATATTAAAAGTATAGTTTTACTCTTTCTGCTTAAATAAACTTACTTTCGATTTATCCAGAACTCCTAATTATGTTTCGGCTATAACCGTTATGGCGCCAGCGGACTCTAGACACTAAATAATGGAACGATGGCAGCTACAACAGCAAAAATTTAAAAACGTAAATGAGAGGTTTAATGACTCAAATAAGCAATTTTTTGTGTGCAACAAAGTATTTTTGAGAGCTTTACACGAAATCATTAACAACTATAAATTCAAGAGAAAACACAATTGCACTATTCCCTTCTCAACCACGTGCATACTGAAGCTGTAAGAGTGTAACAAATGGAAAACGAAATTAAACTTAAAAAAAATTGTTTCCAAGTAGACACGAGGCTTCTACTTGTACACCGGTAAATGCACATTTGTGCCGCTATAGCCATAAGTGTCTAAAAACCACAGTTTCGTTTTGGACAGACCATTTAAGAATACCATCATTTTCTTTTTTCTGTGGTGATGAAAGTAAAGTAGTAATAGTAAAAAGAAATAGCCTAAATTTTCTAGTCTAGCATATAACACTACTGGGTTTTAAAATAGAATAACTGCATCATAAACAAATATGTTTACACAAGAATTTTATTTTACTTTGAGAACAATACATTAAAAGTAAAATTTGTGCACAGATTAAATACAAAATAAACAATTTATAAACTATTTTAAAGATATACATCCAAAATACGGGTACATTATTAAGACTAATTAAATGGGTTGAAGGAAATAGTCTACTTAAACGTAAAAAAATTTTGATTTTTCCATTTCTATTCTATACTTAATCATGTGCTCTTTAGAGGAATAAAAGAGGGATGGTGAAACACTTACCATATTTAACATACTATATAGTACGCTGCTAAGGATTTGTGATTTTTTAAACTTTTTCAACCAAATTCATCATTTGATGAATCCATTAAATAGTTGAAAACATCTGGATATGTGATGTTTGGCCAAAATCTAACAACAGAAATTCAGTCATCATTTGCAATTAAATATAGATCCATGATATAATAAAATTCACCTGGTTTTACTTCATAGGATCTCACAGGAAGATTTCACAACAGTACTGCCTGGGCCAAGGCTTCTAGTACTGGAGTAACCATTAATGGTTATGCAAAAACTATGAAAATGAGTTGGCATGACATACGCAGTGGTTACTTGGATCATAAGTTTTGAAATATACTTAAGTTTAGATACAAAATCTAAACTTAGGCATACTTTGATAACTTTTTAGCTACTAAACTGTAGATGCGATCATTTACAGCCATGTTAAAGTAACTAATGTTTTGCCCGACCCATAGTGCCTAAGTGCTTTAGTCTATGGCCCGACAGTGGGAAACAAGAACTGAATTGAGCAAGAGTTGAGTTGTGACCTGCTGCAGGAAAATCTCCTATTGCCGTCATGCCATATAGTGAACTTCGCTTTGGCGACTATAGACGCAAGTGTCCGTCAACGTGTTAAATATAGATTATTTATTGCATTTAAATTGACTAAAATCAAAAGGTAACAAACGCTTAACCACTTTACTTTTATACACCTAAAAAAAACAAATATATATTTTTTTATTTATTCTTTTTCTTTTTTTTTTTTTTTGGGGGGGGGCTAGTTCTTTATTTTTAACACATAAGTTGGTCACGTAATAACTTCCCATAATATTCGGAGTAGGAATATGCAGAATTCACGTAAAAGCAACAAAATACATTTTAGGGTTTCAGTTTTCTATTTTTCCTTTTTATTAAATTGTAGTTCAAGTGTTATTTATTAATCTAAAAATTCTATTTCAATTAGCTTTTGTTCCTAGTAATATAATAGCATATTTAGTTTGAAATTGGAACAGGTTCTATATTGTTTAAATCGAAAAACAATCATTTCTTTACAACTCAAGCATTTTTAAATATCTGTTTTTATTATTCGTTTTCTTCTTGAAATTTCCATTGTTCAATCTTTGAAACAGTAACGTTTTCAAAAATTTTTCAAATAATTGAGTTTAGAGATTTATCAATAGCTTGAAAAATATTGAAAACTATTTTCCAAGTAAGTGAATAAAACTTCTTTTAACTATTTTTTCTTGAGAAATTCGCTCCAATACTACACGGAATTTAAACTTTTGGTCATTTCATTAAAATGTTTCATAACCAGTTCAAATTATGCACTTTTTCATAACAGTGAACCATTTGTTAAACATCTTTTCTTCGAAGTCAATATTTACGAAATAATGTAGAATGACACAATTTTTTTTCCCAAAGGTTTTAAAACTTTTCGGAGTTTAATTTAATTTTCATTTCCTTGAAAGGCTGGTTAAGGAATGAAAAAAAAATGTAGGTAGGAAAGGAATTTGTAGATTTATGGCAATAAATCTACAAATCTAATTAGTTTCTTTGTTAATTTAAAATCAGAATTGTGTTTATCATTCCTTCCAAAGAAACGAAGCATGTTCATTTCGTTTTTAAATGGAATTTACAAAATAGTTGGGTAATTAAAGGGTTCCATTAAATTCCCCTACATTTAAAGAATTTCGTTGAAAAAAAGAAAAAAAAAAGAAAAAGCAGTAACATTTAAGAAAGATATTGATACTCAGAGACTTTTTGCCTAGAATCAGGTCGTCTCTTCACCTTAACTTTATTTACTAGTTAGAGCCGCAATAGCTCAGTCGTGAAAGGCAGCGATCTTGTTACTGAAGAGTTATTGGCTTGGCGCTCGAGCCAATTAAACATCCACCGTGTTCATTAATGGCGTCTGAAACACGTGAAACAGGTTTTTGGTTGCCTTGTCCTCCAAGTTCTCAAAGGATATCGCCAGGCCAGGCCTGGGGGGGGGTCTTCTGCCTAGTCCGCCTAGTCAGTTCTGTTGCATCCCTCCCCCCTCTGACTTGGTAGAGGTCTCAGCAAGAAGTCAACAGGAACTGATGTTTGCATTTGTACAGAAGGTGGTAGAACAGAATGAAGGTTTTTGAGGTTGTCAAGTAGTACCGGAAGCATTTTTAGATGCAGGAGCATCTTATGAGATGAACACAGTTTTGAGTAATATTATATACTTTGGATTTCAATTTTTCTTCAATGGTGATATTGGAGGTATACAATTTGAAGTTCAAAATTACTTTTGCTCTTCATATGGTTTCAAAGAGAATTTTGTGTGGTTCATTGGAATCATCAAATATCAAATGTTGCTGGAGATCGTAAAATGACAATTACGTAGGAACCGTCTCGTTTACTTGTTTTCTTTAGTTGGCCTTTGCTGACAGGGCAAAGACTAACCCAGATTTTGTCTCCAGAAAAAAATTTCGGAATCCCTTGTCGTCTCATATCAACATAACATTTAAGTTTAACTTGATGTAATTTGACTCTTTCTTGTATCTGATGTACAGTTCTCGCAAATATGGAGTAATTTCCGAAATAAAATTATTGTTCTCAATCACGACTTTTATACTACGTTTCACATTATCTGAGGTTCGTGACTCTTCTGCAAATTGAAGAAATTCAGCAGACTGTCAAGTTGAGTCACATTTGGCTGTGTTTAAAGAAGGCTTTAAATAAGACAATTTATCTTTCCAACTTTGGTGATCATTACCTACAAGAATGGCTGAACGAGGTTTGAGATCTCTATTATTACTTTCAACTGGGTTCGATTATGGATGATAGTCAGAAGTAAGACTTTGATCAATGTTCAAGATATAGCATAATTTTTGCATGACAGTACTCATAAATTGGACACCATTATCGCTTATTATTTTTCTGTATAATACGAGTTGAAGGGCAAGTTCTTCCAAAAGAGTGATAGCGCATTCTTTGGCTGTTACGTCTTTTAAAGCAAATAGTTCTGTCCACTTTGTAACATGATCATACACCTTAAGAATCCAACACATGGTTTTATAGGAAGAGGGCCGAAACGATTAAAGGACAAGGTCTCAAAGCGTGGAGCACAAATAGGAGTTTGAAGTAACCCAGAAGGCTTTTGATTAGATGTTTTACAGCAACAGCACTCAGAATTGCTTTTTACGCTGTCCGCCGTATATTTTCTTATTCCTACCCAGTAGTATCAATGAAATATCCCTTCTGTTCCATAATGGCCTGCTATACTCACTCATGGTATTCTTTCAAGACTTCTGCTTTTCTTTGTGAGGGAATAACTATCTGGGGTTATTCTTTGGAACAAGAAGTATATTGGTACAATACTCCTCTGTTTCATAATTTAAACTCTCCCAGTCCCAATTGCACAGTCTACTTTTTTCTCTGGATTCTCAAAAGCTTCAATGGTCTTTCGAAGACCATCATCTTCCAATTGGGATTGGCCTAATTCCGAAGGACTAGTAGAAGGTATTTCGACTGATAAAGCATACGCTTGACTTGAGTAATCGCAAACAGGACGAGATAATAAATCAGTAATATATTCGATCGTTAGGATATAATTGATAGTCAGGTTGTAAGATTGGGTTTATAATGTCCATCTTACGAGTAACCAGTTGGTGATTTTAAAGATATATCACTTCAGTAATTGATAATCCGAGGTAATTGTAATGACCTGGTTTTCGACATAACCTCTACATTTGTTGAGAAACCATAATACCGCTAGGGCTTCTTTTTCTATGGTGGAGTTAACTTCGTTCTGACGAGGAGAGCAAGTTACTAGCATATTCTATAGGGTGTTCTTTATTTTTCTAATCCTGGTACAACACTGCTCCAATGGCCGTATTGCTAGAATATGTTCGAATGACAAAAAGCTTCATTCCTCCGACTTGCTTAAGTATCGGAGGGCAAATTAATTTTGATTTCAGATCTTAGAAAACATTTTCTTGTTCTACTTCCAACTTGCAAACTGCTATCTTCTTCGTTAAATCAGTCGGGGTTTGACAATGAGAGAAGTTTGGTATATATCGACAGTACCAGGAGCAGGTTTGCACGAAAACTTGTACTTGTTTGAAGGTTTTTGGTGATGGTTTTCAATGACAGCAGTCCTCTGTGGATCAACAGATATACTGTCATTGGTTATGTAATAGCCTAAATATTTCACTTTTTCACAACAGAAGTGACACTTTTCTTGGTTAGCCTTGAGCTTTAACAACGCTAGACGTTTGTAAATTTGTTTTAAGTCACAAGATACTTTTGAAGGTATGAAATAATATGATACCCAAATATGATAGTGCAAACATATTATTCAGTCCAGAACGGCATTTTCTACTAAAGGTAGCTGATACATTTCTCAATCGAACGGCATTCTGATAATTTTATACTTACCAAAGAGGCACACAAACGCAGTTTTGTTTTTATCTCCATTAGGTACTTTAACTTGGTCATAACCTATTCTTAAGTTAATAGTTGACATAAAAGTAGGCTTTGCTTCATTCAGTAAATCGTTAATGCATGGCAAAGGATAAATGTCTTTAACAGCCTGAGCCTGCAACTAGCAACAAGCAATGCATAATCGCACTTTTCCATCCGACCTACGCATTAAAACCACAGGAGATGAATAAGAGCTTTCACATTCTTTGATGATATTTTAATCTAGAAGGGAACCAAGTTCTTTTTTCAACAGTTCTTTCTTATTTGTCATGTGGTCGAACTGAGACATGGGTTTGTTTCCTGTGTCAATATGATGTTCACAAAATGTAGTGGCATCTTCCCCTACTTTGAAGACAGTCTGATATTTGTTAAGAAATGCATCCGCTTCAAGCCGTTAGGGGTAAGTTAACTGTTGTTCCCCCATTTTCATGATTTGCAACAATTGGAGTATCTTCAGAATTTTAGTTTGATGCGGTTTCACACAGCTATAATTTCTTAGGAGTTCTCCAGAAAAGTTCCACCCAATTTCAACGAGATTTAACACAATTTTAGCATTTTGAAGAAAATCAATACCTATCAGAGTAGGTTTACTTGTAGCATAAGGCAAAACAATAAGCGTAGTTTTGAACTCTCGCCCTTTAAGAAGCATACTTTTTCAGTACGAAATATTCCTTTCTAGATACCAAACCATCAGCGAAAGATATTCAAAACGTTTGAATAGGTGCATTATTTGAAAAGCGTTGTCTTTTCAAATAATGCACCTTTTATATTTCTATTAATAAAATTCTATTAAAGGAAAATCCTAACTTAAATGTTATTACACACACACAATCACACACACGCACACACTTACCCACACACATATAAATAAATAAATAAATATATATATATATATATATATATATATATATATATATATATATATATATATATATATATATATATATATGTGTGTGTGTGTGTGTGTGTGTGTGTGTGTGTGTATGTGTGTAAGTGTGTGTTGTAAAATATGTAATATAAGAAGGGAATAATATTGTAAGTGTAATATAGAAATAACAGATCTAAGAATAAGCCCCCCGAAAACAAATGTAATAAGGAGAAAACACTACAAAGGTCTTAAGTATGGGAAGCAAACAAGACCTCTAGCAAACACATAGATGTGAACCACTTGTGGGCCATGAAGACGCAATTTTAATCATCCTTTGAGGCTACAGAAGTCATAAAATCAAACGGGTTAATCCCCTTTGATACTATACAGTCACATAACTTGCGGGAGTTATTTCCCGCGCCAGCCACCTGCACCCCACAAGATAGCGTCCCCCACTATTTGTTCGGCTAGACTAAAAACAAAACGAAAAAGTGCAAGGACCAATGAAGAGGTTCAAGAACGCCCAAACACGTCCTCACAAATTCTAAATGGCCAGCCCCAAAAAACACCCCCATAACCCTTAGTGTAAGATTTTATATTTTCGATAAAATGTTCATTTTCTGTATCGAGCAGTCAGTTAGAAAAGGAGACATTCTCTCCCTAGTCTTGTCAGTCAGACTAGTCATGTCAGTAGCTCTTATATCAGGTATTGTGACGCGACAGTGCTTCATGATTCATAATTTTATCTTGGATAAATAAAGATTTTAAGAGGACTATTGTGGACTCGTCATGACTGTTTTATCCAGACATGACATACATATGAGGTTCCTTGCCTCATCACGAAGGAATCTGATAAGCCTGCAGTCGTGGAATGGAAGACGAGTGCAAACGAAATGAAATGCTTTGATCAAACTAACATAGTTTATCCGTGCATGAACTCTCACGAACGTACTATTTGCAAAACCTGTACATTGGGCTTAAGTAGTTGTCTGTGGCAACCAATCAGAAACTACTTACAAATCACCTGAATGAAGCCGATGACGTAGTTCAAGCATAAGAATCTATTTTTAGTTACTTATAAGACTGGACGGTATCCACAGGGGAAAAAAAGACATTCTCTAAGGTTGCTAAAAAGGGATGCCAGAAAAGGTAGAATCGAAACCAGAAAGTAATTCAAGATAGATATAATTACGTTAGTTAATTTTTAGGATAAGAATATCATTGCATACACATACATACATATATGTATGTACATATATATATATATATATATATATATATATATATGTATGTATGTGTATATATATATATATATATATATATATATATATATATGTATGTATGTGTATATATATATATATATATATATATATATATATATATATATATATATTTATAGTTGCGTACATTGAACTAGAACAATAAGAACACTCGAATAATAGGAACGTAAAGCGCTTTATTTAATGCTCAATACTTGATTGACAGATTAAAAAAATGCTGACAAACTCAGTACTTGTTCTTTTATACCTCAGTGGAACGTGTTTTAGTGGATACCGTTCCAGTAAGATGAAGAATATTCTAGTAACTCCTAGAATTAACAAAAAGAATGAATACAAATAAATAAAATAAAATTTACCACAGTGTTTGTGCGGGTATTTGAACCAGGGACATGTCGCTTTGAAGTCTGCAGAGTACTTCGTGGTATTATACACACGGTGATCATAATTAAAATTCCAGTTCCAAAACGCTGTAAAAAAATAAAAAGCTGCTTAAAATGACTTGAAATTTGAACAGCATACTATCAAAGGAAAAAAGGGTATGAAAAAAAAATAGTTTATTTTTTATGACCAATATATGGTGCTGAAAGAGTCAAAATAGGCGAAATAAAAAGTCCTGTCATTCGCATGACACATTGTCTTTGTTATGAAAACGTGGGATGCATGATTTTTCCTGGGAATTAAAACTGGATGCACTGCACTTATTCTCCTATTTCTGTTACTGTTAAATCGAACTTTTTAAAAATTTTCCAGAAATTTTACTTTAGTAGGTACTGTACTATTATTTTCAACAGTAGGAAAGCAGCTGAGTTTTTCCTAGAGTTTAATTCTACTCCAGCGTTACCCCTTCATAGCTTGCTCCATTTATTAGATTCGGAAGTAAAGTGTTGATTAATCTTCATCTGTAGAAACTCCCAAAACAAATTGACTTCGACTTTTCCCATTTTGCGTCTAAGAAGTTCGGCATGACTGTCTATTGAAGGATCGATTTCAGCTTGTAAAACTCTCTTACAAGAATTGTGACTGTGCACCAGTAACTCTGCAGAAGACAACGAACACTGGTCCGGTGTTTGACAAGGGTCAGTTGAAAGTGATTACAGAATTCGGAAAGCCAGGTCCTTTTGAAGTACAGTTTCATAGAGGAAGGAAAACCATTGATTTACCATCAGTGGAAGATGTAGCCACTACCTTCACAAAATGTCAAGTCCGGAGACTTTATGAACCCCAGGAGCTGGGTGGTGGGATAAAAGGGTTGATTCTCTCATATCAGGAGAGATACATATCTGCAAACACTTTTTGTGGTCCAAATTCCTTACAGTTTCAAAATGCTTAATATGTTCTAAAGATTTCAGAACAAAAGGTTAAACTTGGGTAGGGTGGAGTGGTTCAGTACTTGATATCTGCCTACTACCACAGGGATACCCCTGGAGGGCTACATAATGGAGCCGGTTCGGTACATGAATGTCAATAAAAACGAGTGAGATGCCTTCTATCTCATACTTCTTAAATGAAAATAAGAAACATGAAGATACATGTTTCTCATATTTTTTAAATGAACACATATCATATATCTAAAAGATCAGCAAAACATGAGACAATCATTCTGTATTGCATAGGTAGAAGCAATTATAAAATGGTCATTCTTTGCAGTCAAGTGATCCACTTGATAAGTAGGTATAAAACAAAAAACTATTCTTTAAATATTAATTATAATTCTAAATTATAATGTGTAAAACATTTAGGAATGTAAATAGTGTTACAGACAATTAATTCATTAATGTTAACTTTTAAACTATTTTCCGCATTTATTGTTTTAAAGCATTCAACTTTTGCCGTTTCCTTTCTCTTGAATGATCGTGTATCAAGATTTCAATGTATATGGTATTTACGTTGATCAACAATGATTTTATACTGAATACAATTATTTTTTAGAGTTATTTCTTCAATAATCACTTCTCTTACAATATATTTTAAATTTCCATTATCAAAACGGTAACTTTGATGAAATATATTTTTCCCGTTCTGATTTTTTCAACTTGATGTAACTTCTTATTAGCCATATTAATGTTATTTATTAAAAATAGAAATCCATTCCTTCTACTTAAATCGATTTAATTGATTCGACAACTTTGCCTTCAGCAAAATTGCCTGTAATTCCCAATGATGAGACGAATGAGAAATTCATGCCCGCAGCCGTAACTGACTGTTCGGATCACGTTAAAGTTTGTAAACAAGAGAAATTCTACATGTAAACATTATTTATTTTTAAAATTGGAGGGGAAAATTTTGGACAGTGGTAATTCATCGTTTTCGATGAATTACATTAATATCTGGTACTGTGTTGGTGCTGCTGCTCTTGCCATTGCTGGAACTTATATAATTTGGGGACCATCCAGTCGACCTAAGAGGAAAAAATTTAGTAAGTTTCTTTTAACGAAAATTCTAATATAAATCTGGCTTAATTTATACATATTCCAACAGACTTATTTAGATATTTCTTTTTATGATGCTTTAACGAATATTTCGTGTACTTACTTAAAATTTAGAACTTGCGTAGTAACATTTCAGTTCATAACGTTAATATATCTAAATTTGTGTAAATAATTAGGTAACTATTACATCATTCGTTTGTAAAATTATTAGCATAGTTTTACGTATGTTGTCAGTAAAATATTTCATGCAGCTTTAGTAAGGGATATTAGCAAGTAAATTTAAATATCAGTTTAAATTTTTAAAGTTTGTCATCAGTTATTTACTAAAGCATCATAAGAACCCTTTTGGAAAGCTTTATATGTAACTTGTACCATGCATTAATAAATCCTAATTAAGTTTCAATGGTTCTTATAGGATTTAGTTAATTTTAATCATATTAAAACAACTTTCTTGCTACATCTATTTCAGATGAGTTTCAATAATTTTAGTGTTGATATTTATTTTCTTTATAACCAAATGATAACAGTAGTTTTAATTTTATTACTTTTGTATATTGATTAATTAATAAATTACTTTGTAAGGCTTCAAATTATATACTTCTAATTCGAAGAAAATTGTATTAGATTTAATTCAAAGAAAGTAAGTAAATAAGTGGTTTTGTTTATAGCATATGTATGCATTAGTTGAAATGATATTCTGTGAAATTATGTTTTATAAATGATAACACACACTCTTCCAATTTTCAATGGTCTTTTTCTTAAAACTTTTATACTGCCAGTATAATATTGGTAACTAGCTGTCATTCATGTTAATAATAATCATTTTCAATTAAGTAATTACTTATAAGGAAATGAGAAAATTAACATTGAAAGTTGATTATATTAAATGTTTTATATTAAGAAAGTATATTGTATGTATGGAAACTGTAAGATTATATTAAGTTAGTTTAGCATATTATTTGAACTAGTAGGAAACTAAAGGAAGTTTTGAGTAATTTTATTGAGTAATAATTTTTTTAAAGTTTATTTAGATATTAGTTCTTAAGTTTTATGATCTGTATTAAGATAATGTTGTCTTACGGTCCAGGATTTGTGTTCTGCTGATAATATAGTCGGGTATAATTATTCATAAATTACTTTAAGCAGTAGGTCCAAATCTAAGTACTCCTTACTTAGATTTGGCCCCTTACATTTTTTAAAATCATATATCACAGTACTCTGAACCAAACCACTACATGACTTAGAGTACTTTTACTAAAGGGTGTTTTATCAGACATGGATATAACCTTTTGACATACAATGAGTTACGGTCATTTTTCATTTCCTGTACTACTGTAGACTTTCACAAGTTAGACTTATCTATCAAGAACTGTGTTTTGAAGATACTGTATAGTTAATAATTAGATAACTTAATTTCATAACAGTTCATTTGAGCTAAATTAAATACAGTAGAACCTCTTTTTAACGACCCCTTCGTTAGAATGACCATCTTAAAAAGTCCCAATTATTTTACCATAGGAATAATGTTAATTTTGAATCTTTACAACGACTCCAAGCGTATTATTTTTCGTTAGAGCGACTGCCAATGTTAGTCTGCAGAACTCATGAGCAAGTGGGCTATTTCAAAACTATTGTACTGTGGTACAACTTCAAGAAACCTGTACTCCTCTCTTTGTGTTTGCTTAAAGAGAGCCCTCTCAAATTTCCTGTTCTTTAATTATCTTTTGATGAGTTTGTTGCGGTAGACAAAATTTTACAGTGATGTGAAGAAAATTTAAATGAGGACGATTTTGTGCCCCATATTACCGAAAATGAAGAAATCTGTGATTCCAATGACGGAGAAGAAATCTTCCGATCTTTTGAAAAAGTAAATGAAAAAGAAGCCATCAATGCCTTGCGTCATTATTTTGAAGGCCAATTTAATTCTAAACATTTCCTTAAAAATTTAACGGATATAGAATCAGTGATAATGAAAAATTCCCAAATGAACTTGAAACAGCCATCAATCCGTTTTTTCAAAAGTTCAATAATAGAAATACAAATAAATAGAAGTCTATGTACTGCTGGATCATTTCTTTGCTCAATTTTTTTTATTATTTTTTCAATTCGTTGCAATGATCATATGATGTTGGTCCTACAGAGGGTCGTTATACCGAGGTTCTACTGTAGTATTTTCAGAAGCACCAAATTCTGTATTATTTGTATGTCATGGATCCAAACTTAAAAGCTGTGCATATATATTTATTAACAAGACAAATGTGATATACCCCACTTTTGGCAAATTTTTACAGCACCTACTTTTCTTCTAGCTCTTTACAAATGTAATCCTCTGTCACAAAAAGTTAACAATTTTATCCTTGTCCCCCGTACATTAAAAAAGCCTAAAAATCATAAAAAAAAATTACTAAAAAGAATGTCTAATGTAAGAGAATTTAATGAAATTGCCATGAAGTTTTCAGAAATGTATAAAAGTGCTATTTGAATAAAATTAAAAACTTATAAAAACATAACCATTAATGAAGATATATGTAAACTGCAGAAAAATCATAGTAAATGGCATAAATTAAAAACACGATAAAAAAACTTAAAAACATGGAAAAGTAAAAAATTTCAATAATTTTATTTAACCAGATCATTTAATTTTTGCCATTTTATTTCTCTCTTTATAATTAAAAGTGCTTTCAAATTAATGTGACAAGATTTTTTAAACAAATAACTTGCCAAGAAAAAAAAAATTCTTTTGAATATGCATCTGTAACATGCTCTTTTTACTCTTGATAACTCGCCATGTGTTCTCAATAGTAGTAATCTAATCAGCTATGGTCTGATCCATAGCAGTTTGTGATTTATAACTAAATGCTTAAAACCTCTTTGCCCAAATGCTTATAGGTGCTCCAACCATCAGACTATATTTTTAGCCTTGACTAAAAAAAACATCCTGGGAACTCTCTCCATGTCTCCAAACAACCCTCTTCATTAACTTTGTTTCTTATTATACTATTTTTTTTTCAAATTTTGATTGGACAGCTTTATCAACCCCTTCAATTTTTTCTGAATACCTCTACAAACTCAAAATTTTTTTTCTGTTATATAATATGCTTCTAATCCATTAAAGTAACCAATGAAAAAAATGCTACTATTCAGTTTTCCCTGTTTTAGTGTCTATCTAGATTTCATATCTTAGCAGAAGAATTTCTTCCAAATTTAATTTCCTACAAGAAAGCCAAAAACAAAATGTGATATATAGTAGACTCCTGAGTATCCGGCCTAATGCCGCAGAAGGGAAGGCCAGATCGCAAAATAGCTGGATAGGCTTGAGTTGTATGAACTCATTTCTTTTGCCACCAATACCATAAGACAAAGTTTTTATACCAAAACTAATGGTTTTAATAAGTATTTTCTCACTTAAACTTGTATTCCATTTTTACTAGCTTGTGCAACACACCACTTTTCAATTTCTGCTCGATTTTTTTCTTAGTACCCCACTGTAGAGTCTAGATGCTGTATAGCGTTTGATTTCTCCTCCATAGTCATAAATTTTTTTGTTTATCACCATTTTGAAATCTTCATTAAGTATACCCCAAGAATAATTTATGAATGCTGTACATACTACATACTATGTAGCTGTAATAAAGAACAGAGGCAATAATTGAGATCCTATACACACTAACAAAACAATGAACAACAAGCAGAGTACTGCTCTTTTCATGTCGCAACTTGTATTTTGTATGCAATATGTAGGAGAATCATGTAGCAACTGCCTGCTTCCAATGCCTTGCCTTCCTGATTTAATTCCGATAAAAAGTAGGTTGGATAGTCGTGAACCCGATACTCGATGAGTGTACGGCATTAAAACTAACCAAGGGGAGACATAGGACCGCCATCTATGGATGAAGTGGATAGAAATATTGATAAATTGAATAATAATAGTTGCAGGACCAGGTGGCATTAAAACTAAGCTCCTAAAGATTACAGAGTCTAAACTTACTGGAGAATCACATGCCATTATTTCCAGGATCATAGGAAGAGAGATTCATATGCCCAATATATAAGGAAAGAGATTAATTGGATTGGGGCAACTACAGAGGAATTACTCTGTTAAACACAGTTTATAAGATATCTAACATGCTAGCAGAAAGATAATTAGTTTATACTGAAAAAGTCATCAGAGTTTATCAATGTGGATTTCAAAAGGGAGGTTAATAACTGACCAAATCCACAGTGTTAGACAAATTGTCAAGGTCAAGTTAATTGGGTTTAACAGAGTACCTAGCTAAGTGTAAGGTCTTCACTTTAACCTCCGAACGTAAGCAGATCAAAACATAAATTTAGGCCTCTAGGCAATAAGTAATCCTAACAAAAATTTAATACACTCCAGCTCACAAGGAAGCGAGGAGGTGAGGATGATCTCATAAAAAATTATGAGTAAACAACGTATTGTCTAATTAGGGGATAATTAGACTTAGACAAATTGTAGAAAAAACAAAAGAGTATTGCATAGATACATATCAACTCTTTATTGACTTTAAGGTTGCTTTCACACTAGGATACTGAAATCATCGTTCACTTATGAAAGATACAAAGAAAAGATTGATGAAAGTAGTGCCATTCAGAATATGATTAATATGAGATACTCAAATTCAGTCACTTGTTAGCAGCAGCCTCACAAATTCTTTTTTTTTTTTCCTATCAAGTAACTGATGCAACACTGTGGTGTATGGGCTCAGTCAGACTAAAGATTCTATATCCAACATGTCGCTATGTATCACATAATTTTGCCATGTTTATTGTATTCCTCATTTTCTTCAGGCTGTTAAATGTTAAATACTTAATGTGTAATTTATAATGACCCTTTTTTAGTCTTAAAAATGCTAACTTACTAATACAGAGTTACAAGCAAAACTCATCTGATGAATTCACTGACTTTTCTTGACCCTAATTCACAAAATTCCTTGATCAAACCACATGCAATATTAGCTCAGACGTAATTAAAGTTAAAAGTGATATTGATTATTAGCAGCATAACTAAAGTTATTCATTTCAAAGTAGTATATTCTAGTAGCTTTTAGTTTGATTTTTATAAAATTATCACAAAATAAACTTATAGCAGTTTTGAAAATATAAATACAATAAATTGTAACACCAATAAATTATGAAAACTAAAAACAAAAAAGAAATTATGTATTATAATTGAATTAAATAACTTGTCAAAATCTTTTTTTGAAATTCAAATAAAAGAAAATGGATTGTGAATTCATAAAGAATAAAAATGGATAGATAAATATGCTTAAACCTTTACATAAATTAAATCTTTATTTTTGACAAATACTTTAAAAGGTTTAAATATTCCTCCAAAGAGTTAGTTTTATTTTCAATTGGAAATAATTCTAAAATTTGACCTTCTAAATTATTTTTTTTTATTTTGGGCTCATCCCAGCCATTTTAAAAATATTTGTAAATTTCCATTTTTTAGGTTAATAGTCTATATTTTTCCCTGATCATTTTACAGTTTTCTGCCTTTCCAAGTCACTAAGAACCGTGTAAAAAGTTAAAGGTAGAAAGTTTAAAAATATGCTTTTACTTTGATCAATAAAATGATCTAAAATTTTTCCCTGGTATTGTAAAATACTGCTTTGTTTTCTTTTAAAAAACATTAAAATTTTTATAAAATGAAACAAATGAAATTTTAAGGTAAAAGAACGCACAATAAATTTGTTGGTGGGGTGGAGCAAACAATCTTCACGTTGAAATATAAATATAAAAATATTTCTATTAAATATATACATACCTTATTTAAAGATATAAAATTGTTGATTTTATATGCATCTAAAATTGATTATATGCTAGACATAGACATATTGAATGGAACCCAATAAACAGTGTTGGTGCTGTTTTGCTAAATTATATTTTTATATGAGAATTAACTTCTTTTTTCATGCTTTTACCTATTTAATTTTTTTGCCTTGTTTCTATTTTAATGAATATTTTGCACAGATATTAATAAAAAACAAACTAAATTTTAATGGGAAGAAAAAACAGGAAAATCAAGAACAAATTTGCTTATTAGATACGTATAAAATATACATATCTAACATAATATATAATCTGTATAAAATTTCTTGGTATTTATTTACCATATTCATAATTGCAATCATAATTAATAAACAAAATAATAAAAAGCATGATAAAAAAAGGTAGGTCTGACTTAGTCATTGTTGACTGGTAACAAATGGTTTGACAAAATATTCACCTCCATTTCCCGTCATATTGTGCCATCTACCTGCAATAATAATAATGCAATAATAGTTCTCAGAACTCTAAAAGGCAAAAGAAGCCTGAGAAAGTGTGTTGCACCATTTCCCTAAGAGAGAATAAATGCTGCCAGTAACAGCACCACCAACGGCCAAAAAGTCGTTAGAATTCCTTTTTCGTTTACATCTAATCTGTACACTTTACCCATGCCTATTCCTTTTATATTTTCTAATGAAAACACATAACTATTATTTAATTTAGTTGTTAAGAATGGTTTTATTAATATACCATTCATATTTAATTAGTATATTTTAATCTGAGTGGTACTTCGTTAATTATTTTAAGATTTAAAAAATATATATTCACATTTAACACTACATATTAAAATTTTTTATGAAATTTTTGTTTATTTTCTTCTTTAATTTTATAGCAATATATAGGAAAAAATTTTTATTAAAATTCGTATAAAATTTAAAAAATAGTTTGATATTTTGTATTTAGATTTTGATATTTTTGTAGAGAGCAGAAGTTTAAGTGATATATCTATTTGTAAAATACAAGGAATAATGATGATAGATTGTTTTGAAATAATTAAGTTATCACTCTGAAAACATATATATGTTTAAAATAGTGATTTAGAGTTTTATATTTTAAATTCACAAAAAAACCTAGATTATAAACCCAATCCAGAAGAATAGAAATTGTGAGGATTAAATATAATGTAAAATACTTCTTAAAATTGCTCTGTGGCTAATCTTTTTTTAAGTATATATTATGTAGATAACTTTTTGCGGTCATTTAAGATAGCAAAATGGTTTAAACATTCATTGTTCACAATTCTAGCTTATATTTGAGATTTTTAATTTTTAAAGACTAGTTTTTAGAGTTCAAGTCATATATGTAGCTACTCTAATAATGATTTAATTACCATATACAGCAGTCTTTAAAGAACATACAAGGATGATTGGCTGAAGCGCAATGTTAAAGCTCGAAATGTTATGGTTCTTCATAAGGTAGATTTTTATTGCAAAGGAAATACTTAAGCCTTTATTAATATTATTTAATAAAGGAAATATTATTTATATATAAGCAAAGTTTTTGTTACTATATATTAGATTCATTTATTATAAAAAAATTATGTACACTGCAAAAGGTAATATACACATAATTTTTAGAAATTATTGAATGTTTTTGTAACTTATAAGTAGAAATTAAAAGTTAAAAAAAAAACTGGTTTAGTTTTATGAAAAATAACCATTTTGAAGATATTAATAATATTTTATAAAAACTATTTAAAAAATGGAGGTATATTTACAATTACAACAACTGATCAAAAGAAGGAAAATTTTGTGAATTTAAAAAATATAGCAAAAATTATACCCATATGTATTTTTTTATTATTATTATTGATCTATTTGATACCATAATTTGATAAATGAAATGAATTGCAAATATCCTTTTTACTTTTTTAATAGATTCTGAAGTACAAATAATTAAATATAAGTAAATTTAGTTAAATGTTTAATCAATATAAAATTTACAGCTGATAATTAAGGATATATTTACTACTTTAAAGAGAAAAAAATTGTATGGAAAGGGTATTGCTGTTCTAAAATATTCCAGGAAAATTCTACATACATATAATATACAATTATATATTTTAGACTTTATAAATTAATTCTATTTCTCAAAGTTTGCTTGCCACCAAAATAAATAATTGAATGGGATTACTATTGACTATTTTATTGAAGTAGTGTTAAGCTTCAGTATTGTATTTATTTTTTAAACGGAATATAATTAAAAAAGTATCTGACGAAGGAACTATAAATTTATGAAGCATTAATTTAAAAAACTTATTTTATTTTCATAAGTCAATGTTAATTACTTACAAAATTTACAGATGAAAACAAAACAAACTTAAATAACCATTCTAAAACTATTATGTTAATTAGCTAAGCAGTGTCATATTTTTAGATGTAGTTTAGTCATAAGTCTGACTTTTTAAATTCAGATATGAAATAAAAAATAAAGAAATTTCTTAACTAAATTTTGAGAGTATAAAATTAAATATTTCATCCAACATGATTATATACAAAAACATGCTTATGTCAATCAAATTACAAAATATGCAAGCATTATATTAAGTGGTAGTTTCATTGAAATTTATGTTTATTCCTTTCTGATGTGCAAGAAATTGGAATAATGTCTTATGCAGATTAAGTTCTTGCGATTTTGTTCTATGCCTGTGAATCTCTAGAGAAAGAAGTCTTTGCTTTTTTCTCTGTAATTCATTTTCAAAAAAATTTTCATATAATTCTAGTAATTTTGTATTTATTAAATCTTGTCTAATTTTGAGAGATTCTTGAAGTAAAGCATACTGTTGGTAAATAGTTTGAAACATCCTTTCATCTTCAGTGGATTTGTCTAAAACCTCAGACTCATTATTATTATTTTTTAAAAGGTCTGCATTGTTTCTTTCATCTGTTGTATTTTCTGTGAAGATATTTTCCGGCATATTTATATTGGTGAACGAGCCAACGCTTAGTTCCATATCCGAATCAGATTGGAATACATCACTATTGTCCTCTTTTAGGCTATCAGAAATTTCATTTTGCACGTCTGTCTCTTTACCAGATAACTGTTTTTGGGAAGATGGTTTTCCAAATATTTTATGTACTTTATCGTAGAAACCCAAAAGTCGTCTAGCAAATGCTGGCGAATAATTATTATCAACTACAGTTTTATAATCTCTCCTTAACTTCTTAATTTTTTCTCTGCATTGCTCGCCAGTGCGATCAAAACCTAAATCTTTCAATTTACGGGATATTTTATCATAAATGCACATATTATGGAGCCTACCGGCTAACTGTTCTTGTATTTCCTGGTCAGCCCATATATCTAACAATGCATTAACTTCACTATGAAGCCATGCAACTCCTCTATTTGATGCTTTTTTTGACATGCTGAAACCCTTTAAAACCTTATTGTTTTGCCGTAGTTTACCCTTGTTATTCTTCATGTTTTGTTTTCTTAAAAACGATAATGATTCACGCAATCGATATAGGGTGTCAGAAAATTCGATTAACTCGAGAATGGGTAATCAGTTGGTTTTGCGATTAGTAACTAGTGAGGAAAATCGATTGTGAACTTTAATAAAATTTATCTGTAAGGGCCGATCCCACCAAAGTCGTTTAACGCTATCCGCGATTAATCTCGGTTTAAACGGAGAATTGCGTTCCCCCATTGGTTGGCGCCAGGGTTAATCGTGGATAATCGTAGTTAGACGTTAAACGACTTTGGTAGGATCGGCCCTAAATCTATATAAACATCCATGGAGGGTTGTGACCTTAAAAAGTCTGAGGTCAGTTAGTTGTTTTTAAAAGTGTGTGAGTCTGAGGAAATATATATAATTTTAAAATATCAGTAAAATATTTTGGTAACAATTATGAACATAATACAAGCCTTTAACAGCGACATAATTTTCAAACACAGAATTCGTTTAAAGAAAATTTTCATAACAAGCTTCCATGAATGAAAATATGTTCTCCTTAGCTTAACACTGAGCTAATGGAATCCAACATGCACGGCACCAAGTTATCTTAAAATTCTCGTTTAGTATCACGCATATTTTCTTACGAACGACACTGTATTTTGGTTTTAAAGAACTCATGAATGGGTTATAATTATTTTGTGTAAAATTCATTAAATTTTAAAAATTGAAAAATATTACAGGTTGCATGTCTGAGGATTAATTATATTCATATTATGATTACAAAGATTTTTAACGAAATATTTAATCAACGCTATAGCGTTGATTAAATATTTCGTTATATTTCGTTTTCGGTCTATAGTCTTATGGTGGGTGGTAGATAATCTAATATTTTTAATCTATTGATTTAAATAAAGCATAAAACTAATTGTTTTTGAGTATTACGGTGTCATGTTTAATTGAACATGCTCCTACATGACCTAACATGACCTACTCTTAAAGCTGAACTGCTACATTCTTCCATGTTAACCGGAAAACCCGGTAATCGCGGGACGGTTAAAAAACGAGTGGATCGGGACAACCAATTTCGGTGCTACAGTTTCAGAGGAAAATTGCTTGGTTCACTGGCGCCATCTATTTGTTTAAAATATTAACTAAAACTATTCAAGTAATTTTGTATGATCTTCGGCAGTTTTTGTATTATTTTATTTACATTTTTGACAATATTTTAAATTAACTTTCAATTTTCTCCTTTTTACTTTTTTGCTTGAATTATAAATTTTTTAATTTCATTTTTGTTAGTTTTTGTGGTTTTAAGTTTATAAAATTAATTTTTGCTAAGAAATGAGCTTCAGATGTGCTTTCATCCTTTTTAATATTTTATTTACATTTTTGACAATTTTTCAAATTTTTATTTTTACTGTAAATTTTAAAGTTTTTTAAATCAATGTTTGTCATTATAAACTTTATACCTCAAGCTGTCTATAATGGGCAGTAAGCAGCCAGATTTTAAAAAGATAAGAACATTGTTCTGAAAAAAATGTTATTCTATATTAATTTAGAAACTTACATTTTTCTATCAAAGAATATTCATAAGTTTAAATTCTATTTCTCTCAAAAGTATACAGCAATATTGAATAATTATGTCACTTAGTAAAGAGTGAAAAAGAATTCTTGAATATTCTTTGATAGAAAAATATAAGCTTCTAAATTACTATATTGAATGGTATTTCAATGATTAACTTTTTCACGTTTATAAATCAGGCTATTTACTGTCCATTATAATAAAGTGAGAATAAACATTATTTTCTGAATAATGCAATATGATTGCATAATTTTACTAGTTATTGTTAATGATTTAGCAGAGTAGATTGTTAATGTTTAGCAGAGTAGTATCCACAATCACACAAGATGTGTAAAGAACTCTACTCTGCCACATGACACCCCTTACATTTTGAACTGTCCATGACACCAATGATGCCTAGATGCCTTTTGAGACAGCAGTCACCTGTCAAATGACCAATGGCCACCCATGGCTCATTCCTGCTGAGCCTAAGTAGCTCCTTAGTTCTGAACCAGGGAAACCCCTGGTTAAGCTCCTTAGCCTGCCTTTGATTGTTAGAAAATAGGAAGCTCATTGGAAATTTACTTTGGGGATGCCAAATATTATTCAATTTATTAGGAAAATAGGAACAAATTAATTTTCTAAGTAGTCAATATAAAAATAAACCATTTTTTAAAATATATATCTCTTATAAATCAATAAAAATATATAATGCTTAATTTAATATCTGTGAACGTCAGATTACTTTATTTTGTGTAAATTTTGAAGCTGTTGGTAAAACATAAGATGCCTCTTTCTGAACAGTGTTTTAATTAGTGCTTATATTTTTTAGAGGACATTTTGAGGTAAATTTCTTCTGTAAGCAAATATAAGTGTGACTAAAGTTTTTAAAATATTCTTGTTAATGATCTAAAATGAATAAATAATTTTTTTATATATAAAACAGAGGGAACATTGTTTAAGGTATTGCTTTTTAGTGATGAATTTTATGAGTTTGAATTTCACTGGTGCCATGGATGTTTGTAGCTGTTCAGAATCAGCTTTAAGCAGTGAGTCTTGGTCTAATAAGCCCTTGTGTAGTAAAACAAGCAGTAAACCAAAGCATTCGAACCAACTAACTTTAGCAGAATAGTTTACAGTCTTTATCAGTTGAAATGTAAAGTTAAAAAACTGATATAATGATGGGAAAATAAGTATGACACTGCATTTTTGTACCACAGTACATGGTATCAATTACCACTGCTGGCATATATGTTTGTAGCAGTTCAGAACTGTTTATAAGCAGTATGTCTACACCTTATAAATGACTAAGCTGTAGTACAGGAAATGTAATACATAAGTAGGCCTTCATCTTTAAACCCTGTCCATACATTTTTATACATTATCTTTGTATACCACTTTCATAAAAATATTAATAAGATAATTTTATCATAAAATATTCTGCAGCTATCAAATTAAACTTGTGGAATGTTCATGTCATAAAATATTGCAAATTTTCAACACTGGTGAAAATGTATTTCTAAGTAGGTTTCTTTCCCTCGGAAAGTTATTAGTGCTAGATTTAGGGCCTGTCATTATAAAATTATTAGTCATCTCAGCTGTGGAAGAAATTACCCTTTTTTTTTAAAAATGTTTCATTTTAAAAGTACAACATGCTTTTAAAACATTGCACTACAAAATAAGTTCTTGCTGTCCAGCTTTTTTTTTTTTTTTTTTTTTTTTTTTTTTTTTGTACACTGTACATATGTTCAGGTACTTTTCAATGCATGGTCCAGTTGGTCCATGTTTCAAAACAGGCCCAGGCCCTCTGCTTCATATCATTTTCAACCCAGCCATATCATGATCTTACTACTTTTAATTGTTTAATGTTATTTCTGGACATATTTTGTGAAAAACTGGGAATTTTGCCAACTGGCAACACTGCCTTATTAGGTCATGTCTGTCACGATTTTGAAGCTATAATTAATGATATTGTGAATTTAAAATGTAGAATATGTATTTCCTAATAAAACTTTATTGTATTATGGATTACTTTTGTTGAATTTTACATGTGTGTACATCAAATTTGATAAAAGAATTGTGTTTGGGGGTCGATTTTTGCATAGGGGTCCACATTCTCAAGAAGTTTTCAAATGTCTCTGTCTAAGTTTGTTGTAAAAAGAAAAAAATATAAACAAATAGGATGTTTATTGTAGTACAATATTGATACAATCAACTTAAATTCAATCCAGTTTACTTTGATGCATGTGGTGCCGAACAATGGGCAAATGATTAGGATGCTGGCCTTCGGAACCAGAGTTCGTGGGTTCGAATCCCACTACAGCATAGATGTTCGTAGCCGTTCAGAATTGGCTTTAAGCAGTAGGTCCCAGTCTCATTAGCCCTCATGTTGCAAAAAGTAGACTGTAGCGCTCCAAAACCAAACCAAACCTGATGCATGTGGTAAACTGTACTTTTTCTCTCCCGAAGATGTGTGTGTGTGTGGGGAAGGCATGCTGTATACTGTAACAGACAATTCATACTACAATTTGATCTGTTAGAAATATTAGTAAGTCCTAGTAAATTAGCTCTCTTATTGTAACAGATCATTACATCAAGCTGAAACTAATATATTTAAAAACTCTTTCAAAAGTGGTTAAAATATTATTTTGATAATTCTGTTTAATGTTTAGATAGATTGATAATTTACAGTTGAATTTTAAAGATTCACATATTTTGCATCTAACATTGAAAGATTAAAATTGGTCTGTACATTAATTCTCTTCAGAACAATTCATATGACTTCGAAATGGTAGTTTGGTTTTAAAGTGTAAATTTACTAGTGGAATTTTGACAGTCTGATGATGGCATTCATTTAAAGTACTCTAAATTAATAGAAGGTATGGGAATGTCTGTAGTACTTTTTGGTTAAATTATGCTGTGTCCAAATTCTCTTCATCTGATGTAAAGTGGTACTAATTCTCAAGGTCTGATACATTTTAAATTTTTTGTATTGAATAAAATAAAAAGTATAAAATAGATAAAGTCCACATAAATTTATTGCATGTTATTTTTAGGTATTTTTTTAAGAGAGTTAATATTACATATCTAATTATTTGAATCTCCCATTTTTATTTTATAGACTGTGTTCCTGGTTTGTTAAATTTAGGAAACTCCTGTTTCCTTAATGCTGTATTACAAGCTTTAGCAGCTTGTCCATCAAGCATTGCATGGTTAGAGAAGATTGCTTCATCTGCTAGTGAATCTGTGCTCAATGAAAACTACCTACTCATTAAAGCCCTTTTAACCATTTTGAAAGGTAAGTGTTTGTATTATTTTTATATTATGTCATCTTATTTTGTTCTCTTGAATTGCTCAGAGTCCTTATAAGATCGTGTCTTTTTCTGAACCATATAAATAATTTGACATTTCCATTCTTTTTACATGCATGTACATTTTATAATCATATGCTTAAATTATAACTTTTCTTAAACATGATTCTTGTGCTCTTGAATGCTACCCAGATTTAAGTTCTAGTACAAGTATATTCTGGGTATTATCTATATAAATAAAGAGTTTATGTGTGTGTGTGTGTGTCTCTGCCTGTAAATATGATTGTGGGTAAATAGTGAGAACTACATGCATGAGATTTGGTACAGGGATTTTTTGTGACACCTTTCAAACTTCTCAAAGCATTTTTTTAAAGTTTGAATCAGATTTTTATTTATTTTGTTTATAAGTGATTTTTAACAGGCTTTTCTTTTGATTTCAAGTGCTTGTTTTCAAAGGCAGCTGCAGAATTTTTTTGTAATTTACTAGGAAACATGTTTACAAAATTACAAATCACACCCTGTGTACACATTACTAAGCCTAATAAGTGTTTTTATTTTACTTAATGGGTCAAAACATTATTATATTTTTTAATTATAGGAAACCAACAATCAATAATCAAGTTCAGTTAGCCAAGTTCTTGGTAATTAATGGTCTACAAATTTTTACATTAAACAAAATTTATCAAACTTGATTTTTACAGCTGTTATTTAACAAAATGATCTAGGTGTTAAGTAGAAGATTAGGAAATGTCAGTATTTTGGTTATGATAATGAGTTGTTTGCTTCTATAGTTCATGCAATAAAGTCTAAAAACTAATTCATATTCAAAAATAAATGTAACCTTTATTTGGGAAATTTATCACATTAAAGGCTGGGTGCAAAGTGGCTAGTATGTATATATATATATATATATACACACACACACACACTAGAGAAATTTTCATTCGTGTGTAACATATCAGAATTATATACATTTTCATCCAAAAAAATGTTAACTTAATCTTTGGTGAGCTCTGTTTGGGCTTTACACCTGCTTCGTTTAATATTGCACTGTTTTTTAAAAAAATATTTTACGAGACACTTTAAAAAAAAAAAATTTTAACTTCTGAACATGTAATCAATTAATTTTACAAACTTTTTAACTTGTGCAGATGTGCAACATAGCCACTGAGAGCCTAATTTACTATTTAAAATCTGAAAACTTTATATCTTGCTAAAAATCCTCTCTCTGATGATTTGTTAATCTTAAATTTTTTTTCCATCATGTACATTTAAATATTTTTTTTTGCTTTCCATTTTAAAATTAATACTTAACTAATTTTGGGGTAATGCTAATTTCTTTTTTCTCTCCAGTTTTGGAATGTTGTTAAAATCTGAAAACTTTATATCTTGCTAAAAATCCTCTCTCTGATGATTTGTTAATCTTAATTTTTTTTCCATCATGTACATATATATATTTTTTTTTTGCTTTCCATTTTAAAATTAATACTTAATTAATTTTGGGGTAATGCTAATTTCTTTTTTCTCTCCAGTTTTGGAATGTTGTTAAAATTATATTTTACCTAACTTGATTTTTTGTTTTAAAAACTCAAGAAAATATAAAGGATAACTAAGAAGGTTAAGTTCTAAAATTTGCTCAAAAATTTCCATTTCAAATAATAAAATTGCCAATTGCTGAAAAAGTTAAAGAAAATATCCAAGAGTAGCATTTTTTTAAATCCCTTAGTGTATTTGTGTGTGTGTCCCCCCAAAGGGGACCACTGCTCATTTTTCAGCTCCCCCCTTTTATTTATTTATTTTTTTATTTTTTTTTGTGGTTCGCATAACTGGAGGTCGGACCCTCAGGGCTGATATCGCAGCTAACTCATCAGGACCCACTCCTACTGAGAACTCCAATTTTTTTTTTTTTTTTTTTACTGGTTAGGTTTAGGTTTGGTTAGGGTTTTTCCAGGTTCCTGAAGCTATGCGAGGCTCCAGTGTTCCCTTTTTCAAGCATGCCGAGTCAGGGGGGTTCTGCAGGGTGGGCCAAAGTTCCATCACAATGACCCCCTGAGTGATGGTCCTGAGGCCCAGGATTGCGAGTGTCGCCTCTCACAATTCCCTGTCTCTCTCTTTTGGCCCATTCGGTTTGGTGCAACGAGCAAAATTCTCCTCATTGGTTTTGTCATCTCCTCTCAGTCCGCATGGTTCACTCCATCCTTACTAATTCCGGCGTCAGGAGATCCGCTAAGCATCCAGTAGTATTCCAAATTCTCTCTCCTCAGCAGTGCACGTCTTTTGCATTTGCTCGCAAACAGGGGGTGGGGGTTTAGCCCCATGTGGGGTGGGTTAGCCCCATACTTGCGATTTGCCCACCACAGCCGGGATAAGCTTGGCTTCACGATTATATGGGGTCGGTTTGCACTTGATTGTGTGTGTGTGTGTGTATATATAAACACACCCACACATGCATACATACATAAATTGTGACACACCATCATAAGATACACTTTGAATGCAGCTTGTAGAGTCTTTTGAACTAATCAGTCTTGGTTTGTATGAGAGTTAGTAAGCTTGATTCTGTAGTTCCTTTAGCCAATAAGTACACAAATATTCACCTTTTCCTACTTCTTTTAGACTTTTAGTTTAAAAACCTATAGTTTTTATATAATAAATTCTTATTTCTGTATGCAGCTTTAAATAGTGAGGATGATGTTTGTAGTGGAGAGCATGTTATTGAAGCATTAAGAGCTCATAGATGGATAATATCAAATGAAGAACAGGTAATAATGTTTTTTTTTTACATTTAACTATTAATGTGATACTTTTATAGAACATTTGATTTGTTTATTGGTTTTGAAGAATTCACATGATATGACTTATAACTTTTAATAAGGAAAATTATAAGTCATATCATGTGAATTATCATGTATAAATAAAGAATTTTTCATATATTTAGTGTAACTCAAAATTAATTAGCCGTATAATTTTGAAATTTTATATTTTGAACTATTGTAACATAGTGGTGCACTACCATTTTTGATTGCAATCTGCACTCTAGGTAATGGAAAATCTTAATGGATATTTATATTGCCAGTTTGCTATTAGATGACAATATTCTATGACAGTACAACAGAATGATATCAACATATTCCTATGCAGTTGAAACAATGCTCTTCAGTCCACTTTCTGAAAACAAAAATATAAATATATTATCTGCAGAGAATAATTTTGAAATTTGTCTCTATTTATTACTTCTTGGTACAAAGTAAAAGAAATATTGTAATAGCAGGTATTTCAGTTTTTATAACATATCTGAATTTCTGCATAACAAGAATTCTCTATATAAGTGATATTAATGTTGAATGTCACTGCCAGGTGGTAGTACTTGCACTCTATTCGGACAATACTGTTTCCTTAAGAAACAAAACTAACTTCTGGTAGGGATTGTGCAACTAATAATTCTAATGAAGGATTCTAATAAAGTTTATATATCTAATTAAGAAAATGTTCAATGTTTGAAGAGATTTTCTATCAAAAATTAAGCAATGAGAGTTAATTTGTATTTTTACAATTATGCTGTTTATTATTTCTGATTATCAATATACTTATTAAAGGATGCTCATGAGCTTTTTCATGTATTAACTTCAACTATTGAGGAAGAGCTAAAGTCTGCAAACCCGGTTTTATCATTATTAGATGCAGGGAAATTAGAGGTATGTGTATAACTCCATTTTTATTTTGTTTGCTAAAAATCACTTTTAAATAATTTTTTTTCCAGACTAAATTTAAATTTTAGAATTTTTGATGAAAATCCTGGGTTTGTTTTAGAAAACTTTTTAAATTTTCAATTCTATGTAAATGATGTACATAAATGTTGTGAAAACAACATTAAGCACACATTACTATGAATCACAAGCATTTAATTATAAACACAAAACAATTAAACGATTAGATACAATCTTCATGAAATTTAACATCACAAATACTTAACATTGTCATTTTCGACTTTAGTTTTAAAACAAACATGTTGTTGCACATCACTCTGTCTCTAATGGCTGTTGTGAGAGCTTCTTCACATTGCCATTCGTCGCTTTTCAAAGTTTAGTAGATATTTCATGGAAAATTGTGTGTCACCCTTACATAAATTTATCATTTTTCATTAAAATAAGACTTACATATAATGTAAATAAATTTTTGCTAGTTATTTATTTTAGCATTATAGCATATATTTTGCAACTGCAAATACTTTCTTTTGTATTATTAAAAATATGCTATTTTCATTTTTTTATCCAATGATCTAAAAGTGTAAAATTGTCCCCAAAAGATGTCAACAGAATTAAGACATTTGCAATGAAAGTAAACAATGACTATTATTTTGCTTCTGAAGTAAAAGTTATGAATGTATACTAAATTTTTTGGGGAAAAAGCCCCTTTTGTTAGCAAGTGAATTTTTCTTTTTAAGTGGTCCACTGTAAAGAAAACCTGGATGGATTTTTAGGCTGAACCCATAATTATAAATCCTTGTCATATATAATTGTAACTATCGCTACAATCACACAAGGCTATTTAATATCTCTATAACACTGAAGTATTATTAACATCCCATCTATATTTTAGAAGTTTAAAAGATCAGAAAGTTAGAAATGCTATAGACATCTCACATTTTGACCGATTATGAATAGTTTGCATATAGAATTTAAAAAGAACAGTGATTTTATAAAATAGTCCAATGCATCTGAAAGGTAGTAATGGTTTAAATAGATTTTTCTTTCTTAATAATAGTGATTTAAATTTATTTCAGATATGAAAAATTATCTATGCTAATCAAATATCTATACAATTATGTATGTGCCTTTAATGCCATTTAATTTTTTTAATTCAAATTTAAACATATTTTGTAGAAAATATATTTTAACACACACATACACACACACACACACACACACACACACACACACACACATATATATATATATATATATATATATATTTGTATATATTATGTAGATACAGGTGTTTAGGGTGTCTTATGAATGAAAAATAAATCTACACAGCTGACATTATCTTGTTTTTTATAAATTATATACACAGAAAATATAAATTTTAAAATAGCAAATAGGCTAATATCCATATAGAATTTTTTGTACTGTCCTATTCACTTATATCCCTCCATTTACTAAATACGTTCTTTTCCTCCTATTGGTATTGCACTTCTTATTGTATTCAGTTGAGAACTGCAAACTTCTCTGACTCCCTAACATGCTCCGGTAACCATGGAGGAAGTTCGCATATACATACACTATATATATATATATATATATATATATATATACATTAATGATTTACTGCAGGTATTTTCTTTCATTTTATTTTTAAGAATACATTTAAAAAGTTAATACCTAATAAAACATGTTAATATAAACCATATTCTTATATAATCTTAATCTGTCGTTTGTAAATTATTTTAAGTTAATTGTATCACTCAAAATTTCTTTAAATGTTTAATTGTTAAAGAAAATATAGACTGGTATGTTCAAAATACATTTTTTAAAATATATATTTTGTTAAAAAATTACTAAAATAAAAAGTTCTTGATTTAAGTAAATGATTTAAATAGGTCATTTTTTTAATGAAAAAGCAATAATCCTGCCATATGTTTTTTGTTTATTAAAAACTCAGATGTTATTGGTTTTCCATAAAAAATATTGTTTTTTATTTCTAGGTTTGTTCCAGGAAACTTTTAAATCTCAATTTCTATTTTTGATGTAATTGAAGTTATCATTTTTTTCAATAAAATCAGCAATTTAATTCTATTGTGAAATTTAATTGTTTGATAGTTATTTATAGCTCAAAGCAATATGCAACTGTTGTTAGAAATACTGTTATACATTTTAATACTGCTATACATAACTGTTAAAACTGGAGGTACTTGCATGTTGAAGAAAAGCTGAATAGGTTAAAAGAATTTCATTATTTTCTGGCATACTTTGAATACTGGTTTGCTTTGAATATTCAAGATTCCATAAGGAGCTTAGGCAGCCTTTTTTAGACAATGGCAAAATCTTAAGTTCATCCTAAGTGCAATATATTTTATTTTATTTCTACAGTTAACTTCTACAATGAAATAGAGATTTTACAAGTATTAGCGTGCTTTATGGTTATAGAGTATCTTATCTGTCATCTTATAACCATATTATTGTTCCATGTTTATAAAGTCTCGAAGCCAAAGCAAGCATAATTAAATAATAAAATGCTTTTCAAAAAGCTGGTGTTAAATAAAAAATTAATAATGTGCTTTTTTTATACTTTTAATTTTTGTACCATCTTTTACTGCATATGCTTTATAGCAATGTTCTGAAATGTACTTATTTTAAAGGTATAATTCTCTGTGACATAGTATGTGTTATAGATATTCCAGTAATAATTAAATATTTGAGTATAGTTTTTAATTTATTTATTCTCTTAGGATGGTAGTGGAGATGACTGCAATACTCAAGTCCCATCTAAATCTTTTATTTCTTCTACAAAATCAGATCACTCCAGATTAGCTTCTCCAGTATGTGGATTACTAGTTAGTGAACTTAAATGCAATATATGTAACTCTAAGGTAAATTTCTGTTAATAACTCTTTTTAGACACAAACTTTTATAGAAATTTAACAAATTAATTTATTACTATTCATTCTTAAAACTATTGATTATGGAGACTTTTTTTTCTAATATAAATAAGGCAATATTTAGTGAATGCTACTGAAAATATATTATTAGTTTGTTAAAGTATATACAGTCAAACCTGTCTATCTCGAAATCTGCTTATCTCGAAAATCTGTCTATGTCGAAATTTTTCAAATTCCCTACATTTTCAATAAAAATTTAACGTATTTTCCAAACCTATCTCAAATTATTTTTTTCCCAAACCTGTCTATCTCGAATTTTCGTAAGAAACACAACATTCCAGTTTAGAGCCTTATTGCGTTGACAACTGCACAAGTTCCCATTTTCCGGAAATATACTTCTACTTTTCTTTCTCGGGGGGTTGGTCAGGGACTGGGTGGGAATTGTCCTAAAAATGGATTATCTGTTCTGGAATAATAAGGAATGGGGGTTGAGGAGGGGGGAATAGAAAGAAACCGAAGAGCAACTGGCCGAGGAAACTCAGGAAAACCCAGAGGAATGGATGATTATCAGAGAGAAACTGAATACTGACACTTCATTTAAAGATTTTATAAAAGTAGATGAATCAGTGGTAACAAGCGGAACATTATTAACTGATTCCGAAATTTTAGAAAACGTTTGTGGAACTTCTGAGGATGAAGAGGGTCATGACAAAGAGGACAACATCGATGTAGAAAGAGTTGATACGAAAAAAAAAAAAAGCCATTGAAACACTAAGAATTTTTCTTGAATCCCAAGGAAATATTGATCAATTTGTTTTGCCACTGTGTCAAAACTACAAAAAACTGTCCAGTCTAAAAAAGTTTTGCATCAAAAACTCCTAACGGATTACTTTCTGTAAGGTATGTAAATAAAACTAAAAGTACTTCGAATTTTCAATCTTTTCTATTGTGTAAAGAAATTTTCTTTGTCTATTTTCTTAAAACCTGTGTATCTCGAAACCTGTTTATCTCGAATTTTATTTTTACTCCCAAGAGATTCGAGATAGGCAGGTTTGACTGTATATATATTAATTTTTTTAAGGTTGAAAATGAAAAATTTTAATATTTTCTATGTATTACAATATCTTTTGACACAACTTCAACTCTTTCTACTTTTGGATAAAAAGATACAAGAAAAATAATTTGTGTATTCTTTAAAATGCAGTTATAATGATATACTCTTTTTCTTATTTATTCTTCTAAATTAAGATTTTTGATTGTATATAAAAAAACTTTAGTTTAACTTATTGATTTTAAAATAACTCTTCTCTAGTATCCAGCAAGATATGATAATTTTGATAGTATATCTCTAGCGATTCCTTCACCTCACTGGGTAAGTTAGGAATTCATACTAGTTTTCTTATAATTATTTGGGTTTTGAGATTTTTATGTAAATTGCATTTTTTTTTCTTAGGCTCATTTACAAGATTTATTAATGAAATTTATATCACGAGAGCTTGTTCAAGATGTAACTTGTGATTTTTGCACTAAACAGAAAGCAGAAAGCTCTATAGAAGATAGTGCTACAATTTTAAAATCTGTTTTTACGAAACAACTTAGTTTTGGAAAGGTAAGATTTTTTAAAATCCAATTTTGAATTTCTAGTTTTATTGAAATTATTTGACATTATATGTTATATTTTACTTAAATGTATAAAGTTCAGTTATTAGGCATTTTAATAAGAATTGTACATTTTCCCTTCCTTTAATAAAGTCTTAAGATGTATGTAAGGAAATATTCTTTAAAATAAGACTATAATATTTGTTTTCAGTAAACACAGCCATAATAAGTGTAATGCTGCATTAATGTTTAAAACATTTATACACTCCTAGTTGTTATTAAAAAAATTCAATTTTATTTTAGTAGCTGAAAATGAAGTTTTGTGTATTTAAAAGATTTTGACTTTTTAATTTTCATTAATTTGAAAATATTTGAAAATATCCTTATTTATGATGTAATTAAATTTTTTTTTCAGCTTCCCAAATGCTTATGTATTCATATTCAGAGAACATTATGGCTAAAAAATGGTGTTTCAGTAAAAAACTATGAATATGTTGCTTTTCCTGAAGTTCTCATAATGGATTATTTTGTTCATCGACATATGAAGAAAAATACTGGCATAGATTCTAACTACATGCAACTTAGACTGACTGGTGGAAATTCTTTAAAAAATGAACAGTAAGTTGTCAATTGGAAAATCAGTTTTAATTTTAAAAATAATTGTTTAAAATTAATAATTTAGTAAAAATATATTATTTGTTACTTTTAATTCAGTTCATGGCCGAATGGTTAGGGTGCTTGCCTTTGGTACTGGAATTCGTGGGTTCGAATCCCACAGTGGCATGGCTGTTCGTAGCATTTCGGAATCAGGTTTAAGCTGTAGGTCCCGGTCTCATTAGCCCTCGTGTTGCAAAAAGTAGACCGTAGCACTCCAAACCAAACCAAACTAATTCAGTTCATGTACTTTAGTGAAAATTTGAATAGAATTCTATAAATCCTATCTTTTTTTGAAAAGCCTAGTGTTCTAATTACATAAAGCATAGTGTTTTAACTAGATTTTAGATAATTAAAGAAGGTACAGTGCCAGAAAAAAATTATATTTGTGTAGGAAGAAAAATTACATGTAAAATCATATGTTTTTGCATGCTGTTCGTGACACAATATTTGGAAACAACCTAGGGATAGCATGTGTCATGAGCATCCTCTAGGAAATATTTTCCTACCTAGACAATCCTCATTCCAGTACCTTTTACAGCAGGCAAAATGGCTCAAATTGAACAATTTGACATCAGCTGCAGAAAACCCAGGTTTATCAAGTTACCATCCAGCTAAAAGTCTGATAGCATCGATGAAAAACAAAATTACTGAAAACTGATATCAAGATTGGACCTCTGGATAGCATAAAAAAGTTATGTTTAATGAGGGGAACACTTTTAAGCTGGTCAGAAGAGACTTAAAAATTGTTTGTCATCTGCATAGTGCCCTATGGTACAACCTAAAAATTTTTTTTATAACTGCTTAACACCCTGATATTGGTATGCTGGTGGTCAATTGAAAGCAAGGGTAAAGCAGGTCTGTATTGTCTTCCTAAGAATGTAACTATGAAAGCAAGCCATTAAACATTTTGGAGGAGTGTTTGCTTAACATTCATACTGTTTTATAGATAATAGGGTTTCTGCTTGCAAAATCTAAGGTTTGGAGGAAGTTATTTTAATGACCATGACATTAAGAGTTTAGAGTGACCAAGTTATTCCTTAAACTCTATAGAAAATGCCTAGATTCACGTTAAAAACTAAATTGAAAAGTTACACTCCAGGAACATTATTGGTGTAAAAAAGACTTTTGGGGGAAAAATAAAGCTGGAATGTTACTATGGATGCCACCTATTTTGCTAACTTTGCAGAATCTGTGTTGCAACTGCAGATAATAATAAAATGGAAAGTTGTCACAACAAACTACTAATTATTATGTAATAACTTAAATAAACCACTTGAGTTTTAAGGTTTTGCATTTTGCATTGATCTCATAAAGATTTTTTTTCCAAGCATTATAGTTTAGACTTATTAAAAATTAAAAAAATGTCATATTATTAGTCAAAATTTCAACTCTATAACGATGGTTTTTATAGAAAACTGAAAATAATAAAAGACTAAAGCTTTGGATGGTAGATTATGGTTTTCAAAGGAATTTTAAGCTAGCTAGTTTCAATCTTTTTATTTTTATTTGTCTTTGAATAAGATTTTGATATCCTATATCTAACCATTGTTACTATGGGAATGTAATATTTTGTTAAAAGAAAAACATATTTAAAAGTCTGTTTCATTCTGTTTCAAAACTCCATGTAATGTTACTCTATCAGTATATCTATTCTTACTCTCTTTAATACAGAACTACTACTACAAAATTATCTGACTTGTTGAGTGAAGAATTAGTTATTCCATCCGTAGAATCCCAAGAAGATGTTAACAAAACTTTGATCAGTATAGAAACTGATAAAAAGTAAGTTCTTTCTTTTTCCATTTCAGATAATTTTTAGCAATATTAAATGAAATAACATAAAATTTGAACATTAAGTAAAAGTTTTCTTTACAGTAGGGTACAGTCAAGAATAAAATTTTTATTCCTTGTGTTTCTTTATCATTCCTAAATAGGGGAAGTTTATTACAGCTTTAAAGTAGTGTTTTGGGGAGGTTTTTTTTCATCTTACCATTTGTAGAGTAATTGAATTCAATTCCAATATACCAGTTAGCAAATCTTAAATATCTAAATAAAGGAAAAATTTATTATTTTGCTGTACTGCTCTTTCAGTTAAAAAATAGGTAAAATATTAATTTTTAATGATTATGTATGTTAGTTTATTTTATAGGAATTTTCTGGCAAGAAAATGCAACATATTTGTGAAGTTTCAGATGAGTTATGTTGCACATTAAGTACAGTTGAACTTGGTTAATTCAAATTTCACGATATTGAGAAAAGCTAACATCATCAGTTTTTATCAGTTTAAAAAAGTTACAGTTTTATTTGTTTTACACCATGTATGAAAATTTTTCACTGTAACAAGAAATTTGCATATTCTGTACCAGTAAGAGGAATTGTAAATGAACACATACATTTTAATGTCTGATAAGGCCGTAAAGCTTCAGATAGCGAATAAATTAATTTATATTAGAAGCAACAAAATTTTCAACTTTGAATTTTGGGGAATGTTTGTTGCATTCATGTATTCTAAAATATTTTTAATATGCTAAGATATTTTGATATCTAAACTTTACTTTTTAATTCATCATTTGTAAATTTAAAGGCATGAATTCTTATATATATACAATGAATTATATCTTATAAAATAGTCATTATGTCACATGTAATGGAATTTAAATGATAATATGTCATATTTAATGATATATTTTGAATTAAACAGTAAGATATGCATTTAATTTTAAAATTTTGACTCAAAATTCTTTTAATAAAGAGAAATATTTTAAAGTAAAAATGAAAAATTGATACTTCTTTCATTATTATGTCACTGGAGTTCTGGTAGAGTTAAAAACTGGATCAAACTAAGCCTATAAAGTTTTTAATTTCTTATTTCATCATTTTTTTTATGTACAGTGAAACTTCTCTGAGCAGCTACCTTTCTAAATGCCCAATTTTCATAGCATGGATTTTTTAACACATAGACCTAATGGTAAAATAACCTGTATCGGCGCCCACCCAACCCCCTCTAAATGACCATTGAATGGGATTACTCATTTCATTTTTCTGGAAATTCTACTCACTCAGGCTTTAATCTTAAGATGAAAACTCAAGAATAGTTTTATGGTCAGACATAAGACCCAGAAATAATTTGCAAAGTCCACTCCTGTGGTCCCCCCTCTCTCTTAGAAACATTAAATCTGTTATCTCTTTTGTATTCTACCCACACCCTTCAGATAGGGAATCCCTATTGCACCACCCATAGAAACTGAGGGAGGAACTGGATATTCAGGCGTTGCAGGTATCCTAGGGCCTTTGTTTGGAATTCCAATAGGTTCAGTAAAGGAAGAATTGCACCTCTGTCAGCAAAAGTGTCATCCATGCCAGTTTCATTTCCTAATTTGTCAGTGATATGAGTTGCAACTATGTTGAAACTTGTTTTCCTAAATCTTGAGCAGCGCATTGAAGTTCTGCTTGATTATGAGAATGGCAAATCGGCAAGAAAGTTAGTTGAATTATCTAATTGTGGGAAAATGCAAATCAACTAAGTCATTAAAGAAAAAAAATTTGAATTTGAAGGAATGTGAAGACTTCAATTTTCTGTTTTCAAAGTAAAAAATGAACTTAAAAAATGGTTGTTATAGAGAAAAGTAAAGAATTAAAACACATAAATTGTAGCGCTTTTAAAAAAAATGTAAGAGAGCATGAAATAAAGTACTATTTTCTCTTTAGATAAGTTTTCAATTTCATTTTAAATAAGGAATATATGTCAGACTTGTTTATATTACGCATTATAGCAATTATCTTATAACAAAACATTTCAGAGCGGCCACCTCCTCTGAGCGGCCAAATATTCTTGGCAGGTGGGGTGGCCGCTCAGAGAGGTTTCACTGTATATGAGAAAATTTCAGCTCTTAAAAAATGAATCTGTGAGTCTAAATTTACTCTAGTAGGTACTTTCCCTATAGAATTAAAATGGTAAGCAGAATTAGTAAATCTAAGATTGTACTTACTAAATATGTGTGCAGGGAAAATTTAGAAAATATCAGGTGCAATTCAATTTAAATTAGATTAATTGGAATTTAATGATATCTTTGTTTTTTGAATAATTACTATCTAATTGATTTTCTTAAATTTAGTTCAAAGATCTACAAATATGTGTACATGCTGAAAGCTGTGATAGTCCATCTTGGAGATACATCTTCTGGACATTTTATTACTTATAGACGTGGTGCCATGAATAACCAACAGCAGTCCAAGTGGTACTACATATCGGATGCTGAAGTAAAAGAAGTTACATTTACAGAAGTTTCCAGATCATGTGCATACATGCTGTTCTATGAAAGTATTTCAGATCAAAAAGAGCAAAAATTGTAAATTATTCACTAATATGATCATAAAAAGAAATTTAGACTAATTTATTTCACTGTCAGGTACTCATCTGTCTCTAAGGTAAAGTAACTGTTGTGGCTCAAGTATTTGTGGTTGTTTATTAGATATGTGTATTATTATATATTTATTTGGAGCAAACAGTTTTACTGTCAACAAGGATTAATTTTTTTTAAATAGCTGATTACACTTTTACTGAAAATTATTTAAAGTAATAAAATTTAATCATTATTTATTTTGCAGTTATTAAAATTGAGTACTATGTGTATTAGATGGGTGGCATTTATTTTATTTTATATTTCATTGAAAGTACTGCAATTATTATAAGTTACATTTCTTATTTTCATTTTATAAGTTATAAATGGGAGGACTAACCATATTTTTACTGTATCAAGATGCATGTATTTAATAGCATTTTTAAATTTCTGCCTTTCTATTTATAAAACAATTTTTCATGGCTATATGCTTGTAGTTTAAAAAATTCCTTAACCTCCAAAGGTACTTATTACATGCATTAAATCTGTAACACATTTTTGTTTTCCTAAATGTATTGAGTAAAAACATAGCTCCATTGTACAAATTGCTTCATTATTTCTGCTCCGGTTGAGAACATTTGCGTTTGATTATCAGCAATTTATTTTCTTAATATTTTATACATTTATTTCTGAAACCTTAGAATTATCAGTGCCAAGCTTACAGAAATCTTTAAAATTTGAGTAAAAGTCTTATGAAAAATATGAACAAAATTTACTTGGCCAGTGGTCTCTTTCTTGTGCTGTATCAGTGTAATCCCAAGCATTATATACCTGTTTCTATGACTATCCTTATAATAGTAGCATCTCTTAAATAGAATAACGAAAGTTTTTGGTCTTTGATACTAACAGCATTGATTTTAATTAATGCCATTTTGCTATTGAAGGTATCATAGGTGGTGCATAGCACATTAATTATATTATTCACATGTACATGCAATAAATATGTATTTATAATCTCATATTTATTGAATTAACTTTGATTCTTTTTTACGTGTTAGTAATTTATTGTACTTAACTATTGTTACATATTTATATTTTGTTTATACTAGAGCTATACAGTACTTTTATAGTCTTTAACAGTTGTATTTTTGTGTAAAGTTTATATTCTCTGAATTTATTTATTTAGGCGTTGTGCAAGTTTTTTTAACATTAAGAAAGTTGTTTTATAATTCATACAATTAAATATATCCAAATTTTAATTTTTACTGTGGTGGCTGATGGGTATGTATTTTATAGTTCATTAATATTTGAACCATTTCCACTAATGCTATATTTTCAGATGTTAAATTTTTTAATGTTTCTTATATGAAACACTTTATTTTCAGAGTTAGACATTTTCATTGTATATGATAATGTGGGTATGAAACTTGGAACCATGTATTGTATCTGTGAATATTTTCTTCCAGTATTGAATTTTAAATATTGTCTACTGTTAAAACCCTCAGTTGCATAATAAATCTTCCATTATTCTTTTCTTGGTTATTTATTTATCTATTTTTTAATTAAGTATGTTCAATACAACATATAATCTATATATATATATAAATGAATTTGTGTCTGTCTGTCTGTACTCAATAAACTTAAAATCCATATCGTCCATCCTACGTTCATCACATCATACATCCAATCGCCGTGAAAATTTGGGTAATTATTAGATATATCCCTAGGAAGGTTTTTGAAAAATTTTAATGTTCGAAATCCATTCCTTCCCCCTTTTTCGAGCGTTTCATGTCATTATTCCAAGCATTATTTTCCCCGGTTAAGCGCAGACGATTAATTTTTTAATTTATAGCATCGTAACTAAGTGAAAGAAGCAATATTTCTAGCAATGTCACGTCATCCCAAGTAATTATTTTAAACGCAGTTTTCCTCGGTTAAAAGTGGGAGATTAAAATTGTCAATTTATCACATAATAAATAGGTGAAAATGATATTTTTCTATCATTATGACATCATTCCTTTAAATATTTCATTTATTCATTTCTTATTTTATATTATTTAAACATTGTCTGCGTAGTACCAATTTGATTTGACCTGGAAATTTAGATATAAAGGGATTACCTTTCATTTCTATGTGATGCAAATTATAGCATTTTTATATAAGAACTAATTTTAAATTTAATTCTTGGTTAATTTTTATGTTACAATGAAATGTTTATCAACAATATTCTAACAACAAAAAGTACAAATTTCAGTGACTCTCACAGGCAAATAAAAACCTATCATTTTATTTTGTTATTTTTATATTCATATGGTTGTCACTTTGAATGTGTGTTTCTGTTTCATACAAAACCATGTGGTTTGTTATAAATTTCCTTAATTTTGGACAACATTTATTACTACTAACAAAATTAGCACCATTCTACCACATAATATGGCAAGATCTATTAACGTTGTACATAATACAGTAGTATGAAAACTGGATGTTATAATATGCTTATAATAGAAATATATAAATATGCCAATGACTCGAACTGCACTGGGACGAATTTAGAGAGTTATGCACACACAAAAAATCTTTATTTAAAAGTAATATATTAAGTTCACTGTAGCAAAGCACGGGCACACTTGCTAGTATAAGATAAAAATTAATGATTAGAATTTTGGTCAGTATTGTTTTCTATTGCTTTTAAAATGTTAATTGCACAATCATTCTTATTTTAACAATTTTATATCAGGCATTTGTTATTCTATTTTTCACATATGTTCTATCCCAAAGTAATAATTTTTAAAATATATTTTTTTTAAACATTACATATTAGCATGGTTTTAACACACTAAGTTGTTGAGAGCTAATGACTCAATTTGTTTAAATACAGGAGTTACTCTGTAACCCTAAGAAAAGTTCAATTTTAAAACTGATTGAAAAAAAAAAATCCAGATTTTCACTTGTTAAAAACATTTATTTTTGCTATTCTTTTAAGAACATTCTTTAATATTTTAATTTCCTAATCTCTCCCCCCTCTTTTTTTTTGTAAGGAATAACATAATTGTTCTTTTTCCTTTTTGAGCTCTTTCATTATGTTAATAGTAATATATTTTCTACCCTTATCTTGATTTCTACTAGTACTTGGCATTTTAAGGGCTGAAATTTGAACTCATTGTTATTTCAACAACTTTGCGAAAACACATTCATAATATTTTGATTTGACTACATGCACAAGACAAATTAAAAAGTGTTATAAAACAAAAAAATTGCAAGATCAAACGGGGGTTAACATTTTTTTCAATGAAGTGGACATATTTTGTTTAAAAAAAAATTTACACAAGAAATTCAAGAAGGGAAAGTTTAAAATCTATTATACATTATTTCTTCTTTGTTATTACCCCCCACCCCCCAATCTTATATTCTGAATTTAGGTTTTTTTTGTTATACAAAAACACAATCTATTTACATTTCCTGTTATAACGTATACACATATTTTTCTATTGTCACACTTTCAACATTATAAATTTTATCAATCCTACAAAATGTCCCAGGGCTGCCTATGTGTAAAGCTGCAGGAAAATAGATACCTGAAAGTTCTGTTCTCAAAAAACCCCTTTGTTTTTTTTAGAGAACTAGAGTCAACATTTTTTTACACAAGGGCTTAGTGACTAAGACCTACTGCTTAAAGTTCATAAATGGCTATAAACCTATTTGCTAGGAAGCATAACTAACTTAAAGGTTCTAATTTAGCCACCTTTGCTAAATTAGAATTCTAATTTAGCCTTTCCCAGAATTTTATGGATTTATTCAGGTATGCACGATTATTTATTAGGGTATGCTTCGTTAAATTAAAGGGAGTTATAATGCTATTACAGAAATATTTTTATATTAGAATCATGTATAAAAATAAAATACAATAAAATAAAGGCCCTGTCCTCAATAATTAAGATGAAAAGAATAAGTAAAAAGGAAAAGTTTTTTTAAATTTAAGTAAATAATGATAAATACGATTAGAGATCTATTGAAGTATGGTTAGATTTTGGAATATCATTGATTTGAGTTGTTTCCTAAAGTTGAGTCCTGTTGGACACTGATTGTATGTAAGTCCTTCGTGTGTGATGTGGTCAAATTCCTTTGCAATATCCAAAACGAGTGCTCCAGTTAGTTTCTTATTTTGTAGTCCCTGACTATCAAATTCTACTACTCCTCTAAGCAATGGATGTGTTATTGAATGGCATCTTCTAAAGCCAAATTGCTCTGGAATGATGCTGTGATTTAAATCAAAGTGTGTCTGTAGGTGGTTGAGTATTATATGCTAGGTAATCGTATGAGAGAACTGAAAATTAATGGGCAGACTAGGATTAGAAGTTAGCTTGGGAATACTACTGTAGTTTTCCACGTTTGTGGAAAATATATAAATTTTTAAATTTTATTAATTATGGCAGTTAGAAAAATTAAGATAGTCGGAGGAAAGTTTTTAATTGCTGTATTTGAGATGGAATCTAGCCATGGGGATTTAGAATTTTTTTAAAATTTTTAATTATTTTCCTCCCTTAAGATATATTAGGCGATCTCACACAGTAGGGCACATCTCAACTTAAGACAATTCTGGCTTTAGTTGCAAATGGAAGGACAGTTTATTGTTTGTCTGTTAGCTGTTGTAAACATGAAAATGAATGAGAAGGGCATTATAGTAGTTTGTGACATTGCGACCAATTGCTACATAGGTTGGGGAGGGGGTGAGAGGAAGTTGTTAACAACATTAATGATGTAGGAGTCTTGATCTTCGTTCACTAAGTCCACATTGGGAGCGAATTGATTTGATAGGCGTCAGCTATTCTAAAGCCGTTTTAAGACTCAGGAGGGCTTTGGCTGTATACTCAGCTTTGCTGAATGAATTGAAGTACATCATCATGGCGCCATCTATTGGAGGAAAGTGATAACAAGTCTGACTGTGGAGTCTCTTCTGTAATTTCCAGAGAGGGTTATCTTTGATGGAAAGACTCGAAATAAATTCTTCCCACTATTATCACGGTGTTCCCAGATATTAGTCTTTACGATCGCACTTAAAGAAAAGTGTTCTTGTCTTGAAACAAGGGTGCAAAGGAATTGATAAATTTTACGAGCTGTGTTGCGTTTCTTAATTCCTGATATCCTGAGGAAGTTTGTGAACTTTAAAGAGTTTATTTCCTTCGACAAATTTTGAATACTAGAATTTACCCGAGTTGCGAGTTTCAACACAGCTTTGTCAATCTGATCATAATGATCAGATTATTTCTAATGATCGAAAAAATAATTTACAACAGGCAAGAGTATCCTGTAACTGTTGCCAATTTGTGAAACATATTGGGTTTATACTATACTTTGTATCATTAGATTCACCATCAGTAGAACTGGCAGGTGGTCAAAATCAAACAAATATAGACTCGCAGAATCAATCTTATGGAGAATGTTTAGAGCAAGAGCAAAATCCACAGTGGAAGGGTGAGCGCGAGAAAATTGGGTGGGAGAATTTGGATAATGCATAAGGAAAGGGTTTATTAGTGATAATGTTAATAGCTCTCTACCAGATTTATTTACACCTCTACAGTTCCAAACTGTATTATGTACGTTAAAATCACCAGCAACAATACAATTAGTATGATAATTTACAATTTTATTAAGATCGGAAGTGGGGAGCGAATTTTTACATTTAAAATAAGCCGCAGTAATAAGCAATTTAATATTGTGATGAGGCATAACTATAATTGAAATTGATTCGATTTCATCCGATAATGTCCGTCACTCCATAGTGATTAATATCCCTACAGATGTAGATCGCGAGCAGGGACAATGTACTCATGTGTGGTCAATTGGATTGCCTGGGTCGAGTCCTTCTAATCCAGATATTTCTAACAGTAAGCAGAAAATAAAACAGCTAAAAGATAAAAGGGGATAGGGAGTAGGATTCGTGAGTTCATAACACAAAACTATAGAGGAGAAAGTTTAGGGGTAGAAAAAACACACGATATTTTTGCGGCCAGTAACATCCGTACATTGCGTCGACAAGATATGGAATGAGTATATTTTTGTCGTTGTGGGATGACCCAAATGGCCACGAGAGGACCAATAAAATTGCGTCTAATCAAATTTCTCATATTTGCGATGTTAGAAATGAGTACGAAACTTGATGTTTGGCCAGATTTAAATCAGTTTTATCTTACATTTTAATACAAAGTTTTTTTAGATTTCTTCAATTTTTTATAAGAACAATATTACTGAATTCGCTTTTTATTACTATTTCCCTTGTCAAGTGCCATTTTGCATACGAGACGTTGGAACCATGGTGCCATTGGCTATCCGAGAAACTAAAAGTAAGGGGTATACAGTGTTTTTCGCTAACATTTATATAACGATGGCCGAATAAATAGTGTGCTGCTTTTTGGTACCAGTATTCGTGGGTTAGAATCCCTCTATTGGTATGGAAATTTGTAGTCATTCAAATCGTCTTTAAGCAGTAAGTCACAGCTTCGTTAGCTCTTGTATAGCAAAATAGTTGTCCACAGCACTCCAACCAACTGATATTTGAACATCATTTTTCAGATTTTGCGACATTCTGAGAGGGACGTGCGATATATCAGTAATCGGCAATTTATCTATATCGCAAAATCGTATATTTCGTCGTTCATTGAAGAATTCTGATATTGATCACAAACATTGAAAATAAATAAGAGATAGATGAACGGAAGGGAGGGAAACCTCGGCAATTCACTAATACGGAACTCTCAAGTTCAACTGAGTCTTATGACTGGGTATAGTCTGTGTCAAGATATTCTTGTGACACATTTGTATATTACTATAATGGCAAAGTTATATCGAGATCCGTGTACGCCTGATGCAGGAAATTCTTGTGACATGTTTGTGCACGTTCGTTTTGAACGAATTTTTCTTGCTCCATTTCCCGGTGATAAAGCCTTAAAAAATGTAAATTTGCATTACAAAATAATAATAAATAAAGAAAATAAATCTGATTATTCCAGACTGATGAATTGCCCTGACATTTCCATATTTGCCCGATCTGTGGACACCTTGATTTCTGTTTTTAATAGGCTGTTAACATTACGTTACAGGAGCAATTGGAAAGAATGTTGGATAGTTGATCCCCCACAAGTTGAAAACCTGGTTTCAAGGGATGATAGCCTCACCAATACGCAACTTTCTTCCCGATTTTGAAAAAATTACAAATAGTAAGATTTTCTAAAAGAATCGGAAATTCACGCACACATACAAAAACTTACGAAAAAAGAGCAGAAATTGGCTGTAGAAATCAAAGCAGAACTCCACCAAAAAGTGGAAAATTTCCATTCCTGTACATGCTATAAACATATATCTTTTTGTTAGGCACAGAAGTTTATTTTTTAGTTCAATTTTTTTTTAACAATCTTGAGTACCAGTGGTAGCATGGCTGAAGTATGAAATTCTTTTCTCTTTCCTTATGTACTTTTACCTGACAAAGTAGGTAAGAATAAATATGACATATTCCCTCGTCTAGAATTCAGTGACGTTTGGAGAGGAAAATTCACCTTAAGTAGAATGGACAAAATTACTGAACAAGTCTAAACGTTTGAAAACTGCATAAATTTGTAAAATTCCAGAGCAATTTCTGTTAAAATACCATTTTTGGAGCAACTGGGTGCAGATATATGCAATTGGCACAGTTGGCTCAGCCGTAACATCCGTTATAGTGAAATCCCATGGAATTCCAGTGTTTTCCCAGAGCATAAAGACCCATGAAAGGTGAAATTAAAAGATTTTGAAGTAGTATGGAAGAAAAGGTAACTTTTTAAGAAAATGGTCTCACATTATTGGCACATGTTAATACATTTGCGATTTGGGTTCACTTTTAATGCTTCCATACCATTATAGTATTCATCAAAAGTAAATTAGTATTCATCTAAAATTTTTCAAATATTAGTAGTATATTTTTTTGTTCTCATTGTCAACTAATTAAAAAATTTGTTAGAAAAGAAAGCATTTAAATAAAAAATGTTTAAATAGTCTTTTAAAATATCATTAGTTATATTAAATGAAATTAAATATTATTCTAAAATTAACATATAGTGCAGAAATTTAAGGTTGTATTAGAGAACAGATTATTAAGTATATATTTAAAAGTTTAAAAGAATCAATAGGTTCTGGAAATAGCTTTTCCTAATGGTATAAAGAAACATTTCACAACTTCTTTTATATTTACTCCTTTATCATTTAAATATTTGGAGCTCTGTTTTTGAAGATCAAATGCCCACTGAAACATAAACAATTACTTTATCTTTGTAAAGCATATTAAAAAGCATACTGTAAGTGATAAAATAAAACGTAAAGCTAGTAAAGTAAGTTGAATAAAAACCCTTAATACATTTATTATTTTAGTAATCTTTTGTGATTATGATTGTTAATATTAATAAACTAGCTATATCTCAATAATTCATTTTACTAAATATGTATAAAAAATAGTTAACATAATAGAGAAACCATTAAAAATCTTGAGGATCTTGTTAGAAATTAAAGAAATATGAAATTTCTTGTGGTATTTTGTTTTGACAAGAAAGTATGAATACAAAAATTATACAAGTTTAATAAATATTTCTTTACATAGCTTGAAAGTCTTCACATTTAGTCATGAGTAACAAAATTTTCATCAACAATAAAAAAATTACAAAACTTTTTAACATTAAAAAATTTGCAAGTCAATTTGCATATAAAAATATATGCTTTATAATAAACAATATTTAAATAAATGCAAAACATAAGCCTGTAAAGGAGGTTGAATAAAAAACAACAACACTGTACATATAAAACAATTGGCAATGTATTTATGGCCCTAAATTAACAAGTGGACGGTTTGCTTGATGGATTTTCAGGAACTTTACAACGAGGGGGTAAGACATGTTTTGGATTTCTTTTAACAGTAGAAATATTTTTAGAGGAATTATCTATATCACTACCCTCAGTATCAGATGTCGTTGAACTTGTAAATAGGTTCCTATTTGAATCTAAAGTCCATCCTTCCTTCTGTAAATTATGTGAATCCCCAGATAAACCAATCACAGTATCTTGAGATTCGTATCCACTATTGTAATAGTTTTTTGTACAATCAATAGCATGGACATTTTCTTCAATCTTTGGGGATGATTCAACAGAACTAATGTTATTTTTAAAAGCTGAAGTGTCAGTTTGTCCTATATCGGCTTTTGACTTTTTCCCGTTTTCTTTGGAGTGTCCTTTTGGTGGTTGATTGTCTTCTATGCTGTTGAGAAATAATGAAAATACTTTTAAGGAAGGAGGAAAGAGATCCTGATTTTGGCTGGGGCAACTTAAGTCAGTAAAGGATCCACCATCACCCTGGTCTCTTACACCACAGTTAACAGGATTATTAGAACTGTCAATGGCACTGTTATTTTTTAGGTTATCTTCTTTTTGAATATTTTCCGAAGAGCTCCTATGATCTTTATGAGAATGATTATACATATTAGGGTGATGTTTAGGAGGTAAGGGAGGTTTTTGTCTTGATGATGAATGTTTTTGATTCCCATTCATATTAATGGGTCTAGAATGATGACTGTTTTCTGCAGCATGCTGATCATCATTTAACACATTAATGTTATCAGTTGCTAATATTTTTGATAAGGAAGGGGCTAGTCCTAAACCAACATTTCTGTCATGGTAAACATCTGAAATTGGAAGTTCCTGACTTAAATGTCTAAGTTGTGTATTCAATATATGCTTGCTGTGATCTTTTTTGCCCAAAAGGCTATTATGAAAAGCTTGTGGTATATATAAAGATTTTACTCTGCACCCTACAGTTGGGGGTACACGGATTTCAAGAATGTCAATATTTTCTTGAGTTTTTCCTTCAAGACAAGGGGCATATATTCCTGTTTCACTTCCAGGATATGTTTTATTTCCAATATCAGTCTGATGAATCTGTGCTTTTGTTTCAACAACATGGCTTAACGTATTAGACCTTTTATAGTAATGACGATCAAGATCTGTTTTTGAGAATCCTTTCCTATTAAAGTCTTTATTTAGAGTTTTATTTACAACAGTTGCAAACATAGATTTTTTCTTCATATCGCTTTTGGTACTACTTGCTGACAAGTTGAAATTTGGAAGTGGGGCTGAGAAATTTCCAATATCTGAATTACTACTTGAGAAATCAAACTCAGAATTATTGTTAGACTGACTGGTTTCTAAATCCTCATTGAGAGATGAAACAGAAGGATGCTTAGCATGACTATTACTCAGTGAATTACATATATTTTTCTTAAACCCTGAACATGAATGAATGTTATTGCAATCTTTACCAGGAAATGAATCTATATCCCGAGCAGTAATTTGTCTTCTAACAGTAGATTGTCCAGAATCCCAGTCAGTAGCAGAACTGGTAGAGGATGAACTATCAGGTCTAGTCCCATTGTTATCACTTGCAGGGCTATCATTATACATACATCTTATTTTACTTTGGTGTGACAGATTAATAGCTAATTGTGGGCTTGGCTGTGGAGATGATTTCTGTGTAACAGTATTAGCATAAGGTTTCATTGTATCCACAGGACTTGGTGTAAATGTATCACTTTCCCTTCCTTTTTGATCATTACCAATAGTTGCTGTGCGACCATCAGGTTCACCACGGGTACGAGCATAAGTGCTAAATGCTCCTGTGCTACTTCTGCCCAATATTTGATTACCAATTACAGGTCTCCAAGTGGGGTATGACAATGTAGGAGTAGCAGCAGGTGGTGGAGAAACAGTTCTTGTATCACTAGGTACACTATCTAAACTTTCTAATGAGCTAGAATCTTCAAGAGTCAAACTTTTAGCTGCTTCTTGAGTATCTATATGAAGAAAAACAAATATCCACTCAATTTCTTGAATCATTTATATAAAAAAAATATTAACATTTTTATAATATTAATGTTAAAAAAAACAAATACTTCTAAAATAACAAAATTCTAAGATAAATAAATCTAAAATATTTACTTCATAATAAATATACACCTTCATACCGACTTTATTATTTTCTATTCAGAAAAGATGAATCATATCAAATGTTAGTTGTCATATGTAATTGCAAAAGCTAAACAAATGATAAATTATCTCTACTGCTTAAAAGATTTGATTTTAATATGGGCATATTTTCTAACTGTTATTATATACTTTAGTATTCAGAAACTAAAACCACGAGAAAAAAAATACATATCCACAAAAAAATTAATATAGATATCTATAATTTTATCAATTTATATATATATATATATTACTTACAATAAAGAATTTTCTTCACTCAAATATGAAGTATGAACTGTACACAAGATGTACCATACACATTATCAATATTAAGAATTATAATAAAACTTACCAAATACTGCAAGTAATGCTTGTAATGCAAACTGAATTGTCCTCTTATTTGCTTGTTTTCCCATTCTGAGCATTACTTCATCTCGTCCAACTTCCATTAGATCAAATCCTAATAATTAAAAATAAAACAAAATAAATTGCTAATAAATTTTACAAATCGTAGCAAATTTATAAAATTTTAAAAAGTTAAAACATTTTTCGCTAATATATTCTTGATTTGATCAAAACACAACTTAACATGAAATGATTATATATATACCATTCTATAAAAAAAGTACTTCATACCTAATGAAGCTAAGAGTTCATGGCATCCAGGTATACTCCATAATCTTACACTAACAGAACACTCAATGTTGTCAGCATCTTGATCTTTATGCAGGAATTGTGACATTACTTGACGAATCTATTAAAAATTACAGAAATGAAGCTTCAAAAATAAAAACATAAGATATTTTACAAGTTTCCATCTCATACTTTGAGTGAAAATGCCAAAGATGATTTTTCCTTAAGAAATTGAAATACAGATAATTTGTAACTCAATTTTTTAGTTAAAAAAGGAAAAGAAAACAGTGATAATATAATCCTATCTTATTCAGGATTGCATTAAAGGTTTTTATATATATCTAAAAGAACTGAAATTCATATTACATAAATTTGGGTAAAACATAATTTAGCTGTTTACATGCTCTTATACTCCAATTGTCTAGAACAATGGTCTTTAAAATGTGTTTCATAGAACCCCAGGGATTCACAATTCAAAAGAAAAATTTGAAAATAAATAAAGCATTCACCTGGTTGCAAATTCTTGCATACATTATAGAATTTTTCACACAGCAATAAATAGCCCTGCCATAGCTAACACCATATTTAAGTATATTTTTCAGTTTATGTAGCAACTAACACAAAATATAGATACAAATGAAGAAATGTGATGAAAAAGATGAAACAAAGCTAGATAGTGTCAGACTAGCTCGAGTTATGTAGGATCTATTAATGCTAAATGATTTTTGTTTGGTTTGGAGTGATATGGTCTACTGTTTTACTACAAGAGAGTTAATAATGCTAAATGAGTAAATTACATAATATGTGAATTTTTAAAAAATAATATTTTTACATAAATTACCTAAAATATACTGATTTGCTTAAAATATTTTAAGACTTTTTTTGATAAGAGTAGGATAGGGTTCCACGAGTGAACAAATTTTAAACTCTATTGTGACTAGAAAGTTTTTTTTATCACCAGGGAGCATTAGCATTGTACATCCATGTTGCAATATGGACCTCAATATCAAACTATAAAGTATATGTCATTCATGTTTTATGTTTTTCATTGTTCCATGTTTGAATCAACGAAACTTTTAAGATTTGGATGCTGCCAATTTATTTTTATCAATCCAACATTGAAAATTTGCATACTTGATGGCAAAAGGTTGATAATGAGGGTGACAATGTTATTGATTAAAAATAAAAACTTGATAAATCTGTCTGAATTTTATGTAGAATAACAACATTACTTTCCAGTACCCTTATTAGTTTGCTTCTGAGCTTCCATAGGACACTTACAAGTAAGAAATTCATTGGTCCTGAGAGATTTGTTATTTAGAGGCTAAACATTATGCTGATGCATATAAATACTTTACTCTTCTAAAAAACTTAACATTATATAAAAAAAAGAAAGAATTGAATTAAATGCAGCAATGGAAATTACTGCTCTCCCTATATACACACTAATACAGAGCTTACACAGTAGACACTGAAGCAGTTTATTTTAAAATTAACACAGGTTATTAACAGATAAGTTACAAACTGGGAGGAAAAAAAAGAGAGAGAGAGAGAGAGAGAGAGAGAGAGAGAAAATCCAAATGCATGCACATGTTTTAAATGTGATTTTTATAGTAATTTTCTGCAGGTTAAATAGATATTTTTCTCATTTTTTAAAAACTAGAATTAATATATGTTCAATATACTCATAAGAAAAATTAAATAAGTAAAAACAATAAATACAGGTTATTTTGACAAAGTATTAAACATCTGTAATTTAGGTTTTTGTAGAGAAATAATAAAAGTTAATTTTGACCAATTGGAGAATTTGAGAAAGAGTGGAAATAGTTAACAAGTTTATATATTAAATTAAATTTATATTACATTAAATTTAATTAAATATTACATTAAATTTAATGCATTATCAGTTTAAATATACTTACAAGTTGTATGATGTCATCAGCATACTCAGGACTAGACAGTAACTTAGTAATAGCACTTAAAGACACTGAAGATAATCCTAAATTACATTAAAAAAAATACATTAATAAGAAAAATACCAATTTTAGTTCATTTTAACCATACATAACTCTTACTTTAATTGGTGTTGAGTATAATTTAAAAATGTATACCTAATAATGCTTGCAAGCTTGCACTACACTGTGTTAACCTTTCTCCAGGATCGGATTGCGGAAAAAATACTGATGCAGGCAAACCATTAGATGCTGGCTCAAAACGAAAACCAACAGATATTAGCAATTCCTTCCAACCATTCACAGGGCCAACTTTATTTTCAATACTTTTCTGGGTAGTATACATTGCATTTTTATGACCCCGATGAATTCTTTGTAATGACTTTTCAACCTAAAAATTGAATTAAAACATTATATTACATGAGTTTATATACTAAAGAAAAATATTTTGACTACTTATATAAGGTTTCTAATTAGTAAAGACTGGGAAAAAACTGATGAAGAACAAGTTTAAATATTGAAAATTCATTAATGAAATAAAACAAAAACATAATCAACTTTTAAAATACAGATTTTAATTTAAAAAGCACATGATGTATCAGGAATCAGAGGTAAAAGAATTTTTATGAAATTAAATCCCATTTCTTAAGCCCAAATAGTCACAGAATATCTGTTTCAATAAGGGAGAAGTAGAGAAACTAACAAATAGAACATGAATTCAGGTTTGATTTGGTTCCCAACAATTTTTTTGCAACACCAGGGTTAATTAAGATCAAAACAGATTGCTTAAAGCCAATTCTGAATGGCAGTACATCTTTGCAAGCAGTGGCACCCAAACCTGTGACCTCTGGAACCACAAAGCAGTCTCCAACCTATTTGGCCATTAACCAGATTATGAAATTCAGGAAGAAAAAATACTTTAGACAGACCATGCATGAGTATGTCTTAGCTATTTACCATAAATTGGTTGTTTGTATTTATGTTTTAGTTGTTTTTTACTAGATTTACCCAGATATTAAAATAAGTTATCTTATAAGAGACGGCTGTGATGAAAAAATTTGCAGTACATGTTTTTGATATTTATTTACTAATATTATTTTATTTATTTTTTTTGGAGGGGGGGGGAGGAAATGAAGATTACTGGAAAAATGGGAAAAAATTACAAACTGCAATCTATTTTTTAAAATGAATTTAGTACATTTAAAAGTATTCAATAAACTTAAAAAATAAATTGTTGGATTAAACTTATACAAGAAACTATTTTAATCCAGAGTAACTAGCCCTCCTTATTAAAAACTTCTCTGAATCGGCAAATGCTTATTACACAGATTGACACTAATATGGATGACTAGTGAAACTATATACCTCTCCTTTTACATGTCTGCTCTCCACCCCTATTCACTGACCTTACCCCTACTCCTCAATCAGTGTCTTTCTTTGTTCTATGCAAATGTATTAATATTCTGATCTTTGAATTATAAAGTCATAATTTTGCTTTTGTTTTTGCACTTTTTTTAAAATAACATTTTCATTGCCTTTTTTAGTAATCAGATGAATTGTCTAACATTTAAATAAAAATAAAATAAATGCCTTGTTTTTAGTAAATAGATTATAAATTAACAAAAGAACATTGAAATAAGTGATAAAAAGCATAGTACAAATATATAAAAAATATAAAGTTTTAATACATACTAAATGTAAAACAACTCGCATAGCAGCACTACATTTATCAGGAGTCTTCAATAAATCAGATAGAGCTTGTCCCATAAGAGCAACTTGATTACTTAAATGAACATCACTTCCAACCAGAACAAAACTTGCCCAGTTTGCAGGGTGAGCAAAATGTTTTGTAGTTTGTATGGTGCGCATTGCTTCTGCTAGAGCTAAGCTCACTTTACTTCCCTGTAAATATTTCATAAATAGATAAAACAGAAATTTAAAAGAGTACCAATAATATAAGAAATTTGAAAAAATAATCTTTTTATAACAATAAATTAAATTAAGTTAAAATATCAAATACATCAGTAATTTGGAAAAAGCTAAATACACAAAAGTATTAATTAATTTAAAAAATAAATATATAAATGAAACTACATATGTATAAGTAACTTAATATATTATCCCTCTAGTGACATAATATATTAAGTTACTAATACTTACATATAGTTTAAATGTCATACTTGAACAAAAGAGAATGGGCACATATGATAAAATGTTTAAATTTGATGAGACACATTCAAATATAAATTTAATAATAGTTTAACCATATTATTACTTAACAGAAGGTTAAATTAGTAGACAATTTGAAAACCTATTCAAATTTTAAGTTAATCTATATGAAATTCCAATCCTTAGTAGAGTTATGATAGGTGACTGAGTTAGTAGATAAAATCTCGGCTACTACAGTCTATCCATTCAGAACAAAGATATCAAGATCCATTATCTCTCCCTAAGTCAGAGATGGTAAATTTATGGCATGTGATCCACTAGGTGGAATATGGCAAAAATATATTAAATTATCTTTATTCATATACATTCACTAATAACAACATTTTTGACACCGTTTGGGTTATGGTGTCTTATATTTTAATAACAAGATGGTGGGTGACAAAACTGTTTTCCAGCTATGGAAGAATGATTTTTTTTTCAGAATGAAAACACCGATGAATGTTATCTCCTTTATTGATTCAGGAAATGTGATTTCTTAAACATAACAGTAAAACAAAGTAAAAGGCTTAGATACCATATATAAACTGAATTTTTAAATAAATGTCACTATCTATTTATCATTATAACTTCCTTAATATTTTATTCATTTAATGCACATTCAATAACAATTTTCAAAAGCTGAAATACTAGTCTGTCTGTCTATAATTAAAAACAAACAAACTATGCATTTAATTTTTTTTCTCTTAGACATAACAAGCTAAACACTATTTAAAATTGTTTTTGATATCATGTTACAAGTAGTGACACTCCTTTAGAATATAAGGGGAAAATAATCCTTAACTATCATCACACTTGGTAACAGAAAGGAAATTGGTGATCTTGATATGCCTATTCTAAATACACAGATCACAGCAAAGCTTTTTATTCTGCTTAAAGAGTAGCAGACCAGTTCAATTGCCTAGACAAAATGGCTGGTATTTTTAATTTTTCAAACACTAAAGCAGATGCAATGCTTTTGCTGTTATTCTGTCTAACAATATTTATTCACAGAAAACCATGTGATTTTTTTTTTCTGCAAAGGGTAAGAATTGAAAAAAGAACTATCAAAATTTTAAAAATCAAAGGCATATGCACAAGATAAAATTCATAAAAATGCAGTTGAAAATTAAAATACCTGTAAAAGAGCTGAGTAAAAAGTCCTTAAGAGTATTTTCACAGCAGCATCAGGAACAGGCCACAATGACACAAGAACACATTGAGCTCCAGCAGCTAACAGAGCTCTAGTGAGACCAACTACACCATCAGAATTAGCACGCCCATGATGATTTCTTGTATGACATGAGCTTATAACAACCAAACGTGCAGAAAGCCTTAGATTTAACACATCAGCAGCAGTAAGAAGAAATTCTGAAAGAGGTGGTAAATCTGAAGATAATTCTGATGTTGGCTCTTCAGAATAGTCATTGTTATCATGGGATGTTTCGCATTGCGAACCACTATGCGAATAGTGTCTAGAAGATTCTACAAACTCCCCAGGAGACAACACAACAGCAGATAACTTCCAAGAAATATGAGTAGCAAAGTGAATACATTCAGCTTGTGAAAGCTGACTAAGAATATTCTCTTTAGTAGCATTACCACCAGTAACTGCCTTAGTGGATAAAATTTCAGCTACTAGTGAAGCTTCTTGTTCTGCTTGGGGAATATCATTCCACCCCCATTGCTCAGACACAATGGCTGGTATTTTTGGATTGCCAACAACTAAAGCAGATGCAATGTCTTTACTGTTATTCTGCCTGACAATTTTTGATCGCTGGCTTGCTTTTAAGGCACTAATGGATGGAAGAACAGTCAAAGTAAAACGTTCACAGAGGTATTCATCACAGGTACTGTTTTTCAAAATGGCAAAAGGAACTAAATACAGATCTCCATCTAAGACAAGTAATAATTCTTGAAGTTCAGGATCCCTTGGTAGGTGCTCTTCAACAGGTGCAATAAGTAGATCATATAAAGCATGCAAAGGAGCAGGTCCTTGCCACTGAGATCTACGAGATCTTATGCTGCCAGGTCTACTTGTCAAACCACTAGCAATACTGCCACCAAGACTTCCTACACTGAAGAGACTGCTTAAACTGTAATTACTACTATTAAAAAGATGATTTCGGTTGACCATCCTCAAAAATCCAGAACGATCATTTTCCTACATAGAGATAGAGATTATATAAATATAAAATAATGTTTTATTTAAATAATGTTTTATTATTAAAGTCTTGCCAGTCAGAAATCATTTTACATAATTTGCTTGTGAAAAATTTTAATTTTTAACTGCAAATTTTCAATAGAAAACGGGATAACAGCATTTATCTAGAGATTTTTTACAGCATTTTGTAAAGTTCAAAATAAATAAAAAGAATAACTTGTTAATGTAAATTAAAAAAGGTTTCACTTGGCTACTCTCCCATATAGAAATATATCTTTTATAGAATTCTGAAAATGAGCATTTAGACTTTATATTTGTAAATTATCACAGAAAATGGTTAAAGGCAGCAATTGATCTGATTTTAAAGATTATAAAATACACATAAAATTTTTAATTATATGTATATATATATGTATATGTATATATATATATATATATATATATATATATATATATATATATATATATATATATATATATATATATATATATATATATATTAAAAAGAGAACTGGTTCAGCTAAAGTTTACAAAATGTTAAAGTTGAAAAGTTTTGACTAAAAACATATTTATTGTAAACACCAAGGTCACTGAATTAAACATGTTTACTTTTGAACTAAAGTTTGTGGATTTAGACCTAAAAGTTTCATGTATTCAATTTAAACTTTCACAGCATTTTATGAGCTGTATTTTAATACTATTTTTTGTATGAATGCAAAAAATTACTAATATAAGAACAAAAATGTCTTGCCTACATTAAGAAAGCAAAAAAATTAAAAATATATCAACATTAACACACATCTGTACAAGTAAAACCAATACACATGTATTCAAATTAATCACAGCAAGACTACTAATTTTACAGGTGAAAGCAACAAACCACAACATTACATAATTATATAAATTATTATAATGAAAACTCATGATTAACAGACGTACCTGATTTAATCTATCACCCAATTCTTCTAACTGCTGATTCCACAGGTCTCCAGCTTCACTTTCAGTTTCACTTAAGGCACCATTATTTTGTGAAGTAGGTATATCTACACCAAGCGCTTCTCTCACATGAGCAATATATTGCTCAAGTAGTGAACTTGCAGATGGAACAGCAGCATTAGTTTCTTCATTTGCATCATTTTCCACATCACTTATGTTGCTTTCATGGAACTTCATTATACCTAATAATTTAAAAATTTTAATTTTAAAGCGTAAAATAAAATTAATAAGGTTTAAACAGACATAATTCACATCCCCTATTAAATTGTGCTCAAGAAAACATAGTTTAAAAAAATTATTTTACATTATAAATGTATTTAAAATAGATTGAGAAAGAAAACAAAACAATAAAAAATCTTTTTAACACAAAAATTAAAGCTTAAGTTATATGCTCTACAGAATTATTGCAGACGTTAATAATGCCTATGCTATAAATGTATTATCTTTATATAAATAAATAAAAATTCCACATTTAACAGCTAAATTTCTTAAATATTAACACAGGATTTTTGGAAAAATGAAAATTATGCTTAAATTTTCATGCACACATAGATTTTGATAAAACTAGCAATTTTAAAAGTATGAAACTAATTGACAGCTAATTAAATAACATGCATAGATGCCAACTTCCAAAAGAGGAAAATCTGTAGCTTACCATAGTTATCTGTAGTTTTTTGCAGTAACATCATTTTTTAGCATACAGAATAAAAATATACATCTTAAAAAGGGAAAAATGGCAAGGTTTATTTAATTTATGAAAGATATATTAATATAGTATTCACAAATGCTTTAAAAGTTAAAAAAAAAAATTGTAGTTTATTGAAATAACATTTTTTAGCATATACATAACACATAATTAAAAAGTGAAAAATGGTAATACTGTTTCTCCAATACATAAAACAAACATATTAGTCTTTAGCATTTACAAATGTTATACAAGATTTTACTTTTTTCAAAATTTGTTTGTCATACTTATTTTCTAAACATTAAACTTTTACTGCATTTTACCATTAATAACTGTTCTAATGTTTCATTAGACAGATATTGTCTAAAATCAGTTCTGATTTTTTTTTTTTTAATTTGACTACATACTTGCTCATCATTCACATTTTACTTCTTACTGGAATATAACATTACCAAAAGAGGGAAGAGCGAAGAAAGAATGCGATTTGTAGGAAATGGTTAGGGATTTTGGAATATATTGCTGAAAATCGGCAGAATGAGTTTTCCGATCAGAAAACTTTCAAGTATATTGGAAGCATTGGCACCTATGAACATGGTTACATGGACAGATACAAAATTTTAATCTATCAAATCATACTAAAGGGCAAAATTCAAGAATGTCAAATATCTTAAGACTCAAAAAAGTAAACAATGCCCTAACTAAAGTTTTTAAGTCTTCTATAATTAAATGATTTTATGAATTCAATCAAGTTACTAAGTGTTAATATCTACCTAATAGTTGCTCAATATTTAATATAATAATTGAAACAAGTTATAAACAAATAATTTAAAAAATACCTTTGTTTGGCACAACAATCCATGTATAAAGGTATCCAGCAGCAATGCTGTAGTACAAAACAGTGGCTTTCTGTCGGCTAACAATATCATATATTTGTTCAACATTTGATGGATTAAAATTTAAAACATTCTGAGTAGAACTTGTCTGTCGTTCTAATAACAAATCAACAAATGCCCTAGTTCGACCACGTTCAGCAACAACCAGAGCTTCTTGATATCTTCCCAAACCAACCAAGACACGCTAAAATAATAGAAAAAAAATGTTAAACCTCTTCAGGATTAGGATAAAATGTGACTTTTAAAGCTATTTGATTCAATCCAACTTTTTCTGGATTATAGATTAGTGTCTTTGTGAGTTTTTTTTAAATTAATAATAATTTTAATAATACAACTAACTTCACAAGAAAATATAAACAGACCCTTCTCTCTGACTTTACACTTTAGTTAATTTAAGATTCATTTTAGTACTTTAATTACCCAACTGAATTCTAAAAATTAGACAAGTTTTGACATTGATTACAGAATCTTTATTTTTTACTTAATTCACTTTGTAACAAACTTGAAAAACTAAGAACTCCACACAGTTTTATATTGCACCCTATCTTAACATTAAAATTACATAAAAATAAGATATTTCTTAAAATAGTCTCACTTTCAAAGATAAATACACATTATAAGCTTCATAACTATTGCTTAGAGAATAATAGAACTAACAAATGTCTTATTCATTAATCTTTATTTTATTTACATTGGATTAAAGAAAGTGATTTAAGTTATGTTTTATTAAAAAAGGCATGTACATTCATATGAAGGATACATTAAAATAAACAATTTTGCTAATATTCACTGAAAAATTTAAAAGTTTTTATAAATTGCATCTAAAAAGTTTTGTTTCAAAATATAAAAAGTTCCCATGGGCTGAATTTGGGTTTTGTTTTTTTAATAAGGCTTGGATGCAATTATGCTCTTCTTCCATAGGGAGCAATAATGTTGGTTATTATACAGGCTATCTCAATAGAATACCACATACTTGCCATATTGAGCAACATTTCCCAACCTTTATACTATTTTAACTATTTTTTTTGTGCCCCCTTGCACCTCCCAACTTTTTATTTTTAATAGGTTTATTATAAATGTAGTTTAAACAATATTTTATACAGTATTTTATACCCATGAGAACTTTTTCATATAATTACATTTTTTATTTTAATTTGTGAAAATGCAAATGTATTTTTAGCTTATAAGTTATGCTGTATCTGAATATTTAATTTTTTAAAAATCTGTTTTGTGTACTGCCTTTTAAATAAACTGTAAGTTTCCAGTCTAGAGTTATTACTTATAGGTAATTAAATTAAGAAAGTCATTTAATAAAAAAAAAGTATGAATAAAAAGTTTTTTAACTAACAAAAATACCTGTAATGCCTGGTAAGATGCAGTTTGAAGATCAAAGAGGGATAATCTGTAGTCACTGGTACCCCGGGCTTCTCTTCTTATACTTTCAAACAAATCTGTAGCTCTATATAATTGTTGTTGAGCACCTTCCAGATCATCATTACCCCACAGTGCAAGACCAAGCCTGTGCCTAATTCTTGCTTCATCTTCTCTACGCCCAAGCTGTTCTGCAATAAGTAAACCTTGCTGCAGGTAAGCAACTGCTTGAGGAGTATTTCCCAAAGCATGATGAACTCTCCCTGGAAATTTTATTTCAAGATAAATCAAGAGAAACATAGCTAGCAAAATTAATCAACAGATTTAATTTAATTAAAAAAAAAAACATTCAAAATTTAGGGTGAAAATATGAAACATTTGAATTTTTTTTAAACTGCAAAATAAATCAAATAATTCTGCTATACTTTGTCATTAACTTATAATATAGTAAAGGTAAAATACAGTAAAATTAGAATTACTGAGAATTTTAAACTATGAAATGGTATTTATGCTATAGATTCAAAACTTTATGTAGCACTCAAATTAAAAACAATATAGGGTTTGAATCAATGAAAATCACCTTACATGCTTATATCGACAGGCTTCATTTTTTGAGAAGAAAAGATTTGATTAATTTAACCAATGTTGTCTCTCATTATTTACACTATTCTACCTAGAATCATTTTTCAACATCAATAAGTAAATTTAACAAATTTTACGTTTTGGTTTCTGTATATATTTTTATAATTGCCTGTTTTAACTTAATCATCATATGAAGTAAATAACAGCAATTAAAATCTTATTTCCTTATATTTAAGAAAAAAAAAATGAATGTATAACATAATACATACCAAGACTACTATAAGCAAGAGTTTTAGCTACTTTGTCATTGATTTGAGCTGCAATGCTAAGATGCTGTTCCTGATACATAATGGCCTGTTCAAAATTTCCTAATGATTCATGGGCTACACCTAGGTTTCCATATGCACGGCCTTGAGCAGCCATGTTACTTGTTTCTTCAGCAATATCTAAATCCATCTGATGATATTTTAAAGCTCGTTGGTGATCACCCATTTGTTGGTAAACTGTACCAAGTCCACATGCCGCATCTGCTTCTGCACCTCTGTCAGACATTTCTCTGGCAAGGTTTAACTGATGTTCAAGGCAAGCTATGGCTTGCTCAAAGTTACCAAGTTGGCTGTGAATGCCTCCTAATTCACCATAAGCAGCTGCTTTAGCACTAGTATTACCCAATTCATGTGATACTACTAAACGCTTTTCAAAACACACCTGAAAATAAGAGTTACAGATTTATCCAAACAAATAATACACACAACCATAAAAGATTTGCAAGATGCTAAATGCTTGTTTTATGTTGAAGTTCACTACAAAAATTACTGACATATGCCTTACGTTTTTCTTTAAAAAACTTATAATTACAACTTTTAGTAATGTCTGTTTAGAAAGATATAGTTTAAAAAAATGAAGAAAAAAAATAACTATCAAACTTCTGTTTCTTTTTCTTCTATATGTAAGAGTTTTGTAGGACATGATTTCAAACAGTTGCTAATACTTATGATACAGATAATATTCAGGGAGCTAATGCTTCAGTTAACTAAGTTACTTAGTTTTTATTAACAGGTTCAAATCTCAGTATCTTTAATGGAGAAAATCAAGTCAAATTTTATGGAACATAAACTCTTATTTTTGTTTCACAAAAATGACATTTTTAAATATTCTAGTTTTGATCACAAGCCATAGTTATTATTATTATTATTATTATTTAAAGAGAGAGAGAGAGAGAGAGAAAGAGAAAACATGGAATTGTTATATAAATTGCTTTATTTACTGATGTTGAAAAGGATGAATAGCTTACTGTCTAGTGGTATATTTACCATATGACAGGTATTAGTAAATAACAAAAATATTTGATTTAATAAAAATGTTCAAAGAAAGGTTAGTTGGTAAAGAGTACTGCAACCTATTCTTAAAGCTTTATAAATGGCAGTACACATCTATGCAAGTAACATGATTAAAGAAAGAATCTCACTAACACATGACAACACAAGCAGGCATTATAAATATATATGGTTATAAGTTGCATATTATTCAAAATGTGACAAATATCTATTGAATATAGCCCGTCTTTAGGAATTAAATAATGATAAAAAATAGAACAGCAAACCTAAACTGAGTAACAGAAATAAATAATTTTTGAAAAAGCAATATTAGGTTCATAAGATCAAGAGATTTATAAATTTAGATGCTGTTTAACATGTATTTAGATATTTGTTCTAATTTTTCAAAAAGATTGTATTTCGAAGCATTAATAATAAAAATAAATAAATTAAATAACTATAAAAAATTACAAAGGAAAATTGATGTGCAATAAAAAATTTACATGGAAATAACTTTTTGGAAAATAATTTTTAAAGATTTACCAAAGCTTGTTGTAAATTTCCAATACAACGATGTGAATTGCCAAGACCTCTGTATGATCGCTCTTGATCTCTCAAAGATTGCCCTTTCAGAGCTATTGCAAGATACTGTTCATGGCATTTTACAGCTTCCTCAAAATCTCCAAGTGCATCATAACAGTCACCCAAGTTTCCATAAGCTCTTCCTTTATCAATCAATGCATTACTATTTCCAAGCTACAAGGAATTAAAAAAAATATTAGAAAATTTTATAAAGAAAGAAAATATTTAAAATTATTTAGTAAAAATTTGCTATGATTTACTGTACATCGAGTGCTGTTAAAATGTTTTTAAGTTTCTTGACAAAAACTGCTAACTGATATTTATAAGCATTTCTTTTCAAAGGTCGAGATACTACAGTTCTAAAACAACTTTTGCTAGGAACATGTAAGGTACTCATATTTTATAATTAACATAAGAATATGTAATACTTAAATATGGTGTTAGCATCAACAATCACAAGCAATACCAACAAAGTACTTGCAGATTTATCATTATCTAATAAGAAAAATAAATAGAAACAAATCTAGGAAATGATGGATAAAGTCTACTATTCTGCTACAAGTATGTTTACGATGACTATTTCATTGAAAGTTTTAACTGAACATTTTTAACATTGCTTGGTATTGCAAGCTATATAGTGAAATATATACAATACCAAGCCCTAAGCTAACAAAATTTTAGTAAAAAACTTATTTAAAAAAAAAAAAAAAGAATATTTATTGTAAAAAGTTTTTGATCTATTCAAACTGTTACATTTGAGACATTAAATTATATATGTTACTGAAAAAAAAATCTTTATGCTAGAATTTTAAAAAATCTTAAAACTAACACACTGTTACACTAACCCTTTTAAATGAAAGTTAACTGATCTAAAAATATTATAGCACTGCATTTTATTTTAGGGACAAACTATGTTGAAATAATACAAATCTTTGTTTCTTAACACACTACACCTTTGTAATACTTAAAAATTCTACATTTTTGCTTTACTAACTCATACACAGAAGTTAAAAAAAAAACTTTTTTTTTTTGGGGGGGGGGGGGGAAAAATTCAAAAAAGAGAAAGTTAAATAACTATTAAAAATTAATTTTCTGATTTACTTAATGCAAAAACAAGTGCCTAAATATGAAATATGGAAGAATCTAAATAACTTTTTATCAATATAAACAAGTACTCAAGTTTCCTAGTAAAAATATATTTAAAACAGATTCAAATCAGATGCTTCTTCAATGTGCCTTATTACATAAATAAATTCACCAAAACATTGAACTTTATAATATTAATTTTGAGAAACCATATTGTTTGTTGTACATGAACCTTTAAGAAAAATGCTAGATCTTACAAAATTATAACATGCATAAGATTTACATAAGATTACATATTATCTAAGATTTACATATATAAGATTTATAAAGATATTATATTTAATGATTTTAATTGACTAAAACCAAACAAATGAATGATTGCCTATTAAAATGACCAAAATTGAAGACAAATGCAAAACTAATTTTGTCTTTAGTTGTTGCTTACTATTGTAATACTGAATTAATTTATAATCTTCTACTGACGTGGTGCCAGTATGAAAATAGTTTAAGGAAATTCTTTGTTCAATACAGCAAAAAACATTTTCTTTCTTTGATTGGGTGAACAAGATGTTATTAATTTAATGCACTTTGTTTTTAAATCTAGAAACATATATTGAAATTGGTTTTCATAATTGCACAAAGTTTTATAAAAAATGAAGAAAAAAAAAAAACTTAGTGAATGACTGAAAGAACAGATCCTATACAAGATTCACTATAAATGTATAAAATGGAGATTCACCATTAATGGATAAATTAGCATTGTAAACAAAAAGAAAATCAGGAGATCAAAATTTTCATTTGTTTTAATCTGGTTTGTTAATATAGGGATTTCAACAGTACACCAATAATTTAAAAGCGATTTCAAATAGCAAAGCTTTAAAATGCATTTCTAAACAGAACTTGAAAACTTTGTAACAGCAAAACTTGTTATTAACTAGTTTGTACAATTCTATTAATTTTTCTTACATTGATTTATAATTTATGTTTAAAAAATATAGTATAAGTCTAATTTTTTTAAATGGGTAATTTCAACAATTTTTTAATAAAAGTAGAAGACCCAGAAGTTAAAAAATGGAGGAAAAAAAGAGGAAAATGAAGAAGGAAAAACAGAACGTAAAGAACAATTTAAAAATATTTATTTGATTTACATAATGCAAAAACAAGTACCTAAGTATGAAATATACCAGAAACTAACTAATTTTTACTAATAATATAAACAATTACTTGAGTCTCCTAATCAAACAATGTTCAAAGCATATTCAAATCAGAAGTTTCTCAAATATCCTAATTTTCTTGGGTTCAGAAACAGGTTAAACAGATTTCTTGACACTACATTTGAAAAAATTTGGGTCCCCCTTTAGTTTTGACACTCTGATTGTTATACGCTAACTTTCAAACACATGTACTGGCAATAAATAGCCTAAGACTCCTTTTAAGTATGCGTGTGTAGGGATCAATATCCCACAGAAAAGAAATATTAGAAAAACAAAAATGTTATCAAAACATGGGAAAGACGATGCGTGCAATCTGTTCCACCGTTAAGTAATTCTGTAAATATCGAGAAAGAAAAAATGAATAAAAGGAGTGAATGGTCCACAGAAAAAAAGGAATAAAAGGCATGAATAGCCGAAAAAAGGGGAGGAATGCCGTGAAATAAAGAAAAAGAGGAAAAGAAAGAGCAGTGAGGTGTCTGCTAACTATGGGTGGCACACAGGTTTATTACAGTGCTTACACTACAATGTTTACTATAGTAAAGAACCTATTAGAATATATTTCATTATCTTACCTTTAAAAATTAAATGCAGACTACAATTTGCAATAACATTCTTGTTTCTTTATAATTACAAATTTAGAATAAAACATACAGATAGAATTATTTCTTATGCAAATTTAGTATTTAAAGGCTATAATTACACTGTCTTTAAAATTAATCAAAAATAAACTTATCAAAAACTTACATGCTTTATTTTTAGAACTAACCATTACCAAGAACAATTACATTATGGAAACAAGAAATAAGAAATTTAAATTGTTTGTCATATTAAAGAAACATAACATAAAAATATAATAGCATTAAAATATACAAATAAATAGATTAATGTTATATTGAAAAAGTATCAAATTGATAATAGGAACAAACTTCATCTCTCTACCTGCTCTAATAAAGCAAGTTGTTGCTCAAAATAGCCAATAGCATCCTCAAAGTGACCCATATTTAACCGTGATATTCCAAGATTACCAAGAGCTTGTGTTTCTAAAGCACAGTCTCGTAGTTCTTTTGCACGTTCCAGCTGTTCTTCATAGCACTTCATAGCATTAGTATAATTTCCTAGAGATATATGTACAGCTCCTAAATGTCCATGTGCTTTACATTCCCCTCGAACATCCCCTAACTCTTGTCTGAGAGTTAATTCCTAAAATTAAAAATAGTATATATTTTATGAAAAAAAAAATAATAACTGATAAAGCAGTATAAAAATCACAATGTAATGATAGATTTTGATATGTGATTTTTTATTACATGAATATTTTATTTCATATATAATAATCATAAAACATTAAATATTAATAATTGCTTGATCCTGTGTTTCTGCAAGAATTTAAATTGCAGCTATATAAGAGAAAGAGATTTAAGTAAATTTTTTTTACATATACTACACTACTTATTGAAAAGATTAAACAAATAGAAAATAATGTAAAAATTGGAACTATGTATTAGATTTTTTAATCATACACATGTCAGTTGAGTTATGATACTACATATTAATTCATAAATTATTGAAACACAAATATATTTTTAAAAAGCCTTAAACATTCAACAACTGCTTCTTAAATTACTTTAAATTAATATCATCTATACATGAAATTCTATGGATAATATCCTCAAAAGTGTTAAAATTAACAGGACAGTAGTTAGGAGCTCAGAAAGTATTTATATGCAACATACAAGTACATTATATTGATTTGTTAACTATTATTATATGTATTCATGTACATAAGTTTTAAACAGTCTTATTGTTAATTTGTGAATAATAATTGGAATACAATAATAATGCATCGTTTTTAATTTTCTCCTAAGCATATATAACACTGCCTGAAATAAATGCATGTCTAAAGCAGCCAAGTCTAGTCTACACTTTTAGTTAGGAATCTTTAGAAATTTACATTAATATAATTTATATCTTCCCATCCAAAAGGACTTTTTCCACAAAACAGATTTAAATAATACAATGCACGCACTGTGGGTGAAACCAATTTTTTCTTAATTAAAACTACTATTTTATAAAAGTTATAGCAACAAAATTATATAAATTTTAATCATATACTATGAGATATGTAAAATAAACTCCCCACTTTCTTAAAATAAAATCAACTTATGATAAAAATAAAGTTTACACACACCAGCATATTACAATGCAAATCTCATTTTATCAGCAACATCATAAATCAATGAAAACTAACAAATTATCGAAAATATAATAAATATTAGCAAAGTAATTTAATATATTCTGTATGATACATTTAAAACTTTTTACTGAATATTGCATTATATATTTATTAAGTGACAGAAAAGCATGAAATTGCAACATAAAAAACAATTACTTAAGTTTAAAAGGCAAGTATTGTTGGAAATATATAATTTTTTTTAAATTATAAAAATCATTGAAGAAACAAAATTGTATCTATATTTTATGATATTTTATTATGTTTCTCATATTAGAATAAAATTTTAAAAAAAATTTTGATATTGAGAGATGCATTTTCAAAATAGCTTATTTTTCTAAGATTCATAAAATAAATATTTGTGAAAATTGGGTGTGCATCTCATGTATCTTTTGGTAATTGTTTTAAAAATCACAATATAATAATTTTGACAAATTTGGACTTTATATAAAACTGAATGATATTGTAGTTTGTTAAACAATGTAAAATGCTTCAGAGGAATTGAGATTTATAACAGAATTGTAAAGTAGAAGAAAGAAAAAACATACTTGAGTGTGGTATCCTAATGCTTTATCAAAACACTGCATCTGCCTATGGCAAAGACCAAGAGCTCCATAAGCTACAGCTTCCAGTGTTTTGTCCCCACTTTGCTTTGAGAGAATGAGCTGCTTCTGATAAACTTTAACAGCTTGACTTGGATCTTTCATTTTCATCAAAACATCACCTAAATTTCCAAGAGCACGGAATTTTCCCTGATAGAAAATAAACAATGTAAAAACATACACTAAAATCAATAAAAATATTTGATATTTATTAATAATTAGATATACCAGAAAAGATTAAATTACAAACATTCATATATTCCTGAGTTTAAATATTACTAAACAATGCAATATAAACATAATAGGCAAACATTACTGTCAATCTCTAATAAACACACATGAATGAGAAAATCTAAAAATTTCACTAAATTAAATACAAATAAATTTGCCATTTCAAAATCCGATAACTTTTCAAATTGTCACATTATACACGTCAGTATGAATTATATCCAAATTTTATAGCCTTCCCCAATTAAAACAAATTTTATAAAAGACATGACTGAGCTTTTCTTTTTAATTAACTAGAATATTTAAGAGTACAGTAAGCTACAAAAGTTTAAATTGTGTTTAGAATATAACTACCTATTAAAAATTGATTCTACAAACTCTTAACTTTCTGCTAAAAACAACGTAATAATCAAAGGTAATTCAATAATAGAATCTTTATAGATATATTTTTATTTAAACCAGACTGCTTAAGTTAATGAAATTACATTAAAGTAATTTTTTATTGATTTGTAGCAACTATGAAATATTGAATCTAAATCTTTTTGACTGATTCTACCTTTAACGGTATGCATAACTGCAGTTATTTTTCACAGAAAATCTATTTTTCTAGTTATCTTTTCTACTTAAATTTAATTGAATAAAATGACTATTGTAAGAATATAAAATTAGATTTTTCTCTCTAGATTTCGAGATCTGGTGACAAAAGAAAATTTTTGGTGGGAAAAAATCAAACTCTACACATAAATTGTATACTATTTATAACTATGTTAAAACAAACTTTATGTTATTTTACTAACTTGTAAGTGCTTCATCATTTGAGCAACAGCAAGGAAATATCTCTGGCATTCCAAGGCAGCTTGAAAATTTCCCAAAGCAAGATGTGACAAACCAAGATTGCAATAAGCTCTACCCATACTTAAACGATCTTGTAAATCTTTAGCTAATTCTAAATCTTGTTCATAATAATGAATAGCTTCCTAAAATAAGAATAAAAGATTTGTTACAACATAAAACATTAGACTTTAGCCATGCATTTCAAATTTACTAAATAAGTAGATGAGCATACATAAAAATGCTTCACTAGAACAGTCAATAGTACCTTTTCTGATAGAAATTTTAACATATAATGCAATTTATATAAACAATTCAAAGGACCATTAACATACTTGCACTGATTTAACTTAAAGCCACAGAGTATAATAAAAAATTTAGAAGTATAATTTATTTAAAATAAAATATTTAGCACCATTAATAGATGAATACTTTTACATAAAAAGGGTGTTTCTACAATTTAAGATTTCAGGAAATTACACAAGGTTTCTTATAATTTAGTTTGGTAATTTTAGCATTACAAAACACAAATATTACTTGAAGGTTAAAAATCAGTATATATCATTTTTAAAGAATAATGAAACATGCTAAGCTTTAAGTAATCTTGGAATATTTTAACCCCCTTATGCCAAGCGTTATACTATTGGAATAGTAGTCATATGGGAATTACTTAAAGCCTAATGTTTAAGGGCATGTGATAATTTCACATTAATGTTAAAAACCTGGTGTTATCTTACATCATTTGGGACACCATGGTCTATATAGTTTTGCTCACAAGAGCTGGGACTTACTGTTCACATCTCATATAGAATGGCTACAAACCGCCATGCCAGAAATGGGATTTTAACCAGTGAACTCAGATACCGAAGAACAGCACTCTACCATTTGGTCATTGTACAGCCTATCTTATATGTGAAATGCTTATTGAACTATCATATTCAATAGTAGGTATAACTCTGATTTAATACACAAACCAGAATTTTATAAATTATGAATAAATTATTTTTAAACAATTTTTACCTTTTGTATATAAATTTTCCTGCATTTATGGAAGAATTTTAATCCCTAAGATAAATGGGCTATGTTACAAATACTATTATTTTTAAAAGAATCATACAATAATAGAACATTGGCATTTATTTGTCAGATAAATAAAAGAAAAGGATTACATTTCAAAAGTTAAAATGAAATCAGCTTAATTTCAAAACCTAAGTAAGGAATTGTGCATATTGTCCCATTCCCTGTTGTGTTGAGTAAAATCTCAATTTTAGTAAAATGAACAATACTGATGCTTTCTAATAGAATCAAAGATTTAAATAACGATAATCATAAACACTGATTGAATAAGATACTGAAAGCAACAATATAAAAACATTTTAGTGAATTTAATTATCCCATGTTTCTTTAAAAATCTGATACAGATATAACAGATTTATATAAATGCAGTTTAAATACTTAGAGTCAAAACAACTATCGGAAAAAAAGTAATATGATAAAAAATGGCATGATTTTTTATATTTTGATTTATAAAAAGCAACTTTAGTTCAATATACTTAAATCATTGTATTAATTCTTCATATAAGAAATTCTATGCTAATTATAAGTGTTTAGTAAAGTACAAAGTATGCAATGTGTTTACCTTGTAATTTCCTAAACAATAATGTGCATAACCTAAAAAATGACAAGCTTTAGCTTCTCCTTCAACATCACTTATTTCATGGCACAGTCTAAGAAAACTTTCATAATATGGAACAGCCTGTGAAAATTCCCCCCTTGAACTATGACAGTTTCCAAGATTGCACAGAGCACAAGCTTCTCCAGCTGTATCCTTTAATTCTTGAGCAATATTTAGATGGCTATGATAATGGAGTAATGCCATTTCATGCATACCCAATGCTTGATATGCTACAGCTAAGTTACCATGTGTAGATGCTTCAGCACTTCTGTCATTAACTTCTTTAGAAATAGTTAATTCTTGTTTATGAAATTTTATAGCTTGTTCATAACGACCCATTGCACTGTAAGCATTTCCAATATTACCATATGCTCGACCCATACCAGCTTTATCACCAAGAGTACGAGCAATATTCAAATGTGCTTGGTGTAGTTTATGAGCAGCATCAAAGTCACCGAGTAGTTGATATACAATTCCAAGATTAGAACAAGCTCTTCCTTCAGACACTTTATCCTATAATAGAAAAGTAAAATTAGTGCATATATGGATAAAAACAATGCAATTCTCAAGCTGTAGATTCAAAGTATAAAGTAAAATCTGAAATACATTACATTTTGCTATACAGTTACAAATAGCATATATAAAAGTTGGCTGAATATTATTTAATCTTTCTTTTATAAAACATAAATGATAAAAGAATAGAAGATTAAAGCAATTATTTATCACACTTTTCTACACCTTTTGAAATTTTTCATCAATGTATATAAGCTTACAAAGAAAAATTAGGAAAGAACTTTTAAAATGCGAGAAGTGACAAACAGATTGATTTTCTCAAGCTACTGATTAACATGTCACTAAAACAGTGACAAATCAAAATTTATTAACCAAATTAAAGCATTCTATTACTTTGTAAATGCTTTGAAGATGAAACAATCAAAATGCAGAAATTAAAAGCTTAACAACTAAGAAAGAAAGCATCTTTTTAAAAAAAAAAAAAAAAAAAAAAAAAAAAGTTATCCTAAACATTTACAGATGACACCACACACACACACATATATATATATATATATATATATGATTTTTAATATAACTTACTTTAGTGCTTAGTGCCATGTCTAGCTGCTTTTCATGCCACTTCTTTGCTTGTGGATAATCTCCCATACATCTAGCAGCATGACCTAAACCAGCATATGCTCGTGCCTCAATAGTTTTATCACCAAGCTCTTGAGCAATTCTCAAAACATGATTATGAAATGTTATGGCTTGTTCAAAATTCCTACGATAATGATGAGAGGAACCTAAATTACTGTAAGCCCTAGCTTCTTCTACTTTGTTTCCTAACTGTTTTGCTAAACGGAGATGTTCAAGGTGACACTCTACAGCCTGATCAAAATCACCCATAGCTAGATAAACAGCTCCTACATTGCCAATTTCTCTAGCTTCTTGCAGTCTATCACCAACTTGACGTACCAATTGCACACACTGTTTGTGACTTGCTAATGCATTTGGATAATCACCTACAGCTGTGTAAACATGACCTAAAAAGGAGAAATGGTAAAATAAAAATTAAAAGCATTGCATTTTTTTTTTTAAATTTAAGCATGAATACTAACTTTTTTTTATAATAATCTATGAATATTCTTTTCATTAAGGAAATGACAACTTACCAAGACTAGTAAGAGCTGAAGCAGCAGCATAAGTGTCTTTACATTTCATAGCTAAAACTAACTGATATCGATGACTTGTTAAAGCCTCTTTATAATTTCCTTTTGAAAAGTATGCAGAACCAAGATTACCATGAGCTCTACATTCTCCTGCTTGATCACCTGCTCAGATGAAAAATTGAAATAATTAACATTCTACTTTAGCTGCATAATTGTTAGCTTATACTTAACTATTTTACCATTAACATTTCATTTAATTGTGAAGTGTTATTTTTTTTAAAGATGTAGAATACACTTAATAGAAATTACTACATTTAAATTTAATTATTGTAATAATTATAACAAATAGAAACATACTACAAATTTTCAATTTTCAATATAAATTCAAATAATTTTACCTTCAAGTTCTTTCACCTTTTCATCTCATGCTCATATATATATATATATATATATATATATATATATATATATATATATATATATATATATATAACACACACACATATATATATATATATATATATATTATATACATACATACAGTGAGAAGATAAAAAACTAATAAAGAATTTATCATACCTAATGATTTTGCTACAGCTAAATCCTGTTGCATGTATGCTATGGCACGATCTAAGGTATTCAATGCCCAGTAAGCAGAACTTAAAGCAGAAAATACTGATCCTCTAAGTTTTAGACTGCATGTTCCTATACGTAAGGCAGATTCTAAGACAACAACAGCAGCAGCATGATGACCTGTGGCAAGTAATTCTTGTCCAACAACTGATGTAATGACAAATGGAGATTTATCTAATCGCATAGCTTGAAGTTGTCTATAAGTTGGTTCAAGTGTAGCTGAAACATATGGAAAAGGGATTTATAATTTAATAATTCATTTTCCTATGAAAAAAAAAATGTTAAATAAAATTGTTCCAGAAATGGATGCTATTAGTTTGATTGGTCTCTTTATTTAAAATGTATTTATTAATATGTATTGAATCTATGACAAATTTTTCATTCCTATACATATATTAGGGCTATTTAAGAAAAACTACAATCACTATACCACAGTGAGTAACAGTCATAACTAAATGAGCTGATTTTATATGATTAACATAGGTTAGATTTTGATTTATAATAATTTAATCATAGTAATTTTTTAGACCTTTGTAAAATGTAACTAATTTATCTGAACCTTAAATTTATTAACGAGGAAATAAAGCAGATTGATTTTCATTTTTGCTCAATATAATTTTAAAATTTTCTAAACAAGGAAATATATTTTAAGAAAAAAAGAACCAATTATAAGGAAAAAAAAGTAAAAATAAATATTAGTCTATTAATATTTATATTTAAGATAATTTAACTAATTTTTCAATAAATTTTCTGCATTTTGTGAAATTTATTAATTTTATGTTTTTCATAAACTTTACAACTTTGTTAATAAGTTTTTAAATCTTTGGGTACTCAAAATATTTGCTCTGTATAAATATTTTAAGATCTTGATATGAGTTTGAATTTATCGTAGAATATAATTACATAACTTATTACCAGATTATACTTATAAAATGCATATACATTGATTTCTAGAATTTAAATATTTGATTCTAAAATAAACTTTTTTTCCATCCCATTATTCTCTATCACTATGAAAGACACATAAGCAGTTCAATTTACCTCTTAGAGGTGATTTCATTGCTGCTTCAACAAGTCCTGCTAATAGATGTAAATTCTTTGAATCTTGTGCTAGCCCGGAGGCAAAAGCTGCCAGGGAATCAGCATGCCGTCCCAAACATTGAAGGGCAACACCTTGCCTATAATATGCCTAGGGTGGAAAAAAAAGTTAAGATATATACTATGTATTTATTATATTATTAAAAATATATGGTATTCACTTATAAATCTTTCATGAAAAACATTTTTGTTACATTAAAATAACAAGGGAGTTTTAAAATAAAAAGTGCTAGCTCTAAATGCTGGTGAAATTAATATGTATACACACAGTGTATGTATATGTACACATATACAAATGTAGTCAGCAAAAAGGTTAGACTTACACTCTTGAGAAAAAATCCATATTTATTTTGCTGGGGCTATACTTGACAAAAATCTGAACTTTGAAAACACATCAGAATAAAGATAAAATTCAAGAAAATGCAGTCAAAGGCTAGAACTCCTTACAAAAATCTAATTAATTCAATTATTGCAAAAGAAGACTGAATGCAAACAGCATCCATCTACAATGTGGTCATACAATCAAGAATTAAAGGTCACTAGAGAGTATGCAAATAATGTACACACACAGAAAGAATATGCTAAATCAGCTCCTTTCTCAACTAAGTACACAACATCTGCTTGTTGAGACCATAGAGGATAGCCAAATACACATTGATTTAGGGCAATTACATGCAAGTATTAAGAGTATATGTAAAAATGCAAACTGATTTTGTTTCTATTTAAAAAATGAGTTACTATGGGTTTTGGAAAACTGAACTGTGGGATATATTAAGAGAAATGAATTAAAATTAAAGAATATAATTCAGACACTAGTTAGATAACATTAAATGTATAGCACACATATAACATGCACTGGGAACTTTTGTCAGTAGTATGCTAACATTCATCCCTGCTCATAATTTGTAAATAAATTTCTCGAGTTTAGTACCGCTTTAGCTTGTACACTCACACAGAAAGATTAATTGTAGCAATTTTAATGATATAAGAAAATAAAATCTAAATCCTGATTGAAATAAAGAATGTTTTAAAAGAAGGACAGTGATATATTCCTATCTTCCAAGTCTAAAATTAAACTAAACAAAATTAGTTATCTACAACCAATATTAATTTGAAGTACGCAATTATCTAAAATAAATAATAAAGCATGGTCAGTTGAAGTAAAAATTATTGTAAAAACCAATATATCTAGAAAATGAAATTAGGTACATGCCTATCTCTACCACAGTCTAATTTTCCCTTCATATCTACCTTTGTAATTGCATAATTATGATCTTCCTGCAATCATTAAGCTTAAAAATTTTCATTTAAAACTTTCATAAGGTTTTATAGTACATTTTATCATTTTTTTTAATAAACATAACTAGCTGTTTTTTAGCTGCAATATCAAGTAAACTGTATATATCCAAAAGTTTAAAATGTGTATGCATTCATTTAAAATTGTCTTATTGTTTAATATGGAAAAGATTATACATCAAACAGTATTCATTAATTTGATTTTCATAATAATCTGATTCAAAATTGGTCATAAAAGTGAACTGAAAATGGCACATCACCAAAATATTCTCAATCAGTATGGAGTAAGATGAAATACTGGCATCACTAGTATCAGACAGACAATGTAAGACAATGTCTAAAAGCCACACTGTCAATGTGATAGAGGGCTAAGAAATATCATAATTCTATGCTGCTATGGCAATGTTATATATGGATGGTATTACCAAGCAAAGTAAACTACAGTTAAGTGCAAATTATTCAGACTGGCACTGATCCAGTTTTTGGATAATTGGGCAATTTTAAAAAATGACCAAGGCAATATTTTAGGTAATCATTCTCTACACTTTTTTTTTAAATACAGGGTTGGCAGTTATAGTAGCACACATTTTAGTACTGTATAAATGGTCTACTAGAAAGTCCTGTATTCTAATTTTTATTTTATTTATATTTTTTGAAAAGAATAAGGTTAAAAAAAATCTTTTTTTAAATATTTTAATCACATTTTTAATATTTGTTAAAAGACTAGATATTATTTAAATTACAGAGATTTTAGATAATAAATAAACATTTATATAATAGAATTTTTAACAATATAAAAAACATTTTAAGCTGTTTTCATGACAGTAGCTATTTTTTTTTAAATAGTAGGAGTGATTCATATCAAATCAAGCTTAACATTTAAGACAATGTGAATAATAGTATGCTAAGTGTTTCAATACAGAAAAAAAATGAAGAAATTTAATTTGAATTTTCTTTTACTTTTGAAAGCTGAAAATGGCTATTGTATCACATTATATGAGTACTTATTTTTACACTAAGTGCACTTTAATAATTTTTCTATTTTATAAATATAACTTATAGATTTTATAACTTACCCATCTATGTAAAATATATCATCTATGTAAAATATAATAATTTGCTTTTCTATTTATTAAGTTTTAGCTTAGTCTATGCAGGATGATGGGATTCCACATTATTTTATTAGTAAAAAAAAATTTAAAAAAATATTAAACCATGCAAATTTATTACATAATTTTCAAAAATAAATGTAACAACCAATTCATGATTCATATAAATTCTTTAATTTAAGTTAATAAATAATAATAATGAAATTTCCCTACTGAATATTTAAAATGCATAAATATAACTCATAAGTTAAAATTTAAGTATACTTTAGTTACTTTAAGGCTAATTTAATACATTACAGATTGTTTTTAGAAGATCTAAATGTTGAAAAACTATTTAAATTCTAAATGATTCACAGTTTATATCGAATTAAATCTACATACTTAGTGACCTATTAGGTTTACTATAAGCATAATTATTTATAAATAGTACATATAATATGAATTGAATTTCTGATAAAGCATTAAAATCTAAACCATATTAATTTTAAAGCTATTGAAAGAAGAAGAATTCAAAAAAATTAAAAAAAAACCTTTGGCCATTTAGAATGAAGTTCTCTTGCTTTGATAGCATCTTGTAAGGCACGACCAAATTTTCCAACTTTAATGTATGCTGCAGAGCGATTGCTATACAAAACATGATTTCCTGGATCAAGAACAATAGCCTCTGTATAAAGGCGTATTGCAGCAGAAAAGTCTCCACTTTGACAGGCTGCATTAGATTGTCTTACTTTCTCTAAAAATAAGGATTTGTTTGAAGGTTCAGACTCAAAGTTTATCTCCACCTAAAAGGAATAAATAAACTAAGTTTAAAAAAATAACTAATTTATACTAATCATAATTTTTATATAAAGTATGTGAAGCTTGTAACATAACAAAAAATATTTTGCTGAAAGAATAAATTATAAGTTTCCATGACAAGTTGTTTAAAAAGTCTCAAATTTTCTAATATAAATTTAAGCACTAGAAGATAATACAACATTTTAAAACTAGATTTACAGAACTGAAATTTTAAGGAACTATAAATTTAAACTCATAAGATAAAAGTGCACACAATATATAAGGTATAAAATGTTACAAAATACCAGAGAATTGAATTCAATGATTCAATAACAGGTTGAAATGAGAAATGAAGTGATTTAACAACTATAGAAAAATTTAAGTAGCAGTAAGTCATAGATGTTAATAACAAATTCAGTCAATACAAAAAAATATATCTTGTTATACGAGCACAGTGTAAATATGTATTCTGTGAAGGAAAGGAAAATAAAACATTTTTTATGATTTGTGTATTCAGAATTCAAGTTGCAGAGTTTGACAGCAATGCAAGAAAAAAAAGATTTGATTTCAATATTTTGAAAATATGACAAATATTTAGCTCACTTCTTCTGGATCTCTTTGATTTGTTGCTTCCATTTCTGGATTTATTCAAAAGTGATATCGTACGTTTCATTTCTTCAACTTTATTAATTCCAACAGTAAAAAAAACTTAATTTTTTCACATAAATGATTAGTATACGAACTATGGATAGTAACGAAAAAATGCTTCCAGTCGTAAATCAACAATGCGCTTAAGCAAAATAGAATATTTTTTCGGATTCATGCTTCATTAATGAAATAAATAAATAGCGAGTATCATTATCAGACACAGACGGCAATGGAATGTGTGGAATGACACCATACATTAAAAATACAATTAACGAATTACGATAAAATCAAAAACATAAAAAACAAATTTTTCACCGCCAACATTTGAAAAATCCAACATATTTAACTCTAAATGAAATAAACAAAAGATAATATAAAAAATTGAAATATTTAATGAATCAATTCATTGATTAAAGATATCTGCCAACTACGGTTAACTAAGGGTTAACATTTTTTACCGTCAACTCTCAAAAATAAAAATAAAAAAAGTAAATAAATAAATGTCAATGATAATATAAAGGGAAGATAAAAAATTTCCGTTTTCCTTTATAATTCATTAACCAATAACATAAATAGTTTTAAAATAATTCTTGATCAAAAGGGGAGTTAAAAAATTAATTACTGTACTTAAGCAAATAATTAAATAGATGCAATATATATTTATTTGCAGCAACAACTATTGAATAAAATTTTATCATCCTGATTTAGCAATAATGTAAAGTCTAATTAAAAGGAAATAATTTAAGACTGAACTTTTTCTGATTCTAATGCGCATTGCGATTGTAACGGTGAACCGTGTGAGGCATATAAATATGGTCCGACGTAAGTAACTTTAAATTTTATTCTTTCTTAACCAAATGATTTAAGAATCATTACACATTGAAAATATTTTTTTTTACGCGTTTTTAATCTTATGCTGAGAGCTAGAAGTGTTGTACTTTAAACTAAATTATAATTTGTATGTTTTTTCCCTCCCATTTAAATTAAAGAGGTGTGTCAGTTGTACTGTTTTGAATTATCACAATTAATTCGTGCTTATGTTTTGCTGATTTCAATCTCACTTTCATAGAGCAAAAGTAATAACTTATGAAGTTACGATAGTTGAAATGCTTATCTTTAAAATTTTTATTGACTAAATTTTGCTCAAAGCGTATTGTGCATTGGGCAGAATATACTATTATTTTTATAACTACAGTAGCGTTTTATGTGATATATAATTTGAAGCTTTTAATAAATTTTACGTAAAGATTTATGAATTTATTGGAGTTTGTAAAAACTGTAGCAGTTTTAAGGTCATAAATCTGGGGCTATAAATTTATTTACACAATTAAAGAGACAAAAAGTGAAATAAGAACCTGTGTTTTTATTCATAAAGTACTTGTAAAAGTACCTTGCTAATAATTGTTAGGCTATAGTATTTTCTTTGAATGTTTGTTAGGGTTAGAGAAAGATTTTGAATTATATATTAAGAATGTTTTATATAATACATTTAATAAATTAAATTCTAGCAGTTGGATGATGCTAAATATATTTAGTTAAGAGAGATGTTATAAATTTCTCCTTTTTGGAGCTGTTTTGATATATGTTCTGGCATGTTTTTGCTCATTGCTAGGAATGGTAATCCTAGCAGGCAGTGAAAATCCATTTTTCACTGTTAAATTGGATTTTGAACACAGATATTTTCTCCCTTGCCTTACCCTACTACAAGTGCTAAATAATACATTTTAAAGCTGGTCTCAATTTAAAATTATAGCATGGCAGTTGTTCATGAGATAAAAAGTAAAATTAACATAATATAGGCTCTAGATTAAACATACCATATATTCTGTATAGAAGCCAAAAATTTTTTTGGGTTTTTTAAAGACATAAAGTGTGTATGGGGGGGTATATTTGGATCCATAGAAAAGATGTAATACATGTGTTTTTTGCTGTATCTAACAAAAATTCTCCAAATTGGCAAAAATTAACAAAACAGCAAAAAGAGAGAAAGAAACGGTAACGAACAAAAAAGAAAATGCATAATGGCAAAAAGTAAATGAAGCTTGTAAAAAGAGAAATGAGAAAGCATAAAAATTAAAATAATTTAAAATGTCTCTTATCTGTGTTATAATTGCTTTAAAACAACAGTACTATAATGGTAGCGGATCGACTAATCTTCTAATAGACACAATTCTACATAACCTGAAAGCAATTGATGAATTGCCAAACATAGCATCTCATTTTTTTAAAGTTTATACTGCTTAAATTTAAAAAAAAAGTTGTATAGGGTTGCTTGAACTGAAACCTGTGTTTAAGTAAAAATACCACTGGTTGTATTGTCTAGTGTTGATTATCAAACTGTGCTCTGTAGCAGTAATCTAGATAAATTAATTTAAATTGTAAAATTAACTAAGACATATGAAGTTAATTAAAATTTAAAATGTAAGTTTTTTTCCTCGCCATTTTCGAAACGTGCTAAGGTATGTCTTTGTATTTATCTCAAGGTGCGACTAATCCTATACCTCCTCAGTATTTAAATTGGATGATTTGAGAAGCGTTAGTCTAGTGTTTTAATTTAAAGCAACTTAATTGGAAAATATTTCTCCCTTTTACCTACTTGGCGATACCAAGAAGCTAAAGCTTCTTGGTGACATATTTGAATGTTCCTGAAATTATTTTTTAATTTCGACTGATTACGAGTTTTGAAATTTGGGTAAATTTTTTAAGGAAAATTGTACCCTTGTCTCATATACAGATCAGCTTATATCTACAAAAAATGTACGGTAAATGTCTAAAATAAATATATACATACCTTGTTTAAAACATAAATATATCCTTGGAAACTACAAAATTTCTGTTTAACTTCTAAATTCTAATTACTGTCACCCATGGTATACACATCTGATTCATACTGCTGACAGAGATATATTCCGTCAATTAATCATGAAGACTAATCTTTAATTAAGGTTAGATAGTTGAGGTCAGGATGATTCTTGTATAAATAAACTATCATAGCTTGAAAATAAATATTTTAAAGTTATATACAGTGCACACATATGTAACATTTAGAATTTTAGTAAATGCTAAAGTTGACTAACAGCAATAATTTCATTTATTAAAATTATTCAGATGGTGGGTTCATGAATATTTCTAAGCTAATTATAATATAAAAAAATTTAAATTAACTGAAAGTAATAGTTTCATTTATCAAAATGGTTTCTTACTAATATCTTTGAGTTCCAATAAATATATTATTTTTTAAATATCCTAAATACATAAAAGTCAATATTTAACGATAAGATAAGCAGTTCACAAATTATTTTCTGACATTATCAGTTTATTATTCATCTATTCATCTGATTCTGCTATTATTTCTATTGTATAATAATGTACTGTTGTATTAGTTGCTACAGTTATCACCTTAATCCTTCAGATTTTATGGTTTTTATTGTCATACAACCTAGCCTGCTGGCATGAATTTTGCCAACAAAACACTGACTATACCAAACTATACAACAACACAACTATACCAAAAATGTAGATCAATGGTTATCAAAACTGTACCATTAAAAAATTAGTAATTTGTTTATGTTGCAAAATGTTATGTGTAGAAATGTTAATAACTATGCTACACAAATTATTGTAAATCAAGTTACAATATCTAGATTTTATTTTAGTATCAAACTCTTTTACTGTAGAATTTATATTTTCTATATTAAGAAGAAAATTTTGAATTTTCACTTCTGTGCTCAATGGTTTTAAAACTTTTAAATGTATTTTTGTACTATAGTTTTGTTGATTGAAAAATTGATGATTTGATAATATTTCAATTTATGTTAAGTCTGGTATCAGATCAATAGTAAAAATACTGCTTTTGGGTACCAAAGTTCATGGGTTTGAAACCCACTGCTGACAGGATTGTTCTTGGTTAATAATAAGGTTCATTTGTTTCGCCTCTCTCTCTCAATATTTAAATAAGATTATATAAGTAAATTTTAAAACATTGCTATTCACAACATGTCTCTTATTCTTTTAAATGAAAAATCTTAAATATGAATGATCTTTGAGAATTTTTTTTATAATTAATAAAATGTCTTCTCAAATGCTTGAAAAAAATTATTTGAACAGAGAATGTTTGATGTATAAAAATTGTGATCACGAAGTGGTTATATTCAAAACCTATTTAACCTTATTCAATTAACATTTCTATAATAAAAACTAATAATCAATCATAAATGAGATAAACTTAATTGTAACTTAAATGTTTAAACTAAAATTCCTGGCTAAATAGTGGTATATTTGTGCTTATGTTTTAATTATTTTAATGTATTGTTGAACGATGGCTAAATGGTTAAGACTCTGATTTTCGTTATCGGAGTTTGTAGGTTCGAATCTAACTGTGGCATATATGTTCATAGCGGTTTGGCTTTAAGCAGTAAGTCCCTGTCTCATTAACCCTTATGTAGCAAAAAAAGTACACTGTAGTGCTTCAAACCAAACCATTTTTATGCATAGTTGATCCTTTAGGTTGAGGAAAAATTTCTAGATCTCATAATACTTAATGTATAAGTAATGTTTTATTTCCTCATGAGAGAAATATGTTTCCAATTTCATGTTTGAAATACTGTTATTAACTAACTCTTTGGCTGAAGTAAAATATGCAATTTTTATATAAAAATTTTTATTTTTAGTTTTTACTTCAAGAATTTCACCATACAGCTTTTGTGATAGCAGCAAATAAATTCAAAATATGTGTTATGGCCAGTTCCTCTAATGTTTCTATTGATGACAGTGATGGAGATACAATTAATAGTAGTGTTTTAACTGAAAAGAATGGCTTTAGCAGTGAAACTTCAGTTGATCGATATGGCTTCATTGGTTCCAGAAATCCTAATGGGCAAGTATAATGACATTTTTTTTTCCCAAAATTATAACTTTTCGGAAATGAAGAATGCTTATCATATAGAAGAATATATAAAAGTTCCCTTTTTATATTCAACAAATTTAAGTAATCATATAAGATAAATTCAGTCCTAGATATCTATATGTGGTAGGACAAGGAGCTCCAGCTATTCAATATTTAATGAAATCACTATCCATTTCGTGTCTAGGTAAAATCCTATTTAAAAGCATATATATAGATAAAACTAATATCAGTCCAAACCATTTATTCAAATGAAAATTTAGTTAGGATGCTAATTTTTTTGTAATTATTATCAAATTTTGGTGCCCTTATTCTGGAAATACTTTCATGTTTTGAAGCTTATTACCAGCATGTGTTACTGTTATAGCAAGTTTCAAGGCAAAGTTTCAACAACTGAAAACATGTTGAAATATATTTTGATATGCATCAATGTTCCAAAATAGGAATATGCTAAAATTCACCTTTTTTTTTTTTATTAACTATATATAGTTCTTACAATTGTCTCTAAACATAATTTAATAAATAAATAAAACTTATTGATTTTTGGTTATAATTCAACATTTAAAGGGTTAACCTGTGTTAGATTTATGTTGTCTGAATTATTTGACTTTTAGAATTGTATTTTGAATTAAGATTTATTAAATTGTTTAGTGCTCCAGAATTGCCGCTTGAAGTCTTAAGGCAGAGAGAGCTAAAATGGCTGGAAATGCTAGAAAACTGGGATCTCTTTATGACAAAAAAGTATAAAAAAGTAAGTACATAATATTTTAGTCATTTCTTTTTATTAAATATATTGAGGCTACCTGATATATTTCAACAGAAGTAAATGTGAAATGTATATTTATTAAGGGGAAAAAGTATACAGAGAAAAAAATATTATATAAACTGCATATCAAACGAGAACAAACTTAACTGAAACACAAATTTGTTAAACAGGTGTTTAAAAATAATTTGTTCTGTTGTATTGCCAAATAGTATTTGAATATATACAGTGCTGCTTGTTGGTAACACAGTCTGTGGGTTTGAGTCTTACTGATACAGTGGTTGTCTGTTTAGTTTCGTTTTGAGTGGTAATATATATATATATATATTTTTTTTTTTTTTTGTAAGGGATTGGGATTTTCTAATTAAAACCAATTTTAAACAGCTAAAACATTTGTGTATAGTAAGATTCTCAAATCTGCAACTTCTGGTACAAAGCAAAGCTCTATGCATTCAGCCATAATTTGGTTTATGATATGCATATATGTTTGCAGTTGGGATTTAAGAAGAAAGGCCTGGTCTATTTGAACAAAAATTGACTGTAAAACTCTAACTCTCTCAATCTTAAAATAAATAAATAAAAAGCAGTCATGTTTTTGAAAAATGGTAAAATTAGTTTAATTTATGTGTTGCTTTGATTCAAAGCTCTGGGCAAGATTTCTGGCATAACTTGCTTTTTGGAAATTTGGAGAATTATAGAAATTGATTCTTATCATTTTCATACCATTTTTATATCACCACAGGTGTAAGAACTGTTGCCTTTGTTTTCCTTATCAAGTTGTGCTAATATATATATAAATATATATATTTAAAGATTCAAGAAGCTTGTAATTATTAATCCTTAAAGAGGAAATACCAGTATTTTCATACTTAATTCTGACTGAAATAGATTTATAGTGATTTATGAAAATTTTCTCCTTTTTTTTCTTTTTTACACATTTTTAAAACCATTATTAAAGTCTATAACAGTTGAATATTTAGGGTAAAAGATTCATTTTCCTTACAAGATAGAAAAAAGGTAAAAATTCAAAGCAGTTTTTAATTTACTAATGATTTTTAGTAGCTCATGCATGTCATAATAGGTGACTAAAATGGGTACTCAGCTTCTAGGGATGTAGCTAAATTCCATGCACTTGGAGATTATTATATCAGGAGATTGGTCTTCAAGATTGGGGGTTGGATTTAGAGCTAGTCACCCAGCCCATTAAAAACAATCTGATTCAGAAATCTCTAGAAGTTTAATCTGGTCTGACCAATGGCAATCTATTGCTTCAGATAGAGTCAGATGGATGAAACTGTTAAAGACAGGCTGTAGTGCTGAAGAAGAATGACTTTTAGTTTACATTTGCAAATTTTCTGAAATACATTAAAATTTAATTTATCATTCTTGCTTGTCTGCCAGAAAAAAATTATTAAAATTCATTTAAAATTTTATTTTTGCATAAATTTATAATACATACATGTGTTTCATTCTTTTTGAGGTGAGAGAAAGATGTAGAAAAGGCATACCTCCTGCATTGCGTGCCAGAGCCTGGCAATATCTGTGTGGTGCAAAGTTTTATATGGATAATTATCGTCACAAGTTCACTGTTAGTATACAATTATCAAATAATATTGTATTTCTTTTGTGATATTTTATGTTCATTTTATTCTTTTCTTAGGAAAAAATTATACATTTTTACAGAGATGTGTTTTATGTAGTACTGTTGAACTGTTATTACACCAAACCACCATTATGTTATGACCACCTTATTAATACCATGTAAGATCACCCATTGTGAGGGGGGATTTTTCCTCGGAGAATTCATGCAAATATGTTAGAAGAGTGAAATGTAATGCTTTTGTTAATTTTTGTTTCTTTTTTTCTGTTTTAGTCCCCAAACAGTAAATATATTTTCATTTGTTATTGTGTTTATTTAAATAATTAATGATTCAAAAACTTGATTTTATAAATAAAGTTTTATATTTGTAAATAAGAAAAATCAGAAATGTTTATAAAAGTTTTGTTTGTTGAGGAGGAATTAAAAAAATCATAGTACCCAACATTTAGTTCATAATTTGTCATAAAAAAGTTAGTAAGATAATGAAAACTTATTGATCAAAAGATTTAATCTCTGCTTAAATAAGTCTGATAAGATTTTATAGTTAATTTGGAACAATTTTTCCATGCAATGTTTGAATTTAAGTATGTTTGTACAATTGTTAATTTACAGTACATTGTAATTGTACAGTTTTCTGTATTTAATGAAAATTTTAAAATTGAAATAAAATTGCTTTAAAAGGTTGTTTTTTTATTCTTCTAAATCTCTATAAATATGTAGGAACTTGATAGTGCTGATGGAGATGACAGATGTGTTGAAGATATAAAAAAAGATCTGCACCGTCAATTTCCTTCACATGAAATTTTTGTACATAGTCAAGGTCATGGGTATGTATCTTAATTGTAAAATCAGGAAAAACCTCAAAACATCTTTTAGAATTATTTCTTTTTTGTAAATAGTTTAGTTTTATAATATATATATATATATATATATATATAGCATAATATATTAATGCCAACAATTAATTTGTTCTAATATTTCTTATAATAAAAATTTATTTTGGTTAATTTGCACTATTATTTTAAATTTCAGTTGTGATAAATTTTTGAAATTAAAACTAATATTTTAATAATTTTTTCAGTCAAGCAGATTTATATAGAATATTAAAAGCCTATTCTATCTTCAATCCATCTGTTGGTTACTGTCAAGCTCAAGCACCAATTGCTGCAGCACTTCTGATGCATATGCCTGCTGAACAAGCATTTTGGTGTTTAGTTTCTGTTTGTGAGAAATATCTTCCTGGCTATTATAGTCCAGGCTTGGTAAGAACTATATTTTTTTTAACAATTTGATTACTCTTTCTTCATAACTCTTTTTTATTAATTGTCCACCTGTTAAGTATTTCTGTAGAATTTTCCAAATTTAATCAACAAACTTCTTTTTTTGTATTATTATTGTTAATACAGATAGAAGTTCGTTTTATATATCATCTGTCTGTGTTGTATAAAAGTAAATAAATTTAGTCACTTTTATAGTTTTGTCATTATAGAATGACTAATGAATTCTCTATGTAAATTGCAGACACTGCAGCACTCCTTTTTATCTAGCAATCTCTTATCTTTCTTATTTTGCAGCATTTTCTTTTTTTAATTGGCTACCTACTCCTTTTATTCCCTTTTTTTTTCAACAGTTACAGAGTTATGTAATAGCAGAACAGATAATACACATTGTCAATTTTAGTTATATTTAGGTAATTTTGAGGAAAGTACTTTAAATTCAGTTATTTTACTGAAAAAATTTATTAATCAGGGAATATTGGAGTGCCTTTTTTGTGACCATTGTAATTCCTTGTTAATAAATTTGTACTGAAGCAGTAATAAAGCGGTTTGCCTGCAATTTTCTATCTAATACATTGTTATAACCTTTTATATGATTATACCATACAGTTACAATTATATATATATATTTTGTATATCCAAGACCAACAACATTCTAAATTATTTACCATACTTCTTAAAAAATGCTGTTTTTTTTTTAATTGTTTAACTGCTCCAAAAAAAAAAGCTATATCCTGCACCAAATGAACATATTGGCTGCTACAAAAAGGCTTGAAGGGATTCAACATCCCTGCATTTAACAAAAGTTTGTGAATAATTATTGTCATCGTTCCGAGGCCTTGGAAAGTGTCAGTCATGTAACTATTTTAATTTTTGAGCTGCTACATTCTTTAATCTACCAATTGAACCCCTATTCTGTAGCCGTTTGGAATCATCATAAAGGTTCCAGTTTCATAAACCCTTGTGTAGCACAAGAAAACCGTTGGTTTCAAACCTAACCAAGCAGTTATTATCAGATTCTGGCCGAATCAACAAGATATTGTCACAGATTTGGAATCCCACTTCAGGAATAGTTGTTTGTAGCTATTCTGAAATTGTAGGTCGTAGTTTTAATAGTTCTTGTGAAACAAAAAGGTAGACCATAGTGGACATAGTCTAAACCAAGTGGCTATAAATCTCTAAGTAAATTGGGATACGATCCTGTTGATTCCAGTATCGGCCAATCGTTGCTCAAAAATGTTACTGCTTTCTAAAAATTTTGATAAGTTATTTAGTTTCTTGCATATTTCATACTTAGGTTTTTTTTTTATTGTGCAAATCAAGACATTTTTTATAGTTTAATTTCCTTTTATCCTCCTAAATTTTTTTTTATTTCTGTATCTGAAATTGGGTGATTATTAAAATAACACATCTTGCCATTTAGAGAGGAAAAATTGCTATAGTATTACAAATGTTCACATTTATCTTATATTGATTCTTTTTTTAATTCATATAGGTATTTTTCATGATTAATAATTTTATATGTATTTGATTAATTTATGGAGGTGTCAGAGGAGCAAATGTCTTTAACATATTATCTTGATATAATTTTTAACTTTCCAAATTGGGAAAAAGGGATTTCATACTCTATCATAATGCTAAAGTCATGCTTAATAACCCTTTTACGGCCAGTGAACTGATATATCAGCTCTTACTGGTTCTACTCAAAACTGTCACAGGCTAATTTTTTGACTGACTGTTTAAATTTTCTCAATGACCTTACATAATTCCATGACTTTAAGTCGCAAATACATTTTCAACTTTCAGGAAAAATTACATAACACATAAAAGTATGGACTAGAAATAATTTGAAATCTAGAATCCTGCAAACTTCTTGAAACAGGCCTGGCCTTTGTTTATGCTTTTGAAATGGATTGGTAGTAAGATGGTTAATAAGTTAATAATAGTTGTCAACATGCTGCATTTTAAAAATTAATATCCTGTTGTATTTTATACAATTATAATCTTTATTATAATTTTATTTTTACAATCTTATAAAGAAACGACATAATCTTTTTTACATCTTACTTTTTAGGAAGCTATTCAAATAGATGGAGAAATTTTATTTGGCTTGTTGAAAAAAGTTGCACCTAATGTCCATAAACATTTGGTAAATTATTCTCTTATGACTCTGAATATTCTGTAAATAGTTACATTAATTTAAAATATTGATAGAATCTTCTTAATCATATTTTATTGCAGTTAAAAAAAAATCAAAGTTTTGTTTGATTGATTGTTATTTTAAAATGTGTGAAGTTCTTACTGTTGTTATTTGTTTTTAGTAGTACTGAAAATAATTTTACCTGATTCATGTGTAAAAATAGTCTTTAACAAGTAATCTGCAATTGCAGAACTTTTAAAAACATTTTTAAACTTTTAAAGTGTAAAGAATTGTCCATTTTCCTTTTCTGTATTTTTTATTCAGTGTAGTTAACAGTTTGTGCTTGATAATTCATTCTTCATTATATTGTAAGAAATGTAAATTCAATTACTTCCAACAATCAATATGTCTCAAACCTTTTAAGAACTTTACTCGTTAATTTATTTCATTCTCATATCTGTTTGCTGTTGGATTAAAGAATTTGACTTCTTTTCGTACATGTTAATCATTAATTTAACTAGTTTTTCATGCTTTCATATTCTTGATTATTAATACTATACTCTAAATTTTCCACTTTCCTTTTATCACAAAAAAGTAAAAAGTGAAAGATGCAATTTATAATTTGAAATAGATGAGATAGAATTATTCACAGTAATGCAATATATGTCCGTTTTGAAATTTTGGCCATGTTTAACTTTTTTGCTTAATTTTATGCACATGCATAAAAAAAGGCTTTACCTTCTTTTTAATTTTTAGTAGATGAACATAAATATATCTTTCTTACAGAAGATTGATTTATCTTCTGATACATTTAAATTTTACTTTATGTTTGGAATCTGAAACTTTAATCATTGGGACCAGCAATTTTCAAAATGAAATTTCTGATTTCTTTTTGTCTTGTTCTTTTTAACTTTGTGATTGTTAAAACAGCACTTAATATTTCATTTAAGACCACTTTTTATCAAGATTTTTTTTTGTAGCCCCAGATATTAAACGTGAAATAACAATGCAAAAATATTTTTCCCAAAATTATTTCAATGGTAAACAATATGTATGTGCAAAGGATATGTCTCAGGTATATAGAAAATCATAATTGAATGAGACAGATGCCCTCTTGTATCAAATTCTTGAACCAAAATAACATAAATTTTTGTGCAAAATTTTATGCTGTTACAAATAAATCATCTTCAATGTCAAATGCTGTTTGGATTTAATAAGCAAAACTGGAAAGTTGATTCACATAATTATGGCGTACAGAGCAACACAAAAATATTAAATGTAATGTTTCTTTAAATTTGTGCTGAAATGGAATTTTTCTCAACCCCATCATTTTGTTTAGTGACACCATTTGAAATCATGACCTATAGTTTGAAAAGCATTCGATTGATAGAAAGTTTTGATATATTTTTTGACGTTATCATTTGGAGCTCAAATATTTAAACATGAAAAAAATATTTTATATACTTATGAATCATGTTGTACAGCTTTTATTTTTCTATTTAATTTTGTTTAATTCCAAAAAAATCATAATTGGACCTATTTTTTGGTTTATTTACTTATTTATTTTTTGTTACAGAAAAAACAGAGAGTTGAACCCATTTTGTACATGACTGAGTGGTTTATGTGTGCATTTTCTCGCACTTTGCCATGGGCAGCTGTTTTAAGAGTTTGGGATATGTTCTTATGTGAGGGTTAGTAAACATCTATTTTTTCTATATATGTTTATTGCATTATTTTGTGCTTTTTAGGTTAAGACCTTATCTTCTCACTCGTTTTGTAAATGTATGCTATAATGTATACTTAAGCAATTTTGTTGCTAAAGTTAAATTGCACTTAAAGAATACATTTATACTATATTGTATGTTTTTGTTTATTCATTTAATTTTAGAATTTTTTTTTTCTCCTTTAGTATAAAATTTTTGTATTCTAAGAAGGTTCTCAATATTGGATTTGTTAATAATTTAGTAATGCAAAGAGTATTAATTTTCACACTAAATTCAATTTAATACTAGCTACTATTAATCAGATAATTAATATCATTTTTATAATTAAACATTTTTGATGATTAATCTCATTTTGATATGCTTCCATTTATAATTTTGTAATGTAACAAATCATTTGAAATGCATTAAAGAGTATTTTTAAAAGCATTTTTTAAAAATTTTGAACTTTATTCGTGGAAAGACTCATTTTGTATGTATTATTAAAAGCAAATTAAACTGGCAGGTGTTAAAATATGTATATATAGTGCTGTTGTGCTTGACCAGAAAAGTTGCCATCAGCAGGACACCTGAAAAGGAATAAGACTAGAGAGAGATTGCTTCTCTTGTCTAAGAATCAAAGGTTTCAAAATCTTTTGAAACTGGGCCTGGTTGTAGAAAGTGAGCACTCCTTTCTGCAGTCATGAAAAAATTTAAATTGACTGTTCCAATTCTTAATTAAACCAAGTCTTCCTGACTTTATCAGGAGCAGCATTCTGTAAATACCGATAACTTTTTTTTTTTGTGTGTGTGTTGATAAATTTTCTCTAGTAATTTAATAATTTAAATAATTTAAAACTAGATTTATTATTATAGGTATTAGTATGGCTGTGTCACATTTGGCCACAGATATCGTCTATTAAATGAAATTTACAAGTGAAAGTTGACTCAAAATTCCATGTCAAAGTGCAAACCATTCAGATTACAGTGGAATTAAGCTGGCAAAATTTAACTAAAAATTACCCATTTTTATATCATTGGATTGTGAAACGCAACTTAATATAAGAATCAAAGATGTTTTAATATCCAACACTTTATAATTAATATAATTATGACAACAGACAATTTTGTTATTACTAATAACAACTTAAACTTATTTTAAAACAAAATTTCTTTAATTTTATAAGTATTTGAAACATTTTAGTTGCATTTTTAATCATCACATATGTTCTAAATTTATAGTAATATACATTGTAGAGTATATAATTAAAGTTAGTCAAATTAATGTATTTATAATAGCAAAGATCTATCCTTTTTTGATATTTAGAGAATTATGCATATTTTGTACAGAAAAAATGGATATTTTAACTTATTTTTTTCAAACTGTATTTCCAGCAATAGCTTACAGTAACAAGTTATACTCTAAAGCTAAAAAAGCATCCTAATAAAAATGACCCTTTTATAACATAGCAGTTATGTATGGAGCATTTACAGTAATGCTGCATTTAAAATAATTATTAATAATTTTTAAAATTAGTAAGATTTTATCTTGGATTTGTAAACAATTTCTCAGAAATACTGATATTTAAATTAGCAGATTAATTTTGAAAGTCCACAATTCCCATAAGCAAAAAAAAGTATATATGATATGATACATGCTGAAACTTCTTAAAAAATTAACACAAATAAAGATTTTTCATTTCTATTTGTAGTTTAATCTCAATTTATCCACACTTCATTGTTTTCCTTCAATTTGAATTAAGTGCTATTAAACTCATACTAGTTAAACACAAAGTAGATTTTAATCTAAATGTCAGTTTATTTTTTTTAAAAAAAGGCAATTTGGATTAATGAAAAAAGTATAAAAAATTTTATTATTTCTCAAATTTATTTCAAAGCTATAGATATTCATATTGCTTCCTAAAATATGATTATTTCTTAACAAAAGATTAGCAATAATTTTATTAAGTAACCTAAAACTATTTTTCATACCTATATAATAAAATTAAATCTCTTACCAATATAATTCCTTTGTAGACTATTTGATAACATGATTTTTTTTATTTTTAAAGTTTTAATCACTAATTTTATGTTTCAGGAATAAAAGTTTTATTCAAAGTAGCTTTGGTGATACTAAAAAATGTTTTTGCAAGTCAAGAAACTTTAAAGAACTGCCCATCTATGTATGAAACATTAGAGTGTTTGCGTCATATTCCTTCAGAATTCTTACAAGAGGATTTTCTGATTAACCAGGTAATCTTATAGTGTCTTTTCAAATACTTTTTACTTCCTTGTACAAAGTAAAGGAAGTATTATATTCATGAAAAATTTCAATGTTCAGATTTCAACAGAACTCATTTTGACCATTCCTGAATAAATTATAAACAAGTTTTAGTGTATCATCTGCATGTACTTGCAAGGACACTAAATATTGTACTACTTTAGTAACAACAGCTGTACGTAGGTATGTATTTTGCCCAAGTCAAAAATGATAGGCCATAGAAGATCAAAATTTTGTATTTAAGACTGTTATAACACCTAGTGTTCACTTTCCCTTTTGATTGCAATCTGCATTCTTTATATAATTAAATTTTCAATATAGCATTTAATAACACTATCAGACATAACGTAAAAGTAGCTGTAAAATGCTAAAATTTTGCATTTAGGATTATTATAACTCTAGTTTTGTTCCTGTATTTTTTTTATTGCCGTCCACACTCTAAAAATCTCACTGTAACAACCATTAACACTACTGATATACAACAATAAAAACATAAAGGTATCAAATATTCATATGCAGTAATTACAATGCTTTTTATACAATTGAAACAATGCTTTTAAAGTAAATTTTTAGAAAATAAAATAAAAATCTGTTATAAATAATTGTGAATTTTTTATTTCCTATTGCTTCTTGCTACAGAGTAAAAGAAGTATTGTAATTTGCAAAAAAATTTAGTTTAAAATAAAATTGCAATATAATGAATATTGTTACAGGTTTCTGTAATATGGCAGTATTTGAGTTCTACTTAGAAAACACCATTACCTCAAGAAATGAAATTAACTTCAAATTTTAAAAATAACATACAAATGATAATTCTAATGATGCATCATATAAAATTAAAAAAATTATGATATAATAGGCATGCAATAAAGCCACGTTGTGTCCATCAAATTTTTTTTTTCCTTCAGTGTTTTTAAAAAGAGTAATTTTTTTCATTCACTGTGTTAAACAGTTGGCTTGCTAAAAATATGCAGATAATTTTGTTACAAGGTGCAAGATATAGGTTCTGTATTAATAGTATAGTTTCTTAATTTGTCCTTTAATACACTAAAGTGCCACTGAATTAGGGATACCTACTTGGTAACAAGTTGGGCCTCCCCTTGCATTGATAGCAACTGCTACATGAGGCATAGATTCAACAAGTTTCTGGAAACGTTCCATGTTAATGGCTTGACAAATATTAGCTAAATCTGTTTATAATACAGTAAGGTTAGTTGGTGCTGTGTGATGGCCTTTCATGCCTTGTTCCAAAACATCCCAAAGATGCTCAATAGGATTTAAATCTGGGCTTCTAGGTGGCCAATTTATTACAGAAAAGTCAGAGGAATGCTCAACCAATCAGCTAGTAGCCAACCTGGACTTGTGAGAGGTACAGTTATCTCCATTACCATGCTGGGTAACTCCATTACCATGCTGGGTAACAGAACAGCTTAAATGGATGGAGGTGATCAGTTAGCAACTCTGCATGCCGAATTGCATTGAAGGAGGTTGGTACATGCACCTAAGATCCCAAACAGTACCTAAAAAAAAAACCCAGACCTTGATTGAGTCACCATGCTCTTGTGCAGTTCCAACCTGGTATGCAGGATCTATGGTTTCATAAGTCTGACACCATATCCCTATGGTGTTAAGTAGTCTGAATTGAGACTCATCACTCCATGCTACTCATTTCCAGTCTTTTACACTCCAGTCTCTGTGCTCTCTGGACCAGGTAAGACATGCAGCCTGATGGCAAGCATAGTGCAATGGTACTCTGATAAGTCGACAGCTCCCGAAACCTATATGGTAAAACTAGCATTGCACAGTCCATTTACTGACTTTACGACTGGCACCATCATTCAACTGGATGGTAATTTGAACTATTGTTTCGCTGCACTGGCTATGTACAATATACCTGAGCCATATCTCATCATGCTCTCAAGGCTAACCTTTGTTTACAGTTTGTCGGTAGTTTTTTTTCCTACCATCTATGTATTCTTGGTATACTCTTGACACTGTCAACTTTGAAAATCCTAGCTGTCTGACAATTTTGGACATTGATTGGCCTATGCATCATGAACCAACGAGTTGTATAAATCAGGCAGTTTACCCATACTGGCTATTTCAACAACTAATTCAAACAACCATAGTATGTGCTATAGATGCAGTACATGCTATACATGCAGTTAGCATAGTGCGTGTTAGACTTAAATGGATAGTAGAGTGTAGTCTTGTTAAGCCTATTAACAGCGTAATGCCAGACATGTCTTTTAGCACAGTGGAAGACTTCTAATCTGTAGAACAGTACAATGAAGAATAAACAAAGTTTTTACTTTAGAGCATGAAATTTGTTGATGACTTAAAGAAGCTCCATGGACACAAAGAATGAAATATTTACAATGCAAACATATTAATAAACTAACTCTGTCATGTCCATCTATAGAACAAACTTAAAGCAACAAAAACAAAACGCTAATGTAACATAATGCAAAGATAACAGAAGCATCTCAAGAATATACAAATAATTAATTATGCATGCAACATTTCTACACAATTGTTACAAAAATATGTTGCCAAACATGAATACAGAAACATTTTTTATCAATATATAAAAATATCACTTTCCATAAACAATTACTTTATGATAATGACATCATTTCAGACCAATGACTTTAATAACTGTGACGTAATTTCACATTGTTAAACCACGAAATTCGTGGTTTGTTTACACATTTACTGGAGATAGAAATGTTAAACTTTTGACTTGGGAAGTGATAAAACTCAGCATGTCATTTTCAAAAACAATGATGCAAGTTATTTTTATTTACTCTAAATTTAATTTAAGTGAGAATGACCAACAGTGCCCTCACTTTTGCATAAATGATGTGCAATGCTATACAATTTACATAGCCCTTGCTATCCCTAATTCAGTGGCAGTTCAGTATATAAACATTTGTAGTTGTCAAAAGTCTTCAGATTTTTAAATCTTACATATCTGGGATTCTTTAATGAATTTTCACTATTGATTCATAATTGGAATCTAAGGGAGTAATTTTCATTTGAGAAAGTAAAATAAGTGAAAAATAATACAATTTTTTTAAAACAAAAATATTGATGTGAATGGGTTTTTGGATTAAATTTTAAATAATTCTTTATATATATATATATATATAAACAGTTTTATCAAGTTTATATTTTTTTAAGTAAAAAAAATACTAAGCTACATTTTAAATTATTGTATATTAGAAGATAATTTTTAAATTTTATAAATAACAGTTAGACTATATTTTAGAAAATGCTAATGATATTATTTTTCATGTTTTGAAGGTTTTAAAACTTAATGTCAGTGAGCATGATATGGAAAAAGAGCACCAAAAGCAGATTTCTACACGCAGAAAGCTTAAAGAGCAACAAATTTTACAAGACCATATGAATGGCACTGTAAAAAAGTCTAAAAGTCATCGTAACAAGGATTGAAAGTAATTCAAAGATAGTTTTAAAATTTCTGAATTATTGTTGAAATCTTTGTACAGTAAAATATACATATATACATTTTGTAAATGTAATAATTTGAGAAAGTTTTATTAATGCTTTTGTTACTTTTCTGTCATAAAATAAGGGTGTGTTTCTTGTTGCTGTTAAGCTTATTATACCAACATTAAATTTTTGTAACTAAGATCTTTTATGATTAATGAAAGGTTTTAGCATTCTGTTAAAAATTCTCTTATTACGAAACTGCTGTAAAATAGCTTTTGACAATCATTAAAGCTGAAATTGCATTTTAATTTATTGGCTTTTATTATTTAAATTTTAATTGTATCTATCACTATATTAAGTAGTCTTTCATTTCTTTGGTTATATGTAGTTTAAGATATGAAAATTTTATCTTAAGCTTTGTTTTGTTTTTGTTTAAAATTTTTGTTACATAACATATACAAAGAATCTGTTTCATTTTGAATACCACAAAAAATTAATCTGTGATCAAAATGTTGCCAACATAAAAGTATTATTTCTGCTTACTAAATATTTATCAATAAAAAGTTGTGTATTTTATGTATTAATATGAAAGAACTTTGTATGTTTTCAGTTTAATTTTAGATTATTTATTATGTTTATTCATGAATTATGATTCATCTCAGCTTTTTCGTTATTTACTGTACATATTTACCATGCACAATAAGTTCTTTATTACACCAAGTATATTGCTATCAATTCAGAGAATCTTTATGTAGCATTTATGGCATGGATTATTATTTAAATTTTTTTTTTAAATTTGAATAGTGAAAAAACTGCAATAACATAGTCAAGTTTCTTTAGTAGGTTGTATGTAAAATCATTTTTATGCATGTGATACCTTTTGTACCATATTTTTATTTTATAAGTTGAAACCTTGTTATTTATCAGTAAGTTTTTATTTATTGTTATTCATTTTGCCACTTGCACAGACCATAAATTTGATGACCACTCATCTCAGGAAGTGTTTGTTGGCAAATAGTTTATGTATAGTCACTTTTTCCTATTTCCTTTATATTGTTTTTCATTGATTTATTTGTCTTGTGAAAATATATTTTTCATTTTTAATTGTTCTTTAGTTAAGTATGATTATTAGCTTTATAAACAAATTGTAGCATTTGTCTGTATCTTGTTGAAATATTTTTTTTTTCCTTGAGGAAAAGGAAAGATTAATTTATGAAAATATTTTTAAATTTTTTTTACTTATTAAGAAAATAATTATATAAATTTTTAACTCTCTAAATTAGCTTAAATTTTACTTAAAGTAAAAAAAAAAGGACTTGAAATTGAGACAATAGAAAATAATTTTTCTTTAGCTATGTGTTGATAGCTGAATTTAATGTACAAGAGTTACAGTTGTTATTTATATCATAAAATAACAATCAGTTGCACAATTTTAACTGCAGAATTTTATGTTGAATAATACAGAATGCATAAATTGTGTGCTTTGTCCAAGGAATTGATGTAACAGTGGTAACACTGAATACTTTAATTAGTAATTTTTCATTATAGACCATAATCATTTATCAGTATTTTTAAAAAATATTTTTTCATTAATGAAGAAAATTATTAATGGTTCCCTACTTGCTATGAGGTGCATAAATCACTTCCATGGTTTTTAGCAGAGAGAGGGGTAAATAACAACTTTTTTTGTTGTTCTTGTTAAAGCAAGCCTTAGTAAATTTCAGGCTTTGATTGATAGATGTCATGCTATTTGCTTTCTGTGGGCTAGATTGTTCTCAAAATGTCCTGGAAACAATTGTCAAACAGTGTTTTTGTTCCCTGGCAAAGTTAGATAATAGATTTGTTTTTAAAATTTATTTGTCTAATTTTAAAAATTTGTCTTTATTTGTCAATATTTTATTAACTTTTAAAATATTGTTAGTTAAATTCAGAAAGACTTTATTTGTCCAACAGTGCTTTGAATTATAGTATGAAAGATTTCAGTCTAATTTACTAAAAGTAAATTATCCATATCTTAAGCGTGTAAGGTATAACATGAAAAACTAGTTTTTGTATAATTACTCTACATACCAAAATTGTTTTAATAGAACTGTAATTTATGTGCCTATTGCTGGCATAAGATCAGGATTGTTTGTTCAGTAAAGTGGTTGTGTGGCTCATGTGTATGCATTATTTTCATATGCATGCATTCAAAAAGCATTCCATATTTCAAAATGTGCAAATTAATTTATTGAATTAATGAAATGAAGTATTTTAGTATAATGTACCTAATAGTTTGTTCTCAGTCATATGCTATATGTTTTAGTTGATAATTCATAAGTTAAGAGTTGTTGATTTTATTTTGAATTGTAATCCTTTATATAGTCAACTCTTGATATCTTGACTTTGTTTATCTCAATTTTCCTCTAATCTCAAAGTTTTTTGAAAGTCTTGAACATCAATATAATTCAATAGAAATTTTTTCTCATTTTTATATTTTCTCCACTTATCTTAATGCTTCAAGGAGCCTTTGTATGTCGAACTTTTTTTATAAATAAGTTGAATGGATAATTAATCAGAGAATTCTGATCATGACTTCCATATTTGTGTTTTGGAAGATATATGAATGATTAAGTCTTTGTTGAAATGATATTTCTTTGAAAACTATTTCTGATTGTTTTGTGAAGTGTATATTTTTTACATCTCATGCACAACTTTTAATGGAGGTTAATTTATTCTGGGATGTCATGAAACTGAGTATACTGATACGAGTAAATGAGTATACTGATACATGTGCTTAACTTTTCTTATTTAGAAAGTGTATGAACCACTAAATTTTTACTATTTTGAAATCTTAAATATTCATATTTTTTAGGAACATTTTCCCTATTTTTTAATTTTTCACTCCTGTGTTCCCTTCTATATTTTGACTCATTTTGAGGCCTGCGTGAAATCAAATATTAGTTATATGATATCAGTATTCCAGCAATGATATCAAAAGATATAATTAACACCTTATATGAAAATTATTCAGTTATTTTTTTAAATTAAAGTATGACAAGAAATTTATTTTTATAAATATTACATATTGTTTTTTATGTACCACTATCATTATTCTATAACCTGTTTATGGATTTATAAGAAAGTTTTTCCTTTAATCAGGGGTGATATGCTCTGGGGATGCTGCAGAATTCCATGTTTTTTCAATTATCTCTCTTGGTATTTAAATAATCATGTCTTCTGGGGTGAAAACTTCTACCCTGGTAGTTTGAATTCAAAGAAGCAAAAAAATTATTAAAATAAATTAAAAAGGTTTGACCTTCAAACTGGTGTAGATTGATTTGCTTAGCATTGCAAGGATGTATTCTCACAACTCTTGTGCGTGTTTAGGGGGGATGTATTGAAGGTATATTTCAGTGGTCAGAACAAAGAAGATATATACAATTATAAGGGAAAGATTTCTGATGGCTAATATCTGTTTGATGTGAAACTTAGCAAGTTCAAAGAGAGAATAAATTTAAAATTCAAATCATTCTAGTATGACTCGTTTCAATTTTGGGTTTCAGCTTCAGTTCAATTCCCTACAATTTGTTTTTCTTCTCTCCTAATGCCAAACGAGCTAAAATCAGCATTTATTCTACTGATTCTACTTTTCAGTATTGAAGGTCATGGACTCGGATCCCTCTGCTAACACCGATGTTCAGTGTTTGGATTTGGTTCGTGTTCTTACTAGTCCTCATACATCATAAATAAAATGTATTATGTATTCAAGATTTAAAAATTCAATTCTAAGAAGGCCAATTTTTTTTCAACTTCTAAGAGTGAGATTCACCAAAAGAAGTTTGGTAAACTTTTCCTTTTTGTTAAAATTAAAATCACTGCTTGAAATTTACTAACAAAACATTAAATCTAATATTATGAACATGCAATTATTTTTTTTTTTTTTTTTTAGTTCCAGTTTTTTGATTATGAATGATATAAATTTCAGGGTTTTTTTTTTTTTAATTTATGGGCACAATCACTCCTGCTTATTATAACTCTTATAGCATATATTTGCCGTAACAGTAAATATCTCAGAATAAAATTATGCATGTGTTTTTTCAATCTCCTATATTCTTGGTTTCAAGAGTTGACTAATATATATTCAAGCTCCATATTAATCTGATCTAGTTATATGCATTTGAGTCATAATTTTGTTTTATTTCTGTATGTAATATTTTACTCCTATTTCATTTTTACTTTTTCACAGAGTTCTTTATTTTATATTTTGCAGCTATCATTTTTGTAACTTTCATTTTAGTTTTAGAAGCATATGTTTCCTTAAACATAGTAGATATTTATATGACTTTTTACAGTCTTAAGTTCAGAAAATGGTTAAATTAGATTGTTGTCTCATTTTTTATTATTGGTGAATAAAATTAATTTTATTATGTATTTGAATATTTATTATTGTAAATTGTTTGCATTTTTGGACAATTGAATACATTTGGAGTGTTAAATGACTTTGATTGTTTGTATTTATTTTTAAATTTTATATAAAAAGTGTAATTCGACTCATAGTAAATGATTTATATTTATGTGCCACAGATTTAAATAAATTTTAAAAATTGTTATAAAATTAAAGTTTCATTTTTATAAGTAGACATTTTATGGTATCTATTTCAGTGAAGGCTGCTTAATTTTGTTTACATTTCTTTCAATGGTGGTATTTAATTTAGAATTTTCTAAAATTAGTAATATTTAATTTTATAGAGAATTGTTTAATTTTCCACAAAATATAGTTAATGACAATAACAAATTTTCATGCTTATATAAGAGTCTAGTTTTATAATACTGTTATTAAAAGTGTGCCAGAATGTGCCTATTATATTAATGCTTATATTTTTCAAGACTTTAGGCACTGATATCTGAAACTGAATGCCATCATTGTAGCATAGTCTTATGCCTTTTTATGTATAATTCTTAAAAAGTTCAAAACATTTTAGAAAGCATTTTTCTTTTTGCTGTGCTGAAGTTAAGTTCAGTATTATGAATGTTGTTCCTGGTTATATTTTTGTATTTGTACATATGCCATTGCAAATAAAACTATTAATGTTCTAAGGAGAATTTTTTTCCCTCTCAACATGAAGAGATATGACTTAGAAGTAATTTAAATAATAAACTGTATAATTGGAGAACTTGACAATGAACTTTTATACATAGTTTTTTTAAAAAATGTAAGATTACTAATCAGAATAAGAGTACTCATAGCATCAACTTTGGGAAAATTTAAAAAAATATGTATGTAACACCATCTTTTACCTTCGATTTAGTAGTCAAGCTTAGTTTTTCTATTTTAGATGAAATTCACTTGGATATTTGAACGGTAATGCAACCAAATATACTCTTTATTCTTCCCTCTCTTGGAAAAAGACATTAGGTTGAGATACATCAAGATTTATCATACAACTATTAGTATCTTTTGGGATGTTTATAGACATTTTGAATTTCATAGTAATATCCACAATAACATATTTAGTATTGCAATTTGAATTTTTAGTCACCAGATTTAGATTCATATTGGGCAACTTCTAGTGTAGGGAAAGAAATATACCAATTAATGGGGATTATTATCAGAAATAGATTCCACATACTTTCAAAGGTGCTTTTTCTGCCCATTTTTAACTCTTCACAACTTTTTATTGAGCTTTAAGTAAAAAACAAACAAACTATGAAATAATTATTAAGATTAAAATGGTAATTAAATACTTTTAAAGCTAATTTAACAAATGTTATAAAGTTGATATAAAATGTTATTTACTGTAGTTAACTTGAGTTTAAAAAGTAGCAAAAATTGAACTTTTTTTTTTTTTAATTTGCCCTTTTCTCTCTACGTAGAAGCATGATACTGTTAATTTAGAATAATTTGTTTACAAAATGTTTAGTTTGGAGCACAGGGTCTACTGTTTAAGGTTAATTCTGAATGTCTATGAACATTCATGGCAACAGAGGAATTTGAACTCACCAACTCCAAAACCACAGTAGTGCTGTCATTTGACTTGTTTACGAAAGAGAAAAACTTTCATTAAACAGGTGGAAAATATAACACTGACTTTAAGTGGATAATTGACCAATCCATTAAAATAGCATTTTTTACAAATAGAATACTGTAAGCCTGAAATTTTATTTTTGTGATCTGTAATTTCAAGACGAATTTAAATTTATTTAGTAAAAAGAAAATACTGAATTGTATGTTTGTGTCTTGTTAACAAATTTTTAAAAACTTAAGAGAAGAGAAAGATTATTCTTTTTGTCTTTTGCAAATATTTATTTTTTGTTCTGTAATATAACAATAACATGTGTGTAAAAGAAATAGATTTGTATGTGATTCTTAATCCCTTTATCCTAAACAGCTGGGAAAGCGTTTTCATCTAAATTTGTACCATACAATCCAATAATGTTCAATATCTGAAGTATTGGAAGTTTCAATGAAAAATTCTAAAATCCTGGAAATGGAGAAACACTCTTTACATGAACAGAAACTGTGCATATCCTTGATGCTTCAAATTCTAAAAGGATTAAAAGAAAAAGAGTTAAAACAAGAGTGTAATTTAAGTACATAATTTTATGAACTTTGTAAACATTCATATAAAAAAATGAATTTGTGACATATCAGTTTATATAATACTATATTCTATTGACAACTTTAAACTGCAAAAGTTTTTCAGCTATAAAAGTTAATAGGTTTTAACACTAGAATATACAGAATGATCGTTTTGACTGCAAGTACACTTTTAAAAAATGGCTATATGAGCTCACTGAGCTTTCATGGATTTTATTACTTTTTTGAGATTTCAAAATGCAAACCACCTTTTTTACCCCAATATTTTATAATAATTGTATAAATGTGTATAGTTTTTTTAGGTAACTAAAACCATTGGTTGTGTAAAGATTATAATCTAATTTTAATTAAATAATACAGGGATGAGCAATCCACAGGCTGTTTGTAGCTTGTGAAGGAATTTTGTGCCACCCATGTACACCTAATAACAATGAAAATATTTTACAGTTGGACTATCTATATAGGCATTAACATATATTTACAAATGATGATGTTTATCCATATACATGAAAAAGGAATTAAATTGAATGAATGAATCGTTTAACTATAAACCACAGACATATCATTAAAATATACCCTGTTCCACATAATTAAGAATATTGGAAGGAATAGAAACAATTAACCAAAATTGAAATAGAACATAAACTGTTTTTATTTATTAAGAAAAATAGTATTATGCTATTTTAGATAGTTCTATTAATTAACTGTGAAAATAAATTTTTATTTTAAATATCTCTTATTTAATCTTTAGATGTTAAATACAGAAGCAAAAATATGATTTTCTTCAAAAAATATAGGAAATCATAGCAGCACATGTGTCATTGCCTTCATTGGCTAAAAGATTGCCTAACACTGATTTAGAGTGGATAATACTCATATTTGAGTTGAATAGCTTGCTTACACATTTCATCCTATCTAATATATCAAATGTATAAAAGTTTATTCTCTTAATTTTGGTTTTGATCAAAAAGGTATGTTTTATGGTATGAAAGTATGAAATGAATGATATGTTATGGTATGAAGGTAAAAGTATCAAATATGAAACACACAATTAAATTTGGTTACTATTAAATATTTTCAATGTATGAGAATAACTTACTGGAACATTCAACAAGGGAAAAAAGAGTACTTACTTGTAATGTGTGTTTAGCTCCAAAAAGCTCTAATAATTTAAACCTTATTGCAGAGGTAATATCTACAAGTGAGCAATATTTTTCAGCTAAAACTAGTTTTGAAAGCTAATGGTGATTTGGTCCATTGTCATTTTTATTTTTCAATTCACTTTCAATGTCACATATAGAATCATAGACACCTTCAACATCTAAATCTTTATTCTTCTCATTCTTTAATGATGCAGCAATAGTTAATGCACTTTTTAAACTATTTGCATGCTGAAAACAAAATAAAATAAAATTAACGAGGTGTTTTTATTTCTCTTTGAAATAGAAACATAATTATGTGTTATAAAGTTTTGTGATTTCTCTTTCCGAAACATTTAGTCAAAACTCATTTAAATTTCTATCTACATTTTTTTAAAAGTAATTTTTTAAATATTGTAAGAAAATATTGGAACAATAAATCATTACAGTCTGTATATATATATATATATATATATATGCAGATCCAGGTTACTACTACATAGTAGTAGTAATTCAATATTTGACAGCACTGCTGTTTTTAACATTTTTTTTGCTTGTGATATAACTTTTATTGGTTATTCCCCGAATTTGAATACTATTTAAAATGTTAACTGCAACAGTATAAAATGCAAATACTCTATCCATACTTTTGAAGAAATCCAGAAAGGTCTATTTTATGAAAACTTTGACGATATGATTAGAAAATTGAAATTACTTCTTCAAAACTCATGATTCACTTACTTAACGCTGTCTTTGAATTTCACTTTATAACAGAAGTGGAAAAAATATGCATTTATAGCTCCGTAAAATTTCATCTATTTTTTTACATTTTATATAAATTATGCATCTTAAATTTAAACACATTTCTCAAAGTATTGAATAATTATCAAATTTATTAAAATTTTATTCTACTATGCATAACAATTACAGCTATTAATTATATTAAATACAGAGTAAAAAATAAGCAATAGCTCATGAAAATTTACATAACATATACCTACTACTAACAAAACAATCAGGGTTTTGGTGATGATATAAAGCCAGTGGCATGGGAGAACACCAGAAAAAGAAAGATTCAAAATTTTTGCATTGAAAAGACGTTAAAACTTAAAATCTTTACTTAAGAAAAATAATGATCGAAATATGTCTAACTTTTCTGTGTTTAACAGTCAATAATAAATTTTTTACTATATTTAAACTTTGAATCAAATTTTGTAGCAAAAATGTACTATATTTAAATACTCTAATTCATACATATCAAGTTTGTAATAAAAAATACAGAATTTCTAGACCAAATTTGAAGATTAAGAAAAAAAATAACACAGTCAGATGTTTAAAGATGGCTCAAAGAAATTTTCTATAAACGAAATTGCCTCTAAAATCTAGTAAATAAGTATAAAACATTAGAATGAATATTTTTAAACCAGTACTCTATCGCATAATTCAATTAATTTTTTCATGATTTATCATTTTCATAGCTATTGCTCATTAACCCATCCACTGACCACTCTCCCCACTCTTTCTCCTTTCAAAGCAGTCACCTCTTTTGTTAATTCCAGACCGAATTTGTCATACCATTCAAGAGCTGCCCATTTAAAAGTTGTCAGGCTACTTTTATGCTATTTTCCCTGCAAGGTAGTGGAGTTCTGTGACACAAAGTTGTTTTTTTAACTATAATTGCTTTGCAATGATTCTTTTCTCCTCAGAAATGTTTCTAAAATATTCATACAGAAAATAGTACATATTTAATTTTTAATTTTTTGAAAAAATTTTTGTCTTTTAGGTAATATTAAAAAAATATTGCTTTTCATTAAAAATCCCCAGCACAAATTGAAGAATATCTGTTCTTAATTTTATATATGTAATTAAAATAGAATGAGATAAATTACAACGTGGGTCAAACTTATAATTTGTCCTGGATTCCCAAACTAATCTGGGAGAGATAAATAACAATATGCGCTTTGTAATGATATTTCTCACAGAAATATACAAAGCTGAAGTAAAATAGAGGGAAAGCACTAATTAAGTACAAAATTATGTATAAAAAGAAGGTTTAATATAATGGAACATAAAAAGAGCTCGTAGTGTGTATTTTAGGGAGGAGGAGGGGGAACAATATTGCACAGGGCCCAGTTTTAGCCTCCCCATCCCTTAACTTTCCTTAATCCTATACTATAATACGAGGAATGGTTGTCAAGTCGAAAATCGCCCCAGAATTAATAAACTGTAGTAAACTTAGGGATCTGGGGTTTTTGGTCACGAGGAATCGATTGGCGCCGGTTTTGAAGCACTACCGTCGAGCAGTTCGGAGTTACAGATAGGGCCATTTTTGGCTTACGCCCCTTATATACAGCCAAAGGAACATGATGTCAGAATATGCGAATTTCGTGTGAAAATTGGTATCCGGGAGTTTTTGGCCATGAGGAATCGATTGGTGCCGGTTTTGACGCGCTAAGGTCACGTAGTTCGGCGCTACAGATAGGGCCGTTTTCAAACCCCCGGTGAGGGCAAACTTTTTTCTCATGCGTTTAAGTCAAGTGAAAATTGGTACCCAAGAACGCTCTGTCGATCCCCCATCGAAGTGACCGGTCTATGGGTTAAGCTTTTCAAAAGTGAACAAAATATTTAAAATCCATTAAAAAAATTATATAATTTATCCATAACATTTAGAGTAAAAGAGTATAATTAAATAAAGAGTGTTTAAACATGAGCCATGGTTGCTCAGGCAGCAATCTCGTAACCAGAAGGTTGTAGGATTGAGGCTCAACCCGGCTAAAGATCCACGGTGTTTGTTAATGGTAGAAAGAGCACATTTAATAGGTTTGTTGTCACAATGTTCTTCAAGTTTCCAAGTGATGCCGCTTGAAAGTGGCAGGCCAAGCCTAAGCGGTCTTCTGTTTCATCCCTGCTTTTAAATTATATAGACCCACTTCAGCAAAACCATTCTTTCATCTTAGTGTGATCCTCAAATAAAAGGTGAACTACTTCATGTGGTTTAGTTAGTCTTAAGCCCTTGTGGTTCCTCACTTAAGTAAAGATGCCTATAACCCTTACCCATGAAGCAGTTACATATTGTGATGGCATTTATTGGACCTGTGTAAGATTTCCTACACCAGGAGGATAAGTAAAACAACAATAACATATTTTAACATACAACTGACTATGTGAGAAATTATGATATAAACTTTCCAATAGACAAGATAAATTTTATCCCAGACAATTTTAAATACCACTTTGTTTTATCTATGAAATGTGATTATTAATTTTATTTTTTCATTGCGATTAAGAAAAAAACAGTGACAATAAAACATACAAAGCAAAATAATCAGGAATGTAATCTTTAGCATGGAATTTTTGCAAAACTATAATAATCTTAATCATATATGTACTAAATTAAACAAATAATTAAGTTACTAAATAAACTTGAGACAATCAGATTTTTGCCACTGTACTGCACTTTCAAAGACAATCCCTATATAATCAGCATAATTATCTTCCCTTTCTAAAACACCAAATCATAGAGGTATGAATAAACCAACTGTTGACTATCATTTTTATATATGACCAGCATTGTATATTATAAATATCAGTTAAATTATGTGAAATTAAAAAAAAAAAATCTAAGGCATTTAACTTACATGTTCTAGTGCTATTAAGTATTCAGTCTTGACAGCACCAGGTCTACTACCTAATAAACCAGGCCCAGAACCTGGTGGTCCAATATAAGGAAATACAATAGTTTGTGTTACTGTAGAAGTGGAATTGTTGATTTTTTCGTCACAAATAGCATCTTTTTTATTCTTGAGGTCTCTTTCAATCTTTTCGCCGTGAAACATACTGAATGATTTAAAATTTTCTAACTAAATAATAATAATAATGTGTAATTAATAAAAAAATTGTGTACAAGCAACTATCAGCATTAATATTGATTTAAAAGACTGCTTTAGTAATTAATAAGTAATTATATTTTAGTAAAATTATTTATTTTAAATTATCCAATACGAAAAATTAATTTCTAGTTGGTTAAAGTTTCATGAAGGTCAATATTTGTACTTATGCAAGAAGGATTAACCTAATTGTATTGTTACAGGACACAAAATACTCTACGACGAAAAATAAAAAATAACATAAAATTTTGCAAACCGTATTAAATAATTAAAAAGCAGTAATTTATCAACAAAACATTCGTGCTGCCAAATCTGAAATTAATGATATCAGGATATAATATCAAATATTCTGAAGCTAAAAATTTTAATTAAATAACTGTATGCCTCAAAAAAAATTTCTTTTGCAATTGTTGCTTTTTAATAAGATGTAAATTTCAAGAATAAATCTAGGAGCTATTGTTCCAGGATCACTTTAACCACGACTATGATTCGTTTTGATTGTTTTTCTTTACCATTGACAAAAACACCGTCTGAACTGAATTCCGTCTGAGAAACTCTAAACGGTTCGGTGCGCTTTAGTCATGAATTTATAGAGCATTGAACTTTTCCTTCTAGTTTAACTATTTAGTAAACTTTTACTTATAAACCTCTTGTGAAATTTTATTCTTTCAATGGTTTATTTACATTAAGACAGTAAGAATATTTACTATTAAAATATTCTTTATAAATATCTCTCCGTGTTTTTTTTCTTATACACGAGAGTGCCACTTTTTCTATTAGATTTTAGAAAATAGTTAAAGTTATCACTAAATGCCACGATGTCGAATGTGATTAATCGTGTTTTCTATTATTTTTAATGTACATTAGATTTGATTAGTTACATGAAGCCTGCTTTTCTAGATGTTTTCATATACTCGCAATATTCATTTACTTAATTACTTTTTTAAAATTGCAGTGTAAAACACTGTACTATACTGATTTTTTCAAATTAGAAATTTGATATTTCTCTCTGATCTCATGATGAAACTGTTACACTTTCTTAAAAGTCCAATTTAAAAATTTATAATATTTTCCTATACTCAATTTTTTAATAGATACAATTATTTTATTCGTTTTTATAAAATATGTTCACTATTTCTTTTAATAATTATTTATAAAAGTGTATCATCTTAACCCAGCCAAGTAGATTTTAACATTTATTTACCTGCATGATTTGAAAACAATATGTATCAAAATTACTTTGTAATAGTGCCTTCATTTCATATCATGTGTTTTACGATTATTTAATTTTTAAAATTTTATTACGTACTTGTAGGTGTATTTATAATACTTATGATCTTCAATTTTTATTACTTAATTAGGCATTCTCAATGGCAGATACTGCTGAAAATATTAAAGACTTAGATGCATCCAAAGACAATAGTTCTAATTCTAATACAGAAATTTCTCCAAATGTAGAAGTTACTGCAGAAGGCAAGAATCTTCATCAGATTAAATGTCAAAGATGTCCATCTACAATTTTAGTTTCTGGAACTGCTACTTTAGTTACAAATGAAGTAAGTGACACAGTAGTGTCATAGTATCAATTTTCAGTACAATGTTGACTGTCTTTATGATGCTTTACCAGAAAAAATAATCAATAATCTTGTGGCAATGTAGAGACAAATATTAATGAAGTCAAGTGCTTCTTTCTTTGGGGAGAAGAAAAGCACCTGTAAAACTAAAGCATTAATAAAATTCCAATTTGAATTAATTTATGATAGTCATGAATTGACCAATTTTACTGTTTTTACATGTTTGACATTCTTAAAATTGAATATCAATAGTAGCTGATACTTTCCAATCATTACAGAATCTCTTACAGAAACAATAATCAATTGAAAAATAATTTTTGACTGTTATAATGGGTAACATTTACTTTAATAGGATAATACCTTTTAATAAGACTATTTTTTAAAATATATATATCAATCTATTTCCCATCATAAAAGTATCTTATAATCTAGCTGAATATACAAACTTTAATTTTTAATGGTTATGCTAATTATTTCAATTGTAAAAGTGTTAAATAATTTGAAATTAAATGACATTTATGTAGTTTGAGTGAGGTAAGGAGCCAAGTAAATATTTTGGATATTTAATACTTGTGTTATTCTGTTATGTTTATGTTACTACTGTTTATCTCCTGAATACTGTCGATATTTAGAAGAAAAGAAAAAAAATGCATTATATAAATATAAAAGTTGCCATTATTGGTATAAATTTCATATTTTATGTGCTAATTATTTTTGAGAAGTCATTTCTTATATTTTATTAAAAATATAGCCATTTTATGTATGTGTTTTATAAAATATAAATATTCTATTAAATATGTGATTTTGCTATGGTAATTATTTTTATCAGTTATAAGAAATGTCTTAAAAATTCCCAGATTATAATTTAACATAATATGCTTCTTTTAAATTAATTTATATGGGAAAAAATTCTCTTATCGCCAGTATAGAGATTGAAGTTTATTATTTTATCAGCAATCATGATTCTGATTCATGCTTATATTTGTAAGGTAGTATAATAAATATCTGCTTGTATTAAAATGAAATAGTAAAATTAATTCTAAGTTTTATAATCTCAGTTATTTTAAACTCTTACTAGATAGAGAGCTTCTAATACAAAGATAATCACTCTCTTTCCATCTCCCTTAAATCTATATTTTAATAAACTGTTTAAGTTTAAATAAATGCTACAAAATAATTTTAAATTTTTTAAAATTAAAATTAAAATTTATTTTTTATTTTAGGCTTTCTTGTATGGTAGGACTGAGTATAAAATATATTTTGTTACCCTTGAAGATAAGAAGTGTTAAAATCCTAGAAGTTAATTGTAAAATTCATTATAACAGTGTAGTTTGTTATATACGTAATTAGGAGGCCTATCATCTAGGTTATTTTTATAGGCATAAATTTATTTTTCTTTGCCAATGCACCAAATAAAGTTAAATGTATTAGCAAGTAAAATGTTCTTCCCTAAAAACCTGGCTATTTATAATTTATATTAATAATTTTCATTGTTTATATTGCTTCAACAAGCTCATACATTTTCTTAATGCATAAAATTCAGTATTAAAAATATTGTGAAATTTTTTTTGTAAAGTAAATTAACTCATCTATTAAGTATAATATTAAAATTACATCAATAAAGGCTGTATCTAGACTTACATATATGCTATTATATTTTGTACTACAGGCACTGTTTTTACATTGTTCAATGAAAGATGTCAAATATTATCTGCTTACTCCAACAAAAGGAATAGGCATTTGCCAAGTAATTTAATTGCTTCAAATACTAATTTAAGTAGAAAAAAGCAATTAAAGTATACTGTAATTTGGAATTATATTTTTCAAATGATGAATTTATTCTTTATTCATTTTTTATGAAATTGTTGGCAATAGGACTAAGTATATATGAAACTATATCTTTTCTATTTATGGCTTTAGAAAATTCATCCAATTGTAAGAGAGTATCTATGATAGAGGTGATACATATATATTTATATACAATTCAAAAGGCTGGTATCTTGTTACTTTTAATGAACTATCCATGCATCAAATAATAAAAATTTATTTAATATACTGATCATGCTATAATTCTTGTTGCATATATTTTAAAATACCATGATAAATATCTACATGTGTTTAAAAGAAATCTTGAAAGTAATTAAATGTCTCATAATATCAATTATCTTAAGCTATAACTATACACTTTCTCAATGTAGAAGTAGTAGCAAAGATAATCCTAAGCATCGTTTTTAACCCATTAAAGCCTAGTGTCTTTTTTTAAGAACAGCTAAAAATTCTTGTTTTTGTAATTTTTGTATTTAGACACAGCAAGTTTCCTTTTTAGTCAATTTAGAGGGCAATCCTCTAAACAATCTACCCAAATTTTTAAGAACCTGCTGTTATCTATAATTCTGTTATTTGGATTAGCATTTTAGGCGTTTTTGAGCCTTACACATAAATTTACATTTCCAGTAGGTACATCGACAGAAAGCATAAAAATAGCTTTATCTATTACAAAGCTTTTATTTATTTTACAGTACTGTGTTTTTACGTGTGATACCAAGTAAATCTGTTTTCACAATTTTTTTTAATTAAAGGTCATTTAATGATATTTAAAATGAGAACCAATTACTAATGAGGATATATTGTAGTATTCAAAGTTGTTTTAATTTTATATTTGTTTTACTCTTTTCAGTCTATAATAATTTAGATGTAAGATATTTACCAGTATATATTTGTTAAAAGTGACTCAAGCATTAATAGGCTAATTCAGTATCAAATTGATATTCAATTATTCTTGATATTAATGTAATTTTTTAATCTGTATTATTATTATTGTTTTTTATTTTATTTTGCTCATGATTCATAATCATGTTTCTTGTTAACTATTTAATTTAATTGAGAAACTTTTTTTTTTAAGCATTAGTAATAGAATTTAACAATTTGTCTATTATTATATTTGAACATTTCAATTTTTGATGTAATGTTACTGGCATATAATATATTAATAATTATTCCTAGTGAAATGTAAATTCTTATGGTTATATTATTGGACAGATTTTATGGACTGAATTATTACATAATTGGTAACACATATAATTTAAAATGATTAGGAAATTAATGTTTACTGTAGAAATTCTGCTGTTGCTTAATGATGTCTTATTTCCTTTTTTAGTTTGTATTACCTGAATCCCACCTTAAAGAAGTAGCTCAAGAACCCAGTAACTCTCCCAATAAATATTGGTGTGTGGATAACATGTATGCATTTGAAAATGTTGGTTTCAGCAAAACTGTTGATGGAGTAAAGTATTTAATTTGTGCTGATTGTGAAATAGGTCCTATAGGTTGGCATGACCTGAATACTAAATTATCCTATGTCTCACTTTGCAAAACCAGTTATTGCTAAATACTCTAATCTGTGATGAATTTTTTTTTCTTTTTTTCTACTTTTAATTTGTGTTTAGCACCATAAACAATGTGAAATGTATTTAGTCTTCTATTTTACATGAAGAAAGGGAATGTTCTGAAATATTATTTATTGAATTGTTTGAAATACTATTTTTTTTTTTAAATTCACTCTTAAAATTTTGCTAATTTTTAATGTCTTCTAAAACTTAATAGTTTTCTTTTTTAATTTTATAAAAAATTATATATATATATATATATATATATATATATATATATATATATATATATATATATATATATACACATAAATTCTTTTTCTCTCTAATGTTATCATATCTTCTGTATGGATTTTCCATTTTTTAACATTGTCTTTTTTTTTCAAATATCTTTAAATGTGATATTATTTCAACTGTGTATTTATATTTTATATATGACTCGTTAATTCTAAACATTTAAAAATTACACAATTTTCTCAAAAGCTAGTTATAAGCAATGAATTTAGATTTATACATGGAACAATCATAAGTCATGTAAACAATTGAAAATTTAGATTTTTCTGACAATTTTTTTTCCTTGATGTAAGAGAATAAAATGATTCCTTATTTTTGTACTGAACCAAATCTTTAATAAAACTACTCATTAAACTTTTGAAATATACTTTATTTATAAAAACAGACTTATCTGTTTTAAAGTATTTATGTACATCAAATAAAAAAGGAATTCTAATGTATTATAAATAAAATTAATTTTTTATATGTATGTTAACATACATACATGTTATGCCATGGAATCAGCGACAGTCTGACAGTGTACTGCATTGAAGACATCCTGAATATTCTGCATATTTTATTATAAGGTAATATTTTCTCAAATTGTTACATTCATTTTACATATTTACCCACGTACTTGACACAAACATAAGTCAGAAAAGATGCTTTTGGAGATTACTACATCTCTGTCCAGGTTTTAGGTAATAATCCCAGTAATATTCCAATAACAAAGCACTCAGGTGAAGACCAGAAATTTTGCTGCCTGCAATAGGTGGGGATGAACTCTGTTATTCTGTTCCTGCACCTGGTCATTGGAATAATGTTGGGATATATCAACAATATTCATATTTACTGCTTGTTCGTATGAATCAGTTATTCAGATAATGAAGCACTCGGGTTAAGACCTGAAATTCTGCAGTTTGTAATAAGCACAGATGGACTTGATTTTTTTTTCCTGCACTTGCTACTGCTTTATTTGAATATATCAAGGATATTGATATTTGATCATAACAGTCATTGATATATGCATACTTTGATATATTTCAATAGCTTGCTGCTTGTTCATTCATATCATGTACTGATCTTGTAGGTATGTATGGTGTTTTGGGTAAATATCAGGATAAAAATGAATGCTCGGAATCACTTTGATTGCCCAAAGTATAAAAAAATGTAACTAAAAGCAATGTTTGACAGTTTTTAATTTACTGGGGATGAAAATGGCAAAATATTCAGTGAAAATATATTGATTTGCAATTTAGATCTATATGCAGTTTTTTCGAATGCTATGTCTAATTTATGGAGCTATTTGAAATATCACAGTGTTCTGCAATATTGAAATCTGAATTGCAGGTAAAAATAGTCTTCTTATTTTTAAAAATTAAGATATATTTTTTAAGTTACTTTATTTATTTTTAATAATTTATTATTAATTTCAAAATTTTTTTTACTAAATTTCAATGGATCATCAAAGTTTTGTTCGTATTAATTTTTTTTATTTAAAAAAAAGTAAACAAATATCTGCATCAAATTTAGGAAAGTAAATTTTTCAGATGGAATATTTATTGTGCTCAGAGAATCTATGAAAAAGAAAAATTTTATAAAATTATCAAAATTAATCATTTTTTATTGAAATTCAAATTTTTGAGACATACAATCATTTCGTTTCTCCCAAGTAATGTATAGACTAGAATTACAAAATAAATAAATAAAATTAAATGCAGAGTAGCAGTTAAATAGTTTCATTTTCAGTCTTTTCTGTTTAAGAGCACAATAGCTTTTATAAATATTTCGAACATAGTGATTGCAAAAGTTAAAATTGATTGAATGATTACTGCTGCTCATTCAATTCTAAGGTAGTAGCCAGCAAACTGATTTACGCTGACTCTCTTGAGCAAGATAAGGTGAACTTCAAGGCAGATCTCCAATTCAGAATTTCTGTGAGAATTTGTCAGCAGGCCAGTTTGATACCCAAAATTGTTAAATCAGAATTCAGTGTCCTGTTGCATCATGTAGATCCCATGTGGTTGGAAATGGTCAAAGGAGTAAAAAATGCATGTTAAGATTTTATTAAGAAAATAGAAGAGATTGTGCTCTTGAATTCATATTCTTTTGTACTAAATAATATGGAATTGTAATTGAGAAAAATAGTTTAATTTTTTATATATTACATACAGTATACAGTTAAAGGTCATGGGTCACTTTAGATATTTAAAAAATTTTTTCAAAGACCTAAAAATACTGATGTCTTTCTGCATTATTACTTGTGTAGAAAGCATGGTGAAATTCATACTTTTCGATAAGTTTTGTTAAGTCTGCTTATAGGGAGATCAATGAAATTTTGGTAATCTTGTAATTAAAAAATGATTTGTAATTCCTATACAGAGTGTATTTGTACAGCAGTTACAAACTCTCAGGACACATAGAGTGTGCTTAGATGAGAAATCACATAGCAATGTATGATTAGAAATGCTTTCCTGGTGAAATAGTGATGATACGAAATACAGCATTTTTTTTTTTTTTATCATGTATTGCTGTGTAATTTGCCATCATCTAGGTGTACTCTATCTGTCCTAAAAGTTTGTAAACAATGTACTGACTTTTTGTAAAAGTGTGTGAACACTACACCCTGTATAACATTTACCACTTTATGTCCAAACTTTGATCTGGGTATACATAATTAGTGATTCATATAAAGTCTTATTACCATGATATTTTTTATAAAACAATACTATAAATACATTAGAGGACAATGTTAAGTTGCAAGATACAAAAGCATTTCTAGAATAAATATACTAAAATTTGTGTCACTACAAAGAAGTTAGCATTTCTACATAACTTCCTTTCAAGCAGTTGTTTTGGTACATTTTTAATTACCTCTCTGTATATACTGTGCTTTTAAATAGGATTTTTTTTTTAATCTCTGATTTATCTGTATGTTAATGCAGAAGATACTTGACACATTGTGAGCAACTTTATCGTCAGATAAATTACTCTTGTTAATTACAAATTAACTATTGTAGTTTTGAATACAGTAAAATATAAAAATAACACTCATGTACTGCTATCAATCATTGACTAGAGACATTAATGACATTTTTATTTCCTTATATAAAATAAAGGAAGTATTGTAATTAAGAAGGATTTCCATTTATATATTTCATTTTTAGCAGGCCTGATTAAATTTTCACAAGTTCAGTATTACATCTGTATGTACATACAAAGAAACTTTAAAATTTTATTATCCATTTTGATCAATCCTGAACTAGTAATGAATAGTTTTGTTTTGATGTCCGTATGTACATATCTCACATAATTTAAAACAATTAGCCATAGGAAGTCAAAAATTTTTATTTAGGATTATAATTTCTAGCTGCCTATGTCTCCATTTGATTGCAATCTGCTTTCTATATAATAAAAAAATTCAATATGTGTATTAGTGCTTGGACATAAATCAAAAATGATTAGCTGTAAAATGCTGAAATTTTGTATTTATGACAATATAACATTTAGTTTTGCACTTCCATTTGATTATAATCTGTTCTTTATATAACATAAATTGTAATTTAAAATCTCAATATAATGGCCCTTAATAATATAAATCTACTAAATCACAACTTAAGGTTAAAGATATAGTCATATGCAGTTGTAATAATGCTTTTTAAGCAGTGAGAACAATGCTTTTATAGTACATTTTTAGAAAATAAAAATTATTTGCAGAGAGTAATTTTGAACTTGTTAATTATTACTTCTTGATACACAGTGATGGAAGTATATTTATATATCAATAGCAAAAAGTCTCAAAGGACTCAGCTAGATGGCAGTATTTAAGCCTTCCCAGACGAAAGGATTACCATGAGAAATGAAAACTACTTTGAATCATGAAGATAATATGCAAATGATAATTTTAATGATGCATCATAAAATAAAAAAATAGATGCATCATAATAGGCATGTGAAGCAGTCATATGGTATGCACCATTAAATTTATTCATATAGGCAAATTTAGGTTGCGACTGTTTTGTTTACATTTTCAATAAACTAAACTTTTGTAATAAATAGCAAGATATTTTTGTAGTAAAAGCAACAGGAAAAAGTTTATTATATTAAATATAAATATTTCAGAACTTTTTTGCTTCTTACAAATAGCATATACATTGAAATATTGCTTACTCCTAAATAATATTTAACTTTTAGAGTATTCATGCACCAAACCTTGCATGAATATTCTAAATTTTATTATTGATTCACAATTGGCCATGAATCTCCAGACATATTCTGGTGGTGATTGGCAGACTACAAGTACTGAATTGTCCCACTTGGCAGACATTTGCCTAAGTACTGATTATGCCATGCACACCACAAGTGAACAATTAGGAGAATTTAAAATATGTCTGGGTGCTTTAACACATGCTGTATGACTCTCAAGTAAAACCCCAACTAGAGTGACACAGAATCTTAAAATAATAATTTGATACTAGTTAAGCTTCTTTGACAGCACACTGCAGGAAAGTACTTTAACAGTCAAGGGTCATTTACAATTTAGAGGTGTAAAAATGCTTAGGAATGAAAGTCATGGAGTTTGAGACCATATAACAGAAAGACTTTAAATTTCTAAATGTGATACTTTCTTTTTCCTTGATTATGGACAAATTTGTGGGCAATGTATAACAGATGATTGTCATATTAGTTAACAAAAGAAACTAAATGATTGTCTTCATTTAAAGAATTAATTCTGGTAATTTAAGAAAATCTGCTTTTATATAAAACTTTTTTCAGAGTAAAATTTAATCCTTTTCAATGTGTTTAGTATTCTTCATTATCTTTGAAAGATCTTTTTAATTTTATTATTGTATTAAGTATTGCTATTCAAAAATTCGATATCCAGATTTGGATTGATCATCACTTTTTACACTCCATGAAGATACAATATTAGGAAGCAGTTACTTCAGTTTGCATGACTCAAATAAGAACACAAAAGATGAAGGTGTATACAGTTTTATTATACAATTACAGGAATGTCTGCATATTCATTTCATACAAATTTATACATTATTTAGCTTTCCAAAGAAAATTAATATTGACACTTTTACTATTCCGAAGTCATAATACTCTTGATAATATTCTCAAATGACCTGAAAAAAATTACATTTTATTACAAAATCAACAGTAAAATTAAGTGCATGTTACATTTATATTTATCAATTTAAGATTATATGAAGGTTGCCTTTTAAGTTTTTACAAAAATTGCGACGAAAAGGAATTTTAGGGGAACAAAATGCTTTATTTCTTTTCAAAATATTTGCTTTTAAAATAATAATACCTTTCCCACTCTGAAGTTGATATCTCAGAGACATGATTTTGGAAGGCATCATCAGTGTCTTCAGATGATGAAAATCGCTACCAACACATTTTTTGTTTGACAAAAGTGAACAAGAAAAGTCAGGCAAAAAATCAGGAGAATATGGGCAATGGGGCATTAATTCGATATTTTTATCCTTCAATTCTTTCATTTGCTGTGTGGGAGTAGAAGTTGTCATGATGAAGAATGATGTATCGATTTTTGTTGTTTTTCTCGATTTTGTTGCTGATTTTTTGCAAACAAATTTTTGTATACCATTAAGCACTAACAGTTTCTCTATCGTCTAAAGGAATGTTTGGGCTATGTCCTGTAAGGGAGAAGAAGTAAGCAATCATTTCTTTGGAAGTGCTTTGTGAACAAACAGCTTTCTTGGGATTCAGTTCATCTTGAAACACCCTGACAGTGGACCATTTAGTTTCTGGGTCATGCAAATATATCCCAGTTTCATTGACTGTAACCATGTTGTATACAGATTTTGCTGTTTCCAATTTTAATCTTTTTTAGCATTTACTTACCTAATAAAGCCTCTTTTTGAACTTCTTTCAAACTGTGCGAAATCCATCTGAAACAAATTTTTTGCCTCTATCTCAGGATATATGACATGCCAATCGTCTTCAATCCTCTTGCGTACTGCATGAATGTTCTATGGAATAACTACTGATTTTGGTCATCCTACACAAGATTTATCATTGACTGACAAATGATCATGACGAAATTCTGCAAACTAATTACACAATGTCTTTTCTGATGGTGCTTCACTACCAAAAGTTTCACAAAGCGATTCTATACATTCTTGTCAAGTGAGTCCTTTATTGAAATCATAAAAAAATCATCCAATGGAAGCCTTCATGAGTTATCTCCATTTTTTTACTCAGTTGCTTCTTTTAAATAGTCACTCCTAATAAAATTTCTAAGATGCCACTAATACCAAGATAAAGAAATGTGAATTTTACAAATATCCTGAAAATAAATTTCATCACCCTTCTATTGGTCTTTTGTAAAAACTTAAAAGGTGACCTTCATAATGCCTAATGGTGAAACATAGTTAATGTTTAGAATAGAGATTTGAACCATCTGGGATATTAAAAATATTTTACAAAAGATCCTGATTTTTAAAGAACATGAACTTTGTGAAATATAAAAAATATTTGAAAATAAAATAATTCCAAGAGTAGAAAATTAAAATAAAAAGTTAATCACATTAAACTGCATGCTTGTAATACATACATACATATATGCAATGATATTTTTAACTTAAAACTAACCAACGTAATTATAAGTTTTAATTTTGGGGTCATTCTACCTTTTAATGCCAAACTTTGGCAAATATCTTTTTTTTTTCTTTAGTGTTGGCGACTATGAAAACACCAAAAATTAATTACTGACTCCTGCCCTTAGATATGTTAGTGACACTACCATATCAGCTTCTTCCATGTGAAATTGTGACTAACCATTAAAAACTCTGGCTGGCTCATATACCTATAAGTTGATATATAAAGGTTTTTTACCCCCAGAAGCCTTTGGAAGAACTTGCTAAATGCATCTGATTTTCCAAATTCTGTTCTTTGTTCTCTCAACCACCTTTATTTGGATTGCACCCAGACCAATGTGAATTTCCTTATCATCATGATGGGATAAATTGTCCATTATATTAGTTTTTTTTTTGGTTTTAAACTTATTGCATATTGCAATAGCTCTTTAATAAGAGAGATTTCTTAAGTTGTTACTAATTATGTTAATATGGGCACTTTTCTATCATCATATGCTGGGTAACAATTTTAACAGATACCTAATATTAATTAATAAATGAAAGAAATTACTCTATATACTATGCCTAAAAGAAAAAGGAGAACAGAGAGAACAATTTTTCCCACCTTTCAGAGTAGATTTTGTAAGAACTTACAACCCTTTTTCTTTCTATTGTCATTTGCTTCTAACGCTATTTATGAAGAAAAAACTGAGGAAAATTGTTATTTGATAATTCAGTATATAGTGTGCTTGTTAAAATTTGTTAAAAACTATAAAAAAGTTAAGATTTAATCAAGTAAATATTCAGTAAAGAATGATTCACACTATACTCTGTCAGTCTCAAACTAAGATATGAACAGATATATTCATACACTTTTACTATGAAAACATTCATACTTCATCCAGTTGGAAATATCATTCCTGAGTTGAAATCACTTTTGCTTATTTCCTCTCTGAGGTCTCTGAGTCACACCACAATATAGAATATATACACAGCATTCCATTTTTTAAAATTTATATATTGTTTTTCCCCTGGCTCTGTCCTTTTTTAATGTAAGTATCTGATGAGCCAGTCAATAAGTAGTGTCTTTAAGGTTTTATTTATGTATCATTATGAAAGATTAATGTGTGTGAAGGTACCCATGCCTGTATGACACTACTCATTCTAAATATTTGGATTCCACAAATCCTCTATGTGGGATATAAGAGAATTAAAATTTTTGTAATTTGAAAATATGACTATGTATTCTGAACGTCAGTTTTGAGTGCTAATTTTATTGCTTCAATCTTCAATTCAAGATGCAGTATTATAACTTGTAATTTTTAAAATTAGTGCCGCACTCAGCCATTGCTTGAATGAAACTGATTTGAAGCATGCAAAAAATATTTTAAAGATCTTGGTTCTACTCAGAGATCAGTAGCTTGTGCAAACATTCATAATACTATGTTTTGTTTTCCAAACCAAAGCATAATGTCCCATAACAAGGACAGAAAATGCAGTGCAGATTTTTTTTTTAATTGAGAAATATTACATCACAAAATTTTGTCTGTAAAAAAATACAGCAAATCATACATAAATAAACTACAGTAAAAAGTTGACTCACTTAGAAGTTATAGTTTCACCAGGAACATAGAATGGATTACAAACCATGTCTGCATATCCTGCATGAATTCTCCGAAACATCTGCAAGACATTTATTTTGATATAACAAAAACTTTTATGCATAAATTTAGATTATTCTAACAAGTAAAACTCATCATTCTCTCTATCTTTTTAAATCATATATAAATAAGTAAGGCAAGCTTCACTTGAAATTAAATTAATAGTCCCTCATTTAAATTACTTAGCAAATATTCAATTTTATGTGCATTATAAATCTTATAATTTGTATTAAAAAATTACAAAGCAGAACTCTTTCAAATTCAGTAGATGAAATCTGTACATCATTCCTAAATAACTGTGTTATTAACAAAACAAATTTTTAGAACCATTTGCATTTTTTTAAAGATCTATTTATTTTTAAAGTGTATATTTAATGATACATCTCAATTGCCTAGACTTTTTAACACAGTACTAATTTTACTCAATTATAAAAAGAATTATAAATAGTTATTGTACTGTTTTCTACCATTAGGTTGCTTAATCAAATATATATATTGACCACTTTAGAACTTTATCTATACCCCCCCCCTTTTTAATATTAAAATGAAATTTTCGACATTTCTGTTTTTATTTCACTGAAACTTCACTCTATTATTCTTTAAAACTGTATACATAACAGCAAAATTTGGCCCTGTTTCAAATAGTTCTCCTAAATATTTACGAATTTAATACTGGAATAAAAATTTTATATACATAATCTCAAACACTTTCCCTTGATGGTTGCACAAAACATTTTTTTTTAAAAATCCTTACATTCATGTCAAGTTCCAACATTAACTAAGAATACTAATAAGGCAATAAAATATCTATACACTATTATAGAATCACAAGGCAATACTTATTTCCAAAAGTTATTCTAAAAAATTATTTTCTATATGCTTTTGTGATTCTTTTCATATTTTACTTACTTGACGAATTTCGTTATCCCTCAGAGTGGTATGAGATGATTCAACAATAACTACAAATTTAATTTTAGTGTTAGTCACATAACCATACCTAAAAAATAAATCAGTCATTTTATATATCAAAGCAGGTCTATCATTATATAATATGGCAAACAACATAATACACAATATAAAAAATAAAACATAACTTAATTTGCACATGTATATGAATACATTAAATGTACTTGTCTAATTAAAAAAAATAAAGAATAATGGACATTCTTAATTTATTTTTTAAGTTTAGAATGAACAAAAGTATTTCCAAAATTTACAGTTCTTAATAACTTACACTTTATAATCTTCAGTAGGATATAACAGACCAAGATATAATTCTCTAAGGTCTGAGGCAGTTTTATTTACTGTTAACACTTTTTCTTCAATTACATCAAGAGATGTATGAATGGTATACAGAAATTTTAAGTCATTTCCAGGAGATGTAGTTTTCACATATAATGGATAATTCTAGAATGAAAAAAAATAATTACATTACATAATGATTTGACTTGTCAAATAAAATATAGTAAATACATATTTTTTAATATCTACCTTTAATTATTCCTATAATTTATTAGTTTTAAAAGTTGTTATCTATTTTTATAACTTATTATACTTTTATTGGAGATGATAGCATAATAAAAATCTGCGTATGTCCTTCCTTACCATTTACAGTAACATAGCCAAAGAACTTAATATTTTCACTATACAACAATTACATACATATATGAAATGGATACTTGAGTATAACACATCAATGCAAGGCTGTAGGCAAGGGAAAGGATTTAGGGGATCGGTTCCTTCCCAAAATTCCAAAATTCTAGAAGACCATTTCGTGGAAAGAAAATTGACCATGTGTGTGTGTCGTTTGCCTTGCTGTCCATAAACAACAGTGTTCTCTGAAAAAGACCACTTCGGCCATAAATGTCGTGCTGAACCATAGGCTTATATCTACAACCATTCCCTAGGGTCATTTGTCTCAAGATCATTTTGGTAGTGTATTGTATATCATATCATTTTTCAGTTTGAGGTGCTTCATGGTGAATATTTTAACACAGATTGTATGTTCTAAAACAGCTTCAACTTATTGCGTTAGACTATATTCTAGTTTATAGCTAAATGAGAGACAAATTTAAACGAATAAATGTAAAAACGGTTTTTAATGTTAATTTAACTTTTAAATTCATTGTGCAGATGCTTCATTACTTATTCTAAGCTTTAAATTTGTTCATTATATAATTTTTTAATCATTTTGTTACTTTAAAACTACATTGTGTTCTGGTACTCATTAGGAGTGTACACACATATAAGAAAACCTGCAGTTTTACTCAAGTATCATTCACAAAAGACAAAGTCTTTCCCTTGGTCCCCCTCCAAAAATAATTTCTGGCTATGGCCTTGCATCAATGTAAGAGTACAAGAAGTAAAAATATTCTTTTAAGTAATATACAAGCTTTATTTTATATATTAGGCTGGTAGCATGAGCAGAATTTATTTAAGTAGTCATATTGCAAAAGTAGTAGTTTTTGATTTTAAAAGGGATTTAATAAAAAAAAAAATAAACAAGACAATTATGTAGTTCATTTACTTTTAAGGTATGTGTAATTTATTCCATGTAATTAAAATAATTAATTTATTTTCAAGAAACTAATTTAAGTTATACAATTTTGATATATCAATTGAAAATAAACTTAATATACTTTTCAGTTTTTATGTGTACAAAAAAATTAAGTAGCACTGGATATGTCACTTGATCTTTGAACTGCAAACAGATTTAAAACAATTTGATCCCCTAGTGCTGATGACACTAGTGGCTATATTAAATGGAAAATATCCGATATTCCTCTAGGAGCATTTGGGTCGTTCTTACTATATAATACTTCGAAGGTGCTTCTTAAATATTTATGTACAAATAAAACTGATTTAAATTTAAAATACGACATCGCAAAACACAAAAAGTATTCTAAAAAATATGCATTTAATTTCTAAAGAAATAATTACCTCCTTACTAATGACAGCAACAGCAACTGCCATGTGGTTCATTTATTTTGTTTAACTATTGCTAATTTCGCATTTGCCGGATCAGTAATAAAACAACTGACTGATTGACAACATAAAGAATAATCAAATCTAAAATTTATATCCCTCGGACCAAACTTCAGTAGAAACTGAACGGCCTTCCACACAAAAACAAACAACACTCTGATCTCAGTTTATAATACAGTTAAAATTATCAACGAAACTGGAAAAAAAAATGCATGTTGTAAATAAATATTCTTTGCCACTTTATTTTTCTATGTAACCGTGGAGATTAAACACACTGCCTTAACGTAAATAAACAGTGTGTAATTTCTAGGTATTGTCAATGCCGGTAGTGGGTAGCACATGTTTTCTATTTTGGCATAAATGCTACTTGGTGTTTCAGTACCAATTGAATAAACAGATTATCGTTTGATGTCATTGAATTGCTAGTTCTTTGTTCTAATATTTAATTGATACAGATACTTCATCTGTACCTAATTAACTTGATTGTTACATATATAAAATGTCAGTTAAGAAATAATTAAAAGGGGTGCGGGAAGGGGTTGTAATTCAATTGATATTAATTTTTATCATGTTAGTGGTGGATGTGAATATACGGAGGCTGTAAAATATTTAAGCTTTAAATAAAATATTTCAAATATCTATCAATACTTCAAATGACATGAGTGAATTGGCGATTCTAATTATTAAAATTGTTTAAAATCGATGAGTATTTACTGTTGGGCCCGTATACTACTTATTTATTATCACTTACTTCAACTTCTAAAGTTGTATAAAATATTAATTAGTTTTCTTATTATTAACACCTAAGATCAGAGAACTATGATTCAGCATCTCTTGGGAAAAAGAGAAGTTATTACAATACAAAGTTAAAACAATACAAAACATAATTGAAATTAATTATTCAAATTTGGTTTGGTGTGTTGACCAAAAAAAATGGACCTTGCAGATTTATTTATAAATGTGTGTTCTGATGGAAATCTGTCTGCAGTCGAAAATTTCTTGTTATCAGGTGTGAAATCAATAAAATATTGCAGTTTTTTTTATTACCAATATTATACCACATTGATCATTATCAGTTGCATGTTTCATGGTTATTATGTAAATATAGCATAGACTAGAATTATGTTTCTTGTATTAAATTTAGAACTTTATTCATTTTCCAATGTGAGTAATATTATATACATATAAAATGATCTTAATTAAGAGTTATTATATTGCACTTATACTAAATTTATTAAATAATAACAAATTTTAATCTATAACATTTCAGCTTTTTGTCACCTCTAGGTTTGGTTTCATAAACCTCTGTTTTTAACTGAATATAAAACACTACTGCTGGATGATAGATAGCTGAATTAATTCAGTTTGCTATGTAAAATACAACACAAATAAATCAAAACTAATTTTAATTTTATAACACAATAAAAATTTATTACTTAAAGCTTTCAAAAGCTGAAACTAATATAATATTGCTATTGTAAAATATCAGACCCATTAATTTAAGATTTACCCTTTGTCATATTTTTATTGTTTTCTTCAATTACCTTCTAACCAATTCTTATTTAGTTTCTACCTACATCTTACACATAACATGTGCAGGAAGTTCAGAAATTAATTTGATGTTTTTATATAAATTATCACTATCTATAGGACTATTCCCTGTAGGTGGAGTTAGCCATCCCTGCATGAAGGTGGCAAGAATGCCAGGGTGCTCTAATAAAGTAGGATAATGCCTTTCATGCAAAAATAAAGTTGGAGATGTTTGGTATAGAGGTCTTTAAATATCCTGGAAGAGTGCTATCTCATTCACTGGTATCATTTTCTAAAGGGTCTTGAAACCATTTAAAAAAGTGATCCCCAAACTCTGGGTCTGTGACAAATACAGCAGATGAAGGTCTGGTTAATAAATTGTAGTGCAAAATCTGAGATCTGGTCTCTAAGACTGCTATGCTTGATAAACCAGTTCAGGGTTCTGAAAGGAATAACTGCACATAGCTACAATTTATTATCCCACTGTTACATATAATAGAAATTAGTCAAACAATAGATACTCTTTGGTACTGTTGTTTGTAGGTTTGAATCCCAGTATCAGTGTGGATAGTGTTAGCTGTTTAGAATCAAGTTTAACCCTTTCATGGGCCTTTTATTTCTCACTCCACATTTCCAAACTTTCAAAACAGAACTGCTAATTTTATTCAATCGATCGAACAGTTGAGGGCAGTGCAAAACCAAAGTAGGAATCAGTCTTCCTGTTGTTTCAGTAACAAGACCAACATATTAGAATAGGTTTTGTGCTTCCCACAGGTGTATTTTGTAAGATCGTGTAGGTGGCTCCACAGCCCACGAAAGTGTTAAGCAGTAGTCCTGGTTCCATTTGCCCTTGTTTACCAAAAGAGTAGACTATAGCAGTCCATACTGTCATCTAAATCGAAATAAAGGCTAATGGTCTTTGAGACTGCAATTGTAACTAAAAGATTAAAGTGAGAATATTTTGATCAATAACTAGATAAAGTATCAAAATTTAGGTTTCTAATTTTAGTTATGACATTATTCATTGGTACTGGCAATGTGTTTTGTTATATGACATCATTTGAATCCCTGTAGAACTAAATTCCTTCTGTAGTTGTAATATTAAAAAATTATAAAAGTAAAACTCATTAAGTTAGTTTGATGAACTGCACTCTTTTTCTTACCTAGTTTTTAAGAATACTAGTTTGAATTTTTCTATAAATAGTCTAGTATTAAATTATATTAAAAAAAATTAAGTACAGTTTAACTTAAGAACTTTATTTAAAACTATTATTTTTTTAATTTTATGTGCTATTTTAGGAGGAAAAGTGCAATCCTTTGCCAGATATTGGTTCTAAAGATTTAGATATTCATCTATTCAATTAAATATCTGGAAGTGAAAATTCTTAGAAGCACATTACTCTCAGTCAAACAAACACATTCTACAGACAAGGCTTGTTGTCTAGTTTTAGAATCTTTTTAAACTAAAGCTGGCTATGGAAGAGTAGCACTTTTTAATGAATTTCAATTTCTGCTATAAGGCAGGTCTGTAAAATAACTGTAACATACAAGTTTAATATTCTGGTTCTGTGACTGGCAAGTATTACAGTCAAGTTGGTACTAAGATACTTCCCTTTACTTTCTATCTTTATATAAATGACTTTAGTCTGCAAATTTGTTTTCCTTTTTATACATTTTCAGTTTTGAATACAAATGTTTAATTTATGTGGTATTCTTTAAGCATATTCTATAAATGAAATATTTATTAAATAATCCTTCAAAGATATAGAGCTAACTTGGTATGAATAATTTTGTTTATAAGTGTATATGATTAGTATTGCATTCATTTAAGCATAGGATAGAAAATCTATGTTTAAATAATTTTTGAGAAACAAAGACTGAGCTTATTTTGTAGAAAAGGATCTCTTATAATAATTACTGATATAAACTAGTATAGAATAATCTATTTTATTAAGATAATACATTATTTTTATTTTTGCTTACTCTGTCGTATATTAAATAATTGTAGGTTATTATTTGGTATTTTGTTTGTTGATCATGAGAACACTACAAGAGAAGGTTCTTCACTGTTAAATTTAAAATTAATTTATGTTTTACAGGTATCTCACCCAATGTGCAAAATGCTGAAGGAGAAACCGCATTACAAATAGCTGCTGCTAATGGTTTCTCTGATATTGTAAAGCTTGTTTTAAGCAAAGGAGCTTTTGTTGATCTACCTAATAATTATGGTTGGACACCTCTAATGCATGCTGCCAAATATGGTCATTATGATGTTGTTTCCATTTTAATAGAAACTAAAGCGAAGATCAATATCAGTAATAGATTAGGTAATAACACCTATTAATTAAAATAAATGCACCTCACTTTTAGCAGCATATTACTCAGATTGAAAATTTATCTTAATTCTTATAATATTTTCTAGGATTGAGACCAATAGATGTTGCTGCTTGGTCAGGTAGTTTGTCATGTGTGAAGCTACTTATTGAAGCTGGAGCTATTATTGATTGCTTACCATTTTCTGGTGTTCAGAATGATATATGTGACATTTCACCTTTAATGGCTGCATCTTTAAGAGGGCATGATTTTGTTGTAAGATATTTGCTTGAAAATGAATCTTTTGTTAATCAAGCTTCACCTACAACTGGTAAGACATTTCCAAATGCTATCTCATTTATAATCACCATTTATTTTTAATGGATGTGTGTGTAAGAGTCATATCCGTCTCTGTCGGAGGTAGGGCGAACTTTTATTCTTTTGAACAATTGAAAACGACAGTATTGTATCAGTAATGTTCCTTTTGATGCACAGACGATCAAAGTGTCAATTGTGCCGTTTTTTTCAAGGCACCGACAGAGAAAAGAAATTGTGCTTTGGGTGACCACGTCGGCTGGGTGCCAAAGGGCATTTCGGCTACTCCAAGGACAAAGGTCAAAGAGGGGGGTAGTTGACCTCCCCTAAAACCGAGGTTTCCTGTTTGAAAAAGAAATGGGAGGGGACTCCTGGCTGAACTTTGAGATGAGCAGGTTGTCTAGAGTAATCTCCTCTCTGGATGATAAATTGCATCTACATTGAGTTGATTTGTTTTATTTAAAACGTTTCTTTCTTTTTTTTTGTAAATAAATAAACAGTTGTTAAGTTTCAATAATCTACGGCTGATTTTACCTCCATACCGGCTCCTTATATGAGATCCATGTGAAATCATATCCAAATGACTAGGGTATGACTTACAGTGTGTATTTATAAACAATGACAAATGATGCTGGAATATAAAGTGGCATAATTATCTTATAAATTCATAATAGTTGACAGGCTATAAAATTATTAATATTTTAGTGTAAAAATTCAGTTTTGATGATTCAGAAGAAAATTCTATATTGATGTTTAGACATTTTGACATTGATATAAATGCATCAAACTATGTAGTATACACCAAAAGATATAGTTTTCCCGAAAATCAAGAATTTCAGTTAAAACTATAATATTGAGTTTGCACTACAAAAGTTAGGGTTCATGTTGTCTTTGTAAAATGTTATCACATCTAAGAATTTAACTAGAATTTTTTTGTAATTACTTCTGCCTCAAAGATATCTTGATTCTATTTTTTTTAATAACTTGAAATTCATGATTGTTTTACTTAACTGCACTAAAGAATATTTTAAAGACATTTATTTATTAATTTTCTTTTAAGGTCTTTTAATTTGTTTCCATTTATTGGCTGAGCCTTGAAAGGCTTAATATTTATTTTTGATTTGTAAAAGTGCAAGTGGTTACAATTTTTCGCACCAACTAGACTATAATATGGAATCCGAGACTATAATATGGAATACCATATTACAACAATGTTATAAGACTGTGATGTATGTGTAGAATATTAAAAGAAATAGTACTTTAACACTGTCATTATACCTTGAAGTAATTTTGCATTTTAGGAAGTGAATATATTAGAATTGTTGTACAGAGGATTTTTATTCCTAAACTATCACTGTAGACATATGAGCATGGTAACTTATCCTACTTGTGTAAGTTAAAATTAGCAAGTAAGAATTAAAGATTTCAATATGTGCAGCTAACCTGGGTTGGAAAAAAAAAATCAGATTTATTTGATTTAAATCAGATATTTTTCGATTTAAATCAGATTTATTTGATTTTTTTTAAATTCTAATTTTAATTATTGTTGTGTTTTTATATTTTTTGCAATATACATGGAATAGTTTGTTATAAGTAACAACTTATCTATCTAGTATATTCTACACACTGATTACCTAAAATTAAATACATAAATTTTAATCTAAATACATTTCATTATTTTGTAATTGGATAGTGCAAACTAAATAAGATGTAAATTTAAAGAACAAATTAAATATTCATTTAATGTAAACTATTTATTAGAAAAACAAAACAATTCACAATTATTTCAATATTTTTTAAGAAATGAATTATGAATTTAACTGTTTTAATAAAAATACTAGTTTCGATGTCGTATCCACTCGTAATTGGTTACGAAGGCTAGAATGAAAAATACCAAAAGAAGAAAACTGTCTTTCCATTCTAGCAGTAATGTGACGGCTGTTGTTATTTGGTAGACAAACTGGATTTCAAGTTCTGTAATACTCTCTTTACCCCCATTACATAAAAGAAATTCCACTAGTCATAACTAGTCATTATACCTAACCCTACTACATACTTTCTGATAACAACCCCTAAATTCTTGGAAAACATACTATCTATTTACACTTATTTACTTATTAGTATTTCTGTGCTGACTGATTCCCAATTCTCCTGTCTTTCGAATGTAGGTTTTGAGAGAAGTGAAAAAAAATGATTCAAATCAATGATTTTTTTTAAAATCAACTGATTTAAATCATACCAACCCTGCAGCTAACCAATAAATTTCTATGCTGTGAGACAGAATTTTTTTCAGTTGAGGTGTTTACTCTTAATAGTATATATAGAGCAAACAATATTTAAGCATTCTTAAAAGTTTGTGAAACAGAAGGCATTATTTACAAATTAAGTTAACTGTATTGTCATGCATTTTTAACAGATCTCTATATAGCAGGGTTACTTTAGTGTAAATATATTAAGTACCTATTATGGGGCACCAGGCTTGTTGTGGAGGATATTTTCCCCTTTCCATTGTACAGGACTTTATTAAGATTTTTATCTCATATAGACTTGATCTTCCATTTGACATGGTCAAATGGAATTTACGTACCACAGTCTCACACACATGCCTAGTAGTGATTTCCTTTATTAATCATTATAGTTATATAAAGTCATCAAATGATTGTTAAGAAGCAAAATGCTTTAAAGAGTTAAAAATAATTTCTAAAATCTAATTTCATAAGTAATAGATGCCTTAAGTTTTTATTTTAGGTGAAACTAATGCTGCATGCATTACATTATGCCATATAATTAAGTCTGTATTTTAATATTCTATGAATTGGTACATGTCAAAATAAGTTGAAATAAGTTCTTTCAGCATTTCTCTTTTAAATTGCATTATATGATAAGGGTGGTCCTAATGTGACTTACAAGTTATGTATGGTTCTTAGGCAAATGAAATATATATCAGATAATATATTCATGTAAAATGTATTCTTTGAATTCCATAATAAGTTACTGTCTACATAATTTTATTTATAATATATATATATATATATGTAATATTAAAATCTCTTATTTACGTATTTTAATATTAATTTAATAACTTTTGTTCATAAAGTGAGTTCGGGGTTTGCGCGGTAATTCTGATTTTTCCCTCCAAACACGCTATAGACTTAATTCAGCCTCTGTCTCTACTACTTTAGTCAATAGTTAGCACAATCTCTTTAAACATGGGCATTTTGTATCACATGATCAATTGTGCTTAGGGATTATTCGTAGTCTCTTTACCTTAGGAATCCCTACTTGAAAAGTGTATGTACAGGATCACATTGTCTGTGTGCACGAAGTTGTAAAGGTGTTTGCCTGTTGTACAGATTTCATGTTTCTTACCAGAAATAAACTGTGTTGTGATTTTGAATGAGTCTTGCCCATATTACATATATATATACACATATATGATACAAAAAAATGTAAACAATGAACTGAGTATTATATAACAAGATATTTTTATGAATTATTCATATAAATATTTTCTCTCTGCTGAATTTAAAGATTTATTTTATATGCAGGTTTGACACCTTTAATGCTAGCTGCCTGTAATGGTTTTAAGAATATTATTGAAATTTTGATTGAATTTGGGGGCGATGCTAACAAAACAGACAAATATGGGCGAACAGCATTGGATCTTGCTGTTATTTGCTCAAGGAAAGATGTTATTGCTTTTCTTGAGGACTTTACCCAGCCAAATTTAAGAAAGTCAAGTGGTATGTTGAAATGCTTTTTTATTTTTATAAAAATTAATAAAAGGACAAAAAAATATCCTGTTTAATTCTATACAGGAAATTAACAACTCTGAGCTGTGATAATATAACTTTTTATTCTGTAAGCTACAAATAATATTTTGCTATTCAAACTATTTTTAAAAACATTCTTATGCACTACATTAGATTTCTCTTTAGTTTTTTCTAATCAATGTTTTAAAACTGAATCTAAAGAAAACTGCTTACTTGAATTTCATTTAAATCTTTAGACAGTAATTTAATAAAATATTTTGGATAATTAGTTTTATTGTTTTGCTTAAATATAGATCTAAACTTTTAAAATGTGAAAAAATTATAAAATTTTGTTTAGTAAATTTGGTGTTTAAATTAATCCTTTAAGGATGATTTTCAATAGTATTCATATTGAATTGTATACCAAATATGCACCTAGGAAGGAAAAAATATACTGTTTCTCCTAATGATACCAGTGGTTATGTGATATCAAAGTACTAAAAAACTAGAATAACATGACTAATTTAGACCTTTACTGAATGCTTTTATATATATTTCAACTGTGGATACTAGTGTCGGATGTAATTTTATGAAAAACTTTGCTGTAAATCAGTTTTTTTTATTTCTTTATTTAATGGCACATTTATTTTTTGTTTGACTTTAAGCAGTAGGCTCCAGTCTCATTAACCCCTGTGATGCAAAAAAATAGACTGTAGCACAGTCCAAACCAAACTAAACCTTTTTTCTATGCTCAGAATCGTTAAGTATTTAGGTGCTTCCATTCAGAACATCTCAGCTGCCTTTTATTCTACATAAAAGGCAGTATCGTGCTGTATTAAGGTGTCTTGATGGCTTTGGTACCCTTGTGAAGACACCCCTTTGTTCCGAGCATGCACCAAAACATTTGATCTGATCCCGCCTGTTTACCAGGACAATAGCATGGCGTTGTAGAGTCTGGGATCTTGACAATCGAATTGAATGAACTTTACGCTCCTGATGGATCACGTTAATGAATCCTCGGGAATTCTGGAATCAAGGCAACCAACGAGTGAGAATTCAGCTAAAAAATCTAACTGTAACTTTAGCTGGAGTTCTCAAGTAACTGGGATCTTAACTGACCCCCAGGTATAAAAAGCCTACAATTTTGCGACTCAGGGCTTTTCGACAATTTTTTACGGAGATGCTTTGACCTTGTGAAGGCTTTCGCATTTTTTTACCAGAGCCAGCTGTCTAGTTCAGGAGATTCATAAAGTCCACTCATATAGGGAGTGGCAGAGTCTCTGATACCGAACGGAGGATAAATTGGGTTTGCATTACATCCTGGAAAAACCTCCCCACTTGTATGAGATTATTCAATCTCTTTTTCTTTCGACTTTGATCGTCGTGAGGAAGTTTTACAGGCAACCATCCTTTGCAGTTCTACATGATTTGGGAATTAGAATCCCCTTGTAAATAGCCGAAATTAATCAAGAATAAAAGTAATTTCCAATTTTATCTTGAGTGTGATCCATTCTTCACGTTACCTCTCACTCGAGAATATTGAAGTCGTCACACCCTCATGCATGTCTGTAAGGATTGGCCCTGTGTGTATATATATGTATATAAAACAAATTTGTGTTATTATTATGTAGTATAACTCAAATGGGCCCTGTATATATATATATATATATATATATATATATATGTATATAAAACAAATTTGTGTTATTATGTAGTACAACTCGAATATATTTAAATTAAGAATTTTATTTTTAACACATAATTTTAATATTTTTTTAGGTGGAGCTCTGAATGATGTCAATATAGTACGCATTGTTAGAAGTGGTATGAGATGCTCATATTTATATGTATTGTATAAATTCTACATTTCTCTAATAAGAACATTATCAAAATTTTTTCTAGTAATTATATGTGCTGTTGTCAGAGATTTTATATTTATTAAAATGTATTTAACTTTATTATAGCTTCTGTGTAATTAAATAATCAACAATAGTATACTAAATCTGTATCAAGAAAAACTATTTTGGTTCTATAGTAGTGCTACAACTTATATTGACTTTATTTTATGAGTATTGTTCAAAAGTATTTTTATAGTGATTCTGTATTTAGTACTAAAATTTTCCAACTACTATAAATACTTATATTGTGCAGTTAAGGTATTGAAATAATATGTTATTAAGTAAAAATAATACATAATAAACCAACATGTACAACAATCCAAACAGTCAGAAATTGTATCATTGTATATATTCAAAATGTCTATTAACTAAATCTGTAGAAACTAAAGAGAAAAAAATTCATTTGTTCAAACTTTGGAAAGTTTGATCAAATTTTGAATCTCTTCCTTTTTTTTCTTCTTAAGTGTCCAAAAGGAGAGATTATTACAGCAAAAGTTTTTAATTTATCCAACACATTTTTAAAAATTTATTTTTGTTAAGTAAAAATCTTTTTCTCTGTAAAAACTCATAAAATGGAAATAGTTGTGAGTTTCAATAATTTTATGAAATAATACACACAATGTTTAGTTTTTAAGCTCCATAAATTTTTGTGTCACTTTGTTTATGATATTAAAATTTATAATGATTGAACTATTTAAAATTTTACAGGAAATATTGCCCAAGTGAAAACCTTGTTATTGCAGAATCAAAGTTTATGTAACTACTCAGATCCAACAGATGGTGTTACTCCTCTTATGGTAGCCTCAATGTTAGGTTATAATAATATTGTTGATGTTTTAATTAGTAATGGAGCAAATTTAAATGCTCAGGATGTCACTAATGGCTGGACCCCGTTAATGTATGCAGTTTTTCATAGGTAATTATTTGAAATTTCTGGGTCATATTTTAAATGCTAAAAGTATTGAAAATGTATCTAACTACTATAGCTAGGAAATCTTTTTTACACTTAAAATTAAATTATTATATATAATAATGTAATTTTGAGTGTAAAAAAGAGTTGTGGTGACTCAGTCAGTAAAGGTGTCAACTCATGGCTGGAGGGTTAGGAGTTCAAGTCCTGAGCCAGTCAAAGACTATCATGTTTATTAATCCATTCACTAGCAAATCCCTTGTCATATACACATTTCCTTGCATGCTGGTCTCTCACTGGTGTGTAACAGGCAGCAAATTTATTACTGGTGACTGGGGCATTTAAAATAGGTTCATGGTCTGGAGGTGGTAGGTCAAGCCTGGGACAGGCCTTCTGGTTAGTCTCTGCTTCCAAATTTCAGGGAAGGATTTTGAGCTAAAGTTATTCTTCCACCTTAGCTTTGCTCTTTCAAATAAGAAACACTACCCTTCACTTTGAATTGAGTAACCTACAGCTGATGAGCTTGGTTCGTTGAAGTGACATTAGAAGCAATCACAATAACAGCGATCACATAGGGAAGATAATTCACATTGGATTGAGTGCAGTTATAAGTAAAAATGTAGCTGAATGAGAATACAAAGACTTTTAGAAAAGAGAAATGGTGTTTATTGTAGCATTATCTTCCAAAAGCTTCTGGGGTAAAAAAAAACTTGCACATGGAAATTTATAGGTGTGTGAGCAATCCAAACAGAGTTATTAATGGTTAATTATTTGGGGGGCACTTAATAAAATGTAGGATGCAAAATTAATTATATAAATCACTATATTAGGACAGGGTTAGCAAAAATTAAGTTTGAGTGTTTTTAGAATCACCAATTTAATAGAAAGAGCAAAAGATAATTGCCAGGTTTTGCCAGAAAACGATAAAATTGACAGAAAATTATTTTTAGATAGACTTATAATTAGTTTAATTAGTTTTTTAAGTTAAAATATCATTATATAATTATATATTTTCATTATGCTGTTCTTTTTAGAATTTATAAACATGAAAGTTTATTAAGAAATATTAAGAAATTATATTCTTTCTTAAAAAAAAATCTCTGATTGAAGACATAGAGGAAAAATGTGTATTAATTTGTCTGTGAATCTATGTAATCCCTCTAAATACTCTAAATTGCATCATTTGAAAAATTGAGAATGGGATAAAAAAGTTCTAATATAAAGAAAAAGAATGCAAGTTTGTTCCAATTAGCCGAACGCTGGCTGATTGGTTAGGGCGCTGATCATCAGTACCGTAGTTCGTGGGTTCGAATTCCACTATCGCATGGATGTTCGTAGCCGTTCAGAATTGGCTTTAAGCAGTAGGTCCCGGTCTCATTATCCTTCGTGTGCAAGACAGTAGACTGTAGCGCTTCAAACCAAAACTTGTTGCAATTCAAGATCACAATTTAAAAACTGTACACTTAACTTTTAACAATAACAGTAACAGCAAGGGAATCCATATATCTATGGGTTTAAAAGCAAGAGGATTTAAAAAAAAAAAGAGCTGGAACTTTTAACAGAATATATATACATGCATTTATAAGTGCATAAGTAATGTTAATTTTATATGTATGTTTTATTCATGTAGTGGTGGTTATTGGCTATCTATAGATACTTTAAGGTGTCTGTTTTTGTTGGGACACTTGAGAGAAAGGGGGAAATGGGTGTATTAGGAAATTTTACAGTTAAAGTTTAAAATAGGTAGCACAGCAAATTATTTATGATGAATAAAATAAATAGTTAAAAGTAAATTCTTCCTCTTTGAACAAATGTAAAGAATATCTTCTGATGCAGTTGATTGAGTTGTTGATCAGTTGCATAGAAGATACAGTAATGCTTAGTGAATCTAATTGATTCAAAAGTAGTGGATCAAAATTGATTCTAATAATACTAGTAATAAAAGCTGTTACATGATTAATTTTTCAAAATATATTTTTGCTTTAACAGAGAGTTTAACTGACATATATATTGTGTATAAATGAACTTTGTTTACAGAGTATTTTATTCTACAGCCTTATGATTAAGTTTTTGTAATATTTCATTATATCTTGACATAATTTTTTTATAGCTTATATTAGTTTTTTAATACATATTAATATATTACCATTTATAATCTAAGAGCTTTGGAGTAAAAAAATTGCTTTATGTAAATAATATATCATAATATAAGTTTATTTAAAATTAACAGACAAATTTTAATTATATGATTTGTTGATATGTTGCCAAAAGAATTTTTTTTGTCATTTGTCGTATATAAACATCATTTTTATCTATTGTGCTAATTGCTTTGAACTTTCTTACTGTTTTAGGCAAGCTGAGACAGTACATCTCTTACTAGACAAAGGAGTAAATGTTGATATTTGTACAGCTAATGGTTATACTGCCATTGACTTAGCCATACATACAGGTAATATTGATGCATGATTGTGTTTAGACATCTGCAATTCTCCCACATTTATTATTAGACTTTTTAGCTTATTCACCCAATGATATCATATTTAAAAATGAATTAATTATGTTTAAAAAGTTTCTTTAAGAATATCATAGTCTTTGCAGCATACATTTTGAGCTGAGCTAGTCACATAATTTAAATGCCATAGCAACTTCTTGTGACTACTGCTTGTCATTTGATATAATTGGGTTACTTATTTATTTTTTTTAACTATCCTTCTAGTATATAAAATTAATTTTTGAACATAACAAGATAAATTTTAAAACAAATTGTACAACTAAGTTGCTGTTATTCAAATATAAGTTGCTGTTATATAAATATTCTATTGACATTTTCATCATTATATTTTTGAATTATTTTTTAAAGTATTTTATGTATTAAATGTAATTATAATATTTACTTGACTTGCAATTTAGTCGTTAACTTTACAATATTTTATCTGCTTCTTAATATAAAGGGCTATTAAGAGAGAAATGTACACAATGTTCAAAATTTTACTGTAATATTATTAAAACTATTCAATGAAATTAGTTTTTCTGTTTTTCAAAATCACCTTTGTCTATATATTGTTAAAGTCTTGTTCAGAAATTTTGCTTCACTTTGTTTAGTCAGTGGGATTGCTCATTTTTTGTGTTAATGAATTGGTCCGCCTTTCAAATACCCTTTGGTAATCTTATCTACTTTAACCCTTTATCAAAAATTATAAGAGAGTTAAGTAGAAAATTTGAAATTTTGCTATATGAAGAAATCACATTTTTAGTTTTCATCTCTTAGTACATTCATTGTTCTTTATGATGTATATATGCACTTAATATCACATGAGTAAATCAGGACTCCGGCTACCAAACCACAAAGGGATTCCAAATCTTACTAAACTTTGGGGTATCTCTTCTAATTTTAGTAATACGATTTTTCTGTTTAAAAATAGAAATAAAACAACACTAAACTCTTTTATTATTATTGTCTCTATTGTTTTGGTATTTATATTTAAAAGGGAAAACTTTTACTCTAGTAACTAATTTGACTTTTCCCTCAGGATGTTTAAAAAAATTTTTATCTTGCAAATTTCGGTCTAAACCAGGCATGCCCAACCTGCGACCCATGGGCCGCATGCAGCCCATTTAAAAACTTTTTGTGGCCCAATTGAAGTTTTCAACTGTGTATTGATTTAGTCATATTGATTATATACAGTTGAAACATAGAATTTTAGTTGTTAATGTTTGTAATAATAAATATCACATATTATGTATGTTAAGACTTGATAGTAACCAACATAAACCTGGTCTTCGAGTAGGTTTGGACAGGTTACGTTGAAATTTGAGTGTTCTAGACTATTTCAATCGGCCATTACTTATACAACCAACTGACTCATGTTACGCGCATGTGCTCTGTCTGACCAGTCAGTGGAAGTTGTATTGAAAGAAAATTATAAATTATATATATAGATATTGTAAAGGGATAATTAAGGTAATGTTTACAAATGGAGCTAATAGAATTGCAATGAAACATTGAGCTAAAATAAATGCCTCTATGAAGGGAATAAGATTGAGTATTATCAAAAATATATCGCCGAAGATAAATTTCCAAATTTAAGATAATTGGCAATGCTCATTATATCAGCATTTGGAACTACTTATCGCTGCGAATCATTTTTTTCAAATTAAGCCTCGTAAAAACAAAGTGTCACAGAAGGTTGCTTGATAAAAACATGACCAATCAGCTACGATGCACTTCGACTACATTATCTGTTGATATTAACAAAATTTCTAGTAAAATACAAAAATAAATCTCACATTAATTTTAAAATAATACATGTGGTAGTGCTTGTGAATAAACTACAATATATATTTATAGTATAAATATAATAATATTATTTTAATCCTCATGATTAAGGCAGAAGGTAAAGTGTTAGCCATGATTATAAATAAAGTATAGTTAATGTTTATTGTTGTTGTAGTTATGATATATGCATAACACAACTTTTAGGTACAGTCGCAGCTGGCATTGTAAAAATGTATATTTTGAATATTGCATGATAATAAAATATTTTGAATAATTTGTTGTTTTATTTTTATATGTGAAGCCCACCTCAGTTCAGTAAATTGTTTTTTGGCGCCCACCAACTGATTTGGGTTGGGCACCCCTGGTCTAAACCATATTAATAGTCAGACATTATATAACATTGTTGCTGTATAGCTTAATAAAATATTTATGTACTAAAATAAAAATATTCCACTTTCATAGACACAAAGGGAATTATCTTCCAAACTATTTGATATAATAAAAGAAATTCAGGTGTACATTGCTGTATAACTCTATAAACAAAAAGAAAATATGTATTAAAATATTTATTTATTTGTAAAAAATGAAAAATATTAATAAAATTTTTCATGCATAGATAATAAATGCATGGATAAGGTGTATAGCTAAAAGTTGAACTTCAGTTTTCTGACTCTCATCTCTTCGATGCCTTCAATTAATAGTAGGTTAGGGAGTCCCCAAATTAATCTTTGCTTAGGGCTCCAGAATGTCATGACTGGGATTTGAGTTGATTTATCTTTTTTAAGAACCAAATTTTGATGGTTTTTACACCTAACATATGGCTTCTTTTCCAGTAGTGGCCGAATGGTTAAGGTGCTGGCCTTCGGAACCGGAGTTCGTGGGTTCGAATCCCACTATGGCACGGATGTTCGTAGCCGTTTGGAATCGGCTTTAAGCAGTAGGTCCCGGTCTCATTAGCCCTCGTGTTGCAGAAAGTAGACCTTAGCACTCCAAAAAAACAAAACCAAACCTTTTCCAGTAGTGTCTGTGGGTTACTAATAATAATCATTATTTTTAAAAAGCTTTCCTTGTAAATGTTCTTAAATCCATGGCTTCATTGTTAAAACAGCAAGAAAAATTTAATCACTTAATCTTTACCCTTCATAGCATTATTAGTGCCATAGTGTTCAACAGAAATACTGGGGAGTTAATACTGTACATTTCATAACCATATTTAATCCTTAATTTTCAAATTTGTATATTGATATATATTTTTCACCTACTAAGATGAAAAATAATTGAATTTCTCTTTTTTTTGTTTTAATTATTATAAGAATATTCAATGTTTCAAAATCTTATTGTTTTAGATAGCTCAGAAACTGATATTCTTGGTATATTACTTGATTATACTAAATCTCAAGAGATTTCTGATCCTGTAGATTATTCAGCATTTTCTTTGAACTCCACTATCAATAGAAGTCACTTAGCTGTAGAAAAGTATGGAAGATTTTTTAAATTATCTAATTTGTAGAGATAAAATGTATTATAAATATTAAAAATATTGTAAATTTCTCAAAATTTGTCTATTTAAAAATTTTTTAAAGGTAATTTTAATTTCTCAGTTTTTATGCATCTATATTGTTAAATAAAACAGACATTAACAGCTAAAATGTTATGCATGTTGAAACTCCATGTTATTTATACATTCTTGTATATTTGAATAGTACTTTATGTTTAGTAGTACTATTCAAATACGAATAGTAATTATGAATAGTATTTAAAAATTCTACTTTGCTTTATTGAGCATAACCTGTTATTACTTGTTTTTTTTTAGATATTGCTGTTAGTAGTTAGTAGTTATATTTATTTGTCAGTATCATAAATATCATAGTGTATACAAATTTAATGAGTAAATGAAAATAAATTCTAAACACTAACATTGATAATGAACTCATATATATGTAATTGTATGAATTAAAATGGTTTTAACTATAAGTGTTTTGTCATAGTCTTGTTTGTTTTTATTTAAAATTATTTTTAAAGACACAATTTTAATGCAATTTATTTTAACACATACAATCACAGCATTTTATGCTGTTAAATTTTTATTTTGGTAATGCTGAAAACAGTAATATTTTAATTGTTATATAATGAAATCTATTTAAAATAAATATTAAATTTACTATGATTAAAATATTAATTTTTTAATGATTCATTAAGATTTAAATGATATATTAATCTGCATTGTGAAATTATCTAAATACATGATTTTTTTTGTTTTGGGGATGAATTCATGAATATATTAGAGTGTCTTCAAGAGGTGATTCACAAGGAAAATTTAAGGTATGCTTGCTGTTAGTAGTGTAATATTTTGTTTTGATGTTTTATTTATTTTTAAATTTGTGTTAGCGTAAACATTTCCATCCATTGCAGTGAGATTATCATAGCTTAGATTCACAATGTATGAAAAATGTTTCACCAACTGGGTTAAAAAGAATCTTCCCTTCTCTTTGATTTCCATTGAGTTATGTAAAGAGAATATATATATTAAATAATTTTTATATTTTAAATTCTTATGACAAGTGTTTATAAATTATACGTAATAATTACGTAGTATTACTGTTCCACAATTCTAAGAAATTGCACCTTTTGGTTTTTCATTAAAAAGGAAATCTTAGATTTTAAAAATATTTTTTATTTATGTAGTTAACACAAATTTGGCAGGGTTAAAATCAAATGGTCTTTGAAAAAAGTGAACTAAATAGATTTTTTTCTATGTATCTTTTATTAAATTTTATTTCTACTCTGAGTATAGCATCTCACCTGCTCTTATCAATTAATTAGCATATAATTTCTGTCTTGTCTTGCTGAATGTTACTGTTTGTAGAACTAATTCATAAGTTATGGCTGATTTTTTCTTCTTTTGGACATGTTCATTTCATACGTGAAACTGAAAAATCTGTAAAACTTGCACTTTATTAAAGATGTTGAATTTTCATATGCACCTGGAGAGTATTGTTGCTGAATATTAAAAGCATTGAGTCTGAAATATTGAAATATTTCCTAGATAACTTTGCAAATTTTACCATATTGCATGCATTTTCAGAATTGTATGTATTTTTAAAAATTTTAGATGGTTAAGTTTTCAACATTATTTCATACTATCTTGAAAATTAAAAAAATTATCAAGAAAGACTACGATTAAAAATATAATGCAATTATACCACAGTTAATTAAAAAATGTTTCCTGCCCATATTCTTTGATTTTTTAAAAATTATTGTTTAAAAACTAGATTACACTGGTAGTCATTAGTTAAAAGTATTATTTAAGTATCATAATTATGGTGTAATTATGACACATGATACTCTTGGACTAACTTGGGAATCAAAATTATTATCCTAAAATAAGGAGAAAAAAATAAATGTTTTATTTTATTTTATTTTTTATTTTTAAACCAAAAGATTTTTTTTTTTACTAAAAAATAATGAGGGATTTTTAAACTCTAAATTTAGATAAAAAAATAGAGGAAAATCATAATTTTATTAATTTATTTGTTTAGCCATTGTTAACTGTTTTTAAAATTTAGAATGATGTAATTTGTAACTTAAAATCTATTACACTTCACTTTAAGTTACATTTTAGAAAATACAATTCTGTATTCTGCTAAAAGAGAAGTAATAGATTTGTATAATTTTACAGACACAAAGAATACTCCCACTTTCAGCTTGTTATTCTATTTTATTTTCTTGTGAGATAACTTCCCAAAGTTTTCAAGATTTGTACTTGTCACATAACAAGAGTTCTCAAACAGCAGTATTAATGTCACTAATGTTACATGAAGATGTATTCAGACATGTCTTAGTTTTTATTTTACAATAAAATATCTATCATCAAAATTTTATCAACAGATTTTGGATGTAAAATAAAACTCTCTGCTGACAAAAACATTTTTTAAAATTTTACAAGAAAGTATTCTAAACCGTAATTAAATGGAATTGACTCTCAAATTGCATGTTCAATTAGCCAAGTTTTTGGTAATCATTCCCAAATATTAGCATTAGATTAATCTTATCAATTTTTATTGGTTTTTTGCTACAATTATTCTTTTCTATATAAATGAAGAGGAGTGTTTGTGGGTGTCACACAGTTGCATTGAAATGGGGAAAGCTACAGGCATGGAATTTGGTATAGGAAATACCAATTTTATATTTTCCAGTGTAGAGTGGATGCCAGTTTGAGATAATGATTCTTTATAAACACCATTATCACTTATATTTGGTATTCATTTGGTAACATTTACATTTATAAAATCCTTTGTATGCATAGGTGTGTGTGTGTGTTTGTTCTGCATTCCTAAGTGACTGTGTACCCCCTCCCCTCAAGAAACATTGAGGGATCTGGCTATATTTAATATTTAAAATTTTGTTGCATAAAATTGTTTTAAATTGTTTTTACAAGAAAACAATAAACATGTATGTTGTAATGTACTTACAACCATAACACCAGTGTTCGGTTACAAGGGGAAACACAGTAAGAATATAATACTTTATATTGAGATTCATACATTTATTCTGTACATTCATTTACAAATTGCTTCATGGTTATCATATATCATAATCATCAATTATTTATGCCTTATATTTACACCATAATTATTACAATTCTCTTTATAACGCGTAATTATTCAATTACAAGATTAAATCATTAATAGAGGCCTAAATATGTGACTGTAAATATTATTTTATCTTTACCTCATAAAAAGGCACAGGGGAGCAGGCAAGGACTTTCCTCACGTGATGTGTCAGTCCTTCAGTGGGTCGAAAGGATCAGGCAGGGGCTTTCCTCATGTGGTGTCGGTCCGGGCGCACAAGACGAGTTGGTCCTGGTGAGCAGGGCTTAGGACTCTTGTCCCACTTCTCTCAAATCCCGACTTCAACTCTTCTTAACTTCGTTTCCAAACTCTTCATCTAAGTTTTAAAGCCCCTTTTTCTTCCTTTCCAATTGCTTGTTTCGGGAAATTTTCTCACATCTGCACCCCCTTCGGGAGTGCAGGTGAGCTCATTAAATTAGCCCCTTTTGTGCAAACTAACATTATGTTTTAGCCCCTGCTCCCATAACTCACGGTTGCATCTCTGTGCGAGCTTGACCATTACGCTGCCATTCCATGATCTATACCTTTTCTGCAGGGGTCCCTAAACTAGACGTGCACAATTGGAGTCCTAAATTCCTCTAGGAAATTTCTCCCATGGCTGTGCATGCACATGCAGACCACCGTGGGAAAGTACTTTGGTAAAATGTACATATCTCATTTTGTTTATTTTTTTTTTCCTGAAACATGAAATGCAATTAATAGTTTTGGACCACACTATTTAAAATTCATCACTTTAGTTCTGAAATTTACTTCTACCATTTATCAATGTTTACTTAAGCTTTGTGGGTGCTTCATGGAGGTACAGTCTAACAGTTAACTGCAATTAATGTCTTGGCCACCATTGATATAAAATATAATTACTGTTGCTACTGAAGCTCCTTCTTAAGATCACCTGAATTTTTAGAATAAATTTTATTTCTTAAAGAGTAAATGCATTATTGTATGATAAGCAATTTTTTTTTCATTTTACTATGAGAACACTTTTACTTTCAGGACTTAATTGGAGGTCTTTCCAGTCACCTACGTCAGTTTTCAAAATCCTCTACCCTTAGTCCTGGCATTGATTCAGAGATATTTGATGAGACACTTTATGATGTTTTTGAAGAGGAGGATGAACAGAAAACTGGAAAATTTCTTTGTGTTTCAAAATTCTATGCTCCTAATGAGGTAATATAATAGTAACTGAAAGAGAAATAGAATCATCCATCAGTTAGTTTGCTTTAAAGGCAGCAAGAATCACGTTATTTTCATCTTATTTTGTTTAGCATTATACATAATTCTGATTCATTATAAACCTAAATTCAAAGTAACTAATTAAATTTAGAATAGGCAGGTAGTCATAGATCTTATATCATATGCATAAATATATATATATGTAAGATATTCAGGAGTTTGTTGCCAATCACAAAATCATAAAGTAGTCGTAACTACAAACTTTTATTTCCATATCGAAATAAATACAGCCTTCTCAGGCCTTACGCGACACTACACATACCATCATCTAATGGAATAATGTCTCTCGCCCTGTCATGTGACCATCAACACCAGAAACAAAATGACCCCATTCTCATAATCTAGAACCTCGACCATCTTTAATTTGTACTGTTATAGAATATCCCCCCCTTTCCAGGAAGAGGCTGACCACCAATGCCTGCATTGGCTGACAGACTCACCCAGGAACAAACTGCACATTTAGAAAAAAAAATTTTGAAAAAAAAATATATATAAAATAAAATACTAATTGTGTAATTGTTTAAACACAACTGTTTGGTACAATCTACTTTTAGGAAATTTTGTATAAAGGTTCTTCATCACATTCTGTAAAATAACATGAAGCATTTTTTTTTTAAATTTTGATTTAACTTTTTATTTAACTTTTTGTTTCTTACAACAGTTTTTTCATCCAATCAGTAGAGTTTTATAGAGTTTTATATTTTAGCAACACTGACATATGAGCACTTTTCATGTATTGTATAATTTGCTATTGTCTTTTAATTTTTTAAAATTTATTTTTCATTTAATTTAGTTTATTTCTTGTTTTCTTTCATTTCAAATTGTAATTATTTCTTATCTGCTTTCTATGCTATGCTAATTAGGCTTTAGCCTCACTTCTTTGCTCCCTTTAGTAAACTTTTGACTTCTATCTTCTTAACCATCCTGGTGTTACACCAGCATGTTGGGCTATCACTTGTTTTTTCTGGTTTTGACACCCAACAATTACAATTTAACTTAATATTTTAATATTAAAATTATTAATAACTTAATATTTTATTTTTGTCTTCTCAGTCACTCTCCTAGTATTACTAGGTTTCTTACACCTTTTTTTATTAATTTTTATAATTTAAAATATGTTAAGAAATATGGGATTTGCAATTAAATTCTAATTGTTATTTGTAATTTTAAATAAATATTATTTGTCCATTTTTTATAGTCCTATTCAATTTTATTTTGTAGTTTTATATATAATTACATTTTAAATTACTTAAATTTTCCACAGCTTGTTGGTTGCTTTTCTTTCACATTTTAAAATCCATTCATCATACTTTTGGGATTATATTGTCATTGTTAAGGCATTAAGCTTTAATTAGTGTTGTCATGTTGTTTCACCATGACATACTGGTGATTCTAGACCTGTGGTTTTATTCATGTGCTGTTAAATTTTATCTGGCAATTCTTTAATTATAGCTCTTTAAATTATGTTTTTACTTGTTATGTATAGAGAAGTTTAAGCGGTTCAGTTTTCTCATCAGCCGTTATTCCATGAAACCAATTACTTTGACATTGACTTTTTTTATATTAAGCTACTTTTAGCACTTAAGTGTGTAAGATGCTGCTTCTTCCAAATGGAAAATTTGGTAAGATTTTAGTATTTAGCAAATATAGTGTTTTGTTTAGATTTTCCATACATTCTGTTTTGTATCGTAATTTTTTTTTTAGAACTTATGGCTTTTAGCAGTAGGCCTACTTTGGAAAACTTTTTATTTATGCTAGATTTTAAATTACAAATTTTAATGTAATTTTTAGAATTTTGTTTACAGTTTTTTATTTTTCTAATTGTATTCAAGATTTTTTTTAAAATTATTTACTGCATTCAATACTTTTTGACACACTAATATTTTAACCTTTTTTTTAAATGTGTTTTTCAATTAGTATATGTATATATGTAGTATTTATAAATCAAAAATACCACCGAACAATGGCTGAATGGTTATTGTGCTGGCCTTCAGAACCGGAGTTCGTGGGTTCGAATCCCACTGTGGCATGGATGTTCGTAGCCGTTCGGAATCAGGTTTAAACTGTAGGTCCCGGTCTCATTAGCCCTTGTGTAGCAAAAAGTAGACTGTAGTGCTCTAAAACCAAAAATCAAAAGTACTATCAAATTGTAATGTATCAAAAAGTTAACTTAAACACATCAAAATTGTATTTTCCAAATTTTAATTCCACATCATTATGAAGGAAAGAACCTCAAGAGTGCAATTGCTTTCATTTCCACTTCATGAAAATCATAACCTGCATTTTTTACTTTTTTGTTTATGTGGCATCGCATGGGATCCACATAATACATCCAAACTCAGAGCAGGGACTTTGCAATTTTAGATGACCATATATCCAGTAATTGACCACAGGAATGCTGATTTTATTTATTCGACAGGGAAAGTTTGTGTGTCTTGCTGTTGGGTTGTCAAGTTTCTGTCAGATTTCTGGCAACTGTGTGTTGTAGGTTCATGTGTACTAAAATGCACTCTGAAGTTTTAGAATAATAAATCAAACTGTTAAAATAATTCAGTCATTGACGTTACTTTTTCAGACATTAAAATGAAACAATTCCTGATCAGGACTGCAACTAAAATTTTATTTAGTCTAGCCCCAGTAAAACAAATTTCGGCTAGTTTTTCAATGTTCAGTCTAATTTAATGTATTTTAATATGTATGTTTAATATAATGGCCAGAAACAACTTTATGAGACCATCAATGGAATATGTCACCAGCATTTGTATCTACAATGATGAGCGACTTAGCAGTGTGGTCAACATAAGCCAGAAGTTATGATTCCTGGAGCTAACTTCTGCAGCCTAGATAAAGGGACCATATGCCCTGAGGAGATCACTGCTCAACTTTTATTTATGCTGTCTTCAGCAACTCCCTCTTTCTTTTATAAAAACTTAATTTATGATCTCGACTTTCACACCTGGAACTAATGTGAGTTTTCGGTGGGTATTTTTGTGCAAGCCAAGTCACGGGGGTTTTGCAAGGTGGGCTAGAGTTTCGTCTTAATGACTTATGAGTGATGGTTCCTAAGCCCAGGATTGGGACTGTCAGCTCTTAAAATTTACGGCTGCCCCTTTAGGCTATCCGGATTCTGTCCCAAAGTGTAATGAGCAAAATTAGACTTCCTCTTAGATTAGTAGTCCTCTTTTTGGCATGCATGGTTCACACCACCCTCACTAATTCTGGTGTCACCAAAAGGTCTACTAGAACCTCCAGCAGTTTTTCAAATTCCTCCAATAATTGCTATTCTGCTGTGTTTGTTCACCAGTGGTACCTGCGGCATGTCGACACTTTGAAGGGGGCTAGCCGTATGGGGTGGCCCAATACTTTGTGATCTTCCCATCACTGGGCCAAGGCTGGAAGGCCTTCACATCCGTATGGGCCCAGATTGGTGCTTGATTGTCACCAGCATCTATGGCTGATTTTTTAGCATAACATATATATATATATTAAAATTTATCAATTTTTTAGATAGATTACTGTGCTTTTTCTATTAAATTTAGTGTCATATTTTTTTTATTTAAAAAGATATTTTATGTTTGTTGTTACAAATATTCAACAATAGTTTTTATAACTCATTTTATTTATAAGTAAAAAATGAATATATTTTATAAAATTAGACTTTTTTTTACTAGCGATTTGCACATTTGTTGAAAGAGCAAGAAGTTGAAGCTATTAATTTGCCACCATTGCCAAACCCTGCTGGTCTTATAGATACAGATAAAGCTACTTGTGTAAAAAAAGAAAAAACACCAAAGAATAAATCTTCTAAGGTAAAATTCTGAATTACCTTATCATGTTTATATATTGATAAATAGGTAAATAGTAAATTTACAAGCTAAATGTAATCTTTAATTTATAGTAAACATGTACATGATTGTGAACTTTTTGGGTTTAAAATGAAAGCAATAAATGCAACTCAAATTTGACATTGATTAAACCCTTACAAATGCATTGAAATGGTAATTAAACTTTTAGTTATGTTGCAGAGGTATACATATTGGAATAGGGATATAAAGATATTACCAAATGTAATAATTCAAAAACTTTTTGACTTTTAGTATACTGTTAATTATTACCAAATAATTTATTTATCAATGTTCTTTGTATAAAATTTAAAAATTTTTCATTTAAACAACTAGCAGTTTAATTCTTCTTCAGTAACCATATTTTATGCTTTTAAATAAAGACATATATTAAGTTTTTACTTTCTATATATATATATATATATATATATATATATATATATATATATATATATATATATATATATATATATATATATATATATATAAGTCTTATTTAAGTAACCAATTTATATTTTATAGCCCTGTTTCAACTCACTCCGCACTCCAAATCTTTTAAAAAAGTGGTTAGGTAAAGGCCATACAGGTATGAAATAATGTTTTCTTTACCTCATTGTGCTACAAATTGACTTTTCTCCTTCCTAGTAGTCTGGTCCAAATTAATGTTTGAGTTCTATCAATTTATTGTCAATGTAGCAGTTTTAATTAAGTTAAACAAATGCAAACAGTAATTCTTAAATTTAAAACCATGTCAGCCACACTGTTATACTTGCTGCAAAAGAAAGATGATGTTGAATCAGACTCACACAAAGAATTAACAATATTAAAATCAAAGATTTTTATTCTCTTTGATATTATTTTAAAAAATTATCATGAATTATTTGTATTTTAATCATAATCCAACATCTTCAATGGCTCGCCAGCCCAGGGTGGGCCATGACCTTCTGCAGAATCGAGTTCCAGGCATCTCTTTTCTTGGATAGACTCTTCCAGTTTTTGATTTTTAGGATCTTTAAGTCTATTTCAAGGCAGTCAATTCACCAAATTGTTGGTATTTCCCTTTTACAAGCTCTCAATGGTTTGGCCTCAAAGACTTGGTGGTCTTGGTGTGTTCGGTCATCATTCATTCTAATCACGTGTGTTATCCATTTCAAGCATTGTATAGAAATAAATTTTATTATTAATCCAACATAACTATTGAAATATTTTGACATTTTCTGTATATTTTTTATAGTAAACACCAGTTAGATTCTATTTGCAGTAATACATATCTGATTTTTATGAATCTGTGTAATCTTGATTTGTTAGGATTGTTGGTGTTTAAAGTTAAGACATTTTTATTAGTTAGTACTGGAATGTTTATAATTTTCTGTATATTATTAAAACCATTTAAATTTTTACATTCTTCATTTTTTGATTAGTTGTGCTTTTAGTTAAGGTATGCTAACATAATTGTAGTTTTGTTACCAAATAATTTCAGTAGAATACTTAGATAATATATCAATATTATAAATCTTAAATGACTTTCTACTGCTGTGTTTTCTCTTTGTTATACAAAAAACCAGGTAGAATTGATATTTATCTGCATATGTATTTTTATTCATTTAAGTTAAACATTGATATTTAATTGTTAGATTTCATTACTTCACTATTGTTTATAATCTCTAAGATCCTCTTAAAAAATTTCAGCCAGTTCAAGTCAGCTACATGAAAACTATGTTCTATCTGATAGGTAATTTTTAAATTTATTTTATTCTGCTATCTAAAAATGTATAGATTTATTGCTTAAAAAGTATAATTATTTCCTGGGTTATGTTTTATGTGTTAAGATTTGTTGTGAGTTCATAATTTATTTTATTTATTTATAAATGTATTTTATAATCACTTACAACCTCACCAGTTTCATACCCAGAAATTAATTTTGAGGGGTTCATATTGTCAATGTCCTGAAAGAAGTAATTTCATTACTTTATGATTCTTACTGGTAAAAACTAAATAATACATTATATCAATCTTATTTCTTTTATTTAAAAATGTTCAAAGACTGATAATATTTTTTTATCAAGTTATGAGGATTACAAAAATAAGGATCATTTAAGAAAAATAAGAGTATCACAAGAATCAGAATTCGTACATACTAAAATCAATTGATTTGACATTATTGAAAAATTGATTAAAATAATTTAATGACTGAAAAACTGTCTGGATGAAAAAAAAAATGTTCCCTTTGCCAAGAAACTGCTGGAGTGGGGAAGAGCTAACATACTGAAAATACCCCCTCTTTTTATCTGCAAACACTGAGCCAGTGACATTTTTTTAAACACAGCTAAAATATTTCTGTTCTTCCTGGAATTGGTGCTGATGGAATTATTTTTTCTCTCCACAAACAAAAAAATTTTAGCTTGAGGAGAAAAAAAAGTTTAAAATATTTTTAAAAATTAAAACACCTATAATGTAATAAATGAATTATCCTGATGAATTTCTTGAAAATTCTTGGAATTCCTCTCCTTCCATTAATAGTTCGGTACTTTCATGAAGACACATTTTTTTAATTAATATTCTAATAAATTACTTAAAGAAGGGCTTTGAAATTTCCCCCAGATGAAGAAAATGCTTTTCCTCATGTTTTTCAGTGAAAAATAATTTCCAAGTATTTTCCTTTCCTTTTTTTCTTTTCTAATTATATGAATGTAGCAAGATGATAAGGAATTTTCTATAATTTAACTATATTAAAAATTATACTTTACAACAGGTCAAAACATATTATAAATAGAATAAGATAAATATATTGTTACACTAGTTTATTTTTATTTGTCTTACATACAATTACTAAAAATATTCTTTTTTTAATTTTGGCTATATGGATGACATTATTTAGCATTGTGATTCAAGATTTTATTTTCTTTCCATATTGCTATTTTTGATCATCAAATAATTTTCATATCTCAGGCTTGCAATTCCGTCACTTTTCTCACCTTTAGTTTTTTTTTTTTTTTTTTTTTTTTTTTTTTAAACAATGGATCACATTTAGTCACTTTTTTCATGGTGTATCACAGCAAAAGTCTGTTGTTGAAAAAAGAAAAACTGAATTAATAGCATAATATTTTAATAAAAGACCAAAAATGTGATGCTCTAATCTTATTTTTCTTATTAAAATGTAATTAGTCATATGGTTTCCAGAATTTAGGGATTTTAAAAAGTTGTAAAGAAGTTTCTGAAATCTACATTTGTGCTGAAATGTACATTTAATACATTAAAGTAATTTACGTCAAAGCACACATTTCTCTTTTTCTTTTTCTTCACAATTCTTGTTTAGATACTCTAATCTAGCTATGTATATAGTTCAAAACATCTTTAATATATACAAAAAATTGTGATTATAAAAATTAATGTATTGTATGTATTCAAATCTAATTTATAGATTTTCTTGAATAAAAAGCAATGTTGAGTTGTGTTAAACAAAATTTTTAACCTTTTTTGAATTCAACGCTAAAATCATGTCTTGCATGAATCATTTGATTTAGAGTTAAAATAAATAGAAAAATCTTAATAATAGCATGTGTAATCAAGAGGAGAAAAAAAATCGCATTTTTTTTCAATGTTTAGTCACTTTTTAGTCACTTATTCTGTATTATTGATCACTTTTTTCATCTTTTAGAAAGTACCTCAGCAGTTGCAAGCCTGATATCTGAAAATGATCTAAAATCATATGGACTATCTTAAACAGTAAAAGCTGTGACAAAAATTTAATAATTTATTTTTGTATGTTTTATAATATAGTTTAGAAAGTCAAGATATTAATGGTTTAAGTACAAGATCACTTGTCACTCTGAAGCTGAAGCCTGCATTATCTTCAACAGTAAGTTTATGCTGCTAAATTATTTATAATGGTTAATGATTATAAAAGAAAAATGAATTTATTCTTATTTTTTTGTTTGTTTATTTTTGTTGCAAAGAGGGAGAGGGAGATAGAAACTGTCAGGAAATAAATACATTATTTATCTATGCACTTGCAAGTTAAAATTTCTTATACTGAGAAGAAGAAAGAAATTATACTGTTCATAATAAAACTCTCTGGTGAAAAAAAGCCTGTGAAATACTCTCAAACCTGTTTATCTTTTGAATTAAGCAAAAATAGTTAGAATTTATTATTACAAAATCAGTTGTTGCTAATTTAGATAAAATTTCATCATCAAAACACTGTTCAAGAAAGTTTTACTTAGAGACAAAAATTACCTTATAGAAGAATGTATGAAACTGTTGGAAAGTATCTAATAAATTGTGTATTATCTTCTATTTAAAGGGTATCAGTTAGTTTCAAATCAATTAATAATCTTATATTTGGTCAAAAAATTATTTATTGTGATAGATTGTTTACAGATTTATTTTTATTAATCAAATAATAAGTTATGTGTTGTTGTGAAGAATAATTATGACACTGCCATTCGGTATTGTTGTTCCTTGCATTTAAATCAATGACTCCCAATAAGGATAGTACAACCACCTGTGTGCATTTGAAAAGATCAAAGGCTTATTTGATACTAGGAAACTTTAAGAGAATGTTGAGACCTTCTGCCATCCCCTCTGTAAGAAATTATCTTATTGCATTTAAGAGTTTTATTAGTACTCAAAATAATCAACCCTATTTTTCAACAAATTGTTCTGGGTATTTTTTCTTAACTATGACACTTGGTGTTAAATATCACTGATGACAATTATGACATTAAAAATTGTCACCACACCTAAGGTCAATAATGTATCTATTTTAGAATCAAACTTAAGCTGATAATGGTTTATGAAATTATTTTTAAAAATCTAGTCTTGTTTTTCAATATATGATAGTGTAAATTTGACTTAATAAAAGGATAATTGAATTACTTTTTTTGAAAAAGTGAAATATGAACTTAGCAAAGTTGGAAAATTATGGTTTACTACATCAAATGTTTTAAAGACCAGCAATCAGTGAGCATTTTTTTGTAAAGGAGGGAATGGGTAAAAAAAAAGAAAAAAAAAAGAGTTGGGATCCTCTGATTTAAATCATACTACTGGTATGAAATTTCTATCCATTCAATACTGTCTATAATTAGTAGTCTAAATTGTTTTTGTGATGCAAAATGTTTACCATAGTAATCTAAACCAAACTAAATTCTTACATTCTCAAGGGTAATTATAAAAGTCTATAATTATAGTAGCCGAACGATGGCCGAATGGTTAGGGTGCTGGCCTTCGGAACTGGAGTTCGTGGGTTCGAATCCCACTATGGCATGGATGTTCGTAGCCGTTCGGAATCGGCTTTAAGCAGTAGGTCCCAGTCTCATTAGCCCTTGTGTTGCAAAAAGTAGACCGTAGCACTCCAAAACCAAACTAGAATTATAGTAGAAGTTTTGTTATTAAATTCAGCATAAGCATGTATTATTTTTTCTGAGAATTAAAAATTTTCAATAAATATTATGTAACTTTTTTTAGTTTTCTAATACAAACCCAGTGAAAATATTCAAAGTATTAATAAAGAATACAACTTGCATTTATGTATATACAACCTCTCTTTTGTTTTTATGCAAATAAAAGAGTATACATTTGACCTTATCCTTTAGTCCTCATATGTACAGGGCATTTGTAGCGGTATTGTATTAGAACAATCTGTCAATGAACTTGAAATTATTTCTTGTATTCAATCAAGATGAAAACATATTACATCTCGAATGTATATTTAGTAGGAAAATTTTAGAATACCAGAAATTTGTCCCTTTTAATAGGAGTTATACATTTTTCCTATGCCAGGGAAAATGAAAAATCTGTAAATTATTTTTTTTTTAAATTAACAAGTTAAAACGTTAAAAAAAACCTCAGTTCATATTAAATGTACAAAAAATGCTATTTGACATTAAAAAAAAATATCAGTTTCTTTTATAAACAACATTAAAGAAAAGTTACATATAATTCCACCATAATGTACGTTACAATGTTGTGTTCATACTCAAAATATCTATTGCATATATATCAGCAACATGTAGAAAAACAGCATAAGACTGAAAAAACCAAACAAAACTAAACTAAAAAAATTACATAAGAAAATCCTAGTCACCCTAATGAAACTATGTCTAACTACTAAATATATATACGAAAACATCTGTATAGCAATAATTTTTCTCAGCAGGTATTTGCGTGTGTGTTTGAGCTTCTTCAGTGAATATATCTGAGGTTATCATTCTCATTACTTCACAGGTGTTTCATCTCTTTAGGCAGGCCATACAAGAGATGCATGCCCCCCCCCTCCCGTCCCTAAATCCAGAGTCATGAGTGAAGGAGATCGTGTTGTTGGGCTCATTCATACTCCAAAGGGAGAAGAAGTATTTTATTGCCAGGCACATTCCAGTGGACATGTATTTTTTGTTGTAATAAGAACTCATTTCATCTAGAAAAAATAAAACTCTGAGGGTTTGTTTTCGGATTCCCTTATCTCCAAAGTGTAAATACAGAAATACATTTGTAAAGCATTTTCACATGCATTAACTTCAGTAATATATTATTTTCCTAAACTCTTGAACAAAAGGATTAAGTTCATTTCCTTCCCCCCTACCTACTTCCCCATAAAAAAAGCCGAACGAGGACCCATTGTTTAGGGTGCTAGTAGTCGGTACCGGAGTTCGTGGGTTTGAATCCCACTATGGCATGGATGTTCATAGCTGTTCAGAATTAGCTTTAAGCAGTAGGTCACAGTCTCATTAGCCTTCGTGTTGCAAAACATAGACCGTAGTGCTCCAAACCAAACCAAACCAACTCCCCCCCAAAAAATGTATTAGTTGTAAAATATAAAAAGATTCTTATAGGAAAACATGATTTGGCACACATAAAGTAAAAGAAAACTTTTGTATATTTATTCGGCAAATGGAGTAGAGACATACTTTTCTTTTTTCTGACTCTTAGGCTGTTGAGTGTACATCAGTGACAAAATTTTTCTATGATGACTGTTTGGTGACATATGGGTGCAACAGTAAAATTGTACAGTGACTACTACATGGCAATATAACGAGTGTAAAGAGTTATATATATTGCATAGTACATTTATTTCATCTATTTCCATGTAATTTTTTTATATTTATTAGATATAAATATTTTATTAATTGACTATTGTAACAAAGAATTGAACCATAGCATCAATATAGAATATCATAAGATGTAATTTTTTTAAGTTTAGTCTGAAAAGCAATGAAAATATCTAAACTGTAATTGTTAAAGTAAACTTCTCCTTTTTATTTTATTTATTTGTTTATTATTTTATTTTTTTATTTATTTTTGTTTATTTCACAGAAGTTTGATTTTAAGGAAGGAAATATAAATAATGCTGATCAAGATTCTGATGGTAACTTAAAAATCTATAAGTTTAAATACTAGTATTCATGATATATGTTTATAGAGCATGTAGTTGATAATTTTATATTTTCATTAATGCTTGATATGATTTTGAGTTTTTGCCATTGATATTATTTTAAATATTTTTTTTTAATAAGAGGTAAAGTTAAGTATTAATGTTTACTTATTAGCTCTTATATTTATGTTTTGTTTTGTGTAATTAATGCATGAAGTTTTATAGTAATCCTTAATAGTGAAATGAAATTTTGAATAACTGTTATCCAAATAATTTAGTTCATTGGGAATATTCTAACTTATTTTATTTTATTATTTAATAAGGTTTGAAAATTGAGTAGAAACATTAATAATTAAAAATAAAACATTTATTTTTTATTAAAACTATCAGAAAAATGCAGTATTTTTCTCAAATTGTTCTGCATTCCTGTAGGTTTTCTAATTAGCAAAATAATGTTGATTGTTTATTAAGACGATATGAACTATTTTAATAAGTATTCTTGTTCTATCTCTCTCTCTCTATATATATATATATATTTGTATATATGTAATATGATTAATAATATACTTGGCCATCTCCTTAATTTAAAAACTATTATTTTTAACTTCAATTTCTATTAAATTATTTTGTCTGCCCCCCCTTTTTTTAACCTCATGTAGCAACACAATTACTCCATAGAGTTTAATTTTTTAAAACTGTCTTACCTTGCAATCCTACACACTTGGTTCTTATTTCCCCATTAAATCTGTCAGAATCTATTGGAGAAAAGCCTCTAGAGCACCACTTTTCATAAATATCAGTTTCTTATGCATCAACATTCAATAACCTTTTCTCTACATTAGTTCTAGGTAACATAATTCTTATGCCATTTTTTATTGGACTACTAAAGATGTTTATTTGAGTTCTGTTCTAGAAGGGGGCAAGTCACTACATTTTTAAATCTTGGTGTATCCAAATGTGCATTGTTGGCCATTTATTTATTTATTTATTTTTAACAAGCGTTAAAATGGAAAGTCTATGACTTTGTATGTGTGTACCATGAAATAGCTGGTCTGATCTTATTGAAGTTTTGCATTGTACTTAAAATTAACTATGGGGAGGTTTTAGCAAGTCAGATTGTTTAGAGGTCAAAGGTATGATATAGATAGAAAGTCTATTTGACTATTGTGTTTGCCAGCTATATTTTGGCACTATTTGATTATTTTCCTATTAATTATGTACTTCAATATTGACATTTTTAGTAACTAGTAACTTAATTCCCGAGTTAGTGTTTAAAATGTATTTTAAAATGATATACATTTTTATGTTTTTATTACAAAATTAGTTTAGTTTTTAGTTTTTATCTATTTTTATTTGGCATATTTCTTCCTTTCATTTTGACATTTTTTCAAATCTCAAATATATTGAGTTTTTAAAACGAAACAGTTATCATTTGCAAAATAAAAATTATTTATTTTATTATTTTACCTATACACATGATTAGGATTTATCTCACCAGACTTGATTATAGCTAATTGGAAGTTATTTATCGTACAAATACATGGCAGCAAATCCCTGATTATGTCTAACTATAAATATTATGTACAACTGGACCTTAATTTTTCAATTTTTATTGATACCGTATTTGCTCTAAATGACCCTGCAATAAATGTAGATACTTTTCCTTTAACCAATTGCAAGGATAAATCACCAATTTTCATTTATTTTATCATTTTTTTTAAGTTTATAAAGTTTTTTTTATAAATGAAATTAAAACAACATGTACCATTTATTTTAGGAAATTGAGTTGTTTTTAAATAATTATAGTAATTGCTCTTATAGTAATGCTCTTATAGTAATTGCTCTTATAGTATAGTATTGCTCTTATAGTAATGTATTCTATAATTTAAATTAAACTTTGAGATAAGTATAATCTTTCATATGTGAACCATAAAGATCTAGACCAAAGGCTGGGTATAAAGAGGCCAGTATATAGTGTAGTGTATATATAATGTTGACTTATCTTTTTCAAGTTTATATATTTATAAACTTTAAAAAGATAAATTGGCTGTATTTCTATCATTTATATTAAAATTATAATTAATAATGTAAAAAAATAGCCCAACTGTAATTTAACTGAATGAATATCTTTTGGGTTTATGTACATAAATATTTGATTACCGTAATTTCAAATGTATAGTCTGCACCTTCGTATAGTCTGCGGGTGCGATTTTTTATTTAAATAATTTCATAAATCTTTAGATAGTCCGGACCACTAGATAATCCATGGACTATACATACAAAAATATGTAATTTTTATGACAATATTAAATCATTTTAAGAATACAAACCTAAGTACAGTAGAGTGCTGAAAAGTCTGGATTATACTCAATTTCACCTTTAAAATTTGAAATCATTTCTTCTGTCATAGCCTCAGAGATGAATTTTAACAGAAGAAACAAAGCGACTTACATTTCTCTGTTCGAGAACCCAGCTATGTAAATCGTCTTTTAATGCAGGCCATTGTATTTTTCCATGATGGTTGGATCACTTTAAGGATTTTGCTTGTGCCAATTTCTTATTGCTTTGTCGTTGACCTTTTAAATTACTTTCAGCTTGAAATCAGCTGCAAAACTGCGACGATGTTTTAAAGACATAATAAATGACCAATATTACCGCAAATCAAAACTTTGAAAACAAAACAATCTGTTATGAGTGATCCTCGTGGTGAAATGACCTTCGATCTTGAACCCATCCACTCAGTGTTGTCAATCAGAGCTGTAAATAGTGACTATCAATATTTTCTCGTACTCCAGGACGCAATTTAAGATTGCCCTATTTGCTACAACTGATTCGTACTGCCTTATGGGTTGTACTTTTTTTCATGGTTTATTACCAATACGATATGAAACACAGATAGTCCACAGACTATACGTGCGAAATTAAGCTAGTTCATGTGAATTGTTTCTCTTAGGCATATGACTTTGTAATGGCAATATAGATCCATATATATTATTTGCATTTTAATAATACATATGACTATTGAAATGTTGTTATGATTACCTAAAACTTTTATTAATTTTATACTTTTGTAAAAAAAATTTTAAATTTCCCCAAAATACTATTAATAAAACTAATACAAAGTTTGTAATCTTGAGTGAAGCTTTGTTAGTTAAGGTTTAATATTTTTTTTATCTGGTAATAACATTATATTTGTAAGACCTCGTGGAATAATGACATCTGAGAGTTTTTCTACAATTTTTTTTAATATATTGTATGTACTGTTTTTTAATATATTGTATTCTGATAGGTTCAACTCTCAAAGATTGTGAAGAATTATTTAAAAAATCTCAGAAAGAATTTGATAAAGGATTAAAGAGTAAAGTAGTGAGTACTTATTTTTTTTCTCTTTTAAATTTTATAGTTTACATTTCTACTTATGAGTCCTTAAATCAGTGGTTCTCAACAAGGGCAATGGGAGGATGCTGAGAAGTAATGAGCTTGTTTTGGGCAGCAGGGGCTGGTGGCCAAGTTCCAGAGGGTAGTGGTCGATAAGAGTATGTTTGGGCATTTAAAATTAGTTATAAAACTCCCAAATAAATTTATTAAATGGAATATCCAGTTTGCACCATTTATGCCAGTAATAAAACAAACTTATGTGGCGAGACCAGAATAAGTAAATTTCCTACCCTTAGTTTCTATGAGTGTAAAGTTGGCTTTCCATCACTCACTGAATAAGTTTTCTTAACAGCATTCCCTTGAGAGTTTTTAATGTATCGTTTAAAGATATCAGCAACAGATTTTCAAATTTCACATTTAGGAATTTTCTTTTCTTCCTATTTTTTAAATAATCATTTCCATTATATGAAAATTCCCTTATTAACCACTATTAATTGCACAACCCTTAGTTTCTATGAGTGTAAAGTTGGCTTTCCATCACTCAGTGAATAAGTTTTCTTAACAGCATTCCCTTGAGAGTTGTTAGTGTGTCGTTTAAGGATATCAGCAACAGATTTTCAAATTTCACGTTTAGGAATTTTTCTTTTCTTCCTATTTTTTAAATAATCATTTCCATTATATGAAAATTCCCTTATTAACCACTATTAATTGCACAACCCTTAGTTTTCATGAGTGTAAAGTTGGCTTTCCATCACTCACTGAATAAGTTTTCTTAACAGCATTCCCTTGAGAGTTTTTAATGTGTTGTTTAAAGATATCAGCAACAGATTTTCAAATTTCACATTTAGGAATTTTCTTTTCTTCCTCTTTTTTATATAATCATTTCCATTGCATGAAAATTCTCTTATTAACAACAATTAATTGCACAACATACGTTGAGATATCCTTTCAGTATGTAAGTTTCATTCGTTCTGTGATTCTTGTGTTGATTTTTGGATTCTTCTTCGCTGGTTTTTCCACCACCTTCAATTTACATTCATTATTTGTTTGGGCAGTTATCTTAGTTCATACAAATATTGGTATTTTATTGGTAATTATGAGTTTTAGGAAATTCTTCTGAGAGTTATTCTTCTCATATCTCACTTTGCTGTCTCAAACATTCTTAGTTAACAAAAAGAATTACCTGTGAATACAGTGCCTGTACTTGATATTTAGTATTGTTCAATTGCCTTCAAACTTGTATTTTTTTTAATAGAGTGTTACCTTCTGAGGCAATGAAATCATACTGTTTTTTCAGAAGCATTTGCAAAATGTTCATCTGACAAACAAAATAAAATTTTGTAATTTTCAATTAATATCAGGGACAAGTTTCTAAAGCCATAACAAACTCATTAAAATACTATGGACTGATAGTTTTTTACAATATATCAAAATTGATTGCTAAATTAGAGAAAAGGCATACCATCGACAAAGTAACTCTTTGTATTTAATTTTGTTATTGCTGCTGGCTGTGAAGGAAATGGTTTTACACCATTCAGTCACGTCAAATGTAATCAAAAATGTTCATTTTAGCAGTGATATAGTAATATGACTAATTGATTGCTGAAAATGTTGAAGTATCCATTTTATGCAAAATTTTAGCAGACACCAAAATTTCTTTTCAAATTGAATCAATCTTGCCAAAAAAAAAAAAAAAAAAGGCTGTTGGTGTACGTTCAGTTTGTAAAGGAAGAAAAAAAAATCATTTAAGAGATGCTTTTGCAGGAAATTTTCAGATGGTAAAGGGGAATTTATTTTTGATACTGTCAAAGATTATTTAAGAGATAAAACTATTCTTTATGTGAAAATTTTTTTTGTTTTTACTGATGAAGCTCCTGCAGTGATAAGTCATCATCACCTAATTGAAGAGGGAAATACCAGGTAGTTTAACTGTTCACTGAGTGACTCAGATATTTAACTGTAAAAAATCTCAACAATCATTTGTATCAGGCATTTGCATATGTCATCTCTGCTGCAAACAAAAATCAAAATAAAGCTCTCAATGGTCGATTATCTGGGCAGCTATGAATATAGAATGATGAAGATTTCTGTTGCTTTCTTGTACATACTGAAATTCGCTTTCCATGGACCTATCTTAGGAGGCTCTAAAATCTTTTCGACTTTTCTTGAGTTTCTAAAAGAGAAACATGTAGCTATTAGAGAAAGATAAGTACAATTTAAGATTGATGTTGGTTACATGACCAATTTATTTGCAAATTTCAGTAGAATGAGTTTGGAATTTTAAGACAACGAGAGTGATGTGATTATAACAAGATATGTTGATAAACTAAGAAGAGTATAGCTTTCTTCTGGTAGAACTATTACTGATCTCCTCAATATGTCTGAGGGACATAGTTCTTTATGAGCCTGACCACCAATTCATAAGGCTCTAGAATAGGCATAATTCTTTGCTAATCTTATCAGTTATAGTGATAAGATTAGCTAAGTAAGTAGTGATAAGCACAGAACTTCTAGTTATATGTGTAACTGAAACAACAATTGTCATTTTAAGAGAGAAAGTCTGCTTAGTTGGAATAAAACCAAGAGTTGGGTGTAATGCAAAATAGAACTCACACTGGTCTGCTCTATTGAGGCTGCTATGTCATTTTATGATTGGGAGGGGACTTTCTTTTTTTTTGGGATCAGGAGGGGAAATTCTTTAGGACTGAATTATACACTTACACTAACTAAAGCATATAGTACACAGACTATCTTAGACTGTTTACTTTTGAAAATATTAATAATATTCTGGGTGATGTGTTATAGATTTTCACTAATGGTAACAGTTATGATGACACACTCTTGGGTAGGGATATATTCATCAGACAGGACTAGTATTAGATTTAGTAGGAGAAATTATACATTCTGCTTAGTTTTTTGCATGGAATTAATAATTACTAAAATGTTTTGTATAATTTTGTCAATGAGGATGTCAATACTGACATCTGGATTCTAAATAAAAGTGGTAGTTCTATTCAGCATCTAGATGAATGGAGAAACATGGTGACATAACACTTGTTTAGAATTTGTGTTGTTTGAGAGCCATAACAGGATATTTTAATGAATTCTGTCACACATGGATGTTTATGGTAAGGAGATTGTTGATGGACTGGTCAGGAAGTGGGACCTGAAGATATCTACTTTTTATGAGTACTGTCTTTCATCCTCAGAATTTGCTTCTTGGACCAAATCATTCCTTGGGTAAAATCAACTCCTTTTGGGGAAATATCTCTTTACATGAGTGTTGTGATTGTACTATCCTGGTTCTACTTTGTTTGAAGAAAGTAGTAGGATGATTTTTTGCTATGTCTGTTGATTGTCTTTTGCTAGGCTCAGTAGTGGTCATCTCCATGCTGTATGACATGTATCAGGTCTTAAGTTTATCCTCTTTATCAAAATTGCAGTCTTACTCCAGCTGCTCTTGCCCATATCTTTACATACATTTACTACCTGAAGAGTCAGCTGTGTTCCAGTGCTGGTACAGTTATTCATTCTTTGAAAACTCATGGACTTGATCCAGCTTGAGCTATTGATCATGTGAGATTAGAAACAACAGCAACAAAAATCTGTTATTACTCTTTTCCTAAAGAAACTCAATTGTGGAAGCAGTGATTTGGCCGTAACAAGTTCAGCTAGTTTTCAATCTTGTAGGATCTGCAGAAAACCAATAAAGTCTCCTTCAATAACAAACAAGTTCAAAACTTTAAATCTTTACCCAAAGGCTTTTCTGGGTGTTTTTGAAGATATTTTATCTGTGAAAGATACTCAATGAACCATGAACACATATTGATACAGCAGAAGTTCAAATTCAGGAAGAATCAGTCAAATTTTCAATTAATGAAGTTTTGAAAGTTAGTTTTTAGAATGGTGATCATCTCCTAGAATTTTGGCTGTACAGTAACCATTTCCTTTTTAGCTTAAACTGTAAACTAACTATCAATAAAAAATTTTAACTATTTTCCCTTACTCCTACCTTAACATGGCCGAACGATGGCCGAATGGTTAGGGCACTAACCTTTGGATCTGGAGTTCGTGGGTTCGAGTCCCACTGAGGCATGGGTGTTCGTAGCCGTTCGGAATCGGCTTTAAGCAGTAGGTCCCGGTCTCATTAGCCCTCGTGTTGCAAAAAAGTAGACCGTAGTGCTCCCAACCAACCAACCTACCTTAACATATGTGAATCATTTTTCTGTTGAATCTAGTTACAAAAAAGATAAATTGATTCCACATCACATAAATCATTTATGCCTTCATCTCACTAAAATCAAATGTCAAGAAACTGACTCTGAACCATCAAGCACAATTATTCCACTGACATAGAGCTTAATTGTTTCATTTTTTTTTCTTACATTAGGCAGTTTAATCTTAACAAATAGGCTGCAATTACCTCCCAGGATAAATATACAGAGTTGAACCATACATATTTGATATGTATTGAAAAAAACTAACTTAAACACTTTGCTCTTTATAATTAAATACTCCCTCTTTCCCATACCCTAAATTATGCAATTTTCAGGAGAAAAAAAAGGGGGGGGTGTGGTATTGAAAAATTTTTTTGCTCCTTAGGGGTGGGAGCTTTAAAAAGATTGAAAACCACTGCCTTAAATTATGTGAATCTTGATAAACATTAAATGCTTTGTCATATGTGTATATGTGTGTGATTTACAAGATTTTTTGCATTTAGTTTAATTCTGTAATGAATTACATTTTTACTTTTTTAAAAAATTAAAATATGTAAATACATTTTGTTTTTCAGCTAAGCATAATTAAATAAAGGTTTTAGAGAACTATAAAACTGTATTATTAATATGTACAGAAACGTAAAACTGTACCTATAAGTGTAGTAAAACCAGGTTTAGTGTGAAGAAATATGCTTCGGATAGAATGCTATAATTTGCATTTTAACTATGGAGAGCCCCTATGTATGCAATTAAATGTAAGGACTTTTAGTAGTTAAATATAATATTAATATATAGTTATGTATAATATAATATTAACAGATATGTTAGTACGTAGAAGTATTTATTGTCACTAAAATTTGAAATCTTAATCTTCTACTCTCTTTGAATGCACTTAATGAGTTTTTAAAAGGCAGAGAGTATAATGGAATAGGGACTTTAAATAATAAGCCAGTTTCTCCATGATAAACATTTACTTTTATTTCTTTCAATCATAATGAATCTATTTACTAATGAACAACAATATAAACTTTACGTAAAGCAAAATACAGATTCAAACTAAGATACCTTGTCAAAAGGTTAAAATCTGCTCACTCCTAAGTGTTAATGATAGATTAAGCTAGGTGAAATAATTAATACACTTCTTGCATGAAACTGAACAGGTAAAATATCTTCTTAATATACATTTGTCAGTGACACAGACAGAAAAACACAAGCTACCAAAAATAAAAATATTTCACAGTGTAAAATGAAAATTTGGTATCATATACATTTATTCAAAAATTATGGAATGACAAGATAAAGAGTAATTTTCTATCAGTTCCTTGGTTATAACAGATGGTATTTTTTAAGCCCATATATTGCAAGCTGTTTTTAGTCTATGATTAACATTTTTAATCTTAGCATTTTTAACATTAGCATTCTAACATTTTTAGTAAATTAATTACATTGAATTTATAATTCTTAATGCATTTTTTGTAATCAGTTAGATGTTTGTAATTTGTATCAAACCTGAAAATATTTCAGAAAGAATTAGTTCATTGTTGATAATTTTCCAAACCATTTTATAAGATGATGAAGGAAGAAAGTTGTTTTAAAGATACAATAATGTTCAATGAATGTTAAATTTATTTTTCCATCATTATATTTTTCAGGATTCCAAACAAGAGACTGATAATGTAGCTGAAATGGCAGCAGGAGGTAAGATATGTATTTAATATGTTACTGATTCATTTGTTTCCCTTTCATTCATTTCATGCTATTAAAATACAATTTTATTATTGAACATACCTAAATATTATTAAAATCTGTCCAGGTCTATTTGTACATAACTGCAACTCTTCAAAAATGACAGACTTTGGGTTCAAGACAAATATTCATGGATTCATTAAATTCTGGGGAACTAATTTCAAGTCTCATCTTCATGCGACCATAATTAATCGAGATATTCATTAAAGACAAACTAAAATGTTAATTTTTTGGTCAAAAATTTTTTTCTACACAAACAATTCATGTTCATGGAAATCATGAATGAAAGAAAACCATGATTAAGTGTTATTATATTACAATTAAATTATTTGATGTCATTTTTTTTTACTAAGATAATGATCAATATTTGTAGCATCAGCAGACTCTGGGAATATTTCAGTAAGATTTAAGGGAGAATTAATTTATATATGTATTGCTATCAGCATGTACTTCAGAATTTTTATTTATACCCAGTTATCTAGCAGGCAAGGTACACTAATTTCATGCAGTAAATGAACATAGGTATATTATTATTATTTATTATTACTATTATTATTATTAGAGCTATTAAACTTGAGAAGTATATTTCAACAATATTGGTATAATATATAAATTATTTCACAAAAAATATTTTTCATTATTTTTTATATTGCTATTTTTGATCATCAAATAATTTTCATATCTCAGGCTTGCAATTCCGTCACTTTTCTCACCTTTATTTATTTATATATTTTTTTTTATAATTGATCACATTTAGTCACTTTAAGTAAACAGTCACTTTTTTCATGGTGTATCACAGCAAAAGTCTGTTGTTGGAAAAAGAAAATCTGAATTAATAACAAAATATTTTAATAAAAGACCAAAAATGTGATGCTCTAATCTTATTTTTTTATTAAAATGTTTCCAGAATTTAGTGATTTTAAAAAGTCATAAAGAAATTCCTGAAATCTACATTTGTACTGAAATGTACATTTAATAGATTAAAGTAATGTACGTCAAAGCACACATTTTTCTTTTTCTTCACAATTTTTGTTTAGATACTTTAATCTAGCTATGTACATTTTTCAAAACATCATTAATATATGCAGAAAATTGTGATTATAAAATTAATGTATTGTATGTATTCAAATCTAATTTATAGATTTTCTGGAATAAAAGGCAATGTTTAGTTGTGTTTAAAAAAATGTTTAACCTTTTTTTTTTTTGTATTTGACGCTAAAATCCCGTCTTGCATGAATCATTTAATTTAGAGTTAAAATAAATAGAAAAATCTTAATAGCATCTGTAATCAAGAGGAGAAAAAATCGCTTTTTTTTTTTCAATGTTTAGTCACTTATTCTGTATTATTTGTCACTTTTCTCACCTTTTTGAAAGTACCTCAGCAGTTGCAAGCCTGTTGCATCATTAATTGTAGTTCATCTTATTCCTTTCTTCTTGTCATTTGTCAATATTTATTCAAATGAAGTGACACTGATAAGTGATCACCTTCAAAATTCAACTGTTTAGAGGTATAATAGCTTTTAGCTTAATTTTAATTTCACTGCCTTATGCACTTGTAAAACAATTATTGTTATAAGAGCTTTAATTACTTTCCTTAACCTTTAAAAATGCTATTTTTCTATTTTGATTTCCTATTTTCTCATGTTTATTCTTACATTTAAAATGTAAAAATAGTCATGAGCACCAGAAATGTATTTAATGATGCTTTAACTGTTCCCAATTATTTTAAGAAACTAAAATGACTAAACTTTTGTTTTTAGTTAAATTCTGCATATTATTTTATACTGGTACCTTTATCACGCTAGCAGAAATTTACAAAAATTGCCTAATTATGAAAGCATGGCTTACAATAGTTCATAAGGTTTCCAATGTGGCCGGTTAAGCCCTTACAAGTTGAAATATCCTGATGTAATAACTAGATAGATATAATTAATTTTGAAAGTCACTTGTCATATTAATTTACCAGTTTTAGCTTTTTAATTAATTTTAAAATGAAATGTGTAACAATGTGCTGTTATTTACAAATATGTTAGCATAAAAAATAAAAGCTTTAAATTTTCCAAAAAGATCCTTTACTAATACCTTTTTATGTATGGTCATTATACACATCACATATAATCCCTATGGGATTCATTGTCAGCTTTCATTTAAAAAAATAGGCTATTTTAATATTTAGATTTCATAAAATAGCAAATATCTCACTTTAGGTGTAAGTATCATATACCTTTAAAGAATTCAAGTTCTTTTAAAATATCTGTTGAAAAATGTTTGATTGTTTGAGAACTTGTTATTCAATAGTGTTTTTGTAAGTTTTTAATTGTTATTTTCGTTATGCACTTGAGCATAAGTATTACACAGAAATAATAGCCTGCCTTTTGGTATCAAGATTTGGAGTCTGTGAACTTATATTCTGCTGCTGGCAGTTACTCATAGCCATTTAAAATCAACTTTGCAGTAGGTCCCAGTGTCATGAACCCTTGTGTAGCAAAAGTAACCTATTGTGCCTCAAACCAAAAAGCCTATATGTTAGTAAATTTATTAAAGATCTTGTGAGTTTGTAAAAGATTAGTTCCTTTTAAACTAATATGAAGTAAGAAAATTTTTGTACATAATACTTAAAGGAGGTAAAATATTTATTATACTAATGATAAAATTAGCATTATGTAAATTTATTTTAAACTTATTAAAAAGTTTGGAGGAGAAAGTCTCTTAAGGTAAGATTTTATATTTTCAAACATTTTGTTACTGTTCTCCTTTTCTTAGATATTTTCATATACCTAGTCTGGTGCCACAAAATAGAAATTTCTTTTTCATATTTTATAAAACTAGTATTTTTCCAATGATTGCCTATTTTTTCTCAGTTTGTATGCAATTTAAAACAAGAATTACTAATGTGTGTGCATGCATGTAAGTAAAAAAGTAACTTAATATTTTCTTTAAGAATAAATTATTGTTGAAATTAATAGCATTAACAGCAGAGCCTAGGTTTTATTAATCAGAATAAATTTTATCAATTTCTTTTATCAAGATTTTTTAAATTCAGTAATTTTAAGAGGTTGTTATGCCCCAAAACTTTTTTCCTGTACAATTATATAGATATATTACTGCTTTCAAATGACTGAAAGATACTCTTACTTACTTAAAATACATAGGACATCTGCTGCACACAATGCATTAATAGCTATTTGTGAACATTACAATTTCCATTGGCTTATTTGAAACAATTAAACTTAGATGTTACTTCTTTTAAAAAACATTAATTGCATATTTTGAGTTCTTACAATAAAATAGCCAGTACATTTGCTATAGGTAATGTAAAAGGTAAGTGACACATATGCACATTTATGCAAAGTAATATTGGTTAAATCTGTAAATTATCTGTTTGTTATTTACATTAAGTGATTGTTGATAAAGTACATTTTTGCTTTTATTTCAGGTTTAACAGCTTTATTAAGCCAAGAATCTCTTAAAAAGTATGCTGAAAAGTTTAGAGATCAAGAGGTAGGTCTCATTAATGATACTATAAATGAAAATTTGTAACTTTGTTTTTTTTTTAATTAGAAACAATTTTAGAGAAATTTACTTTAAAAATTGTACTTAACAAAAAAATTATGGATAACTAAGAAAGGAAGCTGAAGATTTTAACCATCATCTATTAGTATAATTGTTAGATTAAGCAAGATTATTAGTTATTTTGTGCAAGATTAAGGTATGTTGCACTTTAATTTGTTTACCTCTTTTAGATATCAGACTTTTGATCTACATTCAGTGATAACTTTCTGAATGTCTACATCAAAAATTGTCATTAATTTTTTTTAAACATTTCTAAAAGGAAATAACATAATTAAAAATAATTGATTCTTCAATATTTCCAAACTGTATTTATAAAAGGTATGGTGTTAACTGCAGTTAGGGTTCATTTTTAATATGAATCTTCATAATCTTTCTCATTATTCCCTTTTTTTTATAGTATTTAATACTGAATTGATACTATCATTTTATTTTAACTCATGAGCCACCTACATAGACAAATAATGATATTCTGAATAATTGCACAGACTTTTTCCATTCTCAGAAAGAGGGATTCTTGTTCCAGATGCCACTAGATTTTACTGAGGGAAGTGCCCCTGCTGAGTGCCATCTTTCTCTCTTTAAGGTTGGTCACACTCTGTCTGCTAAATTAGCATATCTAGTCATGACCCAAGTTGAGCCAGTCTCATTTCTTTCTTCCTTGATCTACATTTGCCTTAAGTTCAGTAGGTGCCTTCACCTATTCTACTTCCATAGGAGGAAAGGCTCTCAAAAGGAGGTGTCCATTTCTTACTTCTGATTCCATAAATTTCTTCTAACTGTCAAGCCTCCCAGTGAGTAGAAATTCAGATGTACAAATTTAGCCTGTACATTCTTGGAATATATAGGGTGATATTTTGATTGTTTGTCAGTACTCAAACCTGGAATTCTAGACTGGCATACTCACTACCAAGCCATCTCATTACAAATCAAAAATAAGAAACTGATGAGTCTTCATGATCTTTACAAACTACAAGTCAATATGAGTAAAGTTTTTCCATAAAAAAAAATGTACCTTGCCCATTTTTAATGTGCTAACTGTAATATCAATCTGCTACAGATGCAGCATACATTTTGTTATTTTGGAAAGTTTACATGTTAAATTCATTTCTTAATTTTTGTGTTTTTTATAAATTTAATTTTTTTGCCATTATATACATTTTCTGTTATTTATTTAACTTCTCATTTGTTTTGCCAATTTGGTGATTTTTTTTTTGATCGCCAATAAAAGTCCTTTACTACATATGTGAGCCAATCTCCCATTCATACCCACTTTAGGTTTAGAAGAAGTTCTAAAAATTCTCAACATAAATACAAAATGAGAAAAATATTTGCAGTAATCCTATAAATTCTCTAGATCTTTCTTTATAAATATTTTGAATACTAAGTAATTATATCTTTTTTCATATGCAGATTGACTTAGAGACATTTCAGTATTTAACAGAAGATGATCTTAATGAAATTGGTATCAACAGTTTTGAATCTCGAAACAAATTGATGGAAATTATAGGCAAATTAAAAAAAAGTTAGGATTTATTAATTTTGAAGTCATTGAAGAATTGTTTTGTATATAATTTATGCTTGTTATATTAATCAAAAATAAATTATATGATGATATGACAAATTAAGTTTAATTAGATAATCAAATATGTTGTGTTTTTTATAAATTACATTAAAGTAAATATGTTTTATATCCTTTAATGATTCCAATTTTAAACTTATTTTCACAAAAGTACATCAAGAATTTCAAACACCACTAAATAACCATTAATTTTATCATCTAGTATTCAGTTAATATGATGTATGAATAGGAGATACTATTTTTATTAAAAATTATATATTTTAAGGAATAAAATTTTCAGACTTTAGTTGCACAATTTATTTCACAAAACAAATTAAACTTTTAACTGTACAAAATAGAGAGACATTTTCAGTTTGAATATATCAAACAGCAGGTTATGTGCATGAATTTTCTTTTACTAAGTGACTAAACTTTTAAAAAGCTACGGAGAAAGTTCACACTCTTTGCACAGCTAAAGAGGAATACAAAGTTTGAATTACACTATTTACAAATTCCACATTAATGACTAATGCTGTTGATTAGTGAAAATTATAACACCACCACATTGTTTATAATCCAAACAAAAATACATGCATAATACTTTGAATCCATGGACAAAACATATAATTGAGCAGCATTAGAACTTCTGTGTAGATGTATAAAAAATTACACACAGAGAATATTTCAAAATTCTCAATCTATAATGCATCATTGTCTGAATAGTAAAAAACTATGTGACAGCCACATTTCTAGGAATTCTAAAATTTGAATATTTTTATTGAAACATTGGGCAAGCGTATAAAGCATTTATATTGTTTTTTCTGTGGTCAGCATAAACAATTTTGTAATCAGTTTAACAGATCAGAGTTTTATACTGAATTATATTATTTTTGAAAATGCTTCACTTATAACAATCTGCATATAGTTATGTTGAACTAGATTCTAAACTTGTTTATGATGGTCTAAAGAATTAACATTTGTATTGGATTTTTCATGTTAAAATTTATTTAGTATCTTAAACTTTTCTTTTTTGAATAAAATAATTTTGATTGTAGTAGGAGATAATTTTAACTTATAGTAAAACAAGATTTTACTTAATTTCCTGTAGGGGATATACATTTTGATTATGTATCTGTTGAAATAAATGATTTGGGGAGTATTTTAAATCTATTGATTGTAAATAATTAGTAAAATATTATATGTAATATTTAAAATTTAATTAAAAACATTCTTTTCATTTTTGACATTAACTTCTTAATAATTATATAATTTTCAAGAAAACAATAAGAAAAGCACCCATATTTTAAACAATGAAATTCTGTAAAAGCTGACATCTAAATTAAAATAGACAAACTATCTCCAATTACATTATAAATAATCTGGTACTGTCAAGGCATGTAAATAAGTAAAATTTGTACCAGGTATTAGAAATGGATTGTTTTTAATCTTTTTGGTGTAATAATTTTGAATACTCCAACCCAGAAATATTGCAGGCACAAGAAATAGAGTGTGAATCTTGACTACATAATATTTGCAGAAGCAAGAAGGAAGAGAGAGCTTAATGTGATAGTTTTAATTTGAGATTAGAATCCCAGTATAATAACTTCAGGGATGTTAAAATTTTAAATGTGTGTACGTATTAGTACTAACATTTGAAATTAACCTTTTTTAAATATTTTTAATGAATGATTTCTTCATTTAAATGTGGACATTATAGAAAATATTCAAATGAATCGTTTGACATGAGTTTGTCTACTCTTGATTGTAAATAGACTAGATAAAATAATAGTTTTAATATCAACTAGAACATATCAGATTGAAGATAAGTAATAAATAGAATTATTTTCTGCTTAACATCAAGCAGCAAAGTGTCAACAAGACAAAATATGTAACATTTAAAAAGCAAAAAGAAGAAGAAAAATATAGTTATGACACAATCATTTTCCAATGATTATTGTCAATGAGTTTTGTACTGTGTACCAGAACACAATTAAAACAACTGTTTAATTTGAAAGATGAAATAATCCTATTTGGCATTGAGTATGAAGAAAAAATAAATTAATATGACTAGCTACATTGCTTACTATATTAGTCACACTGTGATACAAATAGTGTCAATTTCATATTCTCATAGATATAACAAACAATTACCACCAATACAGTAATAAAAATAATCTGAGAAAACATATATCAATGCATTTCTACACCAAGATTTGTTAAAATATTGAGGAAAAAATCTAATAAAATTAATTTGGTTGGTATGCTTGGAGTTCTGTAGTAAATATTTTGGTACTTGAGGATAATAAAAGAGAATTTAAGGAATTTTTACTTTATATTAAAATATTTTTCTTAAGTTTATTTAATAAAATCTTTACACTATGATACTGTGCATTATGAAAATATTACTTTTCCCCTTGCATCTCTTTAAAATTAATATATTAGATGTGATTTACAAAATCTCTTATTAATATTTTATAGAATTTGCATAATCAGAGAAGGTTAATTAAATAATCTTAAATATAATAAAAATGCAACACTAAATTTTTTACTAGTTTTCACATACTGTTAAAATAAGTGAAATTTACAGTAGCATTTTGTATAGTATGATGCATTATAGTTTGAGGACAGTTTCATATACAATATATGATAAAAATGTTGGATTTTATAAGTATACATCAACATTTATTCTCATGACAGTTATTAAAATTTTTAAATTAAAAACAATATTTATGGAAGATCTTTTAGACTTACATTTATCAATCTGAAATTTTCTCTCAGTTTTTTAACTTAAATACAACTATATACAATCAATAATTATCCACAAAAATGATAAAAATACAAAAAAGAATATATAAATAATTAAAAGGTGAAATTTTAAAACTACATTATCACAGCACTTTTATGAAGACTTTACACTTAAAGCACTAAATTCTAAAAGTAATCATATTCATCCTGTAAAATCTAAGACTTTAAAAACAATATCATTAAAATTATAAATTCAAAAGGCAGAAAAAAATAATATATGTAATTCTTAGTTATACAAAACAAAATTATCAAAAATAGGAAATAAGGTCAATTATGACAAAATACAGCCAACTGTCTATCTGATAAGAGATAACATTTTTTTTTTTTTTAATTTAAAGACTAAGTTGTGGATCATGTTGATAATTTCTGTTAATAAAAACCATGCTTCTTTGCACATTCTTGTCAAATCAAATATCACACATAAAATACATCAGCTGGTATGATATTTCAAAGTTTTAATATGTATTTAACTTTAAAATGATATTAAGAAATTTATCTTAACATATCCCATGTAAGAGTTAAGTTGCAGTCAAAAATGAATGTTGTAATAAATATTAGTTATTTTAATCACCACACTATAATAATTCAGTAGATTATTAAATTGTATTAACTGGTAAATCCCACCTGAAAAAAATATTTACATGCTTTTATACATGGACAATGATAAACTGTAATTAAAATGTTCCATAATTGCAAACTTTAATTTATACAGGAGAAATTTGTCTTGTAACCCTATAAGTAGTTGAAATTAAACAGACAAAAAATTGGTACTTTATCAAGATTTACACATTAAGAATATTAAGTTTTAATAATGACTAGAGAAACATTAAATCATTTCTTATTTTCTAGATAAAATAAAAATAGAAGTTAATAAAGACATCCAATTCATCTTAATGCTGATATTAACATAAACAATAGCTTTTAGTCAAATATTTCCTACTAGAATAAGATTTACTTTCTTAACATTCTGTTAAGCAATTCTCTAATATTAACTCTTTAGTATCAATCAATAATCAAATAATCAAATTATAATTATTTGAGTTAAGTATTTTTTTTTAAATGTTGCTCTACATGTGATATAATAATCTAAAAAAAATTATGGTTGTACAGATAACGTCGTTTAATAAAAAAAATTGATAAGCAGTGTCAAATAATGAATCATTTTAAAATCCTTAAAACTTTATAAGATTGCACTAATCTGCAATCTATCTTCATACTTGAATACTTCTCTCATAAAATCCATATAAGTTGCAGTATAACATTCTTTCTCATGTTTAGAACACAGCCTTTTAGATTATATACACACAAAGACAGAAAAAGAGCTAAAAAATCAGAGTAATATCAAAGCAACAAACAATAATCAATTTTTTAAAAAATCCATTAAACTTTTGCACATATTTACAAATTGCACGGAAAAAAATCCACTCAAATCGCATTTCTACTAGCAAATAATTCCAATACAATTCCAAAGAAAATTATTAATCTCATTCTGTATTTTGACACAATTTATTTTAGTAAATTTACAAAATGATTCAAAATAAATCTGCCTAATTATTAAAATAAAAAAATTCTTCTCTTTAAATTATTGCATCAGTGGTCAACATTTTGTAGTATTGTATCTTATAAAATTTAGATAACACTCCAGAAAGAAGTAACATGTTTTTAAGGGATCACAAAAAGACTGGAAACTTGTTATACAATAAAGAGTATATAAGTACTTTTAAAATATGTATATAAAGTAAAGCAATTTTTTTTCTTCTGCAGCTTTTCAGGTGTAGTATTTCTGTTTTTTAAAAACTAGATCTTAATATCAAGCTTTCATTTGAACAATTTATTTAAATATAGTATTATATCAGAGTTGAGAAAATTTGCTGTTGTTAAAACAAGCTATTCTTAATAGCTTTCAACAGCATACATTTTCAAAAAATTTTACTGTTATCAACTAGGTTAACATTGCTTCTAATGTACTCAGTACCAATAGATTTACTGCAGATCACATAGACATTCCATTACCAAACTTGCTGGAAATCATGGAATTTATATGCAAATACAGTGGAACCCACTTAAGAAGTTTTTCTGCTTAAGACATATTTTTGTGGTCCCTTGTTTTACTATATATCAATAACGTAAAATTGCCCATTTAAAAAGTTTTACATGTAAACATTTTTCCACTTAAGGAGTTTTATTTCCTCTGAACCTTCCAAATAGGATTCACCATCCCTACAAAACAGGGATTACAAAAGGAAGGGAGAAACACACCTAAATGAATATTGTCCATGGCATTACACTGCAAAAAACAAGTCGATATTTTGAGAGTTGTTAGATGCGCTCATATTTAAAAAGAGAGGGTAACAATTGCAGGCCATAAACCTAGAGGAGAAAATTTTATGAATTGACACTCCAATGGGCGTAAAAAAAACTTTTTGTCATCTTATCTGCAGTTGCATTCATTTTAATAGTTTGAGATTCAGCGCTGATAATGCAGACTTGCATTAGTTAAGATCCATTTTAACACTGTCTATATAGCCAACAGAAATTATTATGGGCATTAATAACTAGTCCAAAAGCATACTCACTGAAGCAAACTTTTAATTTTCCATTAGTTTCTGTGTTAGGCTTCCTAGAGACATTAGAGGTTAAATAAAAGGTTTTAAACTAAGATTAAAGAATAAGGCTCTATCTATTGACTGGAAGCTAAAATTTTTAAAAGAAATAGAAAATAATTCACATTTATTCTGTGCACAAATAGCAGAAAAAGCAGGACACTTATGACAAGGCATCATTAATAAATGAGATGTTATACTCAAACTTTCACTACAATCTTTTAAAAACAATAAGAGGACCATAAACTAAAACTTAATGAAAAAGTGATGTTAAATAACATCTCGGTATGTATGCATATATACATCTATATAAATAACAGATTTTTCCTGATTTCCCATTTAAGATGGTTTGGTTTGGAGCACTATGGTCTACTTTTTGCAACAAGGGATAATGAGACTGGAACCTACTGCTTAAATCCGATTCCGAATGCTATGAACATCCATGCCTCAGTGGGATTCGAACCCACAAACTCTGGTTCCGAAAGCCAGCACCCTAGCCATTCGGCTATTGTTTGGCTATCCCATTTAAGAAGTTTTGCTGCTTAAGAAGTTAAAATCTCTCGGTCCCTATGAAAACTTTTTAAGCAGGTTCAACTATATATTTAAAAATAATTTTTGCTGCAAATTATTAATCCACAACATAGCAACAATTTAAGCATTTACAATGTCTTAAAAATATATTTATTATTCTAAAAAAAAAATTACTTTTTGCCATCTGATAGTAAATATATACACATAAAAAAGCCAGTTTCTGTAGCATCAATACTAATATGTCAAACCATTTGCAATTTCTATTAGGATATCTGAGATTAAAAAACCTATGTACTGAAAGTTGAAATTTCTTTCAACCAATGGGTGTCATTAAAGTTTTTTTAGTTATCTTTTTTTAAAAAACACTAAATTTATACTTAAAGTTATGAAAATTGAACTCATATTTTTTACTTTTGGTTTATCAAAAGAATATCCTACAAAAAAACATCCTACATTAAATACAATAATAAATTTATTACTTAACCTGCAGATCTACAAAGCAGCAAGATTTGCTTGTAAATAATTTAACTGATACTGTTCTCTTGAATTTTGTTAAATGTACATTATAGAAATTTGCAGGGCAATAAATATTGTAAATTAATATATCTACTATTAGGTACATGAGATACATGATATAGGAATTGTTTACTCTAATGAATTTCAGTAAAAAAAATAATAAAATAGGAATTCATAGTTGTAAACAACAGACACATATTATTTAAAACTCAAAATAAAAAGGTTTTTTACTTTTCTTTCATTCAGTTCTTCACACTTAATCTTAAAACTAATGATAAAAATAAAGACTAAAAAGTTTTCCTGTTTTAAGTGCAATTTTTACGACAATGATTACTTATAATGAATATTAGCTATTTGAAAACATTTTTATTTAATTATGCAAAACAAAACTATTCCTATAAATTATACTTGTTTGCTAACATAAAGTTTCATATATATATACATATATGTATCACTTAAGTATTGCAGTAAAATAAACACTTAACTGTCATTCAAATTTCATTTTACTTTTGCCATTAAATGTGATTTTTATTACCTTATAGGTACAGTAGTGATGCATTTTAGTCAAAAATAATAAATAAAATACCTCAGGTAAGCCATACTTTGGAAGTTAAAATACAACCATATAAATGCTTTTTATGCATTTATTTACAAAATAAAATTTTGCAACTATTTTGACTCCATTAAATATCATATCAATATCAAAATTTACAATGAAAAAAAAAATAATTATAAATTATTCATTTTTTGAATTGAAGAGATTTTGCATAGAAATTAAACTGCAAAAATGAAAGGAAAATCTGTACAAAATAGAGATAGCTATACTTTCAGACCACATGAAAGAGTGAAGCAGAAAAAAATTGCAAAGATTTTCTTTAGCATGCCTTAGATGGTCATTTAGTGTCCCCTGCTTCAGGTTTAACTTCTTTTTGATCCAGATCTTTTACTTTTTCTACCTTTGCATTTTGAGGTTCAGGCTGGGAATCTTGGACTGAATTATTACATGCTGGTTTATTGGTTTCCTCAGCTCTTTCCTACAAAAATTGAATACTTATAGTTGAAAAAGATAAATAATTACTGAAGCTTGTATTTCTTTTAAATTATAAAATTGGATGAAAACCTTAATTGACCATTCCCCAGCAATCATTACAGAAGACACAAGAAAGTAACGTAATTTCTGTGTTATCTGCTTTGAGTATGGCTTATTAATATTTCTATTCAATAAAGATAAATTAATTATAGTCACAAGTATACATTATATTCAACTCTTAAAGAAATCACATTTTAAAATTGAGAAAAATGAATGAAAAAATTTCTTTACTCTGTACTAAAATCTAGAATCTAAATTAAACTTTTAATAGTGCTTCAAGAATTATTTTAATTAAAGATACATAATATAGATATATTAAAAAGAAAGCAATGAAATTGCCTTTTTATAAATATTGTTTTAATGTTTAAAAAGGGAAAAAATTGTATATGAATATAATAAATACAAATTTCATTTAAAAAAAAAACCGTTCTAACTTTTTTGTTCCATCACAAGATTGTAATTTTCAGAATTTAGCTCACTTTATTTAGTAATAGGGATTAGAGACATGTTTGGTAAAAGTAGAGAATCTTGCACTTCAGCCATTACATCTACCTTTTTGAAATATTAGTGAATTAGAAGTTCCACAGCTAAAGTATTCAGTAAAAGCACTGTTGCTTTGTGTTATTACTTTCTAGCTGATATGCATTCAAACAGTCTACAACATTTGTAATGTTTCGGGGATCATTACAAACCTATTTTTCACAAAATGTAGGTAAATAAAAAATTGTGGTAAATAAAAAAGTTATGAAATTTTAAATTCTTTAAAATTTTACCTATATTTAGAGATAAACACAATTAAATGCCTTTGTACCCTTGAATCAATTAGAAAACTAACAATCAATTTTACTAAATTCATTTTAGAATAGAAGAAAAATCTTACTTCAGCAGAATTCAGAGTTTTTTCCTAAAATAAACAATTAACAAATTTTACTCAAAATATTTATGTATTTGTACACAATTTATCATTTTAGATCATATACAATGTATATTTATGACACACCAAAAATGAAACATTTTTTTAATAATTATAATTAAGTATTATAATTACAAGTACTACAGTTATCCAAGTACATTAAAAAAACACAGATAACAAAAAAATGTTTTATTTAAAGTGATTGAAAAGGTTAAATATGGCAACAGTATTACGAATATTTAAATTAAGAGTTACTATGAAGCAATTCTTTATAATAGTTTGAATGTTTTCTGAAATTCACTGCTTTAAACCAACTGTAGTATATTAAAACTCATTATTAATTAATAAAATAATTTTATTAGTTAATAAAACAAATATGAAAAAAATAGTATTAAAAAGTTTTATTACTATTAAATAGAAATAATAACTATCCTTTTCATGATAAATTCCATGAATATTACATCATAAAATGAATTTAATATATAAAGTTGACTTACTAATAATGCGGACAGTGCAACATTAGCTGCTTTTGAAAGAGCTGTACAAATCTACAAATGGGTAAAAGATATAACTTAGTTTGTGGTAACACAAGAAAAAAATGCTTAAAAAACAGGAATAACTTGTAGAAATGTTTTTTTCATAAATGTTATATAAATAACAGCAAAAGTAAATGTTCAAATCATATAAAATTAAGACTAGTATAAATTATTCATTGTAGTTTCTGTAAGTGCAGTTCCAACTCTTCCTCAATACCCAGAAGAGATAAAAGCTATGTTCAGTTCCTAAGATTTCTTATGATGTGCTCATAGTTATTTAAAAAAGGTGTATTGTATTTTAAATACATCATTCAAAGTGAATTTCAATGATTAAAAAATTTAATTTTTGCACATCATATATGTTAGTTTAATTAGAAATAACTAGTTCATGATACCATAGCATCCTTATTTTATACATCCTTTATAACAATACATTCTCTAAAAATTTTGCTAATTAATCTTTTTTTAACAATAATTTATGCCTAAGAAAAAGAGAATGAATCTTGAACAACCATAAAACGAAATTTTGTTTTCCTGCATTTTTTAAGTAATTGCAATGAGAAATGAAATTCTTTGTAGAAAAATACTTATTAATATGATTTCTGGAAGAAATAATTTCTTTCCTTCCTTATTAGGACAAATTGCTATTATATGTTGAATAGTATAACTGTTATGTAAACAAGGACAAATGGATAAGAATAAATTCTTATTGTATAATCAAATAACCTGATGATTATGATAATTCCTAATTATTTTTACCATTTGATGAAGGATACTACTAGTATGAATACAATGAGCAAAATGCTGTTTTAGATTTTTTTTAAATGATAAAAATATTAGATACTCGACAGCCTGCCATAACTGTTGTATGTAAATAATTTGAAGTTATTAGTATAAGTTTCAAAACAGAATGTACCCAAAAATATTTTTACATGTTAAACAATATATATCATTATTCAACATATCAAAAGTAAATAAAGTATTGAAATGAAGAGAGAAAACATTTTACTATTTGTACATCATGGTATATATTAGAAGCATCATTTTTTCCAATAAATGAAACAATACAAGCCAAGGTAAGTGGCAATATTTACAGTAATTTAGTTAAGTACAATAAAACAGAAATATAATCTTCACATTCAAAATTTTAAAAATGCAAGTCAATAAAACTTTAAACAAATTATTTTATGGCTAAATATTTTAAAATTTGTAGGCAAAATTTAAACACAATTAAATTAACATTATAAAGAATGTATACTGTAGTGACAATACTGATGTTTTTTAAAAACATACCTCATCAGCAGATGGTTGTGCTTCAAAAACATGGCAATGATAAGAAGGTTTACTCTCTGAATCAGATTTTGTTCTAGTAATAAAGCCAAGGAGTCTTGTAGAAAAGAAAAGTTATTTTACTATTAAAGCATTTTCATTTAAATTCATATTTACAAAATTAGTACTTAATAAAGATAAACCTTTGACTACTGTGGACATAATTTGTGAGATAAAACTATCTCCCGTTTGTTTCCTTTGAGTTTTAACAATTTGCCACTAGTTCAGTAATTTTGACAGCATGCTACAGGAAGTTATTGAGAAAAGCATGGATCAATTATGATTTAAAGGAGTAAAAAATGTTTAGGGATGAAGGACATAGAGTCTGCAAGACTGTACAACTTCAATTAAAAGGCAGAGCAACAAAATTATGGAAATATTTTTTGATTTCACATATTTTATTATTTAAATTGATTTCAATACATTTTGACAAAAAAAAAAGTAATCTTATTTTTCTGTTGTTAAGGTTTTAAAGCATGTCTGAGAAGTATTTTCACTATTACTAGAAAATGAACATATAAAATTTAAAATAATTAAATAGATCTATCATATAGCATTGGAGGTATGTAAGTTATGATTAACACTACATCTGATCATCATTAGACTAACAATTGCAAAACTTTTCCTTGATTAGACGGATTAAATTTTTACACTTTTGAACACATGCTATCATTTAAAAGTACATTAAATTAATTTACAGTTAAAGTAATTAAGTTACACCTTTTATGTCAAAAAGCATTAGTCTACTGTATTAGTTTTATGTTTTCATTTAACCAATCTTCCAAATTTTTTCAATATATACTTTTTTAAAATGAAAACAAGAATTCTAATTCAGAAATAAATTTACTGATAGACTTTTGTAAAGGGCTACATATACCTATTATTTTCTTTGTGAGTTGTCCAAAATGAAACATCTTCTAAAGGAAACAATGCTCGAATAGCTTGATGCGATGGATCCAAAATCCTATGAAATTTTAGACATGAGCATATAACTTTTTAGCATACACAAATTTATTAAAAATGTTATTATCAAGGACCATTACAGTCTACTTTTTTGCATACAAGGGCTAACGAGACAGGGGCCTACCACTTAAAGCCAATTTATGAATGGCTATAAATATTTATATCAACAGTGGGATTCCCAAAACTACAGTACTGAAGAGCAGTACCATACCCATTCAATTGAAATAAAGAAATTCAAACAAGAAATGTTCTCAATAGTTTCAAAATTTTAATTTTTAAAGTTATATTTTTATAGATATATAATGTAATCTAAATATGTTAAACATGCATATAATTAATGTGTTAGGTAATTTTTTGTTGGAATCGATTTATAATCTTGAAAAACATAAAAAGGTCTCCATATTATATTATTATAAAACTTTTGAACTGTGTATGGCTCTTTAAAATTTGAGATTAATAAATACTAAATTAATTTTAAAATAATATTACCATTTATTAAAATACAAGTATAATCCAAAATACAATTAGATTATTCAAATAATTCATTTCATTTCACTTTTAAAGGTATAGTTTAGAATCATTTAGTGGGTTAAGAATATATTTTAAATTATAATTACTATGAATTTTTGTGGTCTCAGATGTAATACCTTATATTTTCAGTTTTGACTGAATTAAGTTTAAATACTGTATATTATATACTTAACCATTTTACAACTATAAAATATTTCATTAAAAAATATAGCTATTCTTACTTGAGAGTTCTATGAGTAATGACCATGTGGGATTCATTTGTCTTAAAAATATTATGAATAGCTCTAGCAGCTATAATATGACGAATCGTTTGGTAGACAAGATAATCACCTGTAGAGACAATAAATAATAAAATTATAATAAATAAAATAAGAACTATAAAAAAATCTTTCTGGAAGTAAATTCAGATTTTTTTAAACAGATATCAGATAAAGATTAAAAATATAATACACATGAGTGTATATGTAGTAAATAAGATTAAAAATAACTGCATCAGGGACACAATAAAAAGGATGAATTGCACCTCTAAACAAAAAGTGAAACAACCTGATTAACATTAGTGTTAGGTTCAGGCAGGACATATGGTATTTTTCCTGTGTATAAATAAAGGGTATAAGAAGTACAGATTTAACAAGTAAAAAATGACAAAATAAATTTAAATAATTTTTGTCTAATGAAAAAAAACTAAGAGGTAAATCTCAAGCAACAAGATGCTTAATGTAAGCTGTTTGATTCTTTAACTGACTGCCTGACTCACTCAAAATAGATAAACAGAACTGAATACAAGAATCAATGTACTCAATTCCTGTCTCTAATATATGTCTTTGAATACTCAAACTTTAGTACTTTCTTATATGAGTAATTTTGATTTGAGTACTGTAATGTAAGCACAACCAACCAGCAACTGTTCTGGATCAATTCAGTTTTTAATTCCCATCTTTGGCTTATCTGTGATTTGAACTGACTCTATGATGTGACACCTATTTGTGCCAAATATTTGACACTATGTAAGCCCTGCCTGCGAGTCTTGAAAAAATTATTATCAACTTTTGACTGAAGTGGTTTTGTAGTATGTCATGGAGCAGAGAATCGATTTAAATTTGATATAGTTATAAAGATTTTGGTTCAGTATTGGATAATTGAACTGTTGCACCCACTGTATTTTCTGAGATCTTTCACCACCAGACTTTTTCCTGTTTCCTAAACTTAAAGTAGCTCTAAAAGGGAAAAATTTACAGAAATTATATACATTCAAACTGCTGGATATGGAATTGAGTGCGGTAATAGTGAAGGAGTTTTTAAGATCTTTTAATGATTTATACACACATCTTAAGAGGTATATAATGCATGACATGGAATATTTTCAAAGATTGTAAATAGTTTTCATGTAAAGCCTTCTCAGTGTAAGACTGTTTGGTCCCATGTTGGTGTAAATTTTAGAGTTGATTTTCCTTGTTATTTCCCCTTATTTAAATTAATTTATTTTTAGCTAGTTATCTCATACAGACAAAAAACATTGTTTTTAATATGTCATGAATTCTTGAACAATCATAATACATTTATCAATAGATATATATTTCTTTCTTAGTTAATTTGATCATATTATTTAATGTATAAAAAAAACCCATTTAATGATTACATTTTCCATCATGCAATGAAAAAAATTACTTGAACTAAAATCTAGTTTTATTAAAATGTCAAGTAAAATTTGTGTTCGTAAAATTTGAGTATTCAATTTATTGTTTTGTATTTATTTTTAAAAGCCAAATCTTTATCCCAAGTTGAAAATAATTACATTATTTATTCTAGGATAAATTTGAATCATGAAAGATATGTGCATTTTAGTTAAGATACTGCCTCTTAGCTATGAAAAATATGAATAATTCAGTTTTAAAAAAATTTTAAGAACCTGAGCGATATTGTTTTTTAATTTGGTGATATTTCACATTAAATTAAGCAGTCATTTATAATTAAATACTCAAATAATTTTATAAATAATGTACACTGTCTTCAGACTATCCCAACTGACTTTAGATATCAACATACAAAGCCTATAATTTTAAAACAATTTTCTATAGAAATAACAATATTCTATTAACTATAGCATACAAACCCACAAAATCATTCACTAAGATTATTGCCTTGTAATACAACCATATAAACTTAATACACACACACACACATATATATATGAATATATATATATATATATATATATATATATATGTGTGTGTGTGTGTGTGTGTGTGTGTGTGTGTGTGTCTGTGCATGCATGTATATATACATACAAATGTTGAGACTGATAATTATAATATTTCCTAAAGAAAAGTGTCCAAATTTTAATTTACTTAAACATTATAAGTAACTTTTAAAAAATTTAAACTTTTGGGAAACTTTTAGAGAAAAAGAATCTTTATAAATGATAAAATTCTGACAATGACAATAATTTTATAATCAAATATTTAAAATAATAAAGTCAAGATTTATCATCTATATAACATTACGAAGTATTTTATCATATAAGAATCTAAATTTAGTTTTTTCATAACACAAAGTATAAAAATAATATATAAAAGGAAAAAACTATACAGTGATTATAGATTTTCAGAGTAAAATCAGAATATATGGAACATATGAACATGAAATGTAGAGAACTGAAAGACTTCTCATGTTAGGGAGTTGTCTTGACAGTGGTACCTTTTTATTCTTTAAGTATCCAAGTATCTCTTAGCTACTGACTGAAATTTAAGTTGTGAAGTTACTCATACAGTACAGAATGTTACACATCTATAATAAAACAGTTTTTACATAGAATGACTGGTGTGGGGGCCTGTTAACAATATGCCCCTTTCATTTAAAAAAAAGTTTGCATGATTTTTATAACTTTTAATTAAGCTATATATCTACATCAGCTAATCTACTGAAATTTTAAAATACTCCTGAATAACGAACTTTTGTCATTTTCTTTCTTATGAATTGACTTTAAAAATTTGTTTTTAAGGAAAATACCAACCTCTATCTTTTTGAACTTGCATTGTTCCTAAAAATCTCACAGAGAATACTTCCCAAAATGGAACTGAATTAGAACCTTCAGATACTTCATCAGATATTTCTGATTTTGAATCTACAGTAGAAGATCTAAGGAAGAAAGAACACAATTTAAATAAGCTTAACAATATATACTACACATGAAAAAAGGGAGGGAGGTCAAATTAATTTTCTTATTACATCCTTACTTTTTATTGATGCATAGAAAAATCTTTTATATAGCCACATCCCTAAGAAACACTAAATTGAATTTATTCAAATGATATCTAATGAACAATACTTAGGAAACATTTAAATACACCAAACATTATTCAAGGAAGAAAGAGAAAAAGAGGCAAATTAGAAAAATAATAAAGATACAAAACAATGTAAATAAAGTTTTACAAACCTAAATAAATCGAATAAATGGACCTTATTTGTGTCCAGTATAGGATAATTCCCTTTAAACTTTTATTTTAAAGAAATTGTATAAACATTAATAAAGCTTAAGATTTATACAAAAAGTTAAGTAAAATAATCAATGAATCAAAAATGGGTTGTATTTTTTTTTATATTACAGAAACAGAATAATCTTTACTACATTAGTAGACACGTTACTTGACAAGAAAAAAGTTTTATAATTAAAAACTAATGAGAAACATGTTTTTTTCTTTTTAATTATCCTATCAGTCAATGAATACTTAACAAATTTTTATATTATTTTAAAATGGTCATTATTCACAAGTAAAATAAATTTTTAAATAATTTTTAAATTTAAATAATTAGCAACTTTTATAATAGAAAACATAATAGGGAAATATGGAAAGTTTCTTCTTCTACTGCAACATATTTACACACACAAACACACACACACATATATATATATATATATATATATATATATATATATATACACACGCACACAAACTAGTTGAAAAGCATGTAAAAACAGGCTCAAATATTGATGCAATAGACCAAAAAGTAATGAATGAAATAAATAATTTTTCTCCTAAAAAAAAAAAATCCTGGATTTTTTTTTTTTAATTACATGAAAAGATGGTGACATCAGCAGCATTAGGAGGAACAGCAACTCATACCTTAGCAATCTTATAAAATATTCTTCCTTTATTAATGAAATTTCTGGCCAAATCAGATTCCTTTTAGCATTTTCTCTTAAGCTGACATTAAATTTATAATATTTCCCCATATATTTATTTTTGTGTTTGTTTAAAAACTGATTTGGTATTTAATTAGTATTTATGTTTGTGAACAATAAAAAAATGTAAAAGTTTGCCAGACTTTGGTTGAAGAGGAATTTAAAAAATTATATTTCATGCATTTAATACATAATTTTTCATATCTAAATAGTATGACACACATTAAGAAAATAAATGGTATACTAAAAACGTAATCATTAATCATAATAAATTTAATTCTAAATAAAATAACTTTATTTGTAATGTTTAATTTGTAAAAAAAAAAAAAAGATTTCTTAGCCAATCTTGCATTTTGACAAAAGAAAGGGGTGAGGGACTTTATCATGTCTAATTTGAGATACACAATTTATCTGCTGTAATTCATGCTGTATATCTAAATTCAAGTAATACGAGGCAAATCCAGAAAGTAAGTTTCCTGATGTTTTCCCCTTTAAAGTAAACGTAATAAAGTGTCAATTGCATGTGCATAACAGATCTATGACGTATTAATCATATGCCAGCTGGACAAGTCCAGATTCATGCCAGTAGTGGGGTAACAGTGGTCTGAAATGGAAACTCTAATTCCTTCTCCGTCACCTGTGAAGCTCAGTCAGTGATCTTGAATGCACAAAGCATTGCGCCAATTGAAATTCATCGTCAGCTCTATCAGGTCTATGAACCAAATGGACACTCAAACACAAAATTCATCGCTTAGGAGCAGCACTGACATTTTTGCTACGGTATCTCAATGACAGCGACAAGTTCCTCAACAGGATTGTCACTGGCAATGACACTTAGATTTCGCACTTTAAGCCAGAAACCAAGCAGCAGTCAATGCATTGGCATCATAGTGGATCTTCAGTCAGGACCAAATTCAAACAGGTGCTGTTGGTACAGAAAGGGGTGTGCACAGTGTTCTGGGACAGGAAAGCTGGTTCCATTCACAGACGGCAGAGTGCTACGACAGAGGTATACAAAAGTTAATCCCACAATATGACAAGTGTCTCAATTCTGGTGGTGGCTCTGTTGAAAAATAGCTGAAACATTGCTGTACTTGTGTCCAATAAATATGTCCATGAAAGTGTGAGTTCTTTCTTTCTTTTAAATAGCGAAACTTACTTTCTGGATGAGCCTCGTAGTTTTATAAAAGGAATCATATTCTAATTTTTATTTAATTTATGCATGACATATCACTCACTCTTCAGGAGGATCCATTGACTGAGATCTCTCCCTGTCTTCAGCAGGAGAAAATAAATCAAATTGAATTGGAGTTTCTAGTAAGAGATTGTCCATTGGTGTTGAAGGAGGTGTTGGAGGATTGTTCGATTTTGAAGAATCCCTAGGAAGAAAATTATTTAATTACTAGGTTAATAAAGATGTTATTTTAAGTAATACATTGATTTTAAGCACTGATAAATAAAAAAACTACATATTAATAACATTTTAGTTGGATTTAAGGAGTTGGTAGCAATTTGTAATCTCAAAGAAATTTAAATTTGATACAACACACATAGATCACTTTAATATTAATGATAGGCAATCAAATGTTCAACTGATCTATTCAAATGTTCTGTTCATTATCGCATAAATATCTAAAATAAATTATCTGGACACTTAACTGGAACATTTCAGCCTGATCTCTAAGAGGCTGGTTTAAACAATGAAGTAATTCCAAACTATGTAAGTGACAACATATTAATAACATTTTAGTTGGATTTAAGTAGTTAGTAGCAATTTGTAATCCCAAAGAAATTTAAATTTGACACAGCACATAGATATCACTTTAATATTAATGAAAAGCAATCAAATGTTCAACTGATCTGTTCAAATGTTCTGTTCATTGTAGCATGAATATTTAAGATAAATTGTCTGCACACTTAATTGGAACATTTCAACCTGATCTCTACGAGGCTGGTTTTAACAATGAAGTACATTCCAAACTATGTAGGTGAATCGTGAGCTAGAAATTTGAAACTTTGTTATGATATACCTTGATTTTAACTCACTTCTTACTACCAAATGAAATATCAAAATCTTTACTGTTAATTAGCAATTGGAAAACATTGCTATTATGTCACTGATATATAATATTTATGAAAAAGTTTCTCCTATTTACATTATTTGAAGAAAAAATGGTCCTACCCTAATAATTTCACTTTCTAGTTAATTTACAGACCCTTTCTCCAGCCTTCATAATCAGAAAATTTTTAATAAAAGCGTAGACAATTTAAGAATGTTATTATTTAAGCATAAACTTCTGATATGCAATAATATTATCTGAATAATTCTAAATTTAAAACTTTTTTTAAATATTTTATATTAGTATAATTTTTAAAATTTAAAGAAGATTTTTAACAAGACAAGGATAATTTAAAGAAGTTTATGAGTGCCTAAAAACGGAAGTAGAGTAAACCTACCTAAGTTTAATCATTAATTATACTTCCTATAATTTTTATTAAAGGTTAACATGAGAATTTCTATAATAATAAATTTTCTACTCCTATTGGGTTTTATTTATTAGCATTGAATTATATACTTTGTAGTAATAAATTGATTCTAGAAATATGAAATGAAATATTTATAGCACATAAACCTTATTTTAACAAAGATGTAAGACATAAAACAGCATAATTCCATTATTTTTTTTCCAGTCTAACAGCTACAAATAAACATTAACAACATACATAATACTAAATATGACTGAAAGTTAACACATACAGAAGACTTTGAAAGTTAAATTCACATGCAATGATTTTTTTTTCAGGGGGGGAAAGCAGTAGAATGTTTTATTAAATGTTAGCTGCACTTTGAAAGGGAGGTTGATAGTAGAAAAAAAGAAAAGATTTGAACAGTTTTGAAGATTACCCTTCTGTGCCTGAAGTAGACTGTGATCTTTCAACAGTATTTTGCTAAAAAAAAAAGGGTAAGAGAAACAATTATAATCACAAATTTGAGTAATTATTAATGTTACAATTTTCATTTGTATCATTAATACATTTCTTGCAATAGGGTGGAAGACAAGGTGTAGTCTTCCACCAATATAGCAATAAACTTCCAAAATAGCTAGAGTTGACATCTTATTTTACCTTAAAATCTGCTTCTATGAAAAATTTAGGCAATTATGTAAAAAAGACAAAATTGTTAAAAAAAAGATAGAATGTATGTATCATCAATAATAACTTAAAGCATAATTCTATAGAAGACACTTTATAACATTTAAAAATAATAAACTTAATTATAAACTAATATCTGACAGGGAGAAAAATAAAATGCTTAAAATATTAGCATTGTGCACATTTAAATAGCATATAAAGTTAGAATGATAAAGCATAAAATCAAAATTACTTACTCTAGATGTTCTATCTTTAGAACACTGTCGAGTCAAAGTTCGATTATTTACACCTTCTTTTACAATATTATGAATAGATGCCATCCATTCATCTCTTTCGCGACCATTAAGAGCTTGAAACACAACAGTTCTTAAATGGGAAAAATATGTAAACTTAATTTATAAAATTTTAAACATTTAGTACCAATCAAAATTTAAAGTAAATTTCAATGATGAAAAAAAAATTTAGCCATATCTCATAAAAATATACATATGAAGCGAACATTAATATAAATTTGAAGAAAATCAATAACAGAATTTGCTGTGAAACAACTGACAGTTTCTGTTTTCTGTAGTTTTAATATATACATGTTTCAATAATAAATCAATATAAGAAAAGGTATCAATGGAAAAGAAAAGTAAATCTATCTAAAATAAAGTAAGTTACTAGTGTAAAATTAATTTCCTTCAGTGTTATTTTAGATTAAAATATTTTATTACATATCTTTGAGGAAAAGTTAAAAACATGTTTTATAAAACAGCTGTATTAAAGTAGATATTTAATTCCATTATATTTTTATTTCTTTACACTTTTCATTATAAAGAATCAATATGCCATCAAATGATTACACTCATAGCATAATATACCACATACTACTCAGATAAACACATTTCTCAGATACTCTTGTCTTAATTCTGTACAAATTGACAATAAAGGCACATCTACATTTAGTATATTTGTTAGTAATGTAATGATTGAAGCATTAATCTGCTTTGTTAACAAATAAACAAAAAAAAAAAAAAAAAAGAGGATAAACTGAAATTATTATATGAAAATATTATGAACTGTTTACCGACTATGTTAGTATCCATAAGATATTTAGACATAACTACACACCTTAAAATAAATTTTATATCATGGTATGGTTTTTAAAAACTAATTATGTATTCAATTAAATCTCAAACTCTAGTTGCTGGTATATTACTGTTCCTGTCTTTTGAAGATTTTTTTTTTTTATAAGTTCAAGGGAAAGATCACATTTACAAGCCTGTAGTATAACAATTTTTAAATATTTCCATCTTTTATTTATATTTTTATACTTTATTAATTTAAGCAATTATTTCAGAATGAATCATACCAAACTTTATTAACCATTATATACAAATACAAAAAATTGGTGTACTTGAAATTTTTTATATAGAACATTTTTTCTATATACATGATATTTCTAAAATTGTCATTTTGGTTTTTCGTTTGGAGCACTAGGTCTACTTTTATGCTACACAAGGGTAATGAGATGGGGGCCTTCTGCTTAAAACTAATTCTGAATGGCTAGAAACATTCATACCAGCAATAGAATTTAAACTTTTGGAATCTAATACTGAAGAACAGTGCCCTACCATTCTGAAATTGCCATTGTCCAAAATTACCATTTTGATATGAATGCACTATGCATATGTTTTTATAAAAACTATTGCACCTGTACACTTAAATTTTAAGCTATATCTTTTCAAAAGTTTACTCTATACAATTTACAATGTAAAATATTTTTTCAGCTGATAAATCTGAAAAATAAAAGTATTGTGAGAAAAATACTAAAAGCACTTATTTAAAAATAGGTAGAAAATATACTACATTATCATATACACAAGTATCCAAAATTGTATGTTCTATATACTTCATTTTAAACAATGTTACACAAGAGGTTTTAAATAATAGTTTTAACAAAAAGCAGTTTGAAGTTAAAAATTGGTATATATTTGCTATGTACTGTTACAGGTTAACAATTTAATATCTAAATTAGATCTGATAAGAAAGAAACAATAGTCAATGAATAAAGATTACAAATTAAAAGAAAAAGAAATATAATTATATCAACAATTCAAGCATTCAAATCTGAAGAATATTTAAAAATAGAAGTAATCAATAAAGAAAGCTTTAACAAATTCAGAACATAAATTCAGGAATAATTATTGGATAAGCTTTGTTAAAAATATATTAAATATAAAATACATGAAGATGGTATATTTTGAAAGGTACATTTCAAAACTGATTTATTTTTAAACTTTATATTAATAATACATACTTTTTTCCATTAGATATTTGGAAGACATTTCTTCGGTCTTCATTTTCAAGAGCCATAGTGGTAACATTTTTGTCTAACTCCATGATTACACTTCCTGCTACCTAAAAAAATGTTCAATTAACATTGAAATTCCAACAAAGAATAATGAGCATGGATTTAAAATATAACAAAAACAATTTTACTCAAACAAGATTCTATTACATTCAAATGAACTTTTGAAATATTGTATAACCTCTTCATGTCTAAATAACAGTAACCTTCCAATAGTATTCATATTATATATATTAAATAATAAAAGAAATTAAACAATTTTCATAGAATCAACATTAAAAGCTAACCTTCAAATACTGGCCACTCAATAAATTCCATCATAAAGTTTTATTATTCCCCCCTACATTTTAAATTAAACTATGTAGAGAACACAATGTACGAAATGTGCATCTTGTTCCCATGAGAACAGGGACAGAGCTAAAAAAATATCATTTTGAGGTATGTTAGTAATATATATGTATAGTGCACCTATGTATGAATGAAAAACTTAAAATTTCTGAACCACAATTTAGGAGTCAGAGAAAATCTCAATAAATATAAACTCCTGAGGAAAGTTGTAACCCTTTTATTTTAACTTAGTTCATTACTCCTTAGCTTTCTCTTAATTCTTATTTCTAAAAAATACAATTTTTAAGTTATGTTATTGTTCTTTCTAGGGTAAGATATACATATTTGTCTTTCATTTAAAGAAGCATTCTGTTATTGAGGTACATTGTTATATTCCAATCATTATCTAGGGCAATAGTGGTCAAACTTTTTTCACCTCACCCCCCCCCTTCTTATATATATTCAGAGCATTCCCTGGTATTGCAGCAGGCAGTTTGAGAATCTAGAGGGTAGAGGATTAGTCGAACCTCAAGATAAACACATGGACGATTCTTAGCTCATATTGATTAGCAACTCACTTGACATATGCTGATGGTACCCAGTTTGAAAACCATGGGTTATGGGGTTCATTTCACTACAACTGGTTATGTGTAGTTTCTTTTCTATTTATTCAATTAACAAATACAGTGTAGTTTTCTCGTTGCCATTTGGGTATGAACTTCATTAAGTTATTATTTTCCCAATGGATAATATAAATAAATAAATTCTGAAAAATGAAAAATAAAGCAATTGAATTCAATAAGAGAAGTGGGTACTAGAAAAAGATGACAACTTAAATTTTTTCTTTTAATTAATGCCTTCTTTAATCATTTCAAATTTTTTCTTGATTGAAACATTTTTGGCATATGACAAGGGTGGAGTATAACATATGCTCCTTAACATATGCTCCAGGGGGCTGTGATACCCAGTTTGAGAGCTGTTGGTCTAGGGGTTCAGTTCACTTGGATTCATTAGGACTGTTTAGTTTCTTTTGTATTTATTTATTTAACAAGATCAATGTAACTCTCTACATATTATTTGGGTATAAACTTCATTTAGATATTATTTTCCCACTTGGCAATATAAAAAATTCTAAAGACTGAAAAATATAAAAGTTATTGAATATAATTTGAGAAGCACAAGTGCTTAACATTGAAAATTGATCTATAAATGTTTTGATGTTTTGTTATAGTGCAAGAGTTGTAGCACTAAATGAAAAAGTTAAAAGTTTAGTTATAAGTCATTAATAGGGTTTTGAGTATAAACTTAAGACTTAAAAGGAATTAAAGACAAGTAAGTCATTAGTTGGTCAAAGCTATTTCAATGGAATGACTTACCAAGTCTCATTACAGGAGTTAATTTCAGAGCTTATTGGGAAAAAAAATGCTATGCAAAAGCAAGAGTAAAAAAATTGATTATGGCAATGAATAATAGAAAATATGAGGAATAGTAAAATGGAAAATAGTAGGAAAATCAGAAAATAATTTTGATCTGCTAAAGAGCTGTTAGTGTATATTCTGATCCTCTAGGAAAATTTAATTTCTTCTTTGTACAGAAAGATGAACCCTTCCACTAATAAAAAATAACTTTAATAGATAAGACTGTTTTAGATACAACTAAGTAAACAACTGATATATTAATTCTACTTTCATTAAGGATAGTAATATTAAAACTAATGTCAGTCTTAATTTTTAACTTTATATTTAACTTTTTTAAATGTTAAACCTCTAAACAGGAGTCACTTTCAAGTAATAGTTACATTTATTGTCTCATAAGTAACTGGTATTTGGAGGTATACTAATAATTATTGACAAGCAAACAACAAAGTAAAATTCACTTTCAAGAGTCCTGTAAATGGATTTAGAATGATAAAAAGTATTCCATTACCTAAGCACAATTTATATTTAATTTTTTAGAGATATAGAGATTAAACTCAACAGTTATCATTTTTTATTTTTATTAACTAAATAAAACAATCCAAACATTTTAAATTTCATAACTACTAAGTTAAATTTTATTAACTATCATTATATATGTTTTGCTTAAATAAAAAAAACTAATAATTTATTAATATTCTTTTAACAATTGGTTATTACAGAAGTTTTAATAAAATTTTACATATGTATTATTTTAATAATTGTGTACATGTCTTAAACTTATATATAATTTCAATAAATATGAAAATCTGTACTTAACCTTACTTCATATTTTGCCATAGTCATCAATTTGCTTCCTAAAGTGTAAACAAATACATGATCCCACTTTGTTACCATGCCAGCAAATTTTCTGAAATAACAGTGAACACTTTATTTATATGTTTATAAACATGGAATGAAGTAATAATTGTATTCATGAAAATTAAATATAAATCATTTTTAAAAAATGTTTTATAATATGTTATTTCTATGGAGTAATAATTCCTATGAAAGCACTTTCAAACTAAAATGCTTTATGAGAATAAAATTTATTCAACAGATGCCTTAAATAATAAAAAATAGTTTTTACACATTTTAACTTTATTACTTTTATTCATAATATACACCAAAGAGCCTAAACATTGAACCACTTTAAAGTTTTGACTTCTGTTTAAATTTAAAAAAAAATACTAGGTTTATTTACTATGGATTCTTAAAGAACATACCGTATATTTCTGTGAATAAGACAAGAATTTTTGGGGCTTTTCATAAACCTAAAGTAGGGAGGATTGGCTTACATACGAATCAATGGAACAGATATAGTACTATCCTTCTTGGTGAAGTTTATTGTTGTTGAGAACAAAAAGTCATCAAATTGCCAAAACTAAATAAAACTTTTTTCTTTTTAAAATAAAAGCATAAAATAACGAAAAGGAAATATATAATGACAAAAATAAAATAAAAATTTAAAATGAGAAAACTAAATTTACAATTGTCCCTGTACTTATACCTGTATTACAATTGCTACTCAAATAGCAATACTACATCTGTAGCAAATGGGCTAATTTTCTAAAAAGTGTACTTTAATGTAAGCCAGAAACAACCGACAAAATGCCAAAACTAGCAGTATTTAATTTTTTTATACATATATTGTTAAAATTCATGAAAAGTGCTACTTTCAGATTATAGGATTACTAGAGTTAAAACTGTTGTTATTGGTGTCTAAGTAAAAAAATCATTGGCTGCATATGTCTAGCACCATGATTCTCAAGCTGAGTGCTGCAGCAGTAACCTAGAAAAGTCAACACAAAATTAAAAAAAAAAGCAACATGAAGTAACTAAAATTTAAAATTAGTTATTCTTTGAAACTGGCAACATGTGCTAAGAGATGTTCTTGTATTTGTCTTGAGGTAACCCATAGCTTGGTTTGGTTTGGTTTGGAGCACTACGGTCTACTGTTTTGCACACGAGGAAGTTTTTTTTTAAAGTAGACCGAAGTGGTCATAATGTTCTTTTAAAGTGGATGTAATGTTCTTCTAAAGTGATCATAATATTTTGACTCTACAGTTTATATACTACATGCACAAAATATAATACAACAAAATTTGGAAATTAAAATGTAAAACTTTTGGTATGGCTATTTTATAAACATCCCAATATGACTTAGAAATTTTAAATGCAAATTTGAATTAAACTATCATTTTCTACAAAGTATGTGACCTAAATTTGAAAATAAGAGCAGCATATGGAAATCTCTCAGAGCGGTAATTCCATTTAAAATAAGGCTGTAATAAATATACAAATTGATAATATATCTTATGAATAAAAAAAACATACGTTTTCAAGAATAAATATCCACTCTTCTGTGACAATCCAGTGTTTGGTGGAATGTAAGGCATATCAACAGGAGGTTCAGCATAATACAAATGCTGACTCTGTTGCTCAATTGTGTCAATAAGTTCCACAGTTTTTTGAGTCTCCTGGTTTAATTCTGCTTGCACCCTAATTCCAAAGAAATGATAGCTATGTTAAGTAAAATAGCTATAAAAATTATATAATATATGCATATATATATATATATATATATATATATATTCACATACATAGAACCTTAAGAAGTGGTATTTCTGTGACCCCAATTTGATCCATTTAAATTGGTAAATTTTCCCATTAAACAATTTTAATTCTAAACATTTTCTCTCTTAAGAAAATTTTTCCTTTTCTATTTAATGCAAGGTTTAAGTTTTCACTGAACAGAGTTACAAAAGGTAAATTTATAGAAAAATTTAATAAAAAAAAATAGCAAAAAACAGCTTTCAGCATTTCCTAACACTAACAATTATTTGAAAAATTAAATGAATTTGTTTTTCTGTAAATATCATTAGCATTAGGTTAGAGAAAACACAAGCAGAAATAGGAAGTTTGAAGTAGAAAATGAAGCAAGGAATTTAGAAGAAAAGTATGAGCTAGGTTGAATGCAGGACAGGGTACGATAGTTTTCATATGCATTATAATATAAGTAATTTTTTTTAATTCTAAATTTGTTTTATGTATAAATAATTTTACACTTAATATTATGATGCACACAAAGTGGTAGTTATTCATTAATTTTTGACAGTTTTAATTTTAAATGTGTGCCAAGTGTGTTGGCACAAGATTTATACTTGCAATAAAAGGATGAAAAAAGTAGCCAATCTGTACACTCTTCTGAAACTTTCCCAAAGTGGATATTGTTGAATTTAAAAAACTCTTATAAAAGTTAAGAAAGGGAATATCTCTACACATTTCAGCACTCTACACATTACTCTACACATTAAGTATCTCTACACATGACAGTATTCTCCTGAGAATTAGTCGCTAATCTGTGGGGTAAATCTCAAGTCTAACATGAATGCCTGTAGTTATTCTAACTAGTACTTGTGTTTCTAAAAATTGACTGTAGCATTTTAAAATAATTAGTAAAATCCAGGAATCTGTGGAATATAATGATATTATTATCAGTTTCATCATAGAAGTTTGTTTTTCTACAAATTTAATATAGCATTAATATAATTAATTTAAACTATAATAATATTTATTTTTTATTTTAATATTAACAGAGATGGATGAAAATGGAACACATAACAAAAATAACTGAATTTCTCTATATCACTTCATGATTAACAGATGAAATTTCTAAATTGATGATTGAAGCCCCTAAACCAAGTGATGATGCAGAAAAATTAAAGCTCCTAAGATGCAGTTAAAGGATTAGGGACATTTTTATATTTCATTGAAATTTAAGAATAGTGTCTTGATATTAAAATTTATTTTTATAAATTGTAAAATAGCATTCATGGTAGATGTAAAAAATGTATTCACATGTGAAAAAATAAGTTACTATTAGTATTGGGATTAAAATTTTTTCACAGGGCATTTTTTTTAAGGCAATAAATCTTAAAAGTACATTAATAATTACCACATTAAGTACAGAATCTGAAACTGAATTTTTTTTCAATATTTAAAAAAAGGGTTGAATAATTTTAACTTAAGATTTTGCTCTTATATTTTTTAGTACATCTCATTTCATTTCATTCTAAAAAAAAGTTATATACAAAAAATTCCTTTTAATTTTTTAATCTCATTTCTAGTGATCCATACAGTTTATAAGGATAAATAATAGAATCTGACATACCCTTGTACACTGGATCCAATGTTAGTTAAAAAGGTTTCCAATTGAGGTGTGTTGAGAGTTTCTTGACCAACAGAAAATGTAGATCTTAAAGCATGTAGATAACCCATTATGGGCTCCAAGAGAGCAATTTTACGTTTATATTGTAAAGCATTCATGTTTGCATAGTAATGTAAAGCAGTCTACAAAATAAAAAATATTCATTTCAAAGAAATTTTTCTGTGTACAATTTAATAACTATTATTAAGATTCTTAAATGGTAAATAATAAAATTTTATGGCAAGACACAATTAAACAATTTTTAAAAATAACATCTAACAGAGCACAAAGATAAGCTATATATAATAGATAAATATAAATGTAACAAATTAGTTAATCAAAAAATTTTCAAAAGTAACAAAATTGACTTTTTTTTAAATTTTTAAATATATATATATATATATATATATATATATATATATATATATATATATATATATATATTGTATTTAAAATAAAAGTTAAGCCATAGCCTATAACATATTATTTTTTTACTAAATAGTGTATCAAAAGCAATTCTGAAATATCATGTAATTTATAAATATAAGAAGGCTGATACATGATAGAGATAATAAATTGAACCCTTTACAATAGTTTGACTATGCATACTGAAATAACTGAAATAGACTATAAATATTTACTGTCTAAATTTCTTACAAATGACTGGGTGTAATTATAGTCAACAGACTGCATAATCTATTGACTATAATAATAACTATCAAACTCAAACAGTTCAAGTATCATACATTAAAATAATTTTTATATTTAAAAAAGGGGTCATTAATCTTTAGAGGAGACAATATGCTCAATTTAAATTATGCTTATAAACTTGCAAAATAGAAGTTTTAAACCTACCATACTTCCCCCTCCCTGTAATTTTGTTGACATAATGTATGCATGCAGTATATATATATATATATATATATATATATATATATATATATATATATATATATTATGTGTGTGTAATGATATTTTAATCTAAAACTAACCAACATAATCATATTTGTATTTTAAAATAATTCTCAGGCGATTCTATCTTTAAATTACAGCCTCTGGTAAAAGTCTTTTGTTCTTCCTGGAAAACTGGTGACTTTGCAAACACCAAAATTAATACCTGTTTACTCCAGCCCTTGTTATATAAATTAGTGATGCTTATGCCTGCATTATTACATGATTAACCACTAAAACCCTGATTGGCTGGCTCACACACCTATATATTGCCATATACATGTTTTTCACAGCAGAAACCTGAACTTAGGCTGGCCTAATAAACCTTACATTTTTAATTTCCAAATTATTGTGTTTTCTCTTTCTTCCCCATGATTGCATATATATCTCCATTTTACTTTTGTGATGAGTTAAAAGTTCATTACATATATATATATATATATATATATATATATATATATATGAATTGAGGAGTAAAAAAAATTACATCAAGAGAATAGTCATTTATTGAATTCAACTAAACAATGGAAGAGAAACAACTATTGTTTGCATTCCATTAATGAGTTGGCAACGGCTTTCTTTCTTTTTTATTTTTTCATGTTTAATTAATGCCTAATTTAGCTAATTGTAATTTCCGAATTTAAATAGTCAACATGGATACCTTGGAATATTTCTCATATACTTTGGGAATGTTTTTGAGTTTAGTGGTTTGTGAGAAAATAACCTCACATAGATACACATTTAATATCAATACATATTTGAGAAATATTATAATCAATAATAAAAAAGCTTACTTGGTGATATTTTTTAGTAGCCATGTACACCTCTTCGTTTATGTCTTGTCTTATTTTTTCATTATCCCGTTTCCTTGAACATTTACAAAATTTTGTAATAGACTGTTCCATTTCTAAAAAAAATGTACTAATATAAGAATAATTTATAAATACTGTACTTGTTATGTGTACAAAAAAAAAGTTTCCTCTTTCCCTCTATTTCTATACATCTTTATATAAGTATATAAACATATATATGCACAAGAATTATTTAAGAAAAAATTTTAAATAAAAATACTTATGAATATAACAATAAAACATAAAATCAATCATTACTTAACAATTCCTAGTTTTGCTGCAATTAAAATAGTTTCTAGTTATAAACAAAATGTTTTTTACATAAGATATGTAAATGCTAGATGATATAAAAGAGAAAAACATTGCAAAAAACATTGTAGAATACATTTAATTTTCATCATGTACTTAAGAAGTTAATTAATCAAATTCCTTTACAATATTTAGTTGATATAATCAGTTTTCTTAGATATGCAAAATAATTAGAAAATTATATTTATAACAAAAAAAAAATTTAAGAGTAAAATCTGCTGTTGCTTTTATAAATTTTTATGAGTACACTTTGATATACTTTATTGAAATAAGTTTTATTTCATACATTTTGTTTTTATAACGATAAATTTTTTTCTTTTTATTGATAAGCTGATCTCTAATTTTTTTTTGTATGAGATTATAAAGATCTAACTGACTGAGCTACACTTAGTTTTTATATATCTTCTCAAATTAAAAAAAAAATGTCTTCTGTGTGCATCAAAAGAGAGTTATGTACATCATGCAATGTAATTCCCATTAACTTTTCTCCAATAATTTTAAAAACTGCAATACAATTCATCAAATTTCCTTAAACAGATATAAATTCAGAATAATCTACACAGTATTAAAATATCATACCATTTGATGCTGAGGTAAACATTTCCATCATAGTAAATATATCTGGAAAAAAAATTAGATATTTAAAGATTTCATAGAACCCTTTTAATACTTCATAGATAAGATCATAAATATTCATACATTAAAGGTATTGCAGTGAATTTAGTTTATATCTGTAATTTTTTATGCTGATATAAGAAACAATATATGTAACCAAAGTTATGAGTAACTTTTGAAAAATAAGTAACCACTGGATGGGACAAAAAAAGATTCATTATTCTTCTTATTTGATTTATTATTTAAAAAAAATCTAATATATAGAGTTAAAGAGAGAAATTATATAACTGTAAAAAAAATTAGTTATAAACTAGTATAAATCATACAGGTCTCATAGCAGATCAATATCAGAGCTTCCAAATAATTCCCAGTGCTTTACAAAAAGGTAAGATATATTTAAGCTTAATATTTTTATCTAACATATTTTGAAGTTTGAAATTAAATGTCTTTTATAAACAAATTGAGATAAAAAAATTTTGAGTATTATGACCTTTTATTAAATTTTTGTTTCACAAACCAAATAAAAATTTATAATACAAGTAATAATGTTAAATTAATAAAATAAGTTGTACATATTCAATATTTGCCCTAAATTTGATTTTGAATTCTTCATTCATTTTTTCCTTTTTATAGATATATATCTTGGCATGTATCTGCAATATAAAATTTGTACAGAAAAAAAATTTCAGTGATGAAATCTAAAGCCCTGCAAGCTTAAATGATGAAACTACCTTGTACTGAAACATGCTATTTTATCATATTTAGTAAATAAAATATACAATGAGATAAAATTCACTATTGTGTTTAATATCTAATTTCAAAGCTGCTCTGTAAATAGAAAAATGTAGAAACCTGATGATGTGATCAATATTATAATCTGAAAGATTTTATGTATTGGTGTTGCACTGATAAATCTTGGGAAATATGCAATTTATCTTTACAAACCAAGAGTTTAACATAAATAAAAGAAAGAAGATAAAACTAAGAATAGTATTCACACTTTTCCTTCCACTTAAAGCATAAAATGACATAAAATAGTACATTACCCAGAATTAAAAATTAGATAGAAAATGAAACATGTATGATACAGTTTAAAATTTAAAAAAAGTAACAAAACATTCGATTAACCAGAATTTTATGAATTAGAATGAAATGCATACAATGAAGTTTATACCTGCAAGATCGGCTTCAATAAATCGATTTAGTGGATATAGCATGCCATCACCTAACTGTGCAGCACATACTTGCTGCAAAGAACTAACCTAAAATAGAAAATAAGTTTACTTTGTGAACCACACAGTCATATTACAAGCCAACTCAAGTAGAAAACATTTTTGCAAGATTCTTTATACACACATATAGAGAGAGTTTTAAAACAATTTGATAATATTTTATTTTTATTTTCTCTCTAATATTGAAAATTGGTACTACTTGTACAAATTTGGCACTTAAAAGAGTTTTATTTATGTCACAAAAAATATTGAAGATAAATATAATACTAATTTTCTCATAGATATGTTTATATTAAAATGTCAATTAAAATTATTATTAGATATACATACAATTATTTAATAAAAAAAATCCACAATAAATCTAGAGTCAATTTATTAACATTAAATTAATAAAAGAGAATTTATAAATAATAAACATAAAACTGGTATATCACACAACACAACTAATTTTGAAGATAATGTATAAGAAATGTAGCAAAATGTTATACCAATTATACAAAATTTACCATAAATGATACTTATAGAATTCAATGGTTTATATCTACAGGATAAAATTAGATATTATAACCTCTTAATCTATAAATGTAAAAGATAAATAAAATTTATGTAAACGAAACATATCCTGGAAAAGTTTCTTTGAATAAAATAAACAAGATCTACTTCTCCCCATTTAAATAAAACCCTTCTTCCAAATAAAACATAGTTATTTCTAAAGCTGAAAAGAAATTTGAGTTAATTTTACAAATCATCGATTCACATTTTATTTACTATTTTTCTACAATTTCATCATCTTTACATAGACACAGGACAACAATATACTGACCTCATCTAATGTCATGGCAAATTCTCTTAATGTTGTCTTCAGAACGCTGTCAGGATCTGTATCAAGAGGGAAAGGCTAGGGGGAATAGAAGTAATTCAACACACAGAAAATTAAAAGCCCATTAGTGGTGAATCACAAGGAGCTACAAAATATTATACATACTTGGTTTTCATAAGCTCTAAGATGTTGAGACAGATTTGAAGTAGCTGAGGCCAATTCTTTCTAAATGTGATATGCATATGTAATTTTTTTATTAAGAAAACTACAAAAATAGAATATTTAAAACAGAAAAGTTTTTGTATTAACATGACCAACAGGATACTTTAAACAGAAAGTCAATATAATTCATCATAAAAATATAATTATATACCTAGCTGTGCCCTAATACCTGATACAATTATAAGGGAGTAGAAATAAAACACTTTATAATTAAATTTAAAATTAAATCTTTTTAAAGTTTTATTTTACCTTTAAATTTAACATATTACATTTTTTATTTTTTATTCAAATGGAACACCTTTTGATTTCACACAGGCTTTAAGACTCTCTGTATGGAATTTTCCATCACTGTTTTTCTTAAAGAATCTTAAAGGCTTTTCAAATTGAGACTGTATTTTTTGGCACATCTTTTCTCTACAGACCACAATTTATAGACTAATAAATTCTAATTGCTGGAAGGTCAATTTTTGTTTTCTATTCATTTTCTCTCAACCACCGGTCAGTCTTCTTTGCCTTGTGAGGAGCAGAGTCCTGTTCATAAGTCCATTTATCTCCATTGAAAAGATTTATGTTCATAGGTTTTACTATAATTTCTAAAATAATGTCTTGATAACCTTTTGCCATAATTTTCTCTCCTTTTATACAAAAAATGAATTTTTGTAATGCTTTCACAGATGACAAAATCTCCAAACTATTACAGAAGCCAAATGATGGGTGTGTATCTGCACGCAATTTTTTTTTTTTTATTTTCTTGAGAACTTCTTGTGTATACAAGACATTCTAGCAGTTGAAAGATTATTTAACGTCAATTTTTTTTCTTGTTGATAAACAGAATTTATCTACGGCAATTATGAGCATGACACCACAACAGAGCTTTTGCTTTAGGGAACCTCTGGTACTTTTAATTTTTTTGTAAGAAAATTATAAATTATTCTTTGATAACCTCCCAGTCTAAGGATTTTATTTACTTTGTGACTTTTTCTATTTTTTTTTTTTTTACATGTTCTCCTATTCAGCAAAAGTCTTCTGTCGACTCTGATTGCTTAGACCAAAGTTGGTATTTTCCTTGATCTCAAACAATCACTGTTGGTTTCAGAAAATTTCTTAATTGCATGATAAATAAATGTATAGAAATCTTTAACAGGCTATTCTTTTTATGATGCAGAGAAATTACTACTGCATGCTTTTTTTAGGCATTTTTACTACTGTGTGATTTAAAACAAAATGGGTAAAAAACTACAAGTTTTTGAAAAAAATGCTATGGATAACCTCAAGCAACAAAATGTGACATTGTTTCCTGTGTTTAAGTCACAGCAAATTATCTTAAACTCTTTTATCAGAGCTTATGGCACAACTTCGTATATATATATATATATATATATATATATATATATATATATATATATATATGTCAGGATTTAAATTGTAGATTAATTTTAAAAGATTTTAATTAAGGATTCTTTACTAATAGTGACGCGGAATGAGGAGTTAGCCACATAAATACAGCTCATGTGCAATAATATAGAGCAGAGAGCAGTGTGCACATTCCGCAGACAGAGCTGTGGCTACCTGAGGCAGCTAAGCCTGCCTTTGTTAAAAGTTAGGCACCAATGTGCAACGCCATTGAAGATGATTGATGAGTAGTGTGCTCTGAGATTTGAATAAAGCTATGAAAATGTACTCAGGACTCTAGTGTCATTTAGTGAAACCTGTCATAAATATATATATATATATATATACACACATTACTACTAACCTGTGCATTCAAAACTTTCTCACAATGTGACTGTAAAACTTCAACATAATCTCTGAGTAGTTCAGCATCACGTTCAAAAAGAGATACCATTGAACGAGTCTGAAATATTAAAAACAAAACACTTTTTATATAAAGCGAAAATTATTACATTATTAATAAATAAATGTTACCTAAACAAAATAACCCTTTATTGATTCAATTATGTCAACTATCTAATAGTTAAGTTAAAAAATTAAGCATCTACAGAGAACCATAAAATATACAATGATAATTTAAGTATCTTATTTTAATAAATAATCAAAGTTAAAATTATCCATCAATAAACGAAGCTATTCATTTGTAGCAACTATATAATACTGAAAGTAACAGAAAAGAATAATTTTGTTTCTCATATAATACTAACTATATTTCCATGTTTTGCTATGGTGATTCAGTGTTTATAAAGTTATTTCAAAGAATCCGCTTTTACATTTTAAAACTTCTATTTAATTTTTTTAAATTCTTTGTTACTGCACATGTTAATATAAAATGTGTCTCTATTTGAAATAAGATCTATCTCTGTGCTCTTATAATTTAGTAACTGTAATTAGTCAGTAAATTATATGCAAATACTTATTTACACACAATTTGTTATCATTGAAATCGATAAAAAGAATGACACTTCAAAAAAGTAAATGAAAGAGGATAAATATCTAAGAAACCAAATTTTTTTTTCCTTAAACACTTCAGAATTTTTTAAAAGTCTGTCATTAGGGTATTTAAGTTATACATAAATAGGTAAATAAAGATTTTTTAGCTTAAAATTTAGAATCTAAACGTTTATGACTTTCTTTGTTGAAATGTCAGAAATTTGCATAAAAGTATTTCTGACTTCAGCTCCATTTAACTCATTTAGAATTTTAATTTTGAAAATTTTTCCTTTCTAATTGAACATAAAAGGTGCAAGAAGAATCCCAATACAAAATTTAAACTTCCTATTATTTTGGTTATAGTGATCAGTCAGAGTTGTATTTGGATTTTATACATATAGATGAATTATAACAATAGAATTTGTTTAGAACAGATTATTTTAACAAACACTAATTAGTTAAACCTCTACTTCAATGTAAAATAAAGTTAAACTTTTCCTTCTATAAGAATTTTACTTTTATAACTTACCTGAGGGTTATCTTCCAAGGCATCTTCCAAATGTATTTTCTCTAATCCAGGCATTTTTCAAAAAAGGTATATTTAAAAGAAACTCTTTAGAAGCATTAAGTTAGATCAGAACTGTTAAAAACAATCTGAAAAAAAAAAATGAAAAATTAAGGATTTATATCAATAATCTTTAAAACTTTTTCCAAAAAAAATGATTTTGTAAAAGTAACAAAAATTTTATTTGATTATAAGTAAGTTTTACTAAAATTATAAAGTGAAAACTAAACCTTGAAAATATTCAATTTAATGGTAATTTTATAGCATTTACGTTTTAACACACTAAAGTAAAATATCTTAAAATATTGTTTAAAAAAACATTGATTTTTTAAATACTCAATTATCAAATAATTAACTCTAATAGAACATTTAAGATAAATCCTGAAATTCAAATTAAGTTATCCTGAAATTAAGTTAAACATTTCTTAACAAGAAGTTATACTTTGATCTTCCTCTTGTAAATACAGGAGAATTTTATAATCATATTTAACTAAATCTGTATGAAAATATATTTCCTTTGAGTAGCAAAAATTTAGGCTTATTGGTTTACTTTAGTTTGTTTGCAGCCAATTTAAAATAGACTGAAAGAAAATGGAACTGAAGAAAATTAGCAGACACTAAGATAGAAAACACCTAGCACATAATTTCCAAATTAGGCATTCAAAAATTTAACAAACAATTCATCCAAAATTATAGCTTTATCAATTTTACTTAATACTGATTATTATTTACTTTTAATAGAATAATTCTAATATATAATTTCCTGCCATTTTTTTAAGCACATATCCTGAATCAATGATAAGTACACTTATTTTATCCAAGATTACTAAATTAAAAGTAAAAATATCAGCACTTAAATATTATATATATATATATATATATATATATATATATATATATATATATATATATATATATATATAATAAAAACTGGATATCAAAATCATTAATGTACATAAGGAAAAATCATGAAGAAAGAAAAGGTTTATAATTATTTGGCATATAATATGAATGAATAATTCAGTAACTTATTCTTGTATCACTCCTATTTTAATAGACCCATCACTAAATTCGAATGTACTAAAATCAACATTTAAAAACTTATTAAAAAATAACAGAATGCTTTTCTTTTATACACAAGCAAATCATTTCTTAGAAGTTGATAAAAAATAGTGCTAAATATTTACAAAAGTTTATCAAAAAAAAAATTTATTTGCATACAAAAACAAAAAAACAAATTAACAAAAAATAAATACCAATCTCGTAAAGGAAAAAGTTATAAATATTTTATATATATAGTCTTACGAGGTAATATTTCTCACTTTCAGTGTTTTCCAAATAAAAACATCATATTAGCAACCGATTTCATTGCTATAAATAAATATTCAAGTCTCCATGATAATCCCATTTCCTCGAAGTGAAGTCTTAAAAGATTTATATGTAATTGGTGGCGTAAAAAGAAATAACAAATTACCTACAAAACAACAAACATTACAGAATGCATCTCATCACGCGGACCTTTAAATTTCAGCAGTGTAGTTTGCCTTCTGTCATCTAAAAAAAAAACAGACCAGACACACCGATCTTTATTATGATGCCATTTTTAAGTAATTCTTACTGATCAATAAAGTAAATAGGGAGGAAAGAAAATATTTTTTAAATTTATAAGATTTTAAATTTAAATTTGTTAAAATGCTTCTCTTCCTTGTTTCAAATTGTGTTGAATAAGTTAATTTTTTTGCAAAAAAGATGTCAATCTAAATTAAAATGTTGAACAGAGAGAAAATTAAAATTTCAAATCAATTGGTTTATCCCAAACTGCGCCAAACTACAACAACCTCTAGCTGCAATGCTCAGCGGATATAAAAAAGACAGCAAGGTACCTTTTCTATGGAATCACAAAATTCCTTTGAAAGAACGAAGGATGATTTAGCTGAAGCTACAATGCTGGTCCACCCAGCTCAAGATGTAATTATTTCCTTAACGACGGACGCATGACTCAGCAATTGGTGGAGTTCTGCATCAAATCCTCAATGGTGAAAAACAACCTTTAAATTTTTTCTCGCGATCTTTGTCTCCTAGAGAAAGGAAGTATTCTGCGTACGATCGTGAACTGTTTGCCATCTATACAGCCATTAAGCATTTTAAACCCGTTCTGGAAGGCCGATCATTTACAATCTACACGGATCACAAACATCTGGTTTTTGCGTTTACACAAAACTTGGATAGAGCTTTATCCAGACAAGCTAGTCAAATAAATTTTATTCACAATTTACAACTTGTATTCAGTACATCGCTGGGAATGAAAACACAGTAGCCGATACACTTTCAAGGATAGAGACTATCTCCGTACCATGTCCAATCAATTATAATGAACTGACTGATGTTCAACATGACAATAATTTAATTCTCCTACAAAATAATCCAAATTTAAAAATGGTACCATTTGTCATCCCTGAATCCACTAAAAAAATCTTCTGTGATATATCAACTAACAGTATCCGTCCTTATATTCCTGAAAGATATCGTAAGACTGTTTTCTTGGCAAATCCCAATCTCTCTCATCCTGGCATTAGGGCCACAAGGAAGCTTATAACTAACCAATTCATTTGGCCTAACACGAACAAAGATTGTCAAACATGGACTAGAGCCTTTTTTTAGCTTGCCAAAGATCTAAGATTCACCGGCATACTCATGCTCCTTTAGATGTTTTCAATGTTCCTTCACAGCGCTTCAAGCACTTGAATATTGACGTAGTAGGACTGTGCCAGGGAAACAGATACCTACTCACCATCATTTTCCCGTTGGTTGGAAGCTGTTCCACTGGAAGACCAAACTGCAAACACCATTGCTAAGGCTCTAATATCTACATGGATTTCCCGTTTCGGAACACCTGAAATAATAACATCCGATCAAGGCCGCCAATTTGAAAGTGACCTATTCTGGGCTTTGACTAAGTACCTAGGCATTCAGACGAATAATACTACGCCTACCATCCACAAAGCAATGGCTTGATTGAGAGACAACACCGCAAATTAAAAGCAGCTGTAAGGTGTCATCTTGAAAAAACAACTTCTTGGGTCGATTCTCTTCCACTCGTCCTTCTTGGATTACGAACAGCAGTGAAAGAGGACTTAGGGTTTTCTTCAGCAGAAATAATCTATGGCTCTCCAATATGTTTACTGGGAGAATTCTTCTCATCCCTTCCCACTATCAATTACCCTGAGCTAATTCATAAGCTTCAAAACAAAGTGAGGCAAATTAAACCAGTCCATACTACCACTCATGATTTTAAAGCAATCTTTGTATCCGGTGAACTGAGCACTTGTTCACATGTACTCATTCTCAATACTCGTACAATTTCAGCTTTGCAACCAACTTACTCGGACCTATTTCTCGTCATATCGCGGATGGATAAATATTTTGACATTGACGTAAACGGAATTATTAAACGTGTGTCTATCGACAGTTTAAAGCCTTGTTTTCTCCTGAAAGACACATTTTCAGAAAAGCATTTACAAGGTACCAATAAGAGCCCTCATCGACTGTCCCATCTATTCCACCATCTGTCTTAAATGAGACTTCTGACACCAAAACGATCATACATACAGGAAAAGGAAGAAAAGTCAGATTCCCACGTAAAAAGTATTCCCACGTAGAAGATTATGTACCATAATCTTTTTCACTAGAAGGGGGGTATGTAGCGATACCTCACGGATTGTATTTCTTTTTCCTTTTTACTTCCGCCGATCAGCTTTTTTGTAATGGCAAGAAGTTTTGGATTCTCTTTTGTTGTTGATCCCATTCTTTTCAGATTGAAAAAAATAAAGATTTACTAGCACACAAAGTTTTAAGAAGAGTTTATTTTATTCTAGTTAAATACAGCCTTTTCACACTACTTTAAAATAAATCACACTGAAGAGAAATGTTGTTCTTCATTGTGAACTAAATACATATGTAATCAGTTTAGCATTGCAATCGAATCAATTTCTAATGCTGTTCTTTATAATGGGAAGGGAAATTTCTAGATCTAAAAAGGCGGAAATTTATCTTGTAATTATATAAAGTTCCTGCTCGATAAAAATTAATTGAGACGCTTAAATTTTTTAAAAGTTTGTAGTATTCTGAAGTCACAAAATTCAGAATATCTATTTTGTTTCGTTGAATTAAAGGAATATCCAACATTTTACCCCTCTATAGCAATTATAATTTGTCAAATTTAATCTCACATCTCTTACAAGATAGACCACATCTTTTAAAATAGATTAAACTTAATTTTCGGGAAGCAATTATTGAGAAATTGTTCAAAAATGATTGTTGCTGATTTTGTGGACCTTTATAATTTTAGAACAAATATCGGCTATAAGCTTTTAGAAATCTTTTTAAATTATACATCTAACTTCGTTAAGTGATATTTGAGTGATTACAAGGGAAAAATACTTTTACATATAATAACAAGCAACTGCTTGTAAATTAATAATAGATGATTAACGAACAATTGCTCGTTCCAAATTTTTACCATGAAAAACATAAATATACTTTTATTAAGTATATTATTATACTTCATCGTAAAGACTTAAAGTCATACAATCATTTTTAACACAAAAGCTAATTAGATAGTGTCTTGTTGTTTAACCTGATTTTTATAGCAACAAACATGAATTCCAGCAGTGGAATTCGATCATACAGACTCTTGTACCAAAAAGCAATATCCTACATCTGTCCATCGTCCAGCTCTTCATATTGAGTGAATTATTTTAGATAATTTTTAGAACAAATTTATGTTTCTTCTCAAAATAATTTTTCTGTTTAATATTAGTATTTTTAAGAGAGTTAGAAAGTTGAATGACGTTGCTCTTAATATGCACAACTGTATTGCAAATGTCTTATAAAATTATATTATAAAATTATATTATAAAATTATATTTATATTAAAAAAATCCTTCAGCTGATTGTCTAAAATAAATTTAGTTTTAAAGACCAATTTCTTGATGGGAAGTATATTTAGTAATAGATGGGAAAATAGCTTTCCATTGACACTTAAAGTTAATGAAATTGGTGGGAAGTATACTTTCCAACAATTATCTTCCCCGACAGCTTAAAAAAAGGTTGAAAATCACTGAAATGATATATTTTGCTATGCACTTATAATTTTACTCATCAAAACGAAAAATATATTTCGCTTAAAATGGATCTTTAATACTGAGAGTTTGGTTGCTACGTAACTATACACCTTTTTTGTGTCGGTGATTCATTTCTTGTTTCATTGCGATATATAGAAATAGAAAAAATTGAGCTTTGTTACCAATTTATTGCTTCTTATATAGCCTCCACACTATGGTCAATTGTTCACCACTTCCTGATGGTGACCTTGGACGGTTTACGGGTTACATCGGGGCCATCGTGATCACGATGGCTCCAGTTACATCCATGCACTGGGATACTAAATGAGTCATGCGCGTGGATGCGTCCATAGGATCTACTGCTCACTTCAGTTGCGCATCTAGCTATCTTTGATCTTTCGAGAAAAACAGTAGTCGCAGTCATCTCCAGACAAGGTAATTTTATCGTCGACCTCGATAAGCCATACCCCCTCCAGACGATGGTAATGGCTTGCAGTGGACCATAGTGTGGAGAGGCATTTACAGGTCAAAAACTAGTGCTATTGATAGAAGTTAGAATTATTCCAGAAAAGTATATAAAAATTAGGTGTGGAATCATGAAAGTCAATACATATTTCCCACAAGGAAGAATTACTTATTGATGAGTAATTATAACTTCATTTCTGAAAACCCTCTGAAGATTTGGAGAATCTTGCATGAACTTCGTATTTAACGACTTCCTAACTGTAGTTTAAAAATTTTCAATGAAATATTTAAAAATTTCATAAAGAAAAACTATCGTCTGCTTTGAATTTTTTTTAAATGCAAATCTTTTGCACTTTAATTAAAACTCATGATATATTGTAATGCGAAATATATGTCATAGAATAAAGATGTCACAATCTGGACAAACATTTCTGTTTTTTATAAAAAGTCCTGACCTTAAGAATATATTAAATTTTACGGCTAATATAGCTTTCGGCAGTCAAAAAAGTAATCTGGGTCTTTTCCATTACAAAATTTTAAAATGCAGGTAAAGTTGCTTATTTTCTGTAGTTTCCTATAATTTATTTTTATGAATCAAGTCTTTAGGAATTTGAATTTTAACAGGTTTTGCTTCTTCCGTGTGTTTAGGTTATGAATTTATATGAAGTAGTAAAAAGTTTTTCTTTTTACAACTGCTAACTCGAAAGTACACTTTGCTATTAGTATTAATGCAAGAAGGTATTAATAAAATCCGATTCCTGAATGACTAATAAGATGTTTTTGCTTTGGGAAAAGAGAGACTATTTAAAACTTTGAAACTTCACTAATGTAAATTTTTTTGACGTTTTTGTTTTATAATTGTAAAATTATATAATTGCGTAAAAACATATACCAATTTAAATTTTTATTAGAATACCTCTCTTAAATGATGGATTCTCTTCTCGTACTTTTTTCACTAATTTCAACCTTTTCCGTAATTTTTTCTCGACTTTGATTCATTCAACTTAAAATTATCTCTTAACTGCTGTTTTAAAGAAAATCATATTCTCTACATCGTGGCTGTAATTATTTGCACAAATATTGAGCTCTTATTTGGGCTGGTGTTTATATTACATCCAGTGTGTTCTACTAACGTGAAAATAAAACTATCTTGTGTGAAACTCTCTACAATATCCCAAAACCATATATTTAAGGCTTAATAATGTAGATCATTATTCTGATAAATTTTGACTTTTTTTGAAAATTAAGTTTTTGTTCTATTGAGTACAAATTTCGTTTCAGTAAGTCAATATTTTTGTATTGGTAAACTGTATTAAAAAAATTCCAGCTTTCTTATTGTAATAGAATAAATGTATTCCTTAACATCACAACCTGTATGTTTTACTGTTAAAAGTAAGTTATTAAGGAGCACTTTGGGTCTTCTCTAAACCCTCATCTATTTTTCCCCTCACCCAAAGATATTCAATTTCGCTTCGGTGGTTAATATTATATTATTCTTAAATTCATAATCTTTTTTTTTTCATTGAGAGTTTAGAAAAAAAAATTAAAATCTTTTCTTTTATTTTACACTTAATATTTTTAACGTTCCTTAAAAACCTTGCAGATATTATCACAACTTTTTATTGCTTCCCAAGTAAAAATTTTTTTCCATAAAAATATCAAAGTTCATTTGACAACATAAGATCAGTGATTTTGATGAATTGCCAGATGACTTAAATTGAGTTTAATTAAATCAGATGCAACCAAACACTTTAAATTGCAGGATACGGGTAGATATTAATTTTCTAATAAATTTTAAATACCCAAAGTTCCTTTTTAGAAAAACGCATTCATGACAGAGAAATATAAATGTAGAAGCAAAGAACAACCCAACCCTGTGGAAACTACAAGAGAGAAACAAACTTTTTTGTTTACTTTCGATAGACGTGAGTTAGACGGCAACGTGTGCAGACGGCACTTCTCTCTGGCCGATATTTGACCGCCAAGACGGGCACTGATGTTGTGCCAGACGGTGACTGATGTCCAGTTTTATTTTAATTCTCCGTAGACACCAATTTTGTATATAATGTGTAAATAGTTTAATTAAATAAGTTCCTTTTAGTTGAGTCTTTGCATTTTTTCCACCGCGGGAAGAAATCTCCCACATAAATTGCTGCAAATTCCAGCAAAGAGTAAGTTTGGGTGATGATCAAATTGATAGGGTACATACTCTATGTAATAGGATATGTAAATCCCCCTTTGTTTGAACTGAACGGTTTTAAAAACAGAGAAAATTACATTGAATGAGAAGGAAATTTCTGTGTCTTTCTGTGAGGTATCGCTGGGTAGAGATCGGGACTCTTAATCTCGGGATCGTGGGTTCGAGCCCCACTTTGGGAGAAACATTTTTCCGAGGCTCAGAGAAAAACAATGCTGTGTAAGGTTTTATCAGATGACGAGGCTTATGCCTGTCACTATACAAAATTTCTTGTTCTCTTCTTTGGCCTGCCGGATACCACCTGGAAGGTGCAACTACCACAAATTCTCCCCCCCCCCCCGTTATGTTTGTATCTCTACTTTCGAATAGCAAAGTTTGAGGCAGCCTTCACTTATCCCAAAATCATGTTTAAGAAGTCTACAAGAGCATCCAGTTCTATTCCAAATTCTCATTTCTTGATCGAACTATGCGTCCACTTCCTGATGGCATCTACGGTGCGTCGGATACTTCGGTGGGATCTGCCGAGAAGGGCGGTGCAGTACTTGAAGTCTGCCCATCACCGCTGGGATATAACTGGAGCGTTTTACAGACAAATTGGCCCAGTTTGGTACCTGTATAAGTGAATGTCTTTCTGCGAGAAAAATGAAACTCGCCTAAGACAGAAGGGACAAAATTTGTTTAAATAGAATGTCCGCAATAGAGACAGGCACGACCATATATTAAGCAGTAATCTAATGAGTTCTAATCTGATAAAAAATGATACATTCTCGAACAAGGAACAATAAATGACCTAATATATTCTATTCTTGATTTTCAAGAAAACCGAATTAGAAGCGGAAAAAAAAAGTCGTGAGACAAAGCTAACTTAACATGGTAAAAGATAGTATCTTAATAAGTACGTGATTATTCTACATAATTAAAAGAAAACATTATCTTTAATTTTACTTAAAATTATATGAATTATTTTAAACTCTGTTTGTTAATCCGAAGAGTAAGTAATTTTGGGGAGACAGTACAACGTATTTAGCGCTCGAGACATATTTGATGATCTCTAACGGCGTTATCTGCAACATCTAAACTGTTGAAAACTGACATTAAACCAGTAGATTGCTAAATTATCATGTATAGAAATTTTTGAAATTTATCATATTTAATACAAAATTAAGCTTATTTTAAATTTAAATTATTCCATTTTAACGAGAAGTTAAAGAGATGAATATTCGGGGGGAAATGTCGAACTTTGTTTTAAAATGTATTTGAATTTGAATTTACCATGATAATGTAAAATTTTCAGTTTTGTTCTCATTGTTTGCACTTCATACTTGTTGTGGTGCACGAGGACTGTTATTAGATATTTTGCCTATTTTAATAGACGGAGTAAGATTTTAATTATTATTAAAAATTTAAACGTAAAAATGCAATTAAGAGAACTATGAAACAGTTTTTGTACTGACATGATCACTCTAATAAAGTACCATGTATGCTCTTAAGGTCTGAATATTAAAGACTGACAAACATGTAAAGCCTTTTATATTATCTTTATGGATAAATCAATGCATCTAACTATTTTCGATTTCTTCATATATTTCAGAGAGCTTGTGTTTTCTGAGCCAGATGTAATTGCAACACCTTCAAATTCTTCTACAAGTCAAATAACAGCTGTTATTTCTGTAAGTGATGAAGTTGGTATAAATGTGGTGTACAATATTCTTCACAATATTAAAAAAATAGCTTTTATTCATTACATTTCCTAAGATTCGCTTCAGGTAAAATGTTTAAGAAGTTAATAATAGAGTAACTAGAAATTTACGAAAACACATTTTCAAACCAGTACGGAGACAAAAAAGTAAAGTTACCTACACTAATATATGATTAAAAACTAAATTTTATATTTAAAAAATAATAAATGCACTGGAATCAAAATCGTATTAAAAAGGAAATTGAAACATATATTATTACAATAGATATTTTGTTAGGTTATCTTTAAATTTATTCTTTAAAAAATTTCAAACTTTTCATTATTTATCTGATGATGTTTCCGCAGCATATAAAATTTCTCGAGACTCTCGAAAATATTACATAAGATTCATATATATATAAGATCACAAACTTAAATAATATACATAAAATATTATTGGTATTATAACATTATATTTTGTTATTGGATATATTTAGTGAATTGTTTAGAGGGGAAAAGAACAAAAAAAATAAAAATAAAATAATAATAAATTTTTATTCCGAGAGAAATCTCTTAGGCAGATGTAAGTATTACAACTTATGACATTTTCCTGTTTTCAAAAGGCTGAGAATTCACCTGAGGTATAAGAAGTAGATTCCAAAAGTTCGAATCTAACAGGTGGCTTGAATTTTTATAGCCGTTCAGAATCAGCTTTAAACAGTAGATCCCGGTCTCGTGTTGCAATAAGTTGGCCGCAGCGCTTTAAACCAACCTAACTCGTGAACTTCATTTCACCTGCTATACATTTTTTTAATCCCAATTCTCTAACATTCTATGAGCCGAACGATGGGAGAATGGTTACAGTGCTGCTCTTGGGTGTTGAAGTTCGCGAGTTCGAATCCCGCTGATGGTATGGATGTTCGTAGGCGTTCGGAATCGGTTTTAAGCAGTAGGTCCCGGTCTCATTAGCCCTCGCGTAGCAAAACAGTAGATCGTAGAGCTCCAAACCAAACCAAACCTAACATTCTGTGCTCCCTATCGCTTTGTAAAATGTAACTGCTAAAACATCTTTATTGATAAGTTAACTGAAGAATAAACTATAAAGATAAAACAACACTTATAAAGATAAAATTAATGATGTGGCATGATTTAGAAACTAATATACAATTCATTGGATTGTTGGTCCGAAAGTAATTTATTTCTTTTCTTCTACAAACTCTATGACCAGTAATAGAGGATAGATGCGGCTCACACACCTTTTGCTGATTTCCTCACTCCTCCTCTTTGAAGCTAGCCTGAGAGGTATCGATTATATTTACATACCATTATATCATACAAAGACACTTGTTTAATTTATTTATTTGGTTTTCACCTGTTTTACACAATATATTGCAGATTAAAAGTAGTAGAAGTAATATAGAACTCCAGATTATCATAAATTGAAATACCGACCATAAGTGCAGGGATTCCCAATGATTATAAAAATGGCCCACTCAGAGTTTGGTTATTTTTGCTCGTCCTCCGTTACAATATTTCTACACACACACACACACACACATATATATATATATATATATGTGTGTATATATACATATTTATACATACATACATGCATATATATATATATATATATATATATATATATATATATATATATATATATGTGTGTGTGTGTGTGTATATACATATTTATACATACATAAATGCATATATATATATATATATATATATATATATATATGTCAGGTCTAAAAAAGGGGTAGTTGGAAATTATGTCAGTTAAAAGCAATTTTAAAAAGAGAACTCTTTTATAATAATAAAATAAATGAAAAAGACCCACGCTCGCGTAAGCTTTCAGGATAATCTGGTCAGGCGGAAGCATTTTTGAGCGAAAATTTCAGTGCTTTTATATTTGTGTATAGATTAATAGATTAGCCTCACATAAGAGCCCGATTAAAGTTACTCATGGCAAAATCAAGAGACGTAGCGAGATGTGCTTACCACCGTCGGGTAGGCCCAGAGAGCCTCACGGCCAAATGGGCTCAGTTCAGTACATAAATGTCTGGCTGTACCAGGTGCGGAGTTTAAACTTAACACCCCATATCCACTGTTCACCAAAATATAAAATGAAATTTATTGGGAAACAATTTTTTTATTCAATTAGATAACAAAGAGAGCAAAATGTCAATTGTTTTCTATACAATGCTTTATGGATAAAAAATAATGAAATACCTTTTTATTAATAAGTCAGTTTAGTGTAAATTGTAAGATATTTTTTTCTATAATAATAATACCTAGTACTTAAACTGCATCGTTAATATAATACAACTAACGGCTTCGCACCCAGCTTTCGGTCTATATAAATGAATCTCAAAGGTAAATCACATCCTTGGTTGACCCGGCCGAAGCCATGCAACCACAAAGATTGTGTAAAAAAATTCAAAGGTACAGCCCAAAATGGAAGTGTTGTTGCAAAGGCGGCAATTTTTGGTCACCCCCCTCATTCGGGGCAGGCCGCTATCATTTTCCTACGTATCTGCTAAACCCAGCCTTTTTTTGGCTTCCACGTCTCCCCATTTTAATCCAATTAGAAACTGAATTTTTTTCATAAGTATTCTGAATTCAATGCAATATTCTATTTTACTAAGCCTTTAAATATAATGGTGTTCAATTCGGTATCGTTCATAATGACTAATATAACTCTATTTGTGCTAATAAGTTCAGACATTCTGGTTTTTAAACCCTTGGAGTAAAAAGTATTTTAAGAGATATCCACACAAATCAGTTTAATAACTTGGGCCCATAAAATTAAAGAGGGGTTTGGTTTGGAGCGCTGTGGTCTAATGTTCTTTGGTACACAATGTCTAGTGGGACCGGGACCTATTGCTTAAATCTGATTCCAAACATCTTCGAACATCCAAGTCCGCAAAGCGTTTTGAACCCGTAAACTCCGGTACCGACGAGTAACGCTTTACCCACTTGGCCATCGTTCGAACTAAACGACAGTGGGGAAGGTCGCGGTGAAGTTGTTCTGTGTGGCCTCACATCATGCTGCTCTTGCACCTCTAATTTTATATGTCAATACTCACTGTTCGTTTGTCACTTCTTTTCATCAGATATATCCGATTCTTTCCTGGAATTCAATATTTATTAATATATTTTAGAAAAAGAAATTTTATTCAGCTGAATTTCAACAAAAGCTGGAGAGAATGAAATTGAAGATTTTAGAAATTCGAGATGCTTCACCAGCCCATCTACAAGAGTGTCTTCAGTATACGGTGGCAGCAAAGCTTGCCCCCTATTGGAACTGTGTGAAAGACTTATTGGTGCAAGGTGAGTTAATCATTATACAAAACTATATCATAAAAAACGATGGAACAGGAATCTTGTCTAATTAAGTGTTGCTTCTTTTCTAGGTCGTGATTTCTTAACAGTTTCTGGATTTTTAAGAGCAATCAGTAAGTAAGCTTATTTTAAATTTATAATCTTAAACAAAATTTTAAATTTCTTACTACCAAACTTAACACAAAAATAAGGAAAATCAGATTTTTGTAGCCGCTGCTAAATTATTACTTTAAAAAAATGTGTAAACGAATTCCGTAAACATTTATAAAGTTATAATACATTGCTTCTCAAGTTTAAAACAGGGTAGTGCCGTTCTGTGGAACAGATAGCTGGCCGCATAAGGTTGTATTCTCTGTGGTGGCATCATATTGACAAAACTAGTCGCACTGTCCTGCATTAAAGGGTAACATTTTAATACCTATTTATAGCAAGTGAAGAAATAATCCCAATGTTTTAATATTTGTATACGCATCAATAGATTAGCGTCAAATAAGATTCGGCTACTTGAGGAAAGGACAGCGGTGTATCAAAGTTCTGGTGGTACTCGGTAAAGAGTTTAAACTTTTACCCTATATCACCTGTTCACCAAAATATAAAATGAAATTTATTAAGGAATCAATTTTTTAAATTCAATTTGCTAAAAAAGAGGGCAAAACGTTTATTGGTTTGTAAACAGTGTTTCATGGATTAAAAACGGTATTGTACGGGATGACTAATACAACCTTATTTAGGCTTATAAATTCAGACTTTCATTTTTTGTATTCACACAATAAATTTTTCATTCTATAAAATGAAATTAATTACTATTTTGTTCGTATATTTATTATAACTTTATTTTTTTCTGCAGAGCTTGATATGTATGTTAGTGATTGTGAAATTACTCTGACTGTGATTCCTATGTGCATCAGACTACCTCCATTTAACGTAAGTACTATTTAAAAATAAATTGGGGTGAAGGTGTAACCAGCATTTTAGGAATCGAATTAATGTGCAATCAAAATTAGAGGATTCTCTTCACAATGTCATAACATTATTAAATATTGTCTAAATCGAAATCCTTTCTGAAGGCTTTATTAGACGTCGTATTTTTATTTTCGTCTCTCTGCAATTGCGAATTAACTTTTTTAACTTTAAATATTATACTTTGCTGTATCTTTACTTGCGGTAAAGATTATACTTTACGGTACAGAAAAACTGCAGAGACTCATCCTTTAAATTCAAATTATTTTTCCTCATTCCGATTAATTTGGTCCAGATTGATGTTTTGAGTTGTATGAATTTATTTGCCAACCTATCAATTTTAATTGAGTTATTGAGTTAAACAAGTGTGTTTGAAACCGTGCCAACAAGATGAGTCCATACTGGAGCACAAAGGGTTAATAAAGCAATTCTGATTCATGTCAAACTATCGAGCTTAGGCAGGAGCTAGTATGCACCGTGGTAAAAAATTATCACATGTATTTTATATGAATTCTTCATTAATGCCAAATTCGGTCGGGGTCAAATTTGAAGAGTTTCCGTGAAAGTCCGATATCGAAAATGGTAATCTTGTTTTATCTTCAACAGTATCGTATATTGAAGCAGTGAGGTAAATTTCTATAATCTAAGACTGAAAGTTAATTAATAATATGCAGTTTTATCATAACCTTTTGTACATTGTTTCCACTTTAAATATTGTCTTAACACCGTATGTTAATGATGACAAGTAATGACAATATTTCTTATATATGTCATTTTCAGTTACGATGTTTTACAAAGGAAAACATAAAACTAAAAACGACTATGTGAATTTGAGAAAAAATAGTGACATAACTAAGTAGGTTTCTTCACAACAACACACTTTTATTTTGGATGAATCTATAATAGAAAAATTGTATCCGGAACCACAATGTCACCTAATGAATGGTTGGTCAGCATCGTGTCCATTTAGTAGTCATATGACTTCTCATAGAAAGATGGTTATTTTTGCTCAAGAGGTTGGACTTCTAAGAGTGAGTTCTCGTAATTTTGAAGCAGGGACCAAGCAGAAGACCCCGAGGCTTGGTCTGCCACCTACAGATGTACCGTTTGGGAAGTAAGATGAAATTACCGACACAAACCTTTTTTACGTGCCCCAGCAGCCTTTAATGAACACAGTGGATCTTTGGCTTGTTCGAGCCTGGATGCCGTAACCCGGTTACGAAATCACTGCTTTTCTATCTGAGCTACCACGGCTCATCTGGTGAATTAAATTTCAATTTTCAACAAGATTAACCTAATGCTAATGTATGGGGAAAACATTTTACTCATTTACGGCTTGCATTTTAAAGATTTCTTTAGATGTTGTTTAATGTACTTACAACCTTAACACTAATGTTCGTTTACAAAGGGGAAACACAGTAAGAATATAATACTTTATATTCAGATTCATACATTTATTCTGTACATTCATTTACAAATTTCTTCTTGGTTATCCTATATCATAATCATCAATGATTTATGTCTTTTATTTACACCATAATTATTACAATTCTCTTTATAACGAGTAATTATTCAATTACAAGATTAAATCATTCATAGAAGCCTAAGTGACTGTAAATATTATTTTATCTTTACCTCCATATAAAGGCACAGGGGAGCAGGCAGGGCTTTCCTCATGCGATGTGTCGGTCCTTCAGTGGGTGCAAAGGATCAGGCAGGGGCTTTCCTCATGTGGTGTCGGTCCTGGCGCGCGAGACGAGTTGGTCCTGGTGAGCGGGACTTAAGACTTGTCCCATTTCTCTCAAATCCCGACCAACTCTTCTCCTTAACTTCGTTTCCAAACTCCTCACCTTAGTTTTAATGCCCCTTTTTCTTCCTTTCCAATCGCTTGTTTCGGGAAAATTTCCTGACTCATTAGGGTGGGCTCATTAAATTAGCCCCTTTTGTGCAAGCTGACATTATGTTTTAGCCCCTGCTTCCATAACTCATGGTTACATCTCTGTGCGAGCTTGACCATTGCGATGCCATTCCTTGATCTATACTTTTTCTGCAGGGGGTCCCTAAACTAGATGTGCACAATTGGAGTCCTAAATTCCTCTAGGAAATTTCTCCCACAGCTGTGCATGCACGTGCAGACCACCGTGGGAAAGTACAGATGTATTTACCCTTGACAGAAATTAAAATTGTTCAGAGTTATGGCTGATCCAAATTTTAAGAAAAGCGATAAAGTTCTTTAAATTTAAAATGTTTTTGTATCACAAAGAAAGGTTCTCAAATTATTTTTCAGTCGCATAAGTCAAAGTCATCTTCTGTTGAAGTTGTAGAATGAAAATCGGACTCAAACAAGAGAACAAAAGGGAATGGCTCTTCCGGATTAGTTGTAGGCAGAAAAAAAAGTAAATAGTGTTTTCATGCATCTTCCGAGAAAGAAAACTAAGGTGTAATTAAATGTGTGATTAACTAAAGTATAATTAAAGTGTCGTTAAATGCATAATTTCCTCAATATGTTCATTATTCTGTAGATTTAATAATAAATTATATTTATTATGCTATTCTTTAAATTTAAATTTTTAATATATTCTTTTCTTTTTCAATGTAAATATAGCCATTTAATTCATGTACTTTCTCAAACATGAAAATACACAATCCTCTCGGATTTCCGTGGTAAAGTTTGATTGGAGAAATCCTTAAATGCAATCCGTATATCTGTAGAGATATTTTTAATGAGGCATTAATCAGAATCGGAACATTTTGTCAGTAGTTAAGATACTTATTATTACATAATACAGTAGTAGGCATACGTTGAAAAGTTTCATTGTTATTCATGAAGTTTTATGGGCAGTGTATATTATGTATATTATTACCAAACATTCTACTATAATTCATAACCAAGAAATACAATATAAATATCTGCATACTTTATAATTTACCACATACTTAAAAAAAATAACCTATGGGTAAAGCGCTGCTTTTCGAAACCGGTTCATGGTTCCGAAATACAGCTAAAGGCAGAGATGTTCGTAGTCGTACAAAATTGGCTTTAAGCAGTAGGTTTCCATTTCATTAGCCCTCTTACAACAGTAGACCGTAGTGCTCCGAATTAAATCCAAAAAGTCAAACAAGCCGTAGTCTGGTGACTTCTCACATTACATATTATATATGAGCATTTTTTCATAACATCAATATAAACTTCGAGTTTGCTGTAACATGGATTTTAACTCATGTTACACGAATGTGCAATTTTTTTTAACGTATTAGTATAATTTCATTTCAGATTGAAAAATACCTAAGGATGTGGGAATATTCTGGCAAAAGCATTACGATCGAGGAAAAGTGCCATGTGTTGCCGAGGTAAAAATTCAAACTTACAGTTACTACAATTTCTATTTCCAGATATAATTAATTTTATTTAAATATGCAGTCATAGCTTGTTACCATGGAATGAATCACCAATATTATTTGAGATTAGATGGAAGTTTCAGTGACATAGCAATAAGGAATGTAATGGGGATGATAATTGTTAGAGAAGACAAAATTTTCTCGAATCGATTGTTAATATAAGGGATATAGATAATGTTATTATAAGAGATTTATAAAGTATATGTACAATATACAGGATTTTAGGAAAATGTAACAGTCTTATTAAAGCAAATGGTTTTCTTTAAAAACTTCTATAAAGCATTCAATATTTTACTTTATTTTTTAATAAAGTGGGGGCACTTGTTAACAAACATTCACCCATACAATGCTGAGGAATTTGTTGGCCCTTTTTATTTTGGTAGCATCATATAGACGGTCAACATACACACATACACATAAAAAAAAACTGGGTCCCCGTAATTTAGAAGCAGCGACCAAGCAGAAAGACGACTTGTATTGGCCTGCTACTTCCAGAGGTATCGTTTGGGAACTTAAGAGAACAAATTTAAGTGTCCCAGCTGCTATTAAAAAACACGTCAGATCTTTGGCCATCTTGAGCCTTGATTCCCCTTCGGCAATGAAATCGTTGATTTTGTAGACTAAGCTATCGTGGCTCAAGCAGTCTTTATAATATTTTCTAAATGGATCTCAATTTGGTAATCTTACTTTATCCACAATAGCATTGAATATTGAAGCAGTGAGGTAAATTTCTATAATCTAAGACTGAAAGTTAATTAATAAAAGACAGTTTTATCAAAAGTTTTTATACATTTTTTAAATTTTAAATAAAAGTGTATCGTATTGTCTGTAGGGGAAGGGTTGTTACTGCATTTATGCAGTAGTAGAAAATTTAAAATTTAAATCATTTAAAGCACTCGTATAAGCTCAAATATACACAGATGCTTATATACTTTGTTTACACACACATACACACACACACACACATATATATATAGTAGAACCCACTTAAAAAGTTTCCATTTAAAATTATTTTTCCGTTTATGACATTCTAATTCAGTGTTCCCAATTTTTATTCATATATCTCTGTAAGATACCTAAATTCTAATACCTAAAATAAAAATACCTAAATTCTGTTCATATTTTTGTACAAAATTAAGCATAAAAAATATTATTGAAAGTTATATTATTTAACACAGATATTTTTTGGTTTTAACAGGTAGGTTATAAAGATGTGAATATCTGGTTAAAGTTTTTGTTATGTAGTATAGCAAGTTTTGTAAGTAATAGTTTGTGTAAATTCTAAAATTATGAAGTTGAGAAATCAAATTTAAATTGTCAGTATCAATTACAGTTGCATACAAACAGCTATATAAAAAAATAATATAACTGAGGTATTGGTACTAATTTTTAATACGGTTATAAAAGTACAGAGATGTTTGAATATTTTAAAATCTAAAATACGAATCTTTGAATGTTTAAAGTTCCTGTGTTTCCATAAATCTCTTGATCCCGTGGAAAACTCATGTGGTTCCACTATATGTGGATATGTGTAAGCCTTAGCTTTTAAGATATTACATACGCATAAACACACATATAATCAGTCTTTCTTCATTTTAATTACAGTTTAAAGATAGGTAGAGTCACATCATTGTCAAGAAGTCTTCTACCTACAGATATGTTTAGGAACTATGGTGACATAAAGAAACACTGGAAAAACATGGTATGATAATATTGCGTGGAATAATTTACTATTTATCTCGTTTGTTGTGCCATTTATCTATAACATTTTAAAAATTTATTTCAGTATGGATATCGGCTACCTGACGTTCCGGAAGAAAATGTTTGGTATATGAATGTTGAATTTAACGTTCCGTTTTCTCCATCTTATTCGTATCCTTTAGATGCGTAGCATTTAAAGTAATTTGTTAAGAATTTTTTTCTTATTAAAATGTTAGGCCTTTTTTGGATATTTCGGCAGATTTTTTTCAATCGTTTTTTCATTAATAGCTGATTTTAAGACTATTATTGGCCTAATACTTACGTTTTGTGCTTTATCACATATGAAGAATCTATTATTTCAATTACTGCCTATCAAAGTAGTGATATTATAATCTTCGTCTTCAAAGTTTAGTTTTTTCCCGGTCAAAGTTTAGTGATCACAATCTTATTCTTGCAAATTGTTAATTTCTTTTTAACAGCGTAAAATATGAAGCTCATTTAAAGTATAATTTTTCCGACAACCAATAGGCTGGATAAATACTAGCCCCCTGGATGATGGGAGAATAGGGACAAACTGAAATTAAACTCCAGACATAGATGTTTGTAGCCGTTCGGAATCGTAAAGTCTTACTCTTATAACCGATCTAGAAGCAAAAAGTTTCGAGTAATTCAAATCAATCTACTTATAAAGAATTGTACATATTTAACTTTAATTACATCAAAATTTACATTGCTTTCATGGGTTTGGAATATTTTTTTAGTTTACATTTGTGGTTAAAAGTAATTTTGTAAAGACTAAATTTGCATTTTAAATAATCATCACATTTTCATTCTATTAATATCCATGAATGCACCTTTTACTAAAGGTTTGGTTGACAGCGGTTCGGTCTGCTTTTTTTTTTGCTACATGAGAACTAAGGCGACCAGAACATACTTATTAAAGCTGATTTCGAATGGTTACAATTACTCCAGCGGTTATGGTTGAGAAGTTCCGTACTAAATCTATGGGTTCGAATATCCAAGAACATCGGTTTCGAAAGGCTTTCCTTCCTTGTCCATCTTTCTGTTGTTTAATAATGATGATATCTGAGTGAAAGAAACATAACCAAGGCCTGACTAAGATACTTTTGTAACCAGGGCACGATCCAATTTTTGTGTTCTTCACCCCCATTGCAAATTTATAGCGACAAGTTATTATCATAATTACAGTTATATAAAAATTATAACATTGAATTAGCAAACATATTTAAGAAATTAGCATTAAAGTAATATTCAAAATCAATAACACCAAATTTTCATTTTACGTAATCATTATTACCTCTGTTTAGCCATGCTAAAAATTAAGGACTTTTAAAGACCTAGAGTGACCCACTATTTTTATTTAAAAATAATTTAAATTGATGAAAAGATTTAATGATTTATAGTGGTACGTTGCTAATAATCTGTCTTATAAATATGCAATAACCCATAGGATAAAAGACAGGAGCACCAGGTTTGTTGAGGGAATTAATTATCAGGTAAATAACAGTAAAATTAAAGTAAATAGGAAAGAATGCAGTTCATGACAAACACAATTATCTCGTACAATAATTTATTAAAACTTAACGATGGTAGCGTATGTTTGCAATTTTTTCCCCACTTAATATGTGTTTCAAGTAGTCGACTAAATTTTCGTGGCCCCCAAAATTTTTGTGCCCAGGGCACGTGCCCTAAGTGCCCTTGCGATAATCAGGTCCTGAACATAACTATTACTTAACAACAAAAGTATAATAATAATTCTAACTGATATCAATACTTTAAATTACAACATTCATCTTACCTTAGTTTTGATTGTACGTTCCCTAATTATCTATATCTTTATGTTCTATCTATATATTTATACCAGATACAGCTCTTACCTCAATCTCAATTAATTCTAATTCATGGGCATAAGTTCACATACTTAAAGGTTTTTAAAATTCATACTGTTAATGTACGTTTGACGAGTAAATAGCTTGTAAAAAAGTAAATGTATTCTCTATATAGTTAATAAATCAAAGTGTATAATTTTCTTTAATGAGATACAGTTATCCAGTATTTTGTGTTAGACCATACGGTATGACTGAAGTGCCTCGTATGGATCCTCAACTAACTTTAAATGCATTCATTAATGATTTCTGTAAAAAAGTAAACAGCATATGCAATGAAAAATGTGAACTTTTGGACTTCAAAGCTTCGTTTCCTACATCAATGCTATATCCGGCTCAAGACTTTGTTGAGGTATTAATATTGATTGTGCTGCCACAATAAAATGTCTGTATGTATGTATTATATGTCTGAAAGAAAATATTAATATTGTATAACTTATCATACGTATGTGAAAAGGACTTCAATTCTAAACATTTTAAAATAATCAGCGTAAAAAATTCCAATATTGAGAGGAGTTATGTATAAAAACGTATCAGTTGTTTCAGTGTAAAACAAATTTAAACTTACAAAACTTTAACTTTTAAAGACTTTTTTTATGAAATTTTTACAGGTTGTATAGAATATAATTTTTATCCGATTGAATCTAACTTTTCTTGTATATTTCCCAAAATGTTTTTTTATGATAAATTTATAATTTTTAAGGGAAAAAATTAATTTTTTTCAAATGTGTTCTAAAAAGATATACAGGGTGTCCCAAAACGACCGCATAAACTCTGCACAGCTAGATTCCTCGTTCGGAGTACATAAAAACTGCCCAAAGAGGCTTTCATGTATGATACACAGTTTACGAGAAAAATACGAAAAACAAAGGATGACGTTACTTCCGGTGCAAGAAAAAACACTTTATTGAACATATCAACAACATTATATGCACGGGCATACTCCCTAACAGTTCGTAAGTCATTTGCATTACATCGGCTGTACACCAGGTACATGTTGCAGTAGTCACGAACGGAATACATGGCTACTATACGAAAACTACCGATAGCTGCAAGATGCAGCCTTTTAAATACCAGTTCAAACGGCGGCTTAACGTCATTCCATGGCGCGCGCATATGCATGATGCAATATGCGCGGCGAACGTTTTAAACATTATCGCCTGGAAAGATATGCAAATACTGTTGTTGATATTTTCAATAAAGCTTTTTCTTGCACCGGATGTGACGTCATACTTTGTTTTTCGTATTTTTCTCTTAAACTACGGATCGTACAGGAACGTTTCTTTGGGCAGTTTTTATGTACTCCCAACGAGGAATCTAGCTGTGTGTGAGTTTATGCGGTTGTTATGAGACACCCTGTATATGTATCTTAAATAAATACAAATTTAGGTTCAAAGTTATTTTGAGATGTTATAGTATGTTTTAAATCAACAAGTTTGTCTTAGACTTAATTATATTTTTAGTAATCATGCTTGTTAGCCTTGATATCATTAGAGTTAACAACAAAGTGTCTCTTATTTAAAACTTTCTAACAAAAATATTTTTTTATCTTTCAAAAATGAATGAGATATATGTGTAAAGATAATAATTTGTTCTAACTATGTTAAGAAAAGTATGGTTCATAAAACTATTTTCAAGGTATGAGTCGAAAATGATAATTATTTTACATTTTTTTTAACTTTTAAGAGTCGTATGATTCCTTAATGTTAGTTTTTTGTCAGGTACAACTGTTTAGCGTTATTCTACCCGAAATTAAAAATTTTGTGATAATTCTCTGACTGTTATTGTATTGACTACTGTAGTATTCTATCCTTACTCGTCTAAGTCTTTTAAGTTTTTCTAAAGAAAATAAGTGTGAGGCATAGTTTTCGGATACACAAAAATTTTTTTAATGATATAAAAAAGAAGTATTTACATATATTGAGAGAGCCCGTTTGTTTGGTCATGTGTAATTGTGTGTTTTATGCATATCCTCACTCACGGTTTGCTATAGAATCGCTAAGTTTTGGCCAGACATTGATATCCCCAGACTGTTACAGTATAATGGAAATCAACATTGCCTGTTGACGATAAATGGTAGCACATCAATTTTATTTTTGAATTTTACACTATGGTAAAAAATAGACAATTTTTAACTTAGCCAGTAACTTATTTGAAGATAAAATTTTTTACAATGTGTTTTGAAATATTTTTTACATTTCGATAAAAACAAATTAAAGAAAAAAAATCGTATTTTGTAGGATAATGAAAATTACGCTAAAAACAACCACTCAAAAGGAAATTTATTTGGTTTTCTTAAGTTGTTCGTAATTATCACCAAATTTTGGTACCCTTATTTTCAAAATGCTTTCGCATCTTCTTGCCGCTTGATACTTCATGAGTAATATAATTTTATGAAATCCATCATAGGAATTGAGAGCAATTATAGTATGCAAAACCGGGTTCTTTTCTGTTAGACGAGTACAGAGCTAAATAGCCAAATATCGTGAAATATCCCTTTTATACGTCATAATTAATTTAAAACTAAAATAGTTCTTTAAAGTGTTTCATAAAGTCCACGCCTAGTCGTGAATTATGTGTACCCAGACTAAAGGTTAGGATGCAAACGGATTGTGTACTTTATTAATTAACCTGTATTTTATTCACTGATGTCTAATGTATTCTTGTGTAAATATTATACCTTTCTTAAAATAATTTCAAAGCTATAACTTTTTTTTATGTTTTATTCAAAATTTTCAACTATTTTTAGAACATGCATCCTAAACTTGGGACTTCCTACAATTTGGTACATAGCAAGCCGTATAGAAGTTGTACTGCGCAAAAATTTGGTAATGAAACATGTAAAAGTAAGGAACAAAAAGAAAGTCATATTATCGGAAGACCACCACTATCCTGTTCTGTTTTAAAGGAGAATAAACAGAATGAGCTCCAAGTAAATGCAGACGGAATTTCGAAAATCAAAACTACTGTAACATCATGCCGATCAACTTCTTACACGGGTAAAAGTATAAACCGAGAGGGAAAACTTGTATTGTATGGTGAATGCAAGAATCAGCATAATTTAGGATTCAACCCTTCACAAAATCATAACACAATCGCCAATAATGGTGATAGTAAAGATTTCTCAAAAATTCTCAATTTATCCATTCCCAGCGGACGTGATTGGTCAGAGTCTAAAATGCCTTCCAGCATCAATATTGATAATTCCTCAGAACAAATGTTCTTGGACGAAATGAAGAAGACACAAACAAAATACGTGCCTAAATTCTATTCGAGGAAGTCAAAATCAGAGAAAGCTGTGAAAATAACTGATTATTTTACGGAAACGAAGTCTAAGAAGTATGCTCCAGATTTTTCAGTGATAAGAAAAAACAGTGCATCGTCGCTGCAACCTCCTTATAAGAATTTATTGAAGAATAATCTTGATTCAACTTCTAGTGTAAACTCTTCAGATTTTCTAGACGGTATTGATAAAAATGAAACTTCAAAGAGAAATTCCAAAACTACTGTTCAGTCATCTTCAGTCAAAGTTGTAGAAAGCAAGTCGTCATCAAACAAGAGAACAAAAGCAAATGCCTCCGGAGTTGTTAAAAATAAAAAAGTAAATACTGCTCTCAAGGCGACTACAAGAAAGAAATACAAAGTGTAATTATCTTAGTTGACTTTTGTGATCTATAATTTCATCTGTTTATTATTCAGTTAAATAAGTAATAAATACTATTTATTAAATAAGTTTAACATTTCTTTCTTGAATTGTGTATATTTAGTATTTTAAAACATGACATTTAAAAAATGAAAATTTCTAGTACTTTGGGATGATTTAAAGTTAAAGTCTTACTAAATGTCGAACTATGATCGAATGGGTAGAGTACTGCTCTCCGATATCGGAGTTTATGGGCTCGAATCCCACTACTGTCATGAATGTTCGAAGCTTTTTGAAATCGCCTTTAACAAATAGGTCCCGGTCTCATTAGCCCTCTTGTGGCAAAACAGTTGATCTTAACGTTCCTAACCAATCAATCCAATTCAAAACTTGTTCCTCTTTCTTCGTCAAACTGGCTTTTATACTGAAATATGATTTTTGTTTTTCATTCAATTTTCTAACATTCAATTTTTAATCTTTTAATTTTCAAATTTTTTTAATTAAAATTACTAATTCTTCACTCAATTTTCAATTTTGTTAATCTGTATATAACTCAATTTTTATTCGTGTTTTCTGTTGAATGTAAGTTACTTTATTCCGAAAACCCACTACTGTCATGAATCTTTTTGAAATCGCCTTTAACAAATAGGTCCCGGTCTCATTAGCCCTCTTGTGGCAAAACAGTTGATCTTAACGTTCAATCAAATCAATCCAAATACTAAAGAAGATGGAGGATAATTGTTCTATAAGATAAGATATTAGTGGTACTGAGTTCACATTTCAACTATCCAAAGTTAGTGTCTTAGTAGAAGACAAGGAGCTCTCCTGTGTCTACTTACCTACTTTATACCAACTTCAGTCAAATGAGGGAATCCCAGGTCCCTCATGTTTGGTTTGGTTTGGTTTGGAGTGCGATTGACTACTTTTTGCAACACGACGGCTAATGAGACCGGGACCTACAGCTTAAAGCCGATTCCGAACGGCTACGAACATGCATGGCCACAGTGGGATTCGAACCCACGAACTCCAGTACCGAAGGCTAGCACCCTAAGCAATCGGCCATCTTTCGGCCCCTCATATTTCAAATAACAAGAATTAATACAAATCACACAATAACTTTTCGACATTAAAATGTTATGCATAAAAGTAAATAAAAGTAATAAAAGTCACTAAAACGTTAATGGTATTTTAACAAACATGCCTTTTATTCTAGGTACAATAAGGCAATTTGTCGCAACCTCACAAACTACTATAATGCCCTTCCCATTCATTTTCATGTTTACAACAGCCAATAAATAAACAATAAACTGCCCTTCCGTTTGAAACTGAAGCCGGAATTGTCATAATTTGAGAATTTGCCCTACTGCATGAAATCGCCTTATTAGCTCAGTGACTGTGATGCTAGAAATAAAAATATCACTTAAATTATGTAAAATGTATTTTATTGGCCTGACGTTATTGAAAACATGACAACACAGGTAAATTGTTAGCACAAATTAATTTAACTTGTGTGTTAACTGTAGACACTTATCCACGATGGTTGTTTGACACAATTAATCTTATTATTGTTTTATTTTCTGAGTTACAGAGTTTCAGTTTCTGAATGGAGGAAAATAGTATTCTAAACTTCATAAATATAGTTAAAAGCATTTTTTTTTAATTCATTTTTCTTCAAGTAAATTATGAATTTTGTCTAATGTTTCTGAAGGTTACGTAAGTAAAACACTTACATTTCAGCCTTCATCCTGTTTGTTCTGCACCTGTACCATTCATGTGTTCTGTCATAATAAAATGTGACAGCGTTTCATATACATAGACAATTCGTATTCTGAAATGAGGGGATTCCATTTAAAAGAATCATCTTTCTTCGAAGAAAAATATCTGAAATACAAAAGTTTAGCGATTTTATCTTTTCTTGATCTCAAAAATTTCTTTTCGTGCTAAATAATTAAGAATTCACATTGAAAGTATAAATTATTAGTGGTTGTCCAAATACAGGCTGCGTAAAACACTATTTCTCTTAAATAATTGATTTCTTTTGATAATTTGATTTTCTGTATAATCGGTATTATGTAATATATCAAAATTATAACACTTAAAATATTTATCTAAAATTTTCCTTTTCTCCTTCTTATTTTTGACATCTAATTTTCCAGCCGTAAAATGTCCGATTTAAAGTAGTGTTCGCTGACATAAATTCTTTTACCCGTCCCTCAAAACTAAAGCTTAAATAAATGCTACTTTTCTGTCCACTGGTCACATTCAGTTATCCCAAGAGAATAGTTTCACTCCTCCAATAACTTAATTGCTGCCTGTGTGGTTTTAAAATTAACTTATATGATCAAAATTCACTCTTGACTCCTAAAAAACGCCGAATAAGCACAAGTCTCTTGAATAAATTCATGTGATTACTCGCTCTTGGGTAAGAAAATCATTTAAAGATGTATTTTTCTTGTATCATTCGATACAAAGCTCTTGCATTGTAAAGACGAAGTGTTGACCCGTTCAATTTTGTCTTCAGTAATTATCGTAATAGTAGATCAGCCACCAAATTTAATGAACAAGAAACACTATCCCTGGCTAGATATCAAGTCAAACTATCGTTTCTGATTTATATCACCAAAACATTTGACTAATCTCACTCCGTAATCTTTACGTTATCCGGTATTTTCCCCGTTTATATATCATTAAAGTGTTCTTATTTTCCGGGTTTTTTTACGATTATCAGTGAACTGTTTAAGGCAGGGCGGCATTAAAAATGTCTCGAGTTTTTAATGCATAAATATGTATGGTGGGATATTTTCTGAATCGCTTCGAAATATTGTATTCTCCACGTATAAGTAGTTTTAATTTTAATTCCACATCAATAAAGAAAGGGTAAAGCCAATCCACGAAAGTTTCGAATGAGTTCGCTTGTGTTAGCAAGCTGTGCCTGAAAAGGTTAAGCCGAACTCACCTTTGCAAATAACTAAATTAACTTTGGAAAATAATTAGCCTTTCTAAAACATCGATGTTTCCCCTTAAACCAGTAACTTTTAACATCTTTAGACAGAGTCAATGAGGCTATTAATGAAGAGTTAAGATTTTGCTCCAATCCTCCAGAAGAAATCTTTTCAGTTCTTGGTGAGTGTGAGATGTTAAGAATTAGTGGAATGTATAATTAAATATATAAACTAAAATAAAGACTTTGTGACTTGGAAATGACCAAAGGAAAGGGATTTGCTAACAGTTTATTGTAGATTCGAATTTGATATTACAAAGCAAATATATTACTATTAATAGAGAATGACTACTGACATTTAAGCTTTTAACACAGTACAATAAATAAGAATACACAATCAAATAGAATTAAATGTATATGGATTGGATCAGCGTTGGGAAATGAAAACCAATAACATTCATTATAAAAGGAATTAAGAATTTACTTACTAATGACTTTGAATATTTTCACTCCAAACGTCGTTAAACCATCCACTTTAAGAACCAAGAAAAAACAGAATATATAGCCGATTTAATCCCCTCGCTCTCCGCGAACACTCTTGTATTATTATTATTTTTTTTTTAGATGACGCTACTCTCAACGGTAACTATTACGCAAACAAAACTATTAAGAAATTGTTGCCGCTGATCCAGCATCATAGCTACTGGACGGAACGGTGAGTTTGTAGGGATATTAGGTGGCCAGAAACTCTTCTGCCTACTATGCCCCAAACATTCTCTATTTGGTTCATGTCTGGAGAAAATACTGGCTGTTTCATTCATCCAGCGCGGCATATTTTACGGACCAGAGGACTTAAATTAAAAATCCATTTCTCCATAGATTTTCTTCCAGAAAACTCATTAAAAAGTTGGTATAGAACTTGACTTGCAAATGCGTTCTCGCTTTTTATATTCTGAGATTAGCCTTAACAGAGCTAGTGGTCGACCTCTGTTCATTGATTGATGCAAGTGACCATCTACAATACTCTCAATAAATTATCATTTTAAAAATTTTATTTTGATTACACTATTAACCTTAGTTCATCTTATTTCTTTTTTCTTGTCATATTAATTCAAATACAGAGACACTGTTGAGTAATCGTCTACAAAATTCAATTGTTTGGAGCGTAACAGCCTTCTGTTCCTTTTTAATTTCCCTCTTTTATGCAACTGTAAAATAATTAGTGTTATAAAAGATTTAAATATTTTTCTTACTCTTTAAAAACCCTTGTTTCCTATTTCGATTTCCTATTTACTCTTGTTTATTCTTAACATTTAAAATGTTCAAATAGTATAACAAGACCTAGAAATGCATTTATTTTATAATGCAGAGATTTTTAACTGTTTTAAGCAACAAAAAGGACTATAGTTTTGTATTAAATTAAATTTGGATACTATTTTATACTAGTACCTCTGTTCTACTTGAAGGATTTTATGAAAATGTACAATAAGAACGTGTAGGATGAACGATGACAGAATGGGTAGGGCAATGCTCTGAGCTACCGTCCCATGACATCCCAAATGTGTTCTATCGGATTGAGATCCGGTGAGTTAGGCGGCCAGGACATTAACTGGAATTCAGCATCATGTTCCTGGAACCACTCCAACACAATTTTAGCCTTGTGACATGGGGCGTTGTCCTGTTGGAACATTCCATTTCCAGCTGGAAAAACAGAGGCCATGTAAGAGTGCAACTGGTCCGCAATGATGTTCAGATACCCTGTAGCATTCATGGTCTGCTCTACCACAACCACGGGTCCCAGAGACGCCCAAGAGAACGTCCTCCAAAGCATAATACCGCCACCACCGGCCTGTGTATGACCTACTGTACATTGAGGGAGCAACTGTTCGCCTGGAAGACGGCGTATCCTGACACGGCCATCGGCGTGATGAATGACAAACCGTGATTCATCTGACCAGGCAACTCTCTCCCACTGATCCATGGACCAGTCGCGATGTTCCCGGGCCCAGCGTAGGCGCAGTTGGCGATTACGCTTAGTCAGCAAAGGGACACGAGTGTCACACAGCGTACCACGAGTGGGAGTGCTGCTTATCCCCATATCCAACAGTGTCCGCTAAACATTGTGCTCGGATACTATTCTACTTGGCCCTGCATTGTATTGGGTTGTCCGCTGAGTCACTGTCTGGCTTCGGTTTTGCTTCACCATGCGAGACAGTCTCCGACGACATTTTTCTTTGATAGCGTGTGGACGTCCAACACCATGTCGTCTACTGCTGGTTTCACCATCATTCATCCACTTTGCAAAAGTACTAACAACTGTAAATCGCGAACAACCCACGAATCGTGCAGTTTTGGAAATACTTGTTCCGAGCCTTCGAGCCATTACAATCTGCCCTCTATCAAAATCGCTTAGATCTCCAACCTTTCCCATTACACACAGAAGTAAGTGACAGAATGATTCTTCAGAAGGTAAAGGTCAAGGTAATTGGGTTTAACGGAGTACCTAGCGAAGTGAAAGGTCTTCGCTTTAACTTCCGAACGTAAACAGATCAAAACATAAATTTAGGCCTCAAGGCAAAAAGTAATCCAAACAAAAATTTGATACACTCTAGCTCACAAGAGAGCGAGGAGGTGAGAACGTTCTCATAAAAAATTATGAGTAACCAACGCGTTGTCTAATTATGTGATAATTAGACTGTAACCTTGACAATGACCATTTGGTATGGTTATCAGCAATACACAGATTCAAAGACTCTCCAGCAGCAGTTAAATACCATTTCCACCTGATCACGTGCCTTCCACGTCATCCAGGCGAGATCATTGCAAAATGTAGGGGTGGTCATAATGTTTGGGCTCTTGAGTGTATATTTGGCAACACAAATTTTCTGTTTATCATCAAAAGCAATTTTGTAGGTATTTTGCTCTTAAAAGTTGCGCGTTCTCGCGTAACTGTGGGAAGCGTGAGTCCTCGTTAAGCAGTAGGTCCCAGTCTCATCAGCCCTAGTGTAGCAATAAAGTAGATCGTATCGCTCCAAGTCAACCAGCCGCTATGTAAGTGTTGCCTGTTAATCTTGAATAAGGTTTCCTACATAGCGCTCGAACTTTACCAAGTGAGAAACCCCTGAGTTAGTGTAATACAATATAGCCAGTACCCAACAACATTATTACCAGTATAATTTTGAAAATCGCTGCTAGTGAAAGGTTCACATCTGCGTGAGCATTATTCATAACTTCAACTATACACTCATCGCTAAATTCTTTAGAATACTCGAATTGGACATCTGCTCATTTTATTCTTTGCCGTACTTTAAAAGTGAAAATAACGGTAAACGAAAATTATCTCGGCAGATTAGTTCTAAACTGTGCAATATATTTATTACTATTTTTACATTTGATATGCAATGATAAGCATTCTTGATAAGATAAGACACTTTATTCTGTGGAGCAGAATTTTGTTAGTGCAAAGAATTTAATAAACCTATTTTATCTCACTTCTTTCTATGATATAAAGGTGATTTCAAAGTGCTGACTACTTTATCGCAGACGCACTGTACCGTTATGCTATTCTGAGCTTTAAGCTAAACTTCCTAGTTTTGATTTTATTTGGACAAATAGAGAGCTATCTAGATCAGGAAGCTTCATTCCAGAATAACTTGACTCACAAAATTTTTTTTAGTATTTTATTCGAATGGATTTCTTGCATAAGAGTTAAAACTTTTTGGAAAAAAAACAGAGATCGGTCAAGCCTAATACATACCCAAGCGTAAATATTTCGTGGGCCTCAAAATGAAGTTAATAAAAAAAAATCAAGAAAATTTTCATTCAGTTATTAACAAAAAAAGAAATCCTCCATGCAATTTATACTATGTTCCAGATATTTATTCATATAGTTGATTGGTGTGTTGTCCGTTTAGAAGTCATGTTTCTTCATGGAACGATGATTGCTATTGCTTCAAGATGCTAGAATTCTAAGAGTGAGTTTTGTTAATTTAGAACCAGGGACCAATCAGAAGACACCCCGAGCTTGGCTTGCCACTTTCAGAGGTATTGTTTAGGAACTTGGAGGTCACTGCGACCGCAGACTTAGAAGCCATTAATGAACACGGCGGATCTTTGACCGACTCCAGGCTCGATCCCGCTACCCTCTGATTATAAGACCACAGCCATTTCTGACTGATCAACCGTAGCTCATATTTTCTTATTCTTAAAGGAAAAGAAATTTTTTTTAAACATATTAACCCGTTACCTTACACGCTCGAGTAAACTCGAGCGAGTTAAACTGGCCAAACTCTGTACACTCGAGATAATTCGAGCGGCGTTGTACTTTATGTTGCTATAATTTATGTTGCTATCACACCCGAATGCAACCGGGAATTGAAAATAACAATGTAAAAGAAAAAAAAAACAAAAAAAACAGCAATTGTTTTATTGATATTTACCATTTACATGGGATTGTAATCTATAACACTTATTCAAGTATAAAATACATATATTTTTTATACTTATCACTTACAACTTATCTCTTCCTTGTGAGCCACTTTCCGGCAGCGTATTCAGATTCAGTTCTTATTCGCTCATTTTTCAATATATATTTTACTAAAATATAATGTAAAATAAAATATAATTGTTAACTATTTTAATACTAAGCTCTAGCTGTAAAGACATCCTTGACTGGAGGCGTCATTTTATATACTTTATTGTCTTGAGGTATGAAACATTAGGGTTTCATATTTGATACCTACGCATCAAGGGATGACACATCATACTGTCAATTGGTAGATTGCCTACCAATTGAACAATATACTCTTTCGACAATAATAATAATATTCTAAAAATTAGAAATCATACCAATTGTATAAATATCCAATATACTCAAATTTTGATTATTTTTGTAATTTCTTTGGCAAGACAACGTTCTAAATTGTGTTTTTTTACATTAAAAAATTGATTTATATTGGCCGGCCTTTTTTAAAAACTGTGCATTAAGGGGTTAATAATTCGGATATTTCGATGTGCTTCTACTAGTGTTGAAATCCAGTCATCAAGGATAAAACATACCGAAGAAATATCTTACTATTTTCTATTTATCCGTAATTTGCCGAACGATGGCAAAATGGGTAGGGTGCTGCGCTTAGGTACCGTAGATCAGTGCAAAGCCGTAACTAGGTCCTTCAGCGCCTGTGGCAAAAAAGCTGGTCTGCGCCCCTACCACCAAATATAGTGAGAAAATATATAAACATGCTGTATTTATATATATATCATACATTCAGAATGAACTCAAAATATTTTTTTATTTATTTAAAAAGTTTTTAATATATTAATTTTTAATTTTTTCTTCTATTTTTACCTTATTAAATTATTTTTGAACACTTTGGGGATATTATTTTGCTGATAAACTGAATAATTTATTTGCAGTGAATATTTTTTATTGGGGCGTTGAATTTTCATAAAATATTACCTAATTTCTAAATTTAGTTTTAATAATTTTAATAAATTTAAAATTAAAAACTAATATTCGGATTGATTTATATTAAAGCATATTAGGAATGAACATTTTATAAGAATCTATAACAAGTTTAGTCTCTAGAAACATAAAAAAAAATAAGAAAACTCATAAAAAAACCAATTTTAAACAAATTGGATTTTGTAGTAGAAAAAAATTATTCCTTTTTTCTACTTGGGGCGAATCGTCCTCTTTTGGACTCCATTTTTCTCACGGAGAGGCGCTCCTAAAATTGATGCGCGAGTGGCAAATGCCATCTTTGACAGTTACAGTCCTGGTTCAGTGGTTCGAATCTCACTGCTAGCATGGATGTTCGTAGCCGTTCGAAATCGGTCTTAAGTAGTAGTTCCCGGTCTCATTTGCTCTGGTGTAGCAAAACAGTAGAGCTCCAGACCAACCAATCTAATCCGAAATCTTGATCGCAAACCATGGACGAATGTCTAGGGATAAACAAATTATTGTAAACTGTCTTAATAATTGTGTTTCTGTACAATATATATCCATAGTCTTGCAATAAACTGATTTTTATTCTGACCCCTTCCCAATTGTCGCTAAAAGTGACTGGTTATTTTACTGAAGATGGCAAGCGCTTAACATTTTAATTTATTTTAATTTTCTTCTGGGGATCTCCTCTTCATGCCACAATGGAAAAAAATAGAAACAGGGAAAATTATTTCCATACAGGTCATGTACAGTCTGTATCGGTTATATGGTCAGCTCAGCAGTCCAGAAAAATCAGACCATATAAGCAGGGTGACCATATATGCGGAACATCACAACCCTATTGTCCATATACCGTGAATCTTTAACCCATAAGAGCCTTATCCACATTCCCATAAGGTGACAAGAGCTGACGTTTTCTTTCTTGATCACCGATTTCAACACTTGAGGACAAAAGTTTGGCAGCTAAAATGGTGTTTAATGTCGTCCGGGTAATAGAATTTGCTTTGGAGAAAATAACCTTTAAAAAGGATTAGATTTTTTAAAATTTTCAATCAATTCATTTTTGGCAGCAAATGATAAATTCTTTCTTTTCGAAGCCATAA